>JANRMT010062796.1:8538421-8590307 GCA_026402145.1 Polypterus bichir lapradei | reverse complement strand
AAAGACAATCTGATTAATAAAATTATGTTGACTTCTACTGTCCATCTTGTGATCTTGCAAGCAGCTTTCAGAGGACATTCCAATAAAACTTTGCATTTCTACACCACAACACAAATGACTTGTGTTTTAGGTTGATTTGCAGTTCTGCTCAGTTTTCTGGTATGAGCAAAGGTGGGCTTTTCAGTGTGCTCGATTGTTTCTCAGTTCTTTTATGTGCTGCAAGAATAGACTGTGGCTATCCAAGGCCCTAAACTGGGGTAAAGGGATTCAGAAAACATGGACATATGGCAGTTATTCATCTGTAGGTCCCAGGAGAGGACACTGTCAGTTATACTTTTAGACATAGCTTTGTGTCTCAGCTTCAGAAATGCTGTCTTGTCAACTAGCCTCATCTTTTGTCATCAGAACTTATGACCAAGTTTATGGGTCTCTTTTTATTGAAGTAGATGTTTATGCTTATGAGTTATGTACCCACTATTGCAGTTCTATATTTGTAAATCTATGTATGAACATGAGCTGAGCTGAGCATACAGCAAAGAAGATAAGACATCTAAATGTATATGTAAATAACAGAAACAAAAAAAAAAAAACAATTTCTAAAACTTTATTTTCCCCTTTTCTTTTTGCCATTCAAAAATCAAACTTGAGGGGAAATTCTATGTTTATCAACCATATTTTATGCATTTGTCTTAGTACAAAAACTTAAAAAATTTCTACAGTAATTTAGGTGGGAATGTCTATTGTTAAAAGTTTTCAAGACCATTTAAGCAGCATCAAATAATCTGCTGAAAAAAGGACATTAAAACGCTAAACTTAATGTTAGTCCTTTCCAAATGTATACCTTTTTTTAACCAAACCAAAACTGTAACTACAACTTTTATTCCACCCCCCCCAAATTGAAGCCACCTATAGATCAAATTGCATGTCAACTTCCTCAGTGTGGCTATGTAATGCCTAGCAGTAGGTGGTGCTGCTTAAAAAGCCTCAAAGAACCCCTAAAGTGTCTAGAGCTGGTATTTATGACACATAGGGGAACCTCAATAAAAGTCCTTCATTGGGCTCAAGCATCACTTTCGTAAGGTCCACATGTTCTTTTTGTCGCTCTGGGTGAGTGCTAAGGGCCACTTCGGCTCCTGCTGGTAATTTTTCATGTTTCAGTGACACCGACGTTTGTGTATTTCCGAAATTTAGCACCGTAAGGAACCGTTCACTCTGGTCCCACTCTCGTAAGTAAGCATAGACATTTTCATCATGAAAGATGGTGAAGAAATCCCCATGTTTTAAGGAACGGTCCTTCACTTTTAGTTCACTCAGCTGTATGTACAGGTTCAGCAAGGAATTTCCATCTAGTTTTTGACTCTGGAAAAGCAAAAAACAAAACATTTATATAAAATATTTGAAGGTCTAGAGAGCACAGTATCTGCTTTTGCCATAAATAGTCAATTCATTTTGAAATTAATCTTTTAAAAAGAAGAGACCATCCAAGTACAATTCAGTAGCAATAAGGAATCAAGTAAAAATACTACAAACTAAAACTTCAGGGTATATGGGCATGCTGGTCAATTCAGATACTACTAACCTCGACAGAAATATTTGAACCGTCGTTCCACAGCATCATAGGAAATTTGGTGTTTGGTTTCTGACAAGAAAGAAAAAGGAAAGCCATTGTATTGTTAGCCATCTTATATGCCATCAACAAAGAGCTGCATGGCTGACTACATTTAAATTATGACTTACAGCACCGTTCAAACCAAGGCCAAAACCTACTAACTACCTATTAATACTTATATACACATATACATGCACACAAAATAAGTATTTTAACTATTTCAACACACCTTATGCTAATCTTTATGGTATCACATCATAAGAAAACATCAAAATACAATTCTCATTTGAGCCTTGTAAGGCAGCATTAGCAAGTACTTAATTAACATCAGGAAATTCAGTCTTCCTACCTCTGCTGAATGGTCTGAAAGGCCGATCTCATCACCGTAGTTGATGAATGGTGTCCCCGGAAGAGTGAACAGCATCATAGAATATAACCTCACAAGCCTGTCTTCCACTAGAGATGATAAATGACCCATAGTGCGACTTCCCACCTAAGAAAAGTAACAAGTGTATACATCTTAAATTGTACCCAACCACTTTTGACTTTTTAGATGGAATCTGAAGTGATATTGTATAGTACACACATTTATATTTTAAAACATCATGAAAGCATTAGACAATTAAAGCCTACTTACTCTAATAGAGCAACATAATTATTATAAAATAAATTATATAGCTGAACAAGGAGGTAAAATGTTTTTTTCTCTGAAAACTTACCGACCATGCAGGTGAAGAATTTCCTAGTCTTTCTATATACTCCTGGACATCTAATGCAACCTGTGATCCACTTGGAGGACTCCCAGAGTTTTGCAGGATTCCAGATAAAAGCAAATCAGTCCTAGAGATATTCTGAATTTCCACTACTTCTGCAATATTTTTAGAGGATGTCACACCTATCAAGATCCTGACGAGCAAGGAAGAGAGACATTAAAGTGTCAGACCCTTTATTTTGACTGCACAAAACATACTTTAGAGCTAGAGATCCAGAAAACAGCTAATTAACTGCAATAAATAAACACAAGTGGTTCGCATAAATAGAAATCTCCATTTTTTTTATCTGGAAGATCACGTTTATCTCAAATTAAATGAAATAGTCATCCATCTGCTTACTGACCCTGTTCAGAGGAGTTTTAGAATAACCACAACCCTATCCTAGCACCATTAGCTGCAAGGCATGAAACACTCGCTCATACCGAGTCAGTTTAGAGTGACCAAGTAATCCAACATGAAGGTTTTAAGAATGTGTAAAGAAAACCAGTGTACCTGGAGTATATAGTGAGAACATAGTTCATCGTGAGAGTCACTAAGGACACCTTTAATCATAGTGCACTACACCATTGTTATACCTTAACAAGTATATTAAAATAACAAAAACTTGGCAAATACACATTATAAACAAGATACCGAGGGATCATTACTACTAGTAATGGAGTAGCTGCATGGAGGGCATCGCTATCTGTGACTTGATTAAGGAGTGAAACCACCACTAGGTGGCAGAAGAGATTCATCTCATTCTTAAAGATGCTTAATCCAGTTCAGAAATGTGGGGGCCAGTACAGACTGAGTAAAATCTTTGACAAGTTTTGAATGGACTATGATTAGTAAGAATCCTAAGGCCATACTGATTACAAAATTGAAAAATAAAACCGGATAGCTGACCTGGGCCGAGTATCAGTAGTATATTTGTCTGTTAGATTCCTCAGTTCATCAAACAGAGAGGGGGCATTGTCTTTAATGCCTTCCATTTGACTTATCATGATTCCATCTATTCCAGTCGTCAGCCAGTGCTCAAAGGCAGCCTGCAAAAGTACATTAAATAAGTATAAACCTACTTGGGTTGAAGTAACATGAAGTCCCACAAATACCATTTTCTATACTGAAGGTCATGCCACCATTTTAAAAGGCAGTATAGCTTAGTTCCTAAGAAACTGAACCCTAAATCACAAGGTTGCCAGATCAATATCTGTCGGACTACATCCTGAGTAATTCACATGACCTGTCCGTACTCCATAAATGGTGATGTGCATCTGTACTTCTAATATGCTTAGGGTTAATACTCACTACCGAACATTAAAGCCTTTTGTTAAAAGGTTTATATACCCAGTGTCTTGCTAGGCATTAGCTCCAGTAAGGTCACAAGGGTGTGACATACTTAAAATGCGTTCCAAATAGTTCAGTCAATGTCATACATCTGTGTCTTTGAAAACATTAACAAGGCTTTCTCATTTTGTGGGATTGATACAAGTAGTGAAGCATCGTTCTGTTAGTGTTCGAGTTCAGATTATTATACATATGGGAAATATGGAGTTGCATCTTTCAATTCTAGACATGCGAGGAAGCACTGGACCTTTATCATCATTATGCTCAAAGGTAAACAAACTAATCTTGCATGGATTTCAAGTATTTCTCTGACATGTACGTGTTTTACCATTACCATCATTTTTAATTGTGTGAAAGTAGAATGCAAAAAATGCTCACTTTCAATTTGTTTTGCACCTCAGGACTAGAAATGTTATTCCAAGGATTATTATTCTTGTCATCTGGAGTTAAATCCATAACTACTCCAATACCTGAAAAAGAACATAAAACAAATTTAATAAACAGAAAGAAAGCAAGGTTCATTGATAAACTTGTCTAAATAAAAGATGGCTATTAAGCAACTGAATAATGGATCAACACAGACAACCAAAAAACACAACTGGTATTTGAGTTATAATAGTATGAACTTTAAAGATTTCATTTTAGCAAATCACAAGTATATTGCTGTATAATATTTTAAAGAAATATGGATGTCCTGCGGAATTGCTCTGGCAATAAATAAAATTCACCTTTCTTTTGTGCCGCTTCCAACAGAATTGTGAAATGTTCTTTAAGGCCTAGCGTCTGATCAATGGCGAGCATGTCTGTGTCAGAGCCAAATGTACTTTGATATATTGGTCCCAGTATGAGGCCTTTAACTTTTAACTTTTCCAGATGATCAATTTTATTTTTAATTCCTGTGAATACAAGAAGAAACAAGGCATGTAGATAATCCAGTATACACTGCTAATTAAATTAAGATGATACAGCGTAACAGTCATTTTAAATTGCAACTGTACAAAACAACGTATGAAAATAGAAAACTACCCTTTGTTTCACTAGATGGCGGGACACTTATTGGGCTATGAATTAAATAATGATCAATTACAAATCCCACTTATCAACCTTTATCCTAAGAAAAAATTGTTTGCACCTCAAAAATGCCAATGAGTATAATCTGAATTCTCCATGCCAGGAGTAATAAATAAGAAAATACTTCAATCTTCATCCATTTTGTCTGCTAAAATTCAACACCAAGGGTTACAAAATGAACTCATTTATACCCAGACAGTTTGGCTATGCAGATCTTAAAGATTCCAAATTATGCATGATGAACTTTGTTTTCCAATTCTAATTATGTATTACTGACCAAGTGTTCTAACCTAACTTTATTCCTCACAATCCTAAAACTGATTTAGGCAGGTTTGTAAAATTAATGCATGGAGGAGTATTAATTCAACAACCAAATATCTTATTATTCTTAATGCTGCTGACATTCTAGCCACAGACTATAAACTCACCTGTGAGGTCTCCTTTTCCATCACCATTAGAATCTTGGAATTTCTCAACACTGCTGATTTGGTACATGGCACCCTTATTCCACCACTTCTGCTCAGGAATGGGCTTGCAGCGCGGCGCTTGTACAATAATTACAATGGCACCTGCAAGCATTCCAATCCAGCCCAGCCAAAACAGGATGAGCAATGCCCAGCGTGTTCGCACCCAACCTGGTGTCCCTGCCACTTTCAGCAGTTCCTCCTTGGACAGGCCAGTGAATTTCTCCTCCATTTCCTCAGGTACCTTAACCTTAACACAGCCATTCTTCTCTGCAGGATAATCCACTGCTTGTGTGTTCATTGGCTGTTTCTCCAGGTCCAGTTCATTCAGCTCTACCTCTTTCATGTCCACTTCACTATCTTTACTCATAATGCAAGACTACAGAAAAACCTGAAATACAGAAGATAGTTCTAAGTTTCAATGAAATCAATCAATTTCTCAAATCAGCTTAATGCAGGTGCACGGTAATAAACAGCTCCGGCCAGGGCTTATTAAATGGCCAATGTAAACACACCCAAACACCAACTTAAATGAGCCTAACCTCTGTGTGTCTGAGAAGTACCGACTTATCTTTGGAATGCCCACCAAAATATGAGCATTCATTAAACACCTTTGTTTTCCAGTTATAATAAATGAAATTAAAAACGTATCCGCTATTTAAGTTTATGAAAAAAAATATCCCTTCACTGATTCCAATTTTTCCACTACAAGGTTGCTGGTGTTCTGAGACTATCCTGGAAGCATCAGGAGCAAGACACGTACCAGCCATTTACTGGATGCCATTTTCTCATGGTAACTATAAATTAAAAGTTGACAGATTAAATTTTGTACATCTTTGGGTGAAGCGAACAGTGACCTGATCAAGAAATGTTCACAGATATCCAGTATACAATTAAAACACCCTGTACATTAAAAATGCTTGAACCACTGGTACAGGTGGGTTTCCATAAGGCTGGGCTCAAATGACGGCTGGATCACTAACTGCGAGGAGTTTGCTATTTTTGCCATGTTGGCAATGTGGTTAAGACTTACGTCATGCTGCCTGCTGATTCTAAATTAAACCAAGTGAGCTGGCTAGATGATGGACTAGCACCATGTATACTGTTGATTCTATTAGCAGCCCTTTACACCAAACCCATTCTGCCATTGTAGGTTGCTCCAAAATCTGAAAATTCGATTATGCATTTAAAAAAAAAAAAAATAAAAAAAAAAATGGTTGGGTGGTAAAATGGAACATGCAAAACAATTTAATTTACGTAAACAACATATTGTAATCATTCATGTTAAGATTTAGTTAAAAAATACAGTTTATTAATTATGGAATAGCCATAGTTGAATGATATTGAGAATAATCTTGGCTTTGTTGGTCTGGTTTTGAGGCGTACAGTCCATCAATAGATATACTGTACCTCACTTTTAACAAAGGCAATTATCAGGAAAACAAGAACAGCAAGTTTATTTGAAATGTGACTACAGGCAAGCGTGAAGTCAGATCCTGATAATGTTGCATCAGAAACTGCACACTTCTTCTAACCGTCTGTATTTTAAAAACGAAATATTTAAATATTCATGCCGTTCAAGTTAAGCCCTTTTTTGCATTAACTTCGGAAAGAGAGGCCAAATGTGCACCTAATCTTTTATGTATAGGCACTTCGACTGCTGCCGTTCCCTAAGGGGTTGGGTTCTTGCCATGGCCCGACCCTGCCGGTTATCTACCCAAGGAGTGCTGCCTACTTGCATGTAGTTTTTAGATCGAGTCGTTTCGGCAACATCCGGCTCAAGTAGGCTAAGACAACGCCTAATTGCCGTCTTCACGTATCGATTCAATTTTAAACCCAAATGACCAGTTTTTATGTCTATTACACGTTCCGAACAAGAGTATAGACTAAACAGACATGCACCAAACTCATTATAAGGAGCAATAGGGCAATGGACGTTCATAACTAAGTCTGTAGTACTAGGGTGTTGTACCGTGTTAGCCATTACGGATATAATGGGAAGTTAAGCAAAATGACACCTTTTATTAGCTAACTAAAAAGATTACAATATCCAAGCTTTCGAGGCACCTTCTTCAGGCAAGATGTAACGAAAGGTCAAAATACAATAACCAATTTTCAACGATATGCCGATTTTATGGCGTCATTTCATAGTAAAACGTCAAGCAAAAATTATAAGTATCAGTGTAACTAAAGTCCGAAAAAAGAGACAATTCTAAAAACTCGTGTGTAGAACAAAGCGCCGGTAAGTCACGCCGCAAGCGTCACCCTCATTTCCGTGAAGGACTCTCCAATTGCATCAGCACGACGCAAGACACCGAGTACAGAGAGAACAGAGCGTCCCGGCCTTGGCCGGTAGTTTAAGGTTTCTCCAGTTTTAGCCACACAAAGAGAGGGGGGTTGGGGGCACCAAGTCATGACGGTGCGTTTGTTTCCTCTGCATTTAAAGCAAGACAAGATATTAGCTGTGCATACCATTTTGAAAATGTTCTTTTTGTATTGTAGACGCGGAGGGAAACAATGAAATGACACTGAAGGGGACCCCTACAGGCAGTCAAAAGACTCGACTTTTCCGAGATACGTTGTGCTGATGCAATCACCGGCGTCCACACCTGACAGCACATGTACCAGATAACAATTTATTAAAACAAAAATACATAAAACATTTGGCACCAAACTCATAGTATTATTGGGTGTTAACACGCAATATAAAGAGAGAAGACTCAATATAGTTAAAACAGGCACTTTCTAGTATAATGTTAGACTGAGAGAAATAGATCTGTCAGTTGAACACGTACGCCTTTTCCGATGATTACAGTCCTCTAGGTTTCAAAAGACACCGTAAAGGCCTGAGCCGAAACTTACTTTAATTCACAAGCACACGTGCGCTCGAGACTGTAGGCGAGCGTTACTTTTTACTGTTACTGCATTACATGAATAAACTACGGTTAATTTTGTTTGTTTAATTACGCCAAACTAAACTTCTGTGCCCGTTGGCAAGAAATTACTGCTACTATTACCGAATAAGAAAGAACTCGAGGACGCTTTTATCCACACAGGCTAGACCGTACTGTACTTATACTTCTCTAAAGAGTGCTGTCATTCACCTCCCTCGCTTGTCAAACTTTTAAACTGATTCAATTGTCAATACAATCACTATATATATTAATAAGCGTTGCCATTGTCAGCAAAATATGTACATAATTACCTTTCAGAAGAGACTCAAGCTTCGCTTACAGTAACTATAAGTCCGCTGTTACAGCTGCTTTGCTACAGTAGTTCCGCTTCGCTTAGCTGCGCTGCTTTTATTCTTTGCCCTTTGCCGGTTTGTCACGCCCATTAAAGGTGGAATTACAAGTACACTCTTAAGAACAAAAGGAAAGAGTCTGAAATGCTTTTATTTTTTTCATCTTGGAAAGACAAATAATTTAGCACAAAATGTTCTCACCAGCTGTACTTTTTTCTTTTTATGCCTTATCTTTTGTGCTATAATATTAATGATTAAATAGTTATTATTGTAACTTTATTAATATAGAACAGTTAGTCGCTAGTGCCTCAAAACGGTTCGCTTGTTTATTAATTTAAATTGTATTCCACCTTAAGAGCTCTGGCGTGGAAGACTTGTCCCGTTTAATTTATCGTGCAGACAGAGAATTGTGCTCGCTTAAATGAGCAAGAATGTCTCAAGCAAACTCCAAAAATATCTCTAAAAACAAGCCGACGACGAAGCTCAAAAGTCATTAACCTTTTTAAAGTCCTGAAGCCGCGAGACATAGGTCAAATAGCTGCAAGTGTGCATTTAGGTTGAAAAATATCGTTACATTTTTTTTTAACAACTTGAAGCACTTTTATGAACACTCAGGTACGTTTTTGGGCAAATAATTACGTGTAAAAAGGTTTCACGTGTTTAAACTGTACTGTACTACCAGCTAGGATATCTTTGCTCCAAGTATATTTAATGATAAAAGTGACCTTGTGTAAGTGTGCCCAGTAGTGGACAGGAAGACGGTCTTGATGTTGACCAGGGTGGACTTTTAAGACTGAAAGTTAACAAATAAATGTCTAACAGCCATTTTACCCCTTTGTCCAAATACTTTGAAGCCCGTGATTTATTCATGCAATTGTTGGATGCGTTTATTTGGGTTAAACTGGGGGGTAAAAATACTGCATGCCAGTCTACAGCAACTCACTGGCAAACGTCAATGAGGTGCTTATTAAAAAGGGCCCGATTGTTAGTCAAAAGGAAACCACTAAGTTATGGCTTAGGGTAGAGAAACTGTTTTAGCAAATGCTGGGGTTGAGATTTTATAATCTGTGTTAAAAAAAAAAACGCACAATACCATTATACTGTATACCAATACTATTATTATTATTATATAAAGTATACAATACCATTATACCAATACTAATTATAATTAGTTATCACTTTTGTAGGCTATCAAGAAGAACATTTTTATAGTGTAGGACAGTGGTTCTCAAACTGTGGGCCGGGCCCCCCTAGGGGGGCGCGAAGATGTGAAAAAAAGAAAACAAGAATTGAAAATATGAAAAATACATCTATTGAAACCAAAAACAAATTAACTTAAAACTACATTCTGATAGTAGAAAAATAAATATAGAGTTAGATAAATGTTGATAAAAGTTAATAGGCATAATAAAATATGCATCTATGATAGATCATTAATTAAAAAGAACAAATTAGTATTAGTGGGCTCCTTTCAAAAAAACGTTGGGGAGGTGGGGTTTGCGATTAAAACTGTTATGAAAACCCGGGTCACAAATACGTAAAGGTTGAGAAACGCTGGTGTAGGAGATATATTTTGGGAAGGAAATTACCACTTAAAGTTTTAGTCTGTTCTCTTGCCTTATTCTCAACAGGTTCTGACATTTCAGGTGACCTTTAACACCAAACTGCCAGGTTGTTACTTTCGTCACATTGTTACTTACTCTATTTGTACAAGGTACCAGTTTTGAAAGTGTTTGTTTCTGACATCTTGGACAACTGTTTTACAGAGCAATTTTCCCTGGTGGATGGCACAGTAAGCAGTTCTGCTGGCTAGCAAAGTTAAGGGACCTACTTTTAATTAGACTGTTTAAGGAGAATTTGCACAATCGCCATACATCTGTGTGGATGTTCACTATTTTTTTCTAGGTTCATCCCACATCAAACATCTTCATATTGGGCTAATTCAGATTTTATGACTTAACCTATAAAAGTAGATGAGAGGGTAGGGTTGTGTATATGCATGTCCAGAGTGTGTTATATGATGGACTGGGGTCCTCGTCAAAGATGGATTTCACAACACAAGAACACAAGATGGATGCCTTGTGTTTCATTGCTTCCAATATACACCCTGGCTCCTTGTAACCTTAGAATGGGAAACTGTGGGTTCAAAAATGAAAGGTTAGACTTCTGTATTGAAAGCCATTCGAAAGCACCACTTATTCTGTGTACTGTATATGGCTGGTGCATATTCTGGTGGTAATTGGAGCAAGGCAGGAACAAACCATGGATAAAGGTGCAAGTTCCTCACAGGGCACCCTCACTCATAAAGACAGCCGAAGTCTACCCTGGTAGCAATAGAGCATTACTAGATGGGATACCAGTTCCAAGATAATTCAAGAGATTAAGTTTCTAGCCACCTGGTAATATTTTGAATATTTTTACAATTGATATTCTCCATTTTACAAAGTATATGCAAAGCAGACGCTGGATTGCAAGAGATATTTCCTAGCCTCTAACATTTTTGAAGCCTCTATTCTTATTTAGCAGATTTTTTTTTTAATAAAGGGGTTTTCAAAGATGTTTTAAATTTCAGTCATAGAATATTTAAATAACCAGAATACTTCTGACTTTCATATAAAAATGTTCTAGTCAAAACCCTAAAGTGACAGAGCAAAACCAGACTGTCGAATTACACTCAACTTTGGTTGTGTTATTGTTTTTTCTTTGCAGTGAAGTTCTGGGTTGTTAAAACTGTTGCTGCAAGACCCTGCATGTGAAAGAGGGAGTAGGAAATTAAGAACATTTGCCGACTGTAAACACGACAGCACGTGCTCTGAGAACACGTGCAGGGATCTGCTGTTTCTGGACAGCATTCCAAAGAGGTCTGATTTAGAGCAGCATGTTCTAAATGCTGAGCTCTAGTTTCATAACAGAGATGATCAACTCAGTCTGAAAATGCAGCATGTAATCTATTTCTCATGGCTTGCTAAATCTCTGCTGTGTACATCAATACAATGTACTCCTTGTATTAAATCTCCCTTGGAGCATTCACATGCTTGTCTAATATTTTCTTTTGAGTTATCTCTTTATCCACATTTTCATCTTCCATTGTTTTTAGCTCCAGTGACTTGGTAATCCTGACCTTCGTCCCCGCCTGTCTGGACACTGCACTTTGTGCCTGTGTCTGCATGGGATTGCTCTGGGTACCACAATCGAATGCATGACAGTTGGGTTAACTGGCAATTCTAAACTGGCCTGGGATAAATGAGTCTGTTCTCTGATGAGAGTCAGTACTAGGTTTGTGCCCTCTGCTGCCATGGCAAGATTCATCACTCCAGAATAAAGGGATCCTACTCTGGTTGACCTTTGAGCAAGGCTTTTAACCTGAAAAAAGCTCAGGGGGGAGGCACGGTCGAATGGCTGACACTGCACTCTGACTTCCAAAAGGTCATGCAAAAAGAAAATTTCCCCTTAGGAGATTAATAAAGTATATCAATTAAAAAAAAATCTGTACTGGGTGAATGGGTTCCAAAACTGGGTGTAAAAATGGAAGATTAACAATTAACACACATTCATGGTATATGAGAACAAACTGGAGTACACAGTCAGTCAGTCAGTCATTGTCCAACCCGCTATAATCCGTCTGCTGGAGCCAATCCCAGCCAGCGCAGGGCACAAGGCAGGAACAAACCCTGGGCAGGGCGTAAGCCCACCGCAGGGCACACACACACCAAGCACACGCTAGGAACAATCGCCAATGCACCTAACCTGCATGTCTTTGAACTGTGGGAGGAAACCCACGCAGACACGGGGAGAACATGCAAACTCCACGCAGGGAGGACCCGGGAAGTGAACCCAGGCCTTCTTACTGCAAGGCAGCAGCGCTACCACTGTGCCGCCCACCTGGAGTTCACAGGGAAAACTGAATAAAAGGAGAATGTTTAAAATCCATAGATAATACTGTTCTCACTGGAACTTGAAGTCAGATCCTAGAAGCATTGAGGCAGCTAAGCTAACCACTGCATCTCTGTGTAAAGATTCAAATAAGCAAGGCTATATTTCATTAAAAGGCCTCTTGAGATCATTGGTACAAAACTGAGCAGCTAAGGGGCTTCTTAAGGAAAGAGCATGCACAAATGACTGTAGTATCTTCCATCTTTTTCTTCCATTATAGGGTGACAGGGAACTTGAACCTAACCATTTTCACTCCTGTTATTAGTTAGAAGGCAATTTCTATTTGAAAAGTATGAAATTGAAGAATGTAAAACCTCCACGTTAAGCATTTTTTTCTTTCCTGATTTTGTTGGTAACACATGGACGAGTGAGGAATCAGTTGTTAAGGGACAGAAATGTGTTAAGTCTATCTTAAAAAATGGAAAATACTTCATCCATTGTACAGGAAAAATTCAAATGTCTGATATCTCAATGAATGCTGACGTCAAGTTTTTTTTTTTTTTCCGCCTAAGAATGTTCAGTGCTATCAGCTGCACTGTAAAGGTCAGACTACAGCTACAGTATCAGAGAGTTGTAGAAATCTATCTGCACACACAAGAGAGAAACACTAGCAGAAACTGTCCCCATTTCCTGCTCAAAAGGGTAATTCAAAATCATATAATTGAAATAGAAGTGTATGCCAAGGAGTACTTTTCTCAAATAGCAAAATTATAAACCAATCATAAAATGGAAAATCTTCTTTAGACCAATATGTCAAAGCAGCTAGACACTCCCGTGATGTTTATTTGCTGAATGGCTCTCTGTTCAAAGAAAGCCAGCCCTTGGTATACAATGCATAAGCACTGACTGTACAAAATTCTGTTTATTCGCCTTTTCTTCCCTAAGTCCATCCACCCCTGACTACAGACTTTTGGAGTAGAGTGTGGGAAGAATTTTAAACGTTGAATGGCTAGCTCAGAGGTAACACATTAATGTGACCGTAGGAACATTTTTCTTTAGTTGCCTGGGTTCATGTAAAGCGTATCATTATGTTGCAGCTCATTGTAAAACTGCACAATTACTGCAAGTTGGCTTTAATTCAGTTGCTGGACAAAGGTGGCTCTCAGATGTGTATGCAAAACACAATACAGCTTAAATTCTCCTAAAGTCGACAAAGAAATTTGCAGATGACAGACTCAAAACTTAGTACTAAATCCTGCACGGAGTGATTCAAAAAGAGCAATTTCCTCTTCACCATATTTATTTAAGCCACCTATCTAAGCCTGGTTATATTGCAAGGACATCCCAACTACTTGTGATGCTGTACTAGATAGAGTGGAATGTGAAAATGAAACCATGAATTATTATACACTCGAATTATCAACAAAAGCACTAAAAAGTGTACATTTCATCATCATAGTTTAAAAAAAGTGCCAAGGATCAACAGTTTAACTCATTTTGGATACAAGTGGTGATGAAGCATGAGAAATTAAATATTCTTGGCTTGCTTTGTTAGATTTATTTCAAAGATAACAGTGTCATTTTGTAAGTATTGTGCAGTGGAAATGAAATTAAAATAAAACACTTTGCCTAATAGCAGAATCTAAAGAATTAAGCTTAAAGATGGTCCTATATAATTTAATACAGAAATATACAATTAGTTCGTACCAGTCATTATCACATGGTGCAGATTCATTAAGTTGATTTGTAACTCAGATTTTTCATTTACAGGCTTCAGGTGTGACACAGCGTATCCCAGTCACATCAAGAACAAGGAATGAATTGATCCTAAATGTGATCCTGGTTCATCACAGGACACACTTTCATAAACATACTATCAATCATTTATAATGCACCACTTACAAGACACCAACTATCCCAACACACAGAAGACTGGGGTATTGGGGTAGACTACATTACCCAGGGACAATCCACACAGATGCTGAGCTATAAAATCCAGTAACTGTGCTGGAAATTGAACCTCAGTCCCTGGAGCTCTCAGACAGCTGTGTTAACCACTGTGCCCTAATACTGCCTGATTAAAAATATTTAGAAGTCTGTTAGGATAGCCCCATTTCTTGGCACCAGCAAATGAATGCAAGAGATGAGAATAAACCTGTAAACAGATAATTTTGTCAGTAAGCTTGCATATATACTCCAGTTCAGTGCCAAGAAATGTTCAGCTTTAAAGTCATAATATTGTCTGCTTATTAAGTGTCAAATGAACCAATGTAGGAGAAGTGTGTATTCATTTTGTTTAAAGGGAGGTACCAAACCACAGAAAGTATATATATATATATTTTTAAGACTGTGTCTTTAAGAAAAGTGTTTACATGTAATCCTACACTCAGTTTCAGGCTGTCGCTTTTCCAAGAAGTGTTGATTCCCTCCAGCCGTGTTGTAAGTCTCTATATGTGGGAACTTGTGTTAGGGAGGTCAGAGAACATGTGTGAATTAAACGAAATACTGTATATTCCAATATATATTGAAATAATATACTACAGTTTCTAGCATTTAAATAAATAATACAGTACATCAGAATGTCCTTTGCACATAACAAGAAATTATCTGAAAAACAATTACTGTACCATCATTTTCAGATTTACATGACAATGCTGAGGTCGCTGTCATTGGCAGCCTTGTATTCTAAACAGTCCAGCTTTATACAGAACAAAATTAACAACAAGCAATCGATTGACACTAGTAAGTGTGGTATAAATGGCCATTAAGTGAGAGAGACTAAGGATTGATAGGTTAGAAATACAGTAAGATTTCAAAATAACATTTAACAATAATTTTGACTTTTTCATTCTTTAACTAGTTTTTCTGAAACACTTTTTATAAATAAAAGTATCCACCCCCAAAAATGTACCATAAACAAATTTTGCTCAAAATCAAAAGAGTTTTAGTGCTTTATGATTGTAATAAGTGTGTCAGATCTGATAGCGATCATTTGAGGCATTCAAAAGTCAGACTAGAAACTGCTAGAAACTGTCAAATCATGTTTAGGTGTGCTTAAAATGTGTAAATCAGTTAAAAATTCAAAGATGACATTTTAACAACATTGCAGTGCATCCTCCAGTAGTACATATAGGCAAAGCCCATTTACTCAACATTGCCTCTAAAGTGCATTACACAAACACATAAAACACAAAATGCTTCCTTCATACAGCATACGTATTACCTGTGTCCGCAAAGCAAGAAATTTAGTAATTTACTTTAAAATATCACTGTATGCATAGTGGGAAACACATTCTTAAATCTGTTTCCAGTTTTCTTCAGTTACTTTGTCTCAGTGTTTGGGATATGAACTGATTAACAACCTAATTCCTCCTGTCACGGATGCACATATCCTTAGACTAGAATTTGAAACAAGAATAAGCCTTGAAACTGGCTGCTGCCAGTTGAAAGCACAATTGTGCCGCGTCAGCTGCACTTTGCCTCTTATTTAGACTGCTGATTCATAGATTATCCATTCTGTTGCAAAGGCAAATTTTGTTCTACTTCTGCAGTCTTGGCACATATGCAACAGATGTGGACGTTGACCAGAAATGTATTATTGCTGATGCCAGTTACTTTGACAGCCAACAAACTAAGTCAGAGTACATCAGTTGTCAAAGCTATGATGTTATATAAGCCGATGCATTCATTAAATAAAAGCATCAGATACACACTGAACTTTGACATAGCTTTTAATAATTCAAAATCTCGGGGATGCAGAATTCTTCTTAGCATAACTAAGGGTTAAACATGAACCCACTCTGGACAGGATGTCAGGCCGCCCTTGGGCACACTCACAACACCATTTAACTTTCCTAATTTTTCTTCCGTATTCCATGTCAGTTACAGTGACATGGAAGGTCACCAGCACATCTGCTTATTTACTGGTCAGCCTAATTTTAGACTGGTCTTGTAAACAACAATCCATTTAAGACTCCTTCTCTTGAACCATTTTTCTTGTTTACTGAGCTGACATGATTACTAGAAATACAATATATTGGGTACACTGCAAAAATGTGAAATAAACAATTGATGCAACAGTAAAATTGTCAGAAAAAAAAAAAATTTTAAAAGAAAATTAAAACGCTTTCTTTGGAGCATGGGAACCAACTGCTTGAGATAACTGCCAGCAGAATCACATGTCATGAGGGCTTCTCCTTTGTCAGTGAGCTGGCCCATTACGGAGGTCTGCGTTTTTCCCTTCTGTTTCCTCAATAGGTTGTTTCTCTGTTACCATAGCAACATGTGGTGAAAAGAGTAGGAAGAAGTCTTCTGATCTTTAACCAGAGTGGCTTGAAGCGTTCATAACTGATTAAGTAAAAGTTACTTTTTTTGTCTAACTTCAAAATCAATATTCTTTTAAACAAATTGTGTTAGCTAAGATACTGTAGCACATTGGTACAAAAGGGCCACAGTGTTTCATTAAACCATCTTTATCTTGCTTATTGCACGTTAGTGTCTTAAGAAGCAGGAGCCCATCCTAGCAATGTTTGACACAAGGCAGGGAACAACCCTGGACAGAATGCCAGTCCCTCTCAATACACTTTCGAACACACATGCACATTTACGCATTTTGAGCCAGTTTAAATATCTGACACATCTTAAGGATGTAAAAGGAAAAACTCATGAGGATATGGGGAGAACATTCAAACTCCACACGTCCAGTCACAGGTTCAAAATCTGAGCCCAAGTCTCTACAGATCACATAGGCCTGGATTTTTACACAATTTTACACAATTTTACTGTAGCTAAACATGAATCAAATTAGAAAAAAAATGAGAAAGTTAAAAAAAAAGATGATTTTAAACATTTAAAACTACAGCTCTCCTGTACAGGTTTATACTTTCACATTTATTGTCATTTCCAACCCGCTATATCCTAACACAGGGTCACGGGGGTCTGCTGGAGCCAATCCCAGCCAGCACAGGGCACAAGGCAGGAACAGATCCCAGGCAGGGTGCCAGCCCACGACAGTACACACACACACACACACCAAGCACACACTAGGGACAATTTAGGATTGTCAATGCACCTAACTGGAGCACCAGGAAAATATGCAAACTCCACACAGGGAGGACCCAGGAAGCGAACCCAGGACTCCTTACAGCGAGACAGCAGTGCTACCACTGCACCACCGTGCCGTCCCACATTAATTGTGAATTTCAATAAATTAATTCACTCCCTAATAGTTCTTTCATATTGTACACCTGTGCCAGAAAGCGTACACCAGCCCATCCAGTACCCATTTTGATGAGAAAAGTTTAATAACTTGTGTTAATATGAGACCAAATTATTCTACAGGTAAGGTTACAACTACTCAGGGTATATCCATCCACACGGCTGTGTTTTCATTTAAAAATGGCATTTTTAAACAAAAGCTATCTCCATCCACACTAGCATTTTCACATCATTTATGAAAGTATCTCTGCCCATGTTAAAATGATTTAAACACATATGATGAATATATTTAACGATACTGGGCCTGCACACGTCGGCATTAAAATCCTTAAAAGGATGGTAACATTGGTAGCCACAGGATTTATTGTAAAACTGTAACAACCAGTAAATTATTTGCCTTTTGTGCATGCATGCAGGATTCAAACTGTACTTAATGAAATTAAGATACAAACAAAATGTGCAATGCCTTAAGCTCCATATACATAAAGCAATCCCTCTGTGTGCACTTGTGGAATACGGTTTTCTACTGTAAAGGGTGACCAATCAGAAAATGAGAGGTTGTAATGAGCAGGATCCAATCAGGGAACGGTCCTGTAATAAATACAATCATATCAGGATGCAATTAGAGTCTGCGCTTTGAAAACTCTACCCATTCACTTTGAAATGGTGTGCTGGCATTTTCAGAATTACACATTTTTAAAATTCAGGGGTTAAAAATGCTGCAGTAGTGAGGGCATAAGGCAAAAGCTGAGACTAATGTCTGTGTTTTTAAAAGAAAATGTAGTAATGTGGATGTAGCGTCACTCATAGAAGCACCCAATTCTGAAAGTCTGTCTTTTCTGATATGGGAAACTAGGAGCCATTTATATCGGGAATAAAAGTGCCAGACTATCCTGGAATTATTTGAAAATTTTATATTTAGAAATGAACAGTAAGGGAGTGATGAGAACTGGAATAACACAAAGTACCAGAAAAAAGGGCAATTAAAATAGGAAAGAGCAAAAGCTCCTGTCCATGTAAGCCAGCTCATACAGGGTTCTCGATTCTCTGCTAGGTAAAGGTGTTTATTACATCCACACCTACTGATAACACAAAACTGCACTCTCTTACTTAAATCCTGTCCGTGTCAACATTTTCTTTTATCTATATCCTGTTTTCCTCCACTTGCTTGTATCTTTGTCCCTTCTAATCTTCTGACTTTATAAATAATGCAACGCTGGAATCGAACAGCCTGTTAATCACCACGGTGGGTTAAACCACTGAATCATTTCTAGCGTCTCATTCACTTTCTGTGCTTCTAAATCTAGTATAACTAGCAGAGCCTCACCTGCTCCATATGGGAACCCCTTTGCTGCCACCCAACAGGCTGGAGGGGTGTGTCAGGTTCCTGATGATTTTTCATAAACATTTCAGTTGGTAACTGTAAAATAAAATTAATTACATTTTCTATTCAGTCAATGTCTTGGCTTGGAGGCAAGTCTTTGTATAGAGAATGCTTGAGATTTTAATCATATTTAACTAGATAATATCTTACAGAAGAGGACCTTCCTCCTGCATTGTTTTCTAATAAAGGTTTCCAGCATATTCACCCTGCCTTTATTTTTTGTTTTAATTTGACTTTTTTCCTCAGACGCCATGACCAGGTTTTGCGTCTGTTTTCACAGCCCCTGCAGTAGCTCCTTCCAGAGAAGGGTTGTTATGTTTCAGTAGGTCAGATTAGACACTGCATCTGTAACATAAGAGTAGGAGGTCACTAGGAACAGCCCATTGTTCAGTAAAGCTGAGCTGTTTGATTTGCAGCCTGGGAGAGTGGGAGAAAAAAAGTCTACAAAGCTGGGAGCAGCCATTACAGCTGAAGGTTGTCAAGCAATTAGCCTTAGCTGCTTTATCTTGTTATTATAACTGCCCAGGGCTATTTGGTCAAGTTTTGAAGCCTAGATGACATACTCTATTTGTAATTTGCTCCTTTTCTGTTTGATTCGTTCTAATAGCTGGTAGTTAGTTAATTCAATTCAGTGACCTGTAACATGACTATTGTGATGAATTCGTCCACCCAGTAAACCAGAAAAATATCATTTTATGCATAGTCGGTTTCTTAAGACCTTCCCCCTCATTCCCACTTATGACTCAGTGGCTCACTGAACTTTTTACTTTAAAAAAAAATATTCCTGTCCATCAGCCATTTGACTTTCATTGGTTAATCTGCCATTATACAACACTATAAATTCTTGTCTTTTCACAGTGGAAGAAATCCACTACACTTCTAAACTGAGAGCTGATAAACTAAGATCCTGAAAATGATTATGTTACAGTAATAATTGTTAATATGCTGACATTAACTTTCAGTTTTCATCACAGATTTTGAATGAAATGAAATACCAATAAATTCCTAAAAAGAAAGAAAGAAAGAAAGAAAGAGAAAGAACGAGGAGTACTCATAATGTGTGATGGCCACTTTTCATAAGTTGCAAATATAAATAAGTAGCAAATCTTAAAATGGCTAACAGGATAAATATTTTTTGCAAAGTTTCAACCTGTAGTAATCTAAGTAGTACAGTAGTGTACAGGTTCGCTCTGTTGCCTCAAAGGTTCAATGTGTTGATTTTAAACTCTCACCTGGTTTTTGTCTGTGTGAAGTTTGTACATTCTTGCACAATCCTGGTGGGCTTTCTCTGGGTTCTTCAGTTTCCTTCCACATTTCAAAAATATATAGGCTAAATTGTTTGCTAAATCTAACAATCCTGGATGTGGGTATGATCTCTGATGCACTAGCATCCCATCCAGGGATTTTCTGTCCTTTGCCAAATGGTGCCAAGTCAGATACCAACTCCTGTAACTCTATATGTGTAATTATGATATTAAAGAAATAAGGGAAACCTGGCTAAATCCAAGGAATAGAGATGAGTATAACAAATATTGTTACACATGATAGAAGGAAAGATAGCAAAATGTGAGGTGGGGAGATTAGCTATTAATTACTTATTGAATTATTAATTGCTTCAAATTACCAATGAGCCATATCTTAATGAGGATGTTTGAGTAGAGCTGAATGCATTAGGGATAGAGGCCTGATATTGGGGGCTGTTTTATAGACAACCATCTTTAATAACATTAAAAAGCAAGTTTACAAGGTTATATTATAGTAATGGGGAACTCTAATTATCCAAATATTAATTAGGATAACCTTACAAATAGAGCACAACAGCAGGATTTTATAGACGTGTACGACTAACTGTTTTAGCACAGTATGTTAAAGCAGCCACAAGATCAGATCGCTGTTGAGATGTCTTATTCTGTAATAATCAAGATAGAAATGGGAGTAATAGAATCATTGGGATCTACTGGCATAATCTGATACAAGTTTTTAGCAGAGCGTCTATTCAAAACTAAAACATCTAAGTTTGATTTTAGTAGGGAAAATTTTGAGTACATGAACAGAATTCTAAATAAGATAAGCTGGAATATAGTCATAAGAGTGGAGACAGTCAAGAAACAGGTTTAAAAGTACTACAGTGCAAGACGGGTTCATCTCAAAATTTAGAAATAGTCAGAAATCAAAAAGAACTGAGTAGTGGATAAATAAAGAGTAAAAAAAAGTTGGTGCACAGAAAAACAGCGGTATAATATGTAAGATACATAACTCCTGTGGCTGGGTGGGAAATGACAGGTCTGGATGCACTGAGAAAATTTTGGAGTGCCAACCAGGTCATCTCTTTTATTGTCTGGAGACAGCAAAATCAAAATAAAACAAAAAATAATGCTTGGAAGCGTGTGTCCTGTAAACAGGGATTCACAAAATGAATGGTGGTTTCAGTCGCTCTAGCAGAGCTCCATCCAGTTGGTTGCTCTGGCCAGTAATGACACCTCATTCCTGGATGCCTGGGATTTTATGGTGGCAAAACTGGAAGTGGTGGGGTTCGATACCTTCAACATTGTGGGAAAAGAAAGAGGTGACAGCATTAGTGGCAGGTCAGCCTCTCGTCTTGGCCTGTTATCGACTGAGCCTGCAAGGAGGTCCTCCAACATGCATGTGTGACACTCCATTGCTGTCACCAATAGTTAAAGAATATTGGACATTTGGAGAGAAATACTGTCAAAAATGTGAAAGATTACCCAAAGAGATTTTAAAATTATTTTAAAGGTAAAAAGTAGTAAAAGAACAGTCAAGGGGGAGGTGAAGTGTATCAGGAATGGTGAGGACAAACTAATATATACTGACAGTAAAATAACATATGCTGTAAATTTACAGTTTTCTAATGTTGTCACATGTGCGGAAATTAATATCCCCCTGCAGTTACATGAACCGATAAGGAGGTACTCAGTGGTTTATGAATTTTAGGGAGAAAAGCTCTGAATAAAAAGGCTGATATCAAAAATATCCCCAGATAAAATAACACTTATCATAGAGAGCTTAAGAAACTTGGTAAGTACATATATAACACAACTGACCATATTCAAGTAGCACACATTTTTTGAAATATCACTACACACTGGAGATATTCCTAAAGATTGAAAGCTAGCAAATATTATTCCAGTATATAAAAAAGTGGTATGGCTTATCCAAGTAACTATAGGCCAGTAAGCCTAACATATACAGGTAACACCAGTACATAAAAGGAAGCAATTATTAAGGTGAAGATTGAGTATCAAATGGTAAGAGAAGGTATAGTAGTGATCAGTCACTTAGACAGGGGAGGTTGTGTTTCACTAAAACACTCCAATTGATGGAGTAAGCAACATAAAAATATGATCAAACAGGTTCATATGACATTTGTCTTCATTTTCAGAAAAGAATAAGAGTACCATATAAGATGCTTGTAATCAAACTAAAAAAAGTGAGACTTCAAGATGCAACATGTGAATGAGTACAAAATTGGCTTAAAGACAGGAAGCAGGCAGTTATGTTGCAGCGAATCTATTTTGAATTATATGATTATTTTGTATAAATGATCTGAAGAAGGATATAAACAACAAGCAAGTTTTCGGTGAATACAAACTAGGTGGAACTGCAAATATTAGGGAATCTACCAAATCATTACAGAGTGACTTGGTCAGAATTCACAGGTGGATACATTTGTGGTATAAGGAATGTATTGTAAGCAAATATAAAATACTATTTTGAGAAATAATAATGTTAGATTTGAATATAATATAATAGGTTTGAAAATTGAAATTCTGAGAAGGACCTAAGAGTCATAGTGGACTCTTTATTATCTACATCCATAAAATGCACAAAATTAATTAAGAAAGCTAATGGGACATTATGTTATATGTGGAGAACAAGTCAAGATAGTATTTATAGGTATATAATACATTGTGAGGCCTCATCTAGAATAGTCTATACAATTTGGTCTCCATACTGAAAAACTACAGAAGAATGCTAGGGAAATTTCTCCTTGCGTCATACCTTCACAGAGATTACTTTCATAATGCTTGTGAAAGTACAGTAAGAAGTTGTTTAAGTTTCTCTATCAGTATTTTAAAGCTGTTCCACACCACACTCTAGGAAAACACTGAATCCATAAGAATACACTTCAGCTCACTTATAAAGCACTGAACTTTATCGTCCCAGGGTAGGGGTTTGCTGTGGAAGATGCTGACCTGCTCCCACAAATTTTCCTCCAGATCCTTTTTGCTACCACACAGCTTAGGTTCTACAGTGCAATGCTCCAGAATAACTGTGAATCTTTTCCCACCTAGCAATCTTACAATGGCAAGACCATTTTGACCTTTTAATGAAAGGTAGATCAAAGGTTAGATTTATCATTTCATAACCTGAGTGAGGTGGGCAATTGAAAGGACAAAACAAGGAGAATTATTAGGATAGACCTGGGCTATCAGCGACCAAACTGAACCTGAAGAGATAAGCTTGTAGCCATGAGTTTGCCAGAGTAATTAATTTTAACAAACTAACCAGCTGACTTACAATTCCAGAATATGCATTGCCCATAGAATTGTCCAAAGCCATAGAATCAGACCCCTGTGACCTCGGCAACATTCAGATGTGTAGGATTCCTAGTTGTGCATAGCATTATACCAACCAAACACCGAAATGGACATATTCAATTACGTCAACATGTAACTAAGTAATGGTACAATAATAATAAAAACTAAATAATAAAACATTACAATTTGCAACACTGTAGGCAGTAATAAAGTTCAAACAATTTTAATATGTGACTGAAGAAGAAGCAACACTGTTGCCTGTGTATTTAATAAGCCTTGTATGCATATACATAAGATGCTTATGAAATATTTTTTCATGTTATATATTTTATTTCTAGTTACTGTCTTACACTTATCAATTTTCTTTTTTAATACATTTTTGTTCTCAAATATTGTATTTGTCTATAAAAAAGTATTTTTGGGGCACTGCCAGAAGAAACGCTGAAAAATCGTTTCTTCCCAGAGATTTTTACTAAAAGGAGATGGAGCCCCTAGTTAAACAGTGATTGGGTTATCTTACCAAACAATATTATCTTAGGGTGTACTCACACTAGGTATGTTTGTGTCGTACTGTGCTCAGGTGTGATTGTTCCCCACCCCACTGCCTGGACACTGCGCTTAACATTCTGGGCCTGGACACGCTTTCGTCATGACTATGCGACTTCATATAAAGCCAAAACAAGATCTGAACATGGAGTGACAGCATGCACGTCAAAATGATTTTATTTATTTTGTGGTTGTTTTGGAGTTGTGTATGGAAGGGTAACGCTCTACCCTCTTACAGATTTATTGAGTGTGCAGCGCAGCGTTTTGCTGTTAATCGTGCTGCACGTCGAAGAAGATTTTTACGGAGACCAATGATGTTAAGGGAGGAATTTGCAGCTTTTCTTGCCAACTACAATTCACGTTCATGTGTAAGGTGAGAATAAAAACTTGTTTTTAACTCAAAAGATATTGAATGAAATGAGAATTGCACTATGTCACTTGTCGCATCATTGACATCATGACGGTGTTCTGTACTCGGCCACATTTAGAAATCACACTCTTCCTGAACGCTACTGAACCGTGTTCGGGCCCACCTCTTCCAAGTGGGCCAGGGCACGGTACAGTTGGCCCGGCACAGAGTGATCACACTAGTCAAACAAACTATACTTTGCAGGGTTACATGCGGACAAATGTGCTCGGACACGGAATGAATTGCCAGTGTGAGTACACCCTTAACTGTTACAAAGAGACTTACCACACCCTAGCCTGGCATTAGAAAACCCCACATCTACTAGACTCCGGATACACTGGAGTACAACAACTGCTGACCTGCTTAACCCTGGGACTTTTGAGTGGCAGTCTTTTGTGACCAGCCACTGTCCAAATGTCTGTGGAAAACCTTTCTACAGTCCACTTCCCATCACTGAGTTGTATCAGTTCACGGAGCTGACCATCTCTGCTGGACATAATCATGACACATATAATTGTTAAAGTGTACAACATGCTGGACTGGTATGGTTTTCCTCTTTGTAGTGTCCATTGGCTCAGCAAGTTTGGCCACTTCATAGTAGAGGCAGGATGTCAGACTGTTTGGGGATGAAATTTGATTAAGTTGATCCGAGTTAAACAGCTCTCCTTCTGATAAAGATAGCTTAGAAATTTGGAGTTTTATTTTCACCACAGAAAAAAAAAACAATTTTGCAGGTTTGGTTAAACTACTCTCAAAAAGACTCAGATTGAGCATTTACAAAACAGAAGACTTCAGCCTACAACTAAGTCAATTAAAATGGATACCGTGAACACTGTCCCTCAACAATGATGGTTACAAAAGAGTGAGTGTGCTTCTGCTCAACAGCCAGGCTGATGTACACTTGCTCTATGACAGGTGTGCACAAAGCAGGATCAGAGAAATGAGCGTGCTACATGCTATACATACTCATCGATTGTTAGAAAAGCCCCTCAGTTTCATCCTCAGCATGATATCTTAACATCAGTCACTGAGTAAGCTCAGATGTTGCAAGCCATTTAATCATTTTATCTTTTACCTCACTTTTCTATGCTTTGCTTTCTTGTCTCTAATAAGCACCTTGAGCATGGGAAAGGTGCTATATAAATAAAATGTATTATTCTGTTTGATTTGAAAGGGGGATTTCAATTTGATTGTTAGATGAAGTAGCTAATTTCCTGAATTGTAGTGTGTGTATAACTTTAAATTGATATGTCAGAATAAATGAATAACGTGTGTTCTTCCTGCACAATAAAATCAAAGATTACTAAATCGTCAAATGTTTTGTACCAACTAAAGGTACTATATGTTTAACATTTTTTTTTCACTCTACCTTTCTTGAAGCCACCCACTGCTATCAATTGTCTCTATCATGAGCAGCTCTTTGTATACAGACCCCCTATCTCAAGTACTCATTTCTACTGCTTACCAAGCATAAATATGCATGACAAAATCTCCTGATGGATTGTAAAAGAATAATTGTATGGTTACCTAACTGAGCTTCATAAACTCCCTGTAATCAAACAATATGAATCCAGTAGATTCCAGACAAATCAGAAATGAAACAAAGCTACAATAAAGTCTTAAAAGTTGAAGGTTAAGTACTTCACAGCTAAGCATACTGAGGCAAAATGAAAGTAGCAGAATTTCAAAACATGACTTTAATTGTACACACTTCCTTAGAGACATTGAAATCTGAAAGCTTTATCTGCTTGCATTGCTGTACTACAGGAAACCACACATCTGTCTCTTCTCAGTTGCTGCATATCCAGATGTAGGAAGCCAAAGGCCATCTCAGAAGCAGGACACCTTGGTGATATAAAGATTCTTGTGAATTTTACAAAAGCTTACTGCAATTATACGGTGCTGTGATCTCATACTAAGCTTTGAAAATGCCATCTCAATCATTTGCCATACAGTAATTATAGGCTCAGAGTGTTTGAGTTAGCTCATGTGGAAATATACAAAAAAGCATTTCAACAATAACTCAGATTACCTTATTATGTTTTAATCCCTAACGATTGTAAGGTAACGCTAAAAGTTAAAAATACACTCAGTTTATAAAGCTAATTTATTATAAACACTGATGAGGATTATCTATGACATAAATGGCAAGCTATAGATAATTAATTACATTTATTTTTTTCTTCATTTCCGATAAGAAGCAACAGGCTACATTTACACTGTCAAATAAACAGACAAATGCCACAGAAAAGGTTTGGGGTAGCCACCTGTATACTTGAAATAAGGCTGCAAAGTAGGCAATTAAATGCAAGTAGTATACAGATTTGAGTCCAAAACAGAACTGACTGGGATGAAACAAAATGGAGATTTAATGGTTAGGCAGAGGAAATGAAGTCAGCAGAGCCGGATCTGGAAATGAGGTAATCGGAGCCAGAACCAGAAGTGATGTCATCAAGTCGGAGACCGGAAGTGACGACATTGGGCCCTGAACTAGAAGCAATGTCGTCGGGGCCAGGCAGAATTTCCTGTAACTGATCTGTAGAGGAAAGAGAGAAAGGGTTAGTGTACTTCACCACTCCTTTCTCTTCCATGGAATTGCCCTCTTTCGAGCCCTTTAGCTGCCTCCCATACGCACATGTGTGACAATGCATTGATCTGCAAAGATATTTGCATGACAGATACATAGGTGTTAGCTGTGCCAAAAAGACGTGCATTTTGAACCAATTTTTATTTAAAGCATCAGGTCTCTGCTACATTCAGCAGTACCGACTAAATAGTGTGTGGTGCACAAAAAGTTCCTATCTTGGTTTCAAATGAACTAACTGATGATGATGATGAAATATTCTAATGGGGTACACATAGCTTCAAATTTACTAGCTAATTCATACCAGTAACTGTATTAAATTAATAAGCATATGCATGTTAGGTTGGTTAGTGATTTACAGAGAGTGCAGGTGTGTGTGTGAGTGGGCCCTGTAATACTCTGGTGCCTGTTTAAGAAGAGTTGTCAGATATCCTAAGTTCAGAGTCTCCATACCATAATATCAATGGTGTCAGGGGACATATGTGTCCTTCCTGTTGTTCTATTGTATTAGTAGATTTTTTTTTTGGTGGGGGACTTAAAACCATTACAGTTGTGGTCAGAAGTTTACATACACTCATCATGGACATGAATGTCATGGTAATTGTGGGCTTTCAATGATTTCTTTGAACTGTTCTTTTCTGGGGTGGAATGATAGTTCAAAATACATCATTATCAGCTCCACAAAACAAGAATTTGCTGCACAAGTTTGAATTTATTTTGGATTTTCTAACATCCAAACAGGGTCAAAATTACAATTTCAGGCTAATATATATATATAAACTCCATCTATTATTTGATTGAATATACCTTAGCAAGTTGCATCTTGGCCAGATGCTTTTGGTAGTTATCAACTAGCTTCTGGCATAATTCTGGCTGGATATTTGACCACTGTTCTTGGCAGATTCGGTAGATTTCATTTAAATTTGTTGGCACTAACCCAGCTTTTAAGCACAGTCCACAAATTTTAAATAGGGTTGAGGTCTGGGCTTTGAGAAGGATATTTCAAAAGCTTAAGGTGAGCTTTCTTTATCCATTCCACAACCAGTTTTGATGTGTTGGAACACCCACTTGCATCCAAGTTGCAACCGTCTAGCTGTTGATTTGAGATGAAGCTGAAGAATTTTGAGATAGTTCTCCTTCTTCATTATTCCATCCACATTGTGCAATGTACCTGTACAGCTGGCAGCAAAACAGCCCCAGAGAATGATGCTACCACCACCATGCTTTACAGGTGGTACAATGTTCTTGGGTTTGAAAGCCTTACCTTTGTTCCACCAAACATACCTCTTTGTCACTGTGGCCAAACAACTTGATCTTTTTCTCCATAAAACTTTCCTCCAAAAGGCATTTTGCTTGTCAATGTGGGCAGCTGGAAATTTCAGTTGAGCTTGAAGGTGTTGATTATGGAGCAGGAGCTTCTTTCTTGGACAGCACTTCTCAGTCCGTGGCGATCTAAAACCCGCTTGACTGTAGATGGTGACACTGGTGTTTCATCTGTTTCCATTTCATGATAGGTTTGGGCCTTGGTGGTTCCTGGGTTGTTCCTGAACATCCTAACCAATTTCCTCTCAGCTGAAGGTGACATTTTGGGTCTTCTTCCAGACTTTGGCAAAGTGGGGACACCTCCCAATAACTTGTAGTTGTGTGCAGTTGTTTGAATTGATGATCTTAGAATCTGCACTTGTTAACAAATGGCTCCAAGAGACCTTCCCGACTTGTGTAAATCTACAGTTCTCTTTCTTATATATTCACTGAGCTCCTTTGACTTTTCCACTGTTTGGAATGTTGATTAATCCAATGAGTGCTGTCAAACAAACCCTTTTTATGCTGGCATAGAGAAGGTGCCAGCTGTAGTCAATCATGATCACTAATGAGAATTTAACAGGCCTTGGCCCTGTCAAGTTAAAAGGCATTGTAGACACTTCAGTACCACTTTATTTAAAAGCTTAAGTGAGTGTATGCATATATTTGAGCCTGTATGCATGATTATGACCCTGTGTGGATTTTAGAAAATCCCCAATAAATTCAAACTTGTGCACCAAATTCTTGTTTTTTAGAGTTATTAATAATGTATATTGTATAATTATTCTACCCAGAAATGGAACAGTTCAAAGAAATCATTGAAAGTCCATGATGAGTGTATGTAAACTTTTGACCACAATTATATTTTAAAATACTTTAATTTCTTATTTACCTGTATGCCTTTAGTTCCAGGAACATGTTAATGGTTTATACTGCTAGAATGCATTTTGTTCTCTGGAGGTTCTAAAAATTGATCAATATATTTCTGTAGTCATTGTATGTACAGCCATATATATTGTACTGTATTCGCTCTATATGTAAATTTGTCATTTTTAAATTGTGCAGCTTTTTGCACTACAAATGTTCAATTTCCTTCTCCAAAATGTTTGCCTATCATTATCATTAATTTGTATCACCCTTTCTTATTTGCAATGGTGATGGAAAAGTTGACAGACGAGATTAGACAGGAGTCCCCGTGGACTATGATGTTTGCTGATGACATTGTGATCTGTAGCGATAGTAGGGAGCAGGTTGAGGAGACCCTGGAGAGGTGGAGATATGCTCTACAGAGGAGAGTCATGAAGGTCAAGGAACAAGACAGAATACATGTGTGTAAATGAGAGGGAGTCAGTGGAATGGTGAGGATGCAGGGAGTAGAGTTGGCGAAGGTGGATGAGTTTAAATACTTGGGATCAACAGTGCAGAGTAATGGGGATTGTAAAAAGAGAAGTGAAAAAGAGAGTGCAGGCAGGGTGGAATGGGTAGAGAAGAGTGTCAGGAGTGATTTGTGACAGACGGGTATCAGCAAGAGTGAAAGAGAAGGTCTACAGAACGGTAGAGAGACCAGCTATGTTATATGGATTGGAGACGGTGTCACTGACCAGAAAGCAGGAGACAGAGCTGGAGGTGGCAGACTTAAAGATGCTAAGATTTGCAGTGGGTGTGACGAGGATGGAGGGGATTAGAAATGAGTACATTAGAGGGTCAGCTCAAGTTGGACGGTTGGGAGTGTTGGCTCTGAGGCTAGGGATCTGCACTGGCAATCAGAAGGTTGCCGGTTCGAATCCCGTAAATGCCAAAAAGGGACTCTGCTTTGTTGGGCCCTTGAGCAAGGCCCTTAACCTGCAATTGCTGAGTGCTTTGAGTAGTAAGAAAAGCACCATATAAATGCAAAGAATTATTATATTATTAAAGTCAGAGAGGCGAGATTGCGCTGGTTTGGACATGTGCAGAGGAGAGATGCTGAGTATATTGGGAGAAGGATGTTAAGGATAGAGCTGCCAGGAAAGAGGAAAAGAGGAAGGCATAAGAGAAGGTTTATAGATGTGATGAGAGAGGACATGCAGGTGATGGGTGTAAAAGAACAAGATGCAGAGGACAGAAAGATATGGAAGATGATGATCCACTGTGGTAAGAAGAAGAAAGAAGAAGACTTTTTATTCTTTTTATGTTACTTTAACCACAGTGCAGGTATTTGTGGTTGTGTAGTTGTGCTTTAATAACATGCAAGAAGACAGAAGGCTTATTTTCTAAAACTTTAACATATACAATTGTGTAAAAATAAGGAATCTTCACCTTGCACCCAAAAACTACATGCCACACAAAATTTGTATTTTACAAAATGGTATGAAAACAAAACTGGTCAGAACAACTTTCTAAACTGTTTTTTTAAACTGCCTCTTTGCAGTCAGGCAGATTCACATTAGCTGGATCAGAGCAGCAGAGCAAAAAAAGTAGGTCAAAGGTAAATGTCAATGCAAAATTGTACAGTATGTCTGCCTCCATGGCCCAGGGGTCTACTCAAGAAGCAAAAACAGGAATAGTAATGTACTGATAACAACATCATTGCCCACAAAAGAGACAAACAGGTTTTCCGCAGGTTTTACAGAATGATGATGATGATGATCAAAGTTGACTATCATCAGGACTTAAAAAATATAATTCACTGAAGTTAGCTGTTCTTTTAGTCTGATCACTGCAATAATTGGCTGTTTTCAATTAGCTTCCCATTAAAGCACACAAGCACTGCATACAGTATTTATATACAGTACATATACACACAATTCACACTTTTCAAGAAATTAGCTTGCAAAACACTATTTCATTTTTTGTCTTTGTTATTGTCTCAGTTTCCACATTTATATGGCTTTGTGGAAACTTACGGTACCTGAAAATACTGAGACAGTCGTCGGACTTGCTTATTCTTGCAGTTAGTGTTTGGCCCATGATTCCTCCCACATGTCTATAGTTCTAGGCCCTAGGGTGTTGTACCGTGTTAGGCATTATCAATGCAACGAGAAGTCAAGCAAAATGCCAGCTTTTATTGGCTAACTAAAAATATATCTTGCCTGAAGAAGGGGCCTGAGCTGCCTTGAAGGCTTGCATATTGTAATCTTTTTAGTTAGCCAATAAAAGTTGTCATTTTGCTTGACTTCTCATTGCTTCCACATCTCCAAAAAATGCTGCTTAGAAAATTAGAATTTCTAAAAAAAAATGTTTGTGTGGGCATGCACAGATAGACCCTGAGACTGACTTGTGCTCTGTCTGGGACAGTTTTCCGCCTTGCACCCAATGCTAATGGAATAGGCTACAGCCGCCATGACCCCAGATTGGTTTAAGTGGCTTTAGAGAATATATTTATACGTACATAGCTGCATCATTGAACTCAGTTACAGTGGAACATTTATATGATTGATTGGTGCAAATGAAACATTAATTTCCTCCACTAAAGAAATCATAAAATACTGACCATTAAAAACACACTCCACAAGCTGATATTGTGAAATCTGAGCCACCAGTGGAGTCAGACTTTCAATCGTGTTGCTGCTTAGGCTAAATTTCCAGGAAAAAGCAGACGTGAACAGATGGTGAGCACAAGGCAAAGCAGGAAGGAGTGATCTGCTGAAGGAGGAGACAAACTGTTCAAAACAAGTCCAGTCACCGACACCAGCTGATGAGGCACAGGCTGGGTGGGGGGAGGGATGGCCTTTGGAAGTACTGAGGCTTCAGTTGCATAGAAACTTAGGAGTAAGAGCCAACACGAAATTCTGTATGTTAGCTTTTCAAGTGCAGAACCAATAAGCCTAGACCATAAAGATGGTGTTTCAGTCCAGATATTAATTAAAAGTTGTTTTGAAAGGGTTGCTAGAGAGTAACACCTCTACATTTTTTTAAAAATTAAGTAGCGTAATTTTTACATATATAAACAGTTTGATGAAATCTTTAATAATAAACTAGCAACAACCTGGGTTTGCATTTTGTCTTAAATAAATGCATAGAAGCTTAATTCTACTGTATTTTGTGTTGCCATTTTACTACAGTAAAGCACATATTTAAGGGTACAAAGAAACTGGAAAATAATTATTTGCCGTAAGGTGCTTTCAACAAAGCCTATTTGGTAGTTAAATAACGTCCAGCTGAAACAGTTAAAAAGACAGCTGAATTAAGAATTAAACAAAGTAGATCTGTGGTACATGTTTGTTAACTCTAAAAACATGGACCTTGCTTGACGATGGCATTTTTACCCTGGCGAGTGTATTATGTTCATTAGTAAGAATTTATCATCTCAGTGTATATAATCGTGACCATTTGTCTGTCGTTTTTGAATGATTGTTGGTTTACTGTACAGTGGTTTCAGAAAGTTTTCAGAACCTTTCACTTTTTTGTCATTTTGTCGTGTTGCAGAGTTATATTGGAGTCTTGCTGGATGTGACACGACAAGCTTCACACATCTGGGTTTGGGGATTATCCGCCATACTTCTCTGCAGATTCTCTCAAGCTCTGTCAGCAGGAAACAAAACTATTTTCAGCTCTCTCCAGAGATGTTCGAATGGGTTCAAGTCCCGGTTCTGGCTGGGCAACTCAAGTACAGTCTCAGAGTTGTCCCTTAAAAACTCTGGTGTTGTCTTTGCCTTATATTTAGAATCACCTTTTAGAAGGTGAACCTTCCATCCAATATGTGGTCCAGAGTGCTCTGGAGCAGGTTTTCATTAATGATATCTCTGGTGATGACTGGTGCCTGGTTTCTCCCAGACATGACACTAATCGTGGTTTCATCATAGCAGAGAATCTTATTTCTCACAGTCTGGCAGACCTTATTGGTGGAGAGGTGCCTTTATGCAAACTCCAACTGCGCTTCCATGTGTCTTTTACTGAGGAGAGGCTTCTGTCTGGCCATTTTGTCATAAAACCCAGATCAGTGGAATGTTGCAGAGATGTTTGTCTTTCTGGTGATTTCGCCCACTTCCACGCAGATTCTCCATAGCTTAGCCAGAGTGACCATTGGGTTCTTGGTCACTTCTCTTATTAGAACAGTCTCAATGAGAACAGGTCATACAGCCCAACAAAGCTGGTCAGTCCTATCCACTTAATTCCTCCAAAATAACATCAAGTCTAGTTTTGAAAGTCCTTAATGTCTTATTGTCCACTACACTATTTGGTAACTTATTCCATGTATCCATAGTTCTCTGTGTAAAGAAAAACTCCTAACGTCTGAATGAAATTTACCCTTAACAAGTTTCCAACTGTGTCCCCGTATTCTTGATAAACTCATTTTAAAATAAAAGTTTCAACCCACTATACTTATTCCCTTCATAATTTTAAACATTTCAGTCATGGCTCCTCTTAATTTTCTTTTACTTAAAAAAATGCTCAGTTAGGTTCTCTGGGGCACAGTTAGGGTGACCATAAGGTTCTTGATCACTTCTATTACCATGGCCCATGTCCCATAATTGCTCAGTTTGGCCATGCAGCCAGCTCTAGGAAGAATATTGTTGTTCCAGAATTTTCCCTTTAAGAATGATGAAGGCAACTGTACTTCTGGGGACTTTCAATGCTACAGGAGTTTTTTATAGCCTTCCCCAGATCAGTGGCACAACACAGTCCTGTTTCTAAGTGCTACAGGCAACTCATTTGACCTCATGACTTGGTTTTTGATCTGAATCACATTGGGAATTGTGAGACTTTTATAAAAACAGGTGTGTGCTTTTTGTAATAAATGTGTTGAACTAGGTAGACTCCAAACAAGGTGCAGAAACATCTCAATGGTGTTCAATAGAATGGGATGTACTTGAGCCAAATTTCATATGCCATAGCAATGAGTCTGAATACATGGAATATTCAGTTTTTTGATTTTTAATACATTTGCCAAAATTCTAAAATGCTGTTTTTGCTTTGTTATTCTGGGGTATTAAGTGTTCCTTAATGTGTGGGAACTTAAATCATTTTAGCACAAGGCTGAAACTTAGCAAATTTTGAAAAAATGAAGGGCTCCGGCTACTTTCTGAATCCATTGTATATTATTTGTGTTTAAAAAATGATCTGTTCCTTAATATTTTTTTTATTTTAGATTTATCAGTATCAATCCATTTAATTTCTAAACTAGTTTTTCACTTCCATGATATGGAAGTAATCGAGCCACCACTGACCACAAGACAGGGGTTGTCCAGAGCAGGAATTTCTTTATACAAGGACAATTTACGGTTACCAATAAATGTACCACACACTTACCAGCACTAATATATGTATATACATACTGTGACAAGTGGCTGGGGGTGGGACGCCCGGAAGGACCAGAGCCTCCTTCAGACCATGAGGGGGCAATTGCCCTGGTGGCTTTGGGGACCACGGGAGAAGTTCATGGAAGCTCAACCCTATAGGGGCCCGTGGTCACCACCAGGGGGGTGCCCAGATGCCTGAAGAGGGAGTGAGGGAGAAGACAGGAGCCTGAGTCAGGAGGAGGAGGTGGCTGAAGAGGAAAATGATAGGAAAGAGAGAGAGTGAGAGAAAAGGGACTGAGAGCATTATTGTTGCTAATTGTGGGTTTGTGCTATAAAATAAAGCGTGTGTATTTGGGACATTCGTTGTCTGTCTGTCTGTGGCCGGGCTGGTCTTCACAATATATATGGATGCTTTGTTCATTTGGTGACTGATTTACAAAACAAACTGAAGCCCTTGGAGATGTGCGGCAGTTCCAGTAACCACTGCACCACCTAATCTAGATCAGAAGGTTCTAGACCTCCAATTTTAGGTTTAGCTCTATTTTTGAGAAACTTAGAAAGGCACCACAGTGTGTGATTTACTTTCAGGAACAAAATGTGAAAGTTATTTATTTTGCTCATAGGCTGTAATACATACAGGTCTCTTCTTGCCTTTTCTTTTTTAAATTAACTTTCTTATCTGCAGTTTGCTTCCTTATTTATAATTAAATATTAACAGAGAAGACTTGGAGCAGCAATTCTGATTTCAGAGTCACTCCCACCTGTGTGATCATTAACAAAACATCCATTTTAAAAACAGAAACATTTCTAAATATACAATGGGATGTCATTTTAAACAGGTAACATTAGTAAAACATTCATTGCATTGCATGTCACAATGAGGCCTGTCATATTTCTCTAAAAGAAAAAGAGGTAATACTGTGTTGCAGTCTCTGGTGTAGATAGCAGTTCTATGTATAAAATAAAGACCAACAGTAAGCTTACAATCATACATTTGACACCTTGAAGTGATGGCTGTTTAAAAATTAATTCACTGAAAAACAAGCCAGGTTTCCTTTCAGTGGTGTTTTCAATTGATAACTAGTTCAAGCTTGACATTCATCGGCTGAATAAAACACTCATAAAGACTATGAAGTGTTGACAGCCACAGGGCACGTAATACCAGGTAAACACTTCTTTCAAACAGTTTTAGCACTTATGTGTACTCTGCTTTTCTATTTTGTTTAAATTTGTTAAATAGCTTTAAGCAACATTCTGCACCTGCAATTTGGATGTTTGTTAGGAAACATTCCTCTTTGCGATTCTGTCTTAAGTGCCCCTTCAATTGGAAACAATGTATTTTTATTCAAACACTTACTGTTTTTTCGCTATTTTTTAGGTATACAGTGTTGCTGTCCCTTCACTAATAGTGACTAAATAGTAAAATAAAAAATTGTAGCCAAAACAAGCAGAGTCTTTTGTAACTTTTTAAAATCAGTTCAAACGTTACTGTGTGAGAATAGCAGCTCTTCATGATCAAGGTCCCCAAAATGGCCTTTGACCTCTAATTAATAAGGAAACTTCTGAAGTTGTTTACGTATAGATTTACTTACCACTGCAAGCAGAACTCCACAACAACATCTCTCAATCATGCCATTCAAGATGCAATCTATAAATGAAGCAAAAAAGTATTAATTAAAATTTTAAAAAATGCAAATGAATAAACATATTGTCAACACCACAAGTTGCTGACGTCTGTTAGATCTTGATATGTGCAGGAGACTGTTCACTTTAAATCTTTTTTTTTTATACATAGCATACGAAATTTATGCATTCAGTTTTCAAAAATGCTCTTCTCCAAATACAGAGTTGTGAATGATAAGAACAAACACAAACTAGGAAACAACCCCAAACCGAACCCCAACCCTCACAGGACATGCTGTTGCACTTACTCACACTCACTCAATGCCAATTCATCTACACTCATTCTGGCACATTTTTAGGATCACTATCCTAATACTGGGTAAGGCCGCCTTTTGCTCTCAAAACAGCCTCAGTTCTTCATGGTGGCATGGATTCCACAAAATTTTGGAAACCCTCCTGTGAGATTGTGGTCCACATTGCCATGATTGCATGGCACAATTTCTGCAGATTTGTCAGCTGCACATCCCAAAAGTGTTCTATCTGGTGACTGGGAAAGCCACTGAAGAACACTGAAGTCATTGTCATGTTCATGAAACCAGTTTAAGATGGCTTTTGCTTTGTGAAATGGTGCATTGTCATGCTAGAATTGTGGCCATGAAGAGATGTACATGCTCAGCAGCAATGCTCAAACTGGCCATGGCATTCAAATGATGATTGATGGGTTTTAATGGGCAAGCAAGCATATCCTACACCATTACACCACCACCGCCAGCCTGGGCTGTTAAATACAAAGCAGGTTGTGTGCATGGATTCATGCTGTTGGTGCCAAATTCTGCAGAAATCGAGATTCATCAGACCAGGATATGTTTTTCCAGTCTGCAGCCACCCAGTTTTGGTGAATCTGTGAGCACCACAGTCTCAGCTTTCTGTTTTTGGCTGAAAGGAGTGGAACCCAATATAGTCTTCTGCTGTTGTAGCTGATCCACCTCATGGTTTGGTGTGTTGTGCATTCTAAAATCTTTTTCTGCTCACCATAGTTACTGTAGCCTTTCTCTCAGCTCAAACCTGCCTGGCCAGTCTCCTCTGACCTTTTTCATGTCATTTCTGTCCATAGAACTGCCGCACTTTGGATGTTTTTTGTTTTGCACCAATCTGAGTATACTCTAGAGATTCTTGTGTGTGAAAATCCCGGGAGATCAGCAGTTACAGAAATTCTCAAATCAGTCCGTCTGGCACCAACAACAATGCTACAGTCAAAATCACTGAGAGCACATTTCTTTCCTCATTCTGGTGTTTGATGTGAACATTAATTAAAGCTCCTGACCAGTATCTGCATGATTGTGTTGCTGCCATATAATTGGCTGATTAGATGACCGTTATCATTAAGTTCTTCCATGACAACCCTGAATACAATGAGGACTGACTGAGGACTCATTTATTTTAGGTAGAATGCCTAGAGGGGCCTGGAACACATGCAGATTTTCTTTTTTTCTCCAGCCGTCTGTAGTTTTTTTGTTTTTTCTATCCTCCCTGGCCATCGGACCTTACTTTTATTCTATGTTAATTAGTGTTCCCTAGTTCTGTTTTCTATTTATTTTGTCTTTTTTTACTTTCTTCATCATGTAAAGCACATTGAACTACATCATTTGTATGAAAATGTGCTATATAAATAAATGTTATTGTTGTTGTAGATAATTTTAGATAATTAAATTATTAGATAATAATCAGATCTACAGGTGTTCCTAATAATTGCTCAGTGAGTGTATACATCTAATATGAACATTATTGAGATATGAGTGGAAAACGAAATGGGAACATCTATGAAATATGGGAGGAAAAGCCGAGTGCCAGGGAGAACCTGCAGATATGGGAGAATGTGAAAACAACACTAACAACATTTATTTATATAGCAGATTTTCAGATGTGAAAGTAATTCAAATAGTCATTTAAAAAAAAACAACAACAACAATAATAATAATAATAATAATAATAATAATAATAACTAACATGCTGTGAGGCTGTATCACTAACCACTGCATCACCATGTTGCCTGTTTTACTAAACTGATGTTTTTTCTTCATCAACAATATTGAACTATATATTACATGTACAGTACATTCCTCCATCTAATTTTAGAGAAGCTTGCCCTTTTTCTTTCCTTTGTTTTTTTGGCATGACTAAACATTCATTTTGTTAAAGAATTTAATTATAAGACATGGTAGACTACTAGAAAGTACTCAAATCATTTTCCCCATTGTTCTCCTTTGCTTTCTCATGTTCATCCAATTTTCTTGCAAATGGAAAGGCAACACAGATGAGTTAGTTGTGATCCTGAATTAGCCAACAGTGTAGACCCTACTTATCAGATATGTTTATATGTTAAAAGCTATTTAAGGAGTAGTTTGTTGCATTTCCCTCATTTCATCACTAAAAATCTTTTAAAAACCTCATAACATTCTCAGGCCCACTAAGTCTACCATAATTCAGGGTCATGAGGAGTCAGCAGGAGAGGGCAGGACACAGACTTGGCCAGGGCGCCAGTATGCTGTAGAATCACCTCACACACACCCCCACACTTGCACTTACTCCAGGTCCAATTTGGAATTGCCAGTTAATGTAACCGACATGTCTTTAGGGATGTGGGAGAACAACCGGAACACACAGAATTACAATGACTATTTGCTTGTTTGTTTTTAAAAGCTATTTTGGAGCTATTTTGGACTATTTACTAGAAATAAAGTTATTATCAAATTATACATATGAAATCATATTTCAGAAATAAACATTACTGAAAAACAGCACTTTTTAATATTGCTAATGCCTTTCATTTCTATTACAGTACTGCTCTTTTAAGGTAGTGAAATAGTATTTTGTATGATATTAAAAACTGAGACTTTTAACCATGCTGTTTATTATTTAGCCCAAATCTGACCCATCTTAAATAGGTTAAAAAATTCAAGACTTGGAGTCGCAAGTGCCATAATATATTGATTTACTGATTGTGTTTTGTTGAAAAACACCCCATCTCAACTGTGTTTTCTTTCCTTGTAAACAGACACTGAGGTGGACTCCAGACATTGTGCACAACTGTGGACATGCTTCACGAGCGCCCCCTACTGGTGAGTACGTCCTTTCACAGTCATCAGGTTTGCAATACTAAAAGAACAAAGATCAAGAATAAAAGAAAATAACATAAGGGGGGGGGGTTTAGGGGGGCAAGCTCCCTGGTGCCTTTGGTGCCCAACCCCCAGTTGCGGCCAGAATATTAGTAAAATCTGTAAATGTACAAAAGAAAAAATATTATTTATTGGTGTCAAAATCATGAAATTCTATAAATATTTAAAAGAAAAATTAATTATTATTTAACGGAGTAAAAATCATGAAATGAGAATAAAATATTTACTCTCTTACCGATTGCAGTATTCCCATTAAACTGAGGTCCACTGTGCTCGATGAGTATTTATAAGACTAAATAAACGATCCATTTGTTTTAACGGACATTCTTATAGATAAAAAAAACTTTTTTAAAAAATGACTCATTTAAATAACAGAAAAAAATCACGTGAAAACTAAAGTGGTATGCAATGGGTCATCATAACTCGATCTTCAGCTAACTAAATCACCTAAATACAAACATTGGTGTTATGAATGGATAAAATATTTTTTAATAGTTTGTTCCTGTGAAAGAAAGTTTACTCAATCAAAAATAAAAACCACGACTTTCTTGGTATTTAAATTTATAATTTAAAAACGGAATATCCATCCATCCATCCATCCATCCATCCATCCTCTTCCGCTTATCCAAGATCGGGTCGCGGGGGCAGCAGCTTGAGCAGAGATGCCCAGACTTCTCTCTCCCCGGCCACTTCTTCCAGCTCTTCCGGGGGAATCCCGAGGCGTTCCCAGGCCAGCCGGGAGACATAGTCCCTTCAGCGTGTCCTGGGTTTTCTCCGGGGCCTACTCCCGGTTAGACGTGCCAGGAACACCTCACCAGGGAGGCGTCCAGGAGGCAACCTGATCAGATGCCCGAGCCACCTCATCTGACTCCTCTCGATGCGGAGGAGCAGCGGCTCTACTCTGAGCCCCTCTCGGATGACTGAGCTTCTCTTTAAGGGAAAGCCCAGACACCCTGCAGAGGAAACTCATTTCAGCCGCTTGTATTCGCAATCTTGTTCTTTCGGTCACTACCCATAGCTCATGACCACAGGTGAGGGTAGGAACGTAGATCGACTGGTAAATTGAGAGCTTTGCCTTTTGGCTCAGCTCTTTTTTCACCACGACAGACCGATGCAGAGCCCGCATCATTGCGGACGCCGCACCGATCCGCCTGTCGATCTTACGCTCCATTCTTCCCTCACTTGTGAACAAGACCCCAAGATACTTGAACTCCTCCACTTGGGGCAGGATCTCGCCTCCAACCCCGAGAGGGCACTCCATCCTTTTCCGGCTGAGGACCATGCTCTCGGATTTGGAAGTGCTGATTCTCATCCCAGCCGCTTCACACTCAGCTGCGAACCGATTCAGAGAGAGCTGAAGATCACGGCCTGATGAAGTAAACAGGACAACATCATCTGCAAAAAACAGTGACCCAATCCTGAGTCCACCAAACCGGACCCCCTCAACACCTTGGCTGCGCCTAGTAATTCTGTCCATAAAAGTTATGAACAGAATCGGTGACAAAGGGCAACCCTTGGCGGAGTCAAACTCTCGCTGGAAACGGGCTCGACTTACGCGGACCTAGCTCTGACACTGGCTGTACAGGGACCGAACAGCCCTTATCAGGGGGTCCGGTACCCCATACTCCCGGAGCACCCCCCACAGGATTCCCCGAGGGACACGGTCGAACGCCTTTTCCAAGTCCACAACACACATGTAGACTGGTTGGGCAAACGGAATAAGAATCTGAAAATCTAACAGCCTGCGGTGGGCTGGCGCCCTGCCCGGGGTTTGTTTCCTGCCTTGCGCCCTGTGTTGGCTGGGATTGGCTCCACCAGACCCCCGTGACCCTGTAGTTAGGATATAGCGGGTTGGATAATAGATGGATGGAAATCTAACAGCATCACATTAAAGTTCGATAAACCCTGAAAAATATACCAAACATATGTAGGTTTTAAAATAATCCCGATTTAAAGCGTGACAAAAAACGTGACATAAAAACTTCACCATTGCACTTTTAGGCTTAGGATTTTATATATATATATAGAGTAGATTGTAATAATCATAATTTGATCATAAATGTTGGATAAAGGCATCAGTCAAATAAGTAAACGTAAATGTAAAATGTGATAAAACACAAATAATTGAGGGAAGTTTCTCAGGGATTCATTTCATGCTTTAAACAAACTCTTAAGTTGGCCATAATGAACTACCAAGTATTCTAGATTGCATTCTTTACATCAGTAAGACAATATACTAATATGGGACAAGAAAGCTGTTCAAAACTCTCTGCAGTTCATATTCCTGTGTGGCAGGACTTCATAAAATCAATAAATTATTGTTATCAAATGATCTATTGAAAGCAATAAAAGAAAGAACACCTTTTCTAGTTAAACCTCTTATACCCTTATGAATCTCAACCAGGTTTTCACCCTGAATTTAAGTTTCTGTATGCTAAGTGCAGAACATTCATTGTCGGATTAGCACAATAAAAATGTCAATAAACTATTGATATTAGTGGTGCAGTGATGAGCACTGGCGCCTGACAGTTCATAGGCTTGGACACTACCTGTGTGGAGTTTCTGTGATCTCTCTCTCTCATAGCATTGTTGGTTTTCCTTCATCCCAAAGATGTGTTTGTTGGGTTAATTGGTAAATCTGAACTGGCTTTGTGTGAGTTTGCCCTGCAGTGAATGGGAGCTTATCAGGCATTTGTTTCTACCTTGAACTCATTGCTGCTAACAAACAGACTGACCTTCTGCAAACCTGAACTGGACAGCTGGAGTGGAAAATGGACAGAAAAATATGTTTAAATTTAAACAAAAATCAAAAAGCTGAATACAAATAAAAACCTTTAACAAGCTAAAGGAAAAAAGGCAAGTTCTGTAAAACAGTTAGTGATGTTGCCTCAAACCCTAAAATAACATTTTTTTTCCCACCACCTTCCCAAATATATGCAGAGTGTATTGATTGGGAAGTCTAAGTAAGGTCTACCCAAAGTTGCTTGGAGTATTCAACACTGTCATAGATGTATGTTAGGTTAAATGCAGAGTAGGAAATCCAGCATCATTTTATAAAGAAAAAGAGTCTTTTTGCAGAATATACAAAGTAACATTTTATCCTATCAGAATAGTGAACATGATTTATGTAGGTCTAACCAGGAGCAAAAAGAAAATGACTAATTAAATAGTGTATAGATTCAGTTTTCATCTAGGTTCAATTTTCTTTTTGTTCTGTTAGAAATATTGTGAAAACATAAGCATCTAGTTGTGCTACCCCTCTAAGACAGGTTGAAATCTTCAACATAAAGCTCAGTGTTAATATTTGTAGTGTTCAACCTATTGGAATGTATTTGTGGTAATTAAATGCATGTAGTATTAAATGCATTACATTTGTTATTCCAACAGATGGAACACCACAAAAATGTGTATTAATGAAATGCATTACTACAAATGTTTGTGATGTGCCATCTGTTGGAATGACAAATAAAATGCATATGTTATATGCCACTTGTAAGGGGATTCATAAAAGCAGTATTCATGTTTGTGATGTGCCATCTGTTAGAATGAAAGAGACATAGCAACTGGACAGACACACAGACACTTATATTTTTACCAGCTGTGCTACCTGTCTAAGACAAATCACCATAGACCTGAGCATTAACATTTCAAGTGCACTGTGCAATGCACATGTCTCTGCTATATGCCATTTGGCATGGGATTCATAAAAGCAGGTTTAATATATTTATTTTATTTATTATTATTTATTTACTTATTTTATTTTCTATGTCTTTTATTTTTCTATTCTTCATTATGTAAAGCACTTGAGCTCCATTTTTTTGTATGAAAATGTGCTATATAAATAAGTGTTGTTGTTGTTGTTAATGCTTGTGATGTGCCATCTACTTGGAATGATAAGTGCAATGCATTTTATTGCTAAAAATGTCAATGTAAAAGTCAGTGTCAATTATTTATAGAGCACATTTAAAACAACATCAGTAATGCTGTAGCCAAAAGAGCTTTACAATAAAATATACATAAACATAAATAAAGCAAACAGAATAAAATACAATAAAAACACAATACAACCAACAGTAAATTGAAACAAATAAATGACTATGAGGAAGGATTGTGTTGAGCCATCTGTTGGAATTACAGAGACATAGCAATTGGACAGACACACACTTATTTGTTTACTGGGTTGTCTACCCGTGTAAGACAGGTTGAAATCTAAGTAACCAACGTAGACCTCCACGCTAATGTTTGCAGTGTGCCATGCAATGCATATGTCTCTGTTATATGCCACGGGATTCGTAAAAGCAGTGTTAAAAGCAGTGTTTTATTCTTGATCTTTGTTTGTGATGCGCCATCTACTGGAATGACAAATGCCATGCATTTTATTACTAAAAATGTTTGCAGTGTGCCATCTTCTGGAATGACGAGACATTGCAACCAGACTGACATACAAAGAGACAACACAGACACTTATCCTTTTAGTAAGGTAGATTAAAGTGGATAAATGTATCCAATCCAAACAGAACATTTTTCATATAAGTCTGTGCTGCTTGAAGTATTTCAGACAGAAAACAAATTTGCTGAAGTCTAAAGTACAGCAGATCACCCATGGCTAGCAGTCACTTGGTAGTGTGATTCCACCTTACATTTATCACATTTTACAGAAGGTATTTATGTCAAAAAATACAACAAATCTGAATCAGTGTTTCTGGACTTGCTTTTCAAAGCCTGGATTTCAGCCAGCAATCCATAATAATGGCTCCACCATAAGGACAGGATAACAGAAGACAGCCTGACCGCACTGATGGAGCACAAGTGAGGCTTGTCCACAGTTGCATGGAAGTAAAAGGACTGCAGTTGCCACAGGTTTGTTCTGCAGGCTGACATCAAAGTCAATTTAAAAGAAAGGTGTGCATAGTGACTGATAAAGGTTGAACTGAACAGGGACCGAGTTTTAAGTGTTAACAAGAGAAAGAAATGACAAGAGCTTTTATAAGTGTAGTCAGTGCATGAAGGAAGGAGAGCAGTAAGTAAAAAGAATAATATTAGTTGTTATCAGAGTGTCAAAGGTGAATTTCAGGACCACCGTCACAGTCACATTTACACCCTGAAATTTACATGTAATAATTTTATTTTTTGAGCCTGTTATTGTGTTTTAAAGGGCAAATTTGTTTAATCTGAAGACATTCTTGCCCTTTGTCCCCATTGATTTCCAATGTTATTTCATGTTTATCAATTATTCTGTGTTGTATTTGTTATTAATGTGGATCACTTAGCAGAGATCTGTTTTCACTTTGACATTCTTTTTCTTTTAGCTGCTCCCATTACGGGTTGCCACAGCCGATCATCTTCTTCCATATCTTTCTGTCCTCTGTATCTTGTTCTGTTACTCCCATCACCTGCATGTCCTATCTCACCACATCCATAAACCTTCTCTTAGGCCTTCCTCTTTTTCTCTATCAGCATCCTGCTCCTAATGTACTCAGCATCTCTCCTCTGCACATGTCCAAACCAACGCAATCTCACCTCTGACATTAAATTATCATTTTCTGTTGATCTGTGTCAAAAAGTCAGATTTGTTATGATTCTAAAGAGTTCTCAAGCATGGAAGTCCCCAAAACTTCCAAAAATGCTCAGTAGGGGGTCATTTACTAATTAACCCCAGTTAGCAGTAAGGACAAAAACAGGGTCTTCATCAAATAAAAAGGTGTATTTTTCACAAGAATGCTCTGAGCATAATATAATCACCATGGAGCACAAAAGGCAAAAAGTGTTGCCTTATACAATAAAGGCAAACCAAAGCAAACCAAATCCCAATACAAAATCCAAGGCAAAATCAAAGGACAGAGCACAGGATTTAAATATCTACTAAATCACAACATACAGAAAATTATAGTGGAAACTCAAGAGAACCAATCACACCAAGAGCGCATTCAAAGTTAACTGCATGGAACTGTGGATTGTCCCTGCCTTTACAGGGCTGAGGGCCTTCCCTTGCAAAGATGGGCAGGTGGACCCACCTCTTGGAGAACCACACACAATACACACAGAATATAACTGAGGCACACAGACATAGTCACAATCAAATAATACAAATAACCAGAAATAAAATGAATACAAATAAAAGAATCCAAAAATGAACAAAGAAGACATAAGACAAGGATCTGAACCCCAGCCAAAGTTAAATCCATTGTAATTCAGTATTGTATAACTATTGAATGTGAAAATTTCCAAAGGGCTGAATACTTTTCTTTGGTATATGAAAATATAATAATATTCAAAATAGGTGGTGACTTCAACCATGTGACTTTGGATGGAACAATGACAAATTTCCGTCAGTTTTTGTCATGTTCCACTCCCCCCTGCTCTGTTCAGATATTAAAGATGCCTTTTTTGGGCAGATCTGACCACAACCTGATTTGTCTTATTCCCAGCCACAGGCCTGTTACAGTACTAGACAGTAACCTGTTACCACCAGAACAGTGAAGAAGTGGAGCCTGCAAATGACTCTGAACGACTGCTTATAAATGATAGACTGGAAAATGATGTGCCAGGCACTAAAGCTAAAATAGAAAACAAACTCACTCAGAATAACATGAAAGATGTCTGAAAAGGACCAGGCATAATTACTGGACTCATGCAATCCAGGGCTAGGTTGCTAGAAGGAGATGTTGGCAAAGCTAACTCCCTAAACCAAGTTTTTAAGTTGATTTTCCCTCCCACTGTTGAGTTGTTAAGTTTTATATCTTATATATGTGCTCCTATTTGTAGTATTACAGTACTGTATCCCTATTGGGAGCAGTACAGCCGGGGTTTCAAGTAAATGGGCTTTTTGGGGGTTGCATGCCACTATGTGCTTGAATGGAAGAATAATAAAGTTTGTGGCTAACGTCAAATATGCTGTATCATTGTTTTAAGTTTAACACCACTGCCACTTTCCTCCTGTGGTAGACTCACTGCAGTTTGTCTATCAGATGAAGATTGGAGTGGAGGATGCAATTATCTTTTTGCTCCACAAGGCTTATTCTAACTTGGACAAAGCTGGCAGACTGTAAGGATAATGTTTTTTGGTTTCTCTGGTGCCTTCAGTGCCATCCAGACATCCTTATTATGGGGTAAGCTCAGAGATATGCATCTCTTTCACATTATTAACACTCTTCTCTTTCCTCCCTCATTCTCTGTCTTACTCCCTTCTCTTGGCTTCCTCTTATTTCCCTTTTGTCTGTATAGTGTGCTTCCTTAATTGTATCCTATAATGAAAATGAAAATTAATCATGAGCAGAGTAGACACCCAGGCAAATGACCATGAATACTGAAAGGCTGCAGCTGCTTCAGCATTAACCCCAATAACATGCTTATTAGTAAAGAATGGATTGTATAACCAGAAAAGCCAGATGGAAATCATGATGATGAGGGAAATCTTAAAAACCGATTAAAAAAACACTAAATTATCTCTGTGTAAAATACATAAATGCTTAGTATATTTTAATAAAAAAATTCCAAATTTAGTTTTGTAATTTCTGCATTTATCCCAAAACAAATGGGTAATAACAGCTGGCTTAATTAGGCTTAAGGTCCAATGAAACCCAGAAGTTGATAGGAACAAAAACCTGCAGTCATGCGGATCCTCAGAACTGAGTTTGGGCACATAAAAACAGTGCACTTTGCTGCCATCTGCTGAAAGACTTGAAAAACTGCAATTGTTTGGTGCACAGCACTAGGCTTGTTGGGTCAACCCAAAGCACCCCTGTTACTGTTAACAAGCATCATGAGATTATAGCCAACCGGAATGGGGAGAGAGTTGAGGAAATGTAGAGCTCTGTAAGGTATGAAAACTAGATTGCAGACAAAAACATTTTCTTTTAATAGCACTGAAAAGGCAAGTAAAAGTACCATTTATGTAAGAATTGCAATACAAGGTTTATTTAAAAAACACAGTGCAAGCTTGCATTCTATCTATTTGCTCCACAAAGAAGTTTAACTTACAGACCGTGGTTGTTTCAGACAGTAAACTGATAAGATGAGACAGTATTCACTGCTCTGAAACAAGAAAGGCCATTGAATGACCCTGAAGCTGTCCTATCTACATGTCTGTCTCAAATGCATTCTAATCCAAGGGGGATTATCAAACCTAAACTTGAAATTTTCCTACAGTCTTAAACTAAATGAGCTTTATTTGCAGTCTGTTTCACCAAAAAAAAAACAAACAAAAAAAAAAAACTCTTGCTCATTTGTAGTTTACAGTTCGAAACAAATGAATTCTATGCAGATAATACAAAAGAAAAACTCCAGACAGCTGGAGAAAAAAACAAAATCTGCAGGGGTTCAGAGGCCACGAGACCCCCCATTTCCCCCTAGGCATTCTACTTAACATAAATGATCTCAATCAGTCCTCATGGTTTTCAGGCTTCACATGGAAGAATATGATGATGAAGGTCATGTGGACCTCTAGCCTTCAATCCATCAATGTAGGGACAGCACGGTGATTTGATCGGGTGGTGGCCAATAAGTGCCAAGAGGGGACTAAAGGAGGATTGACAGTAGAAGTAAGGACAGTTCCCATCATGACTCTATGATTTCAATCAGTGACCTAAAATGACTAAACATTGTAATCTGCACAGAGACATCATGCAAAATAGGCAGTTTGAGTGAGAGGATGTACCATCCAGGTGTTCTGGGTGCAATAGCACGATGCATATAATAATAATAATAATAATAATAATAATAATAATAATAATAATAATAATTCATATGCATAAAACATCTGGATATTTACATGCTATATGGATAATGTAGGCTGGGCTTCAATAGTTTGCCAAATAAAATTATACTGTTTTACTCAAAATAAGCATTCCCAGGTTACCGTTCTCTGCATTGGACAGGGTCTCCTCCAGGGGCACTGCTAGATTTAGCACTTATTAGGGGCTTAGCCCATCCCAATAAGTCTGTTAGTCCAAGAAATATGTTAGATGGAAAGAATGTGAGGTGTGTCCCCTTTCCCTCATTCAGTTTGGGGTCCTCCATTCAGTTTTTTCGTACTAGTAGAGTTGTGGCTTCCATGCAAAAACTTGGCTTAAAGTTACAGTGCAAAGTTAAGGCAAGTTTCGACCAACCATAACTCACACACTTATGTCACCCATTTGTGAACACACTCAGAATTGGAACGCTTCTTTCCCCAACAGTAGAATCCCCTTGCCCCTTGGTGACTGGTCATTTAATTCCATTCAGTTTTGGCATGATTAACATGTGTTCTTGAATCGTAATGCAATACGCTCAAAACAGCAGCTAAGCAAAATGCAATACGCAATTATGACGTGCAACCAGTGGACATGAATTAAAATGCAATACTTTTATATGCTGTAGTGAAAATCAATCGATCAGCTGTATAAAACTATGCCAAAATTAAATACACCACATGCATATGCATTGAACTGCAATGTAGTTAACACATTGGATTACATTCAGTTTTGGCACAGATAATCTACCCTGTGACATCTGCAGAGAGGCGCGCAAAATTAATGTTTTCGTGATTCTCCACTTCCGTCACCAAGTTCACATTCACTGAAATTTTGTTTTCTGCCCTTTTTTCCTCTGTTCTTGGTTTGTTTTCAAGAAAATGGACACATTTACTGTATCTGGTGGTTAGATCATGAATATTCAAAAAAGGCTTTTTTATGCCATACGTGGTTACTGACAGGCGGTGATCGGGAGTGGTTGAAAGTATTTGCATGAGCGCATAGTTTTAAGTTGGTTTGAGATTTTTTAAGGAACTTGTTGTGCCAAATAGTGTACATACAGTTTTATAAATATGAATTTTTTGGTATGTATGTTGTTTTTGTGTTTAGAGCATAAGCAAAATATTAGTATGGAATCTAATTAAGGTTTTATACAGACCTTGGTAAGGTGGGGCCGCCAGCTTTGCTGTGAGATTGACCAGTGGTGAAGCTACTACAGGCTTAGTTTGCTGCTAGAGTGGCCTAATTACTCCTCTGCTGTTCAACAGCATCCTTAGCTTGCCAGCGTAAGTCAGGAGAGTCTCTTGATGGCATTGTATTCATTCTGCAGCAGCATTATAAATGCAGAATAAGAAGAAAAAACTAACTAGGGATACAATATCTACATATCACAAAGGGTGGGATAAAAGATATAACAACCCAAGCCTGATCACATTAACATTGGGAGTGTTTGCCGATACTCAGTGTTTAGATAGCTTAAACATACAACTGGCCATATCTCAAACATTTCACTGCACTGATTAGTAACAGGCAACAATAAACTAGAAGGATAAATATAACACTGCAAGCACCCTGAAGTTTGGAACAATCTACCTTTTTGTGTATAGTAATTAAATCTAATTTTAAAAATCAATCAAAATAGTAGTGGTACAAAGGCATATATACTGATCACTTTAAATGCTACATAAATCACCTTTTTGATTCCAGTATTATGTCTGTTTGGATAGCTCTCAAGTTCGCTTAGAGTACATAGATTTGACAATTTTATTCCACTCCTCTTTGAAGATGACTTCAAATTCAGTCAGAGTGACTCTCCAATACTCAGCCCTCTTTAGGGTGGTCCTTAGATTTTCTTTAGGACTGAGTAGCAAGCTGTGACTTGGTCTTTCTAGGATTTCTGTCCTCTGAATTTTTAATTCTGTGCTCAGATGACCATATGTGTTATTCCTAGGAGTCCCAAACTAGAGGGGGAAATCCTGTCAAAACCCCAGCTAGACACACAATGGCCCTCATAGAATCTTTATAAAATATAGTATTTTGTTTTCACAAAACATGTTCTTCAATATCAGTGAAGCCCCAAAGAGCACAGAGGCAATAGGATTTGCCCAATACAATAAGGCAATATAATATATCCTAAAGTCCCTGTTGTGATGTGAAATTTTGCATACAAGTTGATAAATATTTTGTATGTCTTTATTTGTAACTTACACAAAGTAATGCAATATTAGTGTCACCTTATTAATAATAACAGCAATGGTTTGATAGTTTAAGAACCCTTTCCCCCCTTTTAGGGTAATTTTACGACAGGGTTGGGGGGAAGTGCCTCAAACAAGTTTGGTAAGTGTTTCTCTGCTAAAGTCTCTCAGTCAACCCCCACAGGAAAGCCAGACTGCCTAACTGCCAAGCTTTACCTTAATGTATGATTTTGTGGGCAGGTGTGAAGGTGTTCTATCCCCCCATTGGTCTGAAGTATGGCTGTTTGGAACTGACTTGTATCAAAAGCTTTTAAGTACCACGATGCCCTATTGGCTGTAGGGGCTGGACAGAAAACCTATAAATTTGCTTGCTTTATCTCACCCTCTCTCTTTTGCCAAACTGATGAAAGACCATCTCACACCTTGAACTGAAAAGGACAACACAATGAAGAGCACAGCTCGGCAGCCATATTGAGACAGGCATGCGGCATGTTCTAAAGAAAGCTGACCACAAAATGATGCCTTAACTAGAGACATTTTAAGTAACTAACACGTCTGTGTGGCGCCTGAAACTACACATCACCATTTATCAGGTTGTATGGTTGCCAATATTCACTTGTACTTTGCATATTGTTATTATTTATAAATATTATCAATAATACATTGTTTAAATTGTAACTTAACTCCTGCTTGTCTTTTACTACACCTAATTGCCTGAGATTATAAATACAGAAGAGAAGTTACATGGTACAATGCTTTATAAACAGTGGTAAGACTGTGAGATCTGAGGCATTCTGACAAATGCTACATACAGTATTAATAATACAAAAGGGGAAAGTAGAGTAAAATATTACTCTACCAAGACAAAACAGTCCCAAAACAAAATCCCAAGAAGAGCTGAAATACAGAACGAAATGTCAATAATCAAGTAACCACAAAGCACATAGATTTCACTAAAGCAGAGGAACTCACCACTCTTAAGCGCATTCAAAATTAACTTCCTGGAACTATGTAAGACCCTCCAGATTTTTAGTGGCAGTGATTAGTAAGTGACCCGGTGTCTTGGTAGACTGTGTACAAAACATGTGTAACATAACAAAGGCAGCTTACATACATAGACAAAATCAAAAATAAATTTCCCTTTGGGGATTACTAAGGTATCTATACTAATTCTATACTAATAAACGGCAAAGCTCACTCACTCACTCACTCACTCACTCACTCACTGACTGACTGACTGACTGACTCATCACTAATTCTCCAACTTCCCGTGTAGGTAGAAGGCTGAAATTTGGCAGGCTTATTCCTTACAGCTTCCTTACAAAAGTTGGGCAGGTTTCATTTCGAAATTCTACGCGTAATGGTCATAACTGGAAGCTGTTTTTCTCCATTTACTGTAATGGAGTTCAGCTGGAGGGGCGGAGTTCGTATGACATCATCACGCCTCTCACGTAATCACGCATTACGTAGAAAGCCAGGAAGAGCTACAAAACGCGCTTTAGAAAACATGCATTATATAATTAAGAAGGCAGCGAAACAATTAGAAGCGAGCGAGTGACATATAAAACCATATTCAGC
>JANRMT010062796.1:8516918-8529239 GCA_026402145.1 Polypterus bichir lapradei | reverse complement strand
ATCTATCTATCTATCTATCTATCTATCTATCTATCTATCTATCTATCTATCTATCTATCTTTCAGGCTTTTAATGAAGAAAAAACACATCAAGATACTTTGCAATAAAAGTTTCTTTGAAAAACATATTTTATATTTTGTCAAAGTAGTTAAATAAGAGCACAACAAACAATGCCAGCTTGTTTATGGTGCAGTGCATGCTGAGAAATGGAATCATAAGCCTGCTTAGGCACTCAATTTTATGTTTGTGCATTATGTAGTGTGACCTGTAGGGGCCGCCTCTGAGCCCCCAAACCCTTTGAAGCTTTGCCTCTTTTATGCTGAACCTGGGAGTATTTCCAGTATCACTGCACTAACAGCTGGAGGAACTTCTGGTTCAGGCAGAAGTTCCCTGAAGCAAGGTGGATCCATCCCTGCAGCTCCCCCTGGTGGCACAAATGAAGCCCTGCAGGGCTGTGTTACCAATCTACAACTCCCAGCCTTCCCTGCCTGTTGGGGAGGAAAATTGTCTGCGTAATTCTGTTCATATATTTTATTACTATTTACAGTATGTTTTATTGTTTATTGTTTTTGTTTTTTTTTCTTTTATTCTATTATTGTAAAGCACTTTGGCCGCAGCATTGCTATGTTGTTTTAAATGTGCTATACTGTATACGTAAATAAATTGACATTGACAATTCTCCCTCTGTTCGTCCAACAAACTGGCCTCCCAGCTGGGTAATGGTCCTTGAACCAACTATTTTTGCACAACTCCAAGATTTCACTTTTCTTCTAAAATAACTATAACTAAGTAATACAGAATTAGCTTGCTCTAATGTGGCATGGTTACCTTGTGATTGCTCTTCAGTGCAATTCCTTATTCCTTATTTTATACAACACTTTGAATGAAGCAGCAGATCCAAAGCAAATAAGATTTTAATGTAAATAAACATAATGCAATGTAATTATTGTCTTCATGTTAATATTTGCTAACAGTTTCTCTACTTTCTTTATTCTAAATGCATATCAGATACATGAGTTACATCAGTCTGCTTTGAAATTGCACCACAAATATTTGTTTGCTTTTTTTAAATAAATATACAATTAGAGCTGCTACTCACAGTTTTAACATATTGAGTTCAAATTCTCAGGCTCTATCTGTGTGCTTTAGATAGTACTTTATTTGTTCTGTCTGGCAAGGGGGCTTCTCAAAGTATTCTGCTTTCCGTCTACATCCCACAGATGGACACATTAGGCACATTGACAACTGGAATTTGGGCCAGTTTGAGCATGTAGGTGTGTGAGTGAACGTGTGTTCTGTGATGGACTGCCCTGTCATCCTAGCCTGGCTCTTGTCTTTTGTCCTGTGCTGCCGGACTACACCCCATCTTCTTTCTGTTTTGGCTGCTCCCGGTAGGGGTTGCCACAAAGGATCACCTTCTTCCATATCTTTCCGTCCTCTTGTATCTTGTTCTGTTACACCCAGCACCTGCAGGTCCTCTCTCACCACATCCATAAACCTTCTCTTAGGCCTTCCTCTTTTTCTCTTGCCTAGCAGCTCCATCCTTAACATCCTTCTCCCAATATACCCAGTATATCTCCTCTGATCACGTCCAAACCAATGCAATCTCGCCTCTCTGGCTTTGTCTCCAAACCATCCAACCTGAGCTGACCCTCTAATGGACTAATTTCTAATCCCCTCCATCCTCGTCACGCCCAATGCAAATCTTAACAGGTTTAACTCTGCCACCTCCAGCTCTGTCTCCTGCTTTCTGGTCAGTGCCACCATCTCTAACCCATATAACATAGCTGGTCTCACTACCATCCTGTAGACCTTCCCTTTCACTCTTGCTGATACCCGTCTGTCACAAATTACTCCTGACACTCTTCTCCACCCATTCCACCCTGCCTGCACTCTTTTTCACTTCTCTTCCACAATCCCCAGTACTGTTGATCCCATGTATTTAACTCATCCACCTTCACCAGCTGTACTCTCTGCACCCTCACCATTCCACTGACCTCCCTCTCATTTACACACGTGTATTCTGTTTGGTTCCTACTGACCTTCATTTCTCTCCTCTCTAGAGCATATGTCCACTTCTCCAGGGTCTTCTCAACCTGCTCCCTACTATCGCTACAGATCACAATCTCATCAGCAAACATCATAGTCCACGAGGACTCCTGTCTAGTCTCGTCTGTCAACCTGTCCATCACCATTGCAAATAAGAAAGGGCTCAGAGCCGATCCCTGATGTAGTCCCACCTACAACTTGAATGCATCCGTCACTCCTACTGCAGACCTCTGTCACACTTCCCTCGTGCATATGCTGTACAACTCTTGCATACTTCTCTGCCACTCCCAACTTCCTCATACAATACCACAGCTCCTTTATAGGCATCCTCTCATATGCTTTCTCCAGGTCCACAAAGACAAAGTGCAACTCCTGGCTTCTCTATTTTCGCCATCAACACCCTCAGAGAAAACATAACATCTGTTTGAAGCAACACTCAACTTCAATATTGTGTCCTATATTTCCTGTATGTAATATTTTTAATAGTAGCTCCTCCGCAATGCATATACTGATATTAAAAAATGATGTATTACCCAAATGTTCAATTTCAGATTTTTTTTCAAAAGTGACTTTCATATTTGATATATTAAAGTTGGGAGATATTCGCTTTGGCCCCTTTTGAATTTAAATCACTAAGCAAAATCCAGAAGATAAAGGGTGTACAGTATAGACATTGTATATGTAACCTTCTTTGTACTTTTTTCTCTGACAGCCCAATAGTGAGAAGTAATTGGGTATCACAATTACTCTCATACTCCACATGAAATGATGGCTAATGAAGTTAAAATCCGGCCGCAAATGAGGCTTAAAACTGCGGCAAAATCTTGCATTGTACACCCGGTTACAATGTTATCTGTGCAGCAAAAATGGCAAATCTAAGTGGACGATTACCTCATATATGTTTCTGGTCATCTTTAGTATGAAAATACTTTCAGAAATGATGTAAAAATGCTAGTGTGGATGGATATTTTTAAATGAAAATAAGTAGTATGGATGTAGCCTGAGAAAGTTAGCAGGTATGATATACATAAAAAAGGAGAATATGTAGGATACAACGCCAGGAAAGATGAAAGAAGTGATAGACTGGAGTGGGTGTGAATGCCAACCATTAAGGGAGATAAAGGTGGAGATCAAAAGGCTACTTGTTTGTTCAGTGCTAGGAATGGGTGATCCAGGTTTGAGAATTAGCTTAGGTTAATCAGTTTTTACTTTAAACATTTCTTTAAAATTATATGAAAGAACTCAGCAGAATGATTAGCTTGACTATGATCAAGGTACATGAAGGACAGAACTGAACAATTAGTGTGGCCATAATCAATGCCATGAAATGTTATACAATAGACTTAGTGGTGTTTTTGATCTTGATGTCTTGAACCTGTCACATAAAGTCAAATGCACATACTTTAGGGACAGCAATTTCTTCTTAAAATTAAACATATATAACAAGGATATTTACTGCTTAGAAAATTGACAGCTCTCCATCAGTGAGAATGCAAATTGATGGTATGAAAAATTTTGTATTTTTGTGATATACTGTTCCTCCTGCTGAATATTTTAGAGCTGTACCCCTGGTCTTATAAGATAATGACAAGATTCCAGACAAAGGCTGTAAATTGGGGTTTTTATGTGGGGAACAGAGAGAAACCATGAATGATAATGCAGTAGAACTTTGGCTTGAAGTTAGGAAGATAAATCACTTCTCTGTTGGGGAGCTGACAACATTGGTGTCAGTGCTATCATGCTGACTATACTTTTTCTAAGTACAGTAGTTCCAACACAGATTTATTTGCTGCATTTGATATTTTATACCTCTTTTAGCAGAATTGTTTTCTGATAACTTTTATAAAGCAGATTGTTGACTTTTTGTGTCTTGTAAAAGATTCTTTGACTTAACGTGAAACAGTTCTCCAAAGTGCACTGCCTTTTACATTACACAGCATTTTCAGACCAAATTATTCTAATTTAGGGTCTCTAGGATCCAAAGACTGTCTTGGCGGAGTGGAGCACATTGTGAAATTCAAAATTAGCCCTGTGTGTATTTTTGTGCCCGGTGATAAATTTGTGTCTATTTGGGTCCAGCACAGTATAATAGGGCAGAAAATATCAGATTTTTCAAGACTACATTTTTCAACTCTCTGAAAACTAAATAGTCAGAAAACAGCAGCCCAGCATTTAAAACTGTAACATTATTATCCACTGTTTTTCATTTCACTTAATAGCCAGCAGAGGGTAGGCATGTCCATGAAAAGCATTCCCTTGGGTTATTGTTCGAGTCTGTCTGCAGTCTCATCTTTACCTTGACCCCTGATGTCTCTCTGCTGCTGCAGTATTCTGCATTTAGTCAGATGATGCTTTATTTCTGAGATTTCTTCAAATTAATAGGCTGTGAAAAAGTGTAAAGGGTTTATAAGAAAAGTAATAGGTTAATTCTTCAAATATTTTTTACTGATTTATCAATTTTTTATTTATCTATCTCACTATTTTCCAAAACCACATCTTCCATTTTAGCTGAAGCCTGAACTGATAGCACAGAGCACAAGATATGAGAGGGGTGGCAACCCATCCTAGTGCACACAGCCACATTTATTCATAAAGGTCAAGTTTTGTATCCCAGTTAATATAACATTTTAATGTATAAGAATATTGCCAAAAGTAAAGCACCAAAAAAAAAAAAGCACAAACACGGGAAATAAGTGGTGTCTTTATGAATACTGTACATTATATTATATGAGAACAGTTAAATAAAATTCTATATAATTGATGAATATCTTGGGCAGCATGGTGGCACAGTGGTAGCGCTGCTGCCTTGCAATTAGGTGACCCAGGTTCGCTTCCCAGGTCCTCCCTGCGTGGAGTTTGCATGTTCTCCCCGTGTCTGCATGGGTTTCCTCCGGGTGCTCTGGTTTCCTCCCACAGTCTAAAGACATGCAGGTTAGGTGCATTGGTGATCCTAAATTGTGGGTGTATGTGCCCTGCAGTTGGCTGGCACCCTGCCCGGGAATGTGTTTCTGCCTTGTGTCCTGGGATTGGCTCCAGCAGACTCCCGTGACCCTGTGTTAGGATATAGCGGGTTGGATAATGACTGATAAATATCTTTCAGTTATGATGGTGATGACTATTGCATGGAGGAGTTATTTATTTCACTTTATTACTTTAATAGATAGTTCACCTTTTCATAAAAGCTGCCATATATAGAGTACGTACATATATATACAGTAATAATATGTCTGGGAATGCAGACTAGCGCAGGCAGGTAAAAGGTTGGGGCACCAATTATAACAAAAATAAAGCTGCACAGTGGCAGAAAGTCCAAAGAAAATATGCTCCAAATGGTGGTGGCAACAGAGCCAGAGCTCTGTTCTCCTTAAATGTGGATCAAACACCAACGCCACATTCTTTGGGTGGCCTCTTTTTATATTGCTGGTTCCGAAAGAGGTGGAGTCTTCTCTGAGCTTTGTGGGCGGAGCTAGGTGTCCTTTCAATGCTATGAGGTAAAGAAAAAATTCTGTTACAGTCAGCGCCCCCTGTCATCCAAGGGGGGAGCTGCTTACAGGACAGGAAGGTGGTCCCCAGGCGCACATGCATGACAATATACACAGTGTCCTGCATACTGTTGGGAAAAAGACACATTTTAACTCGATTTACCTCTCTGCTCCACAGTTTAACATTACAAATCAAACAATTCAGACATGATTAAAGTGTACATTGCAGACTTTAATGCAAGGATATTTGCATACATTTCAGTCACAGCATGTAGAAATGACAAACTTTCTATGCATGGTTTCCCATTTCAGGGCACCATAATGTTTGGAACAATTGGTGTCACAGGTGTTTGTGATTACACAGGTGTGTTTCATTGTTTCATTAGTGCAGAAATAAGATGCCTAGACTTGCTTCCACCCTCTGGAGTCTGTAGTTGCAATTGTTCAACTTGAGGACAGGAACTGTGCTAATGAATGTCAAAGAAGCCATTATGAGGCTGGAAAACAATAATTAAACCATTAGAAACAATGGCAAAACCTTAGAATTACCTAAATCAACTGTCTGAGGTATCATTAAGAAGAATGAACACACTGGTGGGATCAGTAAACACAAAGGTACTGGTAGGCCATGGAAGACCTCCACTGCTGATGACAGAAGAATTCTCATTATGGTAAGTCCTAGGCGCCCCAAACTCCTGTCCAACAGATCAGTAACAGTCTTCAGAAGTCACGTTTATGTGTGAGAGACTACTATCAGCAGAGGACTTCTTGAACAGAAATACAGAGGCCTAACTGCAAGATTCAAACCACTAATTAACCAAAAAAGCAGGATGGCCAGGTTACTGTTTGTGAAGAAGTACTTAAAAAAGCCTGCAGAATTATGGAGAAAGATCTTGTGGACACACAAGACAAAGATGAACCTGTATCAGAGTGATGTCAACAGCAAAGTGTGGAGACAGAAAGAAACTGCCCAAGATCCAAAACAGGCCACCTTATCTGTTAAACATTGTGGTGGGGGTGTTATGGCTGGGGCAAAGATGGGTGCCAAAGGTACTGGCACATGTCTCTTCATTGATGATGTAACTGTTGATGATGTTGCCTAATGAATTCCGAGGTGTACAGAATCATCTTATATGCTCAAGTTCCAGTAAATGCCTCCAAGCTCATTGGATTGCACTTAATATGTTATATAAGTTGGAGTCATCAATGAATTTTGAGCCTGCAGTAGTAGGGTGATGTACAGTGTTAGCCACTATAGATGCAATGAGAAGTGAAGTAAAATTACCTCTTTTGATTGGCTAACTGAGCAGATTACAATGTGCAAGCTTTCAAGGCCGCTCAGGCCCATTCTTTAGGCAAGTTGTAGTACATAAACTGGAGTTCCCTGTGTTTATATATACTATACACTAGGAAAGAAACAGCATTCGAAAACCTTCAAGTAGGTCATCTTCAATGTCAAATATTAACAGACCTCTCCAGCCTAAGATTCATTTAGCAGAAGAGGAGAACAATGTATAGTCAAGATCTTTTGATAAGATAACTGTCCAACAGATCTTTTGAAGTTTCTGATGAGTTTTCCTTACAATGTGGATCTGTAATCAAATCAACTTGGTCAGTTGGAGAGATGTGAATAGTCTTCATATCTGGTCATAAAACTCTTGTGTCTATTTAAACTATGTTGTAATGTAATAAATCTTAGCATCAGTTTAACTTTCCATTCCTTTTTTCTCTTAAAGTACTGTGACTTTAAAGTCCTTCTCACAGCTACTGAAGTCAGCTCCTACAGGAACATCTCTGTTGCCATGCTTAATATGGAACCGGGGTAAATGTGTTCTTTGGTGGAGTGTTTGTCCAGTTTCTTCTACATAGAGTGTAGTGCTAGACATTTCCTACACAGAATTAGGTGATCTGCAGGAAAATGATCCCTTTATGCAGTGTTCTTGTAGGCATTGTGGTATAACTACATGATCTGTATTATAAATGTGAGCACAGGTTTTACATCTTTTCTGTTGGCAGGGAGATGTACTATTATCTGTTGGTTCAGTCATGGAACATCGGACAATTAGTTGCTGCAAATCTGGTGAATGTCTGTATGCCGGGGGGTGTTCTGGGAATATATCTATCAGCGTGTCGTCATTATTTAGTATTAGCTGTTCTTTTATAATTTTGTAAAGTACTTCAAGATGTGAGTTATAGGTGACTACAAGGGGAATGCGGTTCTTGTTGTCTTTGTTTTTATATTCCAGAAGGTTGTCTCTGGGTATGGCAGTAGCTCCAGTTATTTGAGTGCCTGTTGTTTTGGGAGTAGATCCTTGCCTAATGAAATCTTGTCTGAGCTCCCGCAATTGTTTATCCCAATCTGTCAAGGCTGAGCAAATATGATTATAATGTAATGTTTGGCTGAAAATATCTCTTCTTGTGTCCACATGAATTTTCTCAGGCTATTCCAGTTTTCTCCACATCTTACAGACACTGATATTAGTTTGTGACTCTAAGCTGGTCCTGTACATATAAGTGTGTGTCTGAGTATGTGTGCTCATTGATAGACTGACACTCTGTTCAGGGCTGATTCCTTTCTTTCGTCCACTTTTTGAAGTTTTTATCTTTTTTCACACTATAATACCTTTGTCTATAATTTCTTTTGCTGCTTTCTCCAATGCTTTAATGTGTGCCTCTGCCTCTTGGATATGTCTATACTCCTACGTTTTCATTTAAAAACTAAAACGAAGTCCGTCCACCCTAGTGTTTTTATATCATTTATGACAGTCTCTCTGTCCAGATGTAGTCTGTTCGCCTGCACAAAGCACGGGCATATCGGCAGAAGAAGCGATGAGGGGATGATAATGCCACCAGTGAGGGAATTTATTTCAAAACTGTAGTGACTGCTAAATTACGGTATTTGACTTTTGTGCAAGTATGCAGCATTCAAACCATACAAAACACCAATTAGATGCATACAGGTAAGCAACACTACAAACTCCATGGAAAGCAACTCTTCTGTGCTCACTATATGGAACTATGGTTTTCTTCCGTGAACGGTGGCCAGTCAGGAAATGTGACATTTTAATGAGCAAGATCCAGTCATGGAAGGGTTACTTAATAAGCGTGAGTAAATCAGAGCGTGATTAGAGTCTGCATGTTTAAAAGTCTACATCCACATTGCAAATCAGCTGGTGTTTTAAGAAGTATACAGTTCTGGAGAACGTTGTCAAAAGTCTTTGTTTTTGGAGATAAAAAATGCTGAGGTAGTGTGGACGAAAAGCAAAAATTGAGACTAATGTCTGCGTTTCTAAACAAAAAAGTTATAGTGTGGATGTACCCTGAGACTGTTGTTTCAAAGAGTAGTTTAGGCTACCAAGACTGTCTAAAGAAAGGAAGAATAAGCGTCTTAAGGGCTAAAGATGTATCTAAATATTTCTACTATTGATGAAATAATACATATTCATGCACTTGTTGAATTTTTATGCTAGTATTGGATTGCATATTACTCAGTCAGTCAACCTGCTATATCTTAACGCAGGGACATGGGACTCTGCTGGAGCCAATCCCAGCCAACACAGGGCACAAGGCAGGAACAAACCCCAGGCAGGGTGCCAGCCCATTGCAGGACACACACACACACACACACACACACCATGCACACACCAAGCACACACTAGGGACAATTTAGGAGAATGCATATTACTTTACCTCATAATCAACAGTACAATATGCTAATAATATATAACCTGTCCAGGACTAATGATCACCATTTTTCCATTGAACAATAAGGAATGCAGTCTTGGTTCCACCATCCAAGTCTCACTATTTCTACTTGTACCCTCTTGTGTCTTATTCTTCAGCTACAGATTTCTAGTTGTCTCAGAAAATGTGACCCTCTCTTGAACTTGCAGTCTACCACCACATCATTAATCAAATAACCTTGGTAATGGATGGAGTGGTACTCCAGCTGGGAAGCTAGTATAACATATGGTCAGGAAGGGAGGTCTGCAGTAGCTGGGGCACCAAAACTGAAATCCCTGCAGTGATGGATTGTGACTTCCTTACCTGTCTGGTAAGGACAGCATAATGGAAGGATGACCTGAATGGAGAGGCATCATGACCAGGATAGTTAACAGTCCCTTTTCCTGGTCAGGAGGCCAGAAGAAATGTGGCACAGTAAGACGTTGGCTCCCATGCACAGGCTGTCCCCCCCATACACTGGCTGGCAACATCTCTTGTGGCGAGCTCCTGTACAGATGCCGGCAGAACAGCATGGGAGTTGTGGTTCCATTCTGTGAGGGCAGAGCTAGTGGGATATGAATTTCCTGCTTCAGTGTAGTTCCACCTGACCTGGAAATGCTTCCTGGAGACAATGGTTTGAGCACTAGAAGTCCTCCTTGATTGGGTTTAAAAGGCAGCCTTTCATTTTGCCTGGGAAGTTGGAGTCGGGAGAGGAGCTGGACAACACTGGCATGGGAAAAGTGGAGGAAAAACAAAAGAAGGATTGTGCTGTGTTGTATTGAGAGAAGAAGCCTGTCAAATAAAAGTAGTCATTTTGAACCCAGGACTGGATTTGGTTGAGTTGGCCTGTTGTATCTGGGGTTGGGGGCTTTGGGTGCCTCTAATGTTCACACCTCTTTTTCTCAACCATAAAATTGTGCTGATTTTACATATAAATCGGTCACCTTTGTGCGCCTCAGTTTCCTTTAGTATGGTTGTATCTGTGTTCTTTGTGCAAGTCAGACTCCCATGGCTAACCACTAGAACTTTCCATTGAGAAAAAGAGATGTTGAACTTTTTGTTCAGGGCTGCACTTTTAGTGAAAGCAAAGTTTCAGTTGTTAATGGAAGGATTTGACCTATTCTTAATGAACATTTACCAAGCCAGCAGAAGTCCATCCTTGAGATGATGTGTAAGGCTATACATCTAATTTTTTTTTACTTCTTCACTCTTTGCAGACCATTTTAGGGACGCTGTTGGATGGTGTTCAGCAAGACGAAGACAGATATCCAATCCTGTTGATTAGCAGTGTACTCACCAACTGGCCAAATGCAGTTCTAGTTGCCAGATGTTGTTCTACATGTGGCTTATGCATACATGAAGGCATATGGTGCAATATTTGCACACAGAAAATCTTCTTTTTTCTTTCATAAAGAATTTGTTCTTGCTGTGATTAGGCAAATGTGTTTTTCGGCCCATGGCTAAAATGAAGGATATTTTTATGAGACCAAAATAAAAAGCCAATGGTAGCTCAATGCTATGTAGCCTGAATGTCTCTCTATATATAAAGCTACGTGTCTATGATTGACTCTGATTAATTGACAGGAAATTCTTGCCCTTGTTCAGAGAAGCTAAGAAAAAATTATTTTCTCTAATGGATCAATCTCTTTGTTCTGAAGCCCAGAAAAATCCAACCTCACTGAACATCCATCCATCTATCAATTATCCAACCCGCTATATCCTAATGACAGGGTCACGGGGGTCTACTGGAGCCAATCCCAGCCAACACAGGACGTAAGGCAGGAAACAAACCCCGGGCAGGGCACACACACACACACACCAAGCACACACTAGGGACAGTTTAGGATCGCCAATGCACCTAGCCTTGCATGTTTTTGGACTGTGGGAGGAAACCCACGCAGACACGGGGAGAACATGCAAACTCTACGCAGGGAGGACCCGAGAAGCAAACCCAGGTCTCCTAACTCCGAGACAGCAACGCTACCCACTGCGCCACCGTGCCACCTTTGTCAATTTAATAATTTCTAAATTATTTAGCTAAAGTGTGCCAGGAAATGCTACAGGGACTCCTTTATGCCCATAGCAAATCACCTCACTGAACAGTTAATTTAATTTTCAAAACAAATACAAAAAAACACAACAATATTTTACATTTAATAGTTTGAAAGGATGATCGTAGTGTTGGTCTGTGTCGAGAGCAGAAGAGTTAGCAGCATTACAGGTCATGTCCAAACTGTATGTTATTTAGTTTTGATCTCTTTTGTTTTTTGCATACAAAAATAAATGCAGAAGAATAATAACACTATGTAAATGATATTAAAATTTTTTTTTACTATAAAATTATCTGTTAGCATAGGAAAAATACTGTCCCACTGTTCTGTAACATTTAAGATATTCAGTCTTTACTTCCACCCGCTTCTAATGTATTAACATGCATATTTATTTTATATTATTTTATTGTCTGGAAGCTTAAAAACTTCTTTTGATTTCCTTTGAATTTTCAGTTGCCATCTTCTGTATTCTGCAGCCCTTTACTTATTCCTCAGGCGACAGTTGCATAATAAAAAGAGACACCTGAGCAATCTGAGGTAATTGAGACATCGTCCCCTTAGCTTTGATTACTAACTGGAAAAGGATAACACAATTACTAATTAAAATAAACTCAAAGAACAAAAAAAGTAAAGCTGGGACAGAGCTTAGGCTAAAGTGTAACATCCTACATTGTGTGATGTTTTCTTTTACATCTACCCCAAGTCTCCTTAACCACCTTTATGTCTACCCCAGTGTTTTCCAGCCTCGGTCCTGGGGGCACACTGTGGGCAGGTTTTTGTTCCAACCAGCTTCTGTTTTTAATTGGACTCCTGGGCTGATTAAGCGATGTGTTATTTCCCAAATTCTGTGTTTTGGGAACAATATAGAAATTAGAAACTAAGTTTGGTATATAATATATATATATATATATATATATATATATATATATATATATACAGGTATATATACAGTGGCTTGCAAAAGTATTCGGCCCCCTTGAACTTTTCCACATTTTGTCACATTACAGCCACAAACA
>JANRMT010062796.1:8470016-8512621 GCA_026402145.1 Polypterus bichir lapradei | reverse complement strand
TATATATATATATATATATATATATATATATATATATATATATAAATGTACCAAGCAGTTACAGTATATGGGAATAAATGTATTTTTTTTCTTTTTAACAGTATTTTCATCTTGATTTTCATTCTACTTTTCTAGGTGTTCTAATTGTTTAATTAATCCATTATTTACTAATTAGTGGGTCTGACGCTAAAGTAGTTGCAGCCTTTGATTATTCAGTGTTGGTTGCCAGCGTGTCCGCTCTGTTCATTTTTAATTATCATTAATAAGATACATTGAGGGAGAAAACTGCACAGAGAAAGGGCAAAATATAATGAAATCAACAAAACAGAGTTAAGCATTTAAATGTATAGCAAAAGCAGAAATATTTCTAAATGTCTTATACATGTAAAAACCCAGCTGCTGTGCTTTTCTGAATGTAGAATAAAAGATAAATAATCCCAGCTAATTAAATGAGATCAGAGTTATTAGGTGTTATCATCAATTGTGAGTCTGGTTGGAACAAAAAACCCCTGCAGCCACAGGGGGTCCCCAAGGACCGAGTTTGGGAAACACTGATCTAGACGGTCACCTTTCTGAGTTTTTCCATGTTTATTTAAAATTTGCCATTTTGAAGTTAAATGTAAGAGTTTAGAATTTTACTGTTTACCCTGCTTAATGACTATAAAGCTTGTTAATTTGTACATATCTATTACTTTATTATAAATTAAAGTTTGTCACAGAGAATATGTGATACCAAACTTTCATATTTTCTTAAATGCATTGTTTCTAGTCTTGTTTCTCATGATGGATCTAGTCAGTTATTTTTTTTTTATTTATTATTTTTTTTAATTTTATTGATTTTATTGTAATCACTCCATACAAATAGATCAATTTTTACAAAAAATAGGATAGAAAACAAATCAACCCCCACCCCTGAAAAAGAGAGCACGGCCAACAGAATAAAACTTAAAGCTAGTAAAAATAAATAAATTGATGAGTTTAATAGGCGGATAAAGATAAATGGAGAAGAAAAAAAATGGGAAGAGAATCTACTTCCTCAGTGCTTTAAGAGCTTATTCTACAATATTATTGATTCGATCCTGCCAGGTTTTGAAAAAGTTCTGCACAGATCCTCTAAGAATTTGATTTTTTCCAATTTCAGATAGTATAAAACATTGGTTTCCCACTGACTTAAAAGAGGAAAGTTAGGATTCTTCCAGTTTAGCAAAATAAGTCTGCGTGCCAGTAATGTAGTAAAGGCAATCACAGTTTGTTTGTCTTCTCCACTTTAAGCCCATCTGGAAGAACCCCAAACACAGCTGTTAATGGGTTAGGAGGGATTGTAAGACCAAGGCTTTCTGAAAGGCACTTAAAGGTTTTGGTCCAGAATGATGTTAATTTGGTGCAGGCCCAGAACATGTGACCCAGTGAGGCTGGGACTTGATTGCAGCGTTCGTAGGTTGAATCTTGCCCTGGAAACATTTTGGACAGTTTTAAGTGAGACAGATGTGCTCGATATATAATTTTGAGTTGAATAATTGTATGCTTTGCGCATATGGAGCTCGAATGAATTCTCTGCATTGCTACCTTTCACTCCTTTTCTGATATATTGATTAAAAGATCTTTTTCCCAGTGTCCTCTTGTATCTTTGAAATAGAGGAACTGTGAAATAATTTTATATATTGCAGAAATGCTGTCTGAGTCTTCGAAACTGAGCAATATTTTTTCCAGCATGGACAAGGGTGCGAGATGAGGAAAATCGGGTGGTTCTGTTTAACAAAGTTCCTAATTTGTCGATAGTGAAAGAAATGTGTAGCTGGAAAGTTAAATTTGGAATGTAATTGTTCATAGGATGCAAAGATGTTGTCTCTAAGCAATTTAATCCCAAATGTTTTCCAGATATTAAAAACTGCATATGTTTGTGAAGGTTGAAAAAGGTGGTTCTCGTGCAGAGGTGCCACCGATAAAAGATTCTCCATCATGAAATGCTTTCTACATTTGTTCCATGTTCTAAGTGAGTGAAGCACAATTGGGTTATTAGTATATTGGCGATAACCTGCATTTATTGGGGCACAGAGCAGGGAATATAAAGGAGTACTGCAGGATTTTATTTCTATTGCTGACCAAGCCTGTGTATGTTCATTTGTTTGTGTCCAGGTTTTTATAGCTTGTATGTTTGCTGCTCAGTAATAAAACTGAAAGTTAGGTAGAGCCATGCCACCTTCTGCCTTAGGTCTTTGTAGGGTCGCTCTTTGGATACGTGGATGTTTTGAGTTCCAAATAAATGAGGTTATGGTTGAATCTAATTGCTTAAAGAATGATTTATTGATGTATATTGGAATGTTTTGAAATAAAAAGAGAACCTTAAGAAGGATATTCATTAATTGTTAATTCTTCCAGGTTGAATGAGATCAAGGGTTGACCATCTATGCAAGTCTTGCTTAATTTTTTCCATACAGACGGCGACATTTTGTTAATAAAGAGCTTTATGTTTACATGTGATATTTACCCCTAGGTATTTAAACTGATCTGCAATAATAAAAGGAAAGGTGTCCAGTCTAATATTGTGTGCTTGAGAATTCACTGGAAAGAGCACACTTTTATTCAAAATAATTTTGAGACCAGAGATCTTTTGAAATTCTGTAAGTGCTGTTAAAACTGCAGGTACAGAATGTTCTGGGTCTGATATATACAGTATCATATCATCTGCATATAGAGAAATTTTCTGTTCCAGTCCTTCTCTGATAATCCCTTTTATCTGATAAGCATTTCGACAGTGAACTGCCAGTGGTTCAATGGCAATTGCAAACAGCAGTGGTGACAAGGGGCATCCCTGTCTGGTACCACGTTCTAGTTTAAAGTAGTCTGAACAAATGTTGTTAATACAAAATGAAGCTTCTGGATTGGTATACAGTAGTTTGAACCATGCACAGATGTTCGGGCCAAACCCAAATTTCTCTAATGTAGTGAAAAGGTATTTCCATTCAATCATGTCAAATGCTTTTTCTGGGTCTATTCAGTTATTCTTAGCTGACCATCTATGTATTAACTTGTATACAGGAGAAACTGTTGTATGTAATTAAAAGGTGCTATTAAAGAGGGTGTGCATGTGTTACATTAATTACAGTATATTTGTTCTTTTAGCCACAAATTTTGTAGCTTTGGAAGATTTATAAAGAAGCAAGAGAGTGTCTTACAACTTTCTAGAGTCCCAGTCTCTGTGACGCCTGCATGTTCCTCCTGTGTTCATGTGAGTTTTCTTCTGGTACTCTGGTTTCCTCCAATAGTCCAGTGAGTGTCTGTAGTAGGTTAATCATGAGTGAACATGTGTCCACAACTACCCCATTAGATGGACTGGCAAACCTTCTAGGGTTTGTTCTTACAAGTCATTTATTGGAAAGCATGGATTCAGAAAACTGTTCACACTAATACACTGCACAAACCTGCTGTGAATTGTGTGATTAATTGTGCAACTGTTATGACAGGTGTATACTTGAAAAAAGAAAGAGGAAAATGTCCATATTGCTTCTGGTCAACTTACCTTAAAACCAATTACTTGTGATAGCACATGCAATCATAAAATCTCAAACTGTTCACCATCCAAGTACTGGTAATGAAAACATTAGAGAATTCCAATAGAATCCATGAAGAAAAAAAAAAAAGAAACTCTGCTTCAGGCTGCTGCACTGTGGGGAAGAACTTGAAATACAATGCAGGCACGTGATCAGCAGCATGACTTTTTTTGACATCCACAGGCAGAGGGTCACATTCTTTTTCTGGTCACGGGAACTAATGTCACCTACTTTGCCAAATATGGTTCAGCCAGCAGGGATATCCTGATTCTAAAATAAAAGATAAACAGAAACAGTATGTGTGTTTGGTGGGAGGAGAGAAGGTAAGTTATTAGGCCATTATATGAGGTAATTAAAAACTCAACACAGTTCATAAGGAGGGTTTTTTTTACTGTCACATATTTTTTTAATTTTCCTGTTCTGATGAAGTTTAATGTTTCACAACTCACATGGCCTGCAATCCTTTTACCTAATTCCTTTTAATAGTACACTTCTATATTTCAACAGCTGTCAAAAACTTATCTGCGTTCCCTCTGAATATTTTCATATGCTTGCTTCCTGGATCAATCTCTTGTGCAGTTCCCTAATTGTTTCAGTGTTTTAGCAGTTCTGTTTGTTAGACCACATCACTGTGGGAGGACGTGCTTTGAGTTACTTGCTTGAAGATTTGACATTTTTTTTTATTCATCCATTGTTGTCTTCGGGGGGGTTTTGAAGAGACTCCTTTGCTCAGAACACAACAGGTCATATCCAGAGTTCCAACAAAAAGTAGATTTATTGAGGTAAATAAGATTTAGCACAGAGGTTATAATCTAAGGATTAAGACAAAGGTTTAACACAAAGGAAAATAATAAACACTCTGCCCATGTGGGCCTTACTTTAAACAATGGTGCCCTTCCTATTGTCCACAAGCTTCTACTGGTAGTCTGTCCTCTTTGCTCTTGTCTTCACTTTGATCCTACTCTCTACTTACCCAAACGAGGTTGTGAAAGATCTTTAAAAGCTAGACCTGCAAATATTTGCAGCACCATATCCTCAACATTAAGAACCATTTCCTTGTAAGCTGAAAGCCCATACAATTCTTGAAACTGCCTCAATGAAGCTCCCTCCAACAGTTGCTGTGTTCCTTTCCAGAAAGGTTCATTGTCAGAACTGAACTTTCCAGGCAACCCTGTGAAAATCTGAAACTTACCAGCTTAACTTCTTTAACTTAGTCCTCCTGCCTTCCTATATTATGGGATCCCATTCAGAACTGCATCACATGCGAAATGTCCAAAACATGGTAATATGCTGTTTTAGCCTGCTATCCATGACACCTTCTTTTTTTTTTTTTTTTTTTTTTTTTTATTAATTTTATTACAATCCATACAAAGCAATCAAGTTTTTACAAAGAGAAAAATTAAGAACAGATCGATCCCCACCCCTGAGAGAGAGAGCAAGCCATGACACCTTCTATCTATTGCTGAATCCAGTTCAGAATTGTTGGGGCCAAAGTCTACACCAAAGCAGGATTGGAGCCATTCCTAGGTGGGATGTCATCCTATCATGGGATACACTCACTCATAATGCAATTCCTCCAAAATACTCCTTCTTATGTGTGGACTTCATGCTGAGAGTGACCAGTGTCCGCATTTATCAAGCATCTCAGAATCCCCCCTACTGTAGGTATTACACTAAAAGTCTGATTTGGATAAGAGTTTGTCCTACCCCGGAGTAGGACATGAGAAGTAGTTATGAAGCATCCTACACCCAACCGTCAGTGAGGAGTAGGAGTGCACATTTGAAAATTAGTGACAAGCCCTAAAATGAATGACTGAGCCACACCCTGAGACACAAAATGGCACTTATGATGCAGTTTTGTAATTTTCTGATACTAGCAGTTATTAATAAATAATAATAATAATAGTATTCAAAGTAGTAGGAGAAGAAGAAGAAGAAGAATGAAAACATAACAAGATAGGATATTGCACTAAGCTACACATAACTGTTGCCAGTTTGCAGCAACATCACGAATAATACTATAATAGGCCCCAAGATGGAAAGACAGAGACACATACATACCAAATGAGAGTAAATCCCAATAACTGACATATTTTTTTATCAATGAATGATCCACTTTCAGAAGAATCACCTTCTCACATTATACTGAAACTAGCCACGGCTATTCTGGAGCTGTTTCTGAAGTCAAGTCCTCCATAGTCAAGTGCCATGTCTCTCTGCATGATTCCCCCTTGTCTTCTGTGCGGTTCTAGTTATCCAATGCTCCAATGCCTCAGGAGTCTCTACCTGCCATCTTGATTCTTCCTGTGCTTGTGAAGTGTAACATGAATGTTCCATGGGGTTTGTGGAATGCAGAGCTCAGCATACCCGTGTGACATTTTACTGTCAGTCAGCCATCCTCCTTATCTTCAAAATAATAAAGTGGCTGTCACAGTACAATTTGCATCCATAGCCACCTGTGGGTTGATACTGTGATATCACTTGTGATTCACATATGTGTCTTCATCCACATCAGGGGCAATGATCTTTATGTGCATGCCATCAATCACACCAACAACCAGTGATTTACATGAATGTAGCTTTCTTTAACACTACCTTGCTTGGAGTGATGGGGAAATATACAATTGTAAAGGTGTACAGCATTTGGTGCAAAATACAAGAAATGTCATACTCAGATCATCTCTATTGCAAAGCTCCATGCTCCCCATGGCCAAAAGACATAATGTTACCTACACTTTCATTTTGGCTAACAACTCATGACTTCTTTGCATAGATGGAAATTTATCCATCCATCCATTATCCAACCCGCTATATCCTAACTACACAGTCACAGGGGTCTACTGGAGCCAATCCCAGGGTGCAAGGCAGGAATCAAACCCTGGGCAGGGTGCCAGCCCACCACAGGGCACACACACACACACATACACACACCCACTAGGGACAATTTAGGATCACCAATGCATCTAACGTGTATGTCTTTGTACTGTGGAAGGAAACCCACGCAGACACGGGGAGAACATGCAAACTCCACACAGGGAGGACCCGGGAAGCGAACCCAGGTCTCCTAACTGCGAGGCAGCAGTGCTACCACTGCGCCACCATGCCGCCCTAGGTAGAGGTTTATTACGAATATTATTCTATCTCTGTCAGACCGATATCTTTTTATGAGTTCATTTTTGTCCAGCATTTCTAACACATTCTACATTTCCTGGAATGCGAGTGCCGGTCTCTGCCTGAACGCCATCTTCTGACAGCTCCTAGAAAGGTAAGATAGCCCACAAGCTCTCCTAAATCCTGGTGAAGTTAGGACTAGTTTCATAAATTATGAAAATTGACAAAATTCTTGTAGTCTTAATCCTAAAAGTAAAACCAATTTTGCATTTCCTCTAAGGTTTTTTTAAGCCAGTTAGGACCATTTTCCTACTCTGAGATGCTAGATAAATATGTACATAGCCCAGGATTCGTTCCTAGGGCTCTGCAGTTGTGCTGATCACTGTGCCACTGAGGGATTCTTTTTTCATCATGGCTGCTCTCTACATTCTGTTGAGCCAGTTCTTTTACAGGAAGCTATACTGAAGAAAAATGCAATTGAATGATTATTTGAACTGTGAAAGGAACTTGGCATTTTTATTGTACTTTGTCACAATACTAAGTCAACAAAACAGAGCCTCTTGCTAATCAAACGACGAGTCTCTTATGCAGTGTATGTATCCATCACATCTAGTCTACTCAATCAATATATGTAAGAATGTCCTAATAGTATAAAAGCAATATAGGACAGGAGCCAACAGAAAGGCTGTGGCCTGGATAAATGCAAATTGGGACAGGGCCAGCAGGAGGACTTGAGAACTGTTGCCCTACTGCACAGTAAGCAGATGAGCACAAGTGTCCTAATATAAGCACTGAGGCACAGGGGACAGTAACGGAGCTGCAGATATAAACAAGCAAGGGCCAGGAAGAAGGACGGGGGATACCGTCCTGTTATAGTTAAAATGTTTTTCTTCACACAGTGAACAATTGACTATTTTATGGTTATGTGTGTAGTTACCCTAATTTAAACACTGTGGACTATCACTTTTATAAATGCTTCATAGAAAGGTAGGCTCACAACTCCAGTGGTGCCAACTTTGGTATTGGGTGGCTACCTCAATGTAAACAGCTATAGCCAGGAGTCCTTAACTACAGTATTTAGTGTGTAACACAACAAGCAGAACAATTGCTGGTCTGCAGCCCTATTAATTATACTGTTGAATGGGAGCCAGTAGAGAGGTAGGGGGGATACAGCCTTAATAAAAGTAGATTGGTATACAAACTAGCAGAGGGGTTAGAAGGCTGTGTAGATAATAAAAGCAATGTGGGACCGTGGCCAGCAGCAAGGCTGGGGAGATCCAGGCCTGATAAAAGCAGTTCAGGCTTGAGGCCTGTGCAATCAGCTGGAGTCCTAATAAAAGTAGCATGGCAATGTGTCCAGGAGTGGGCCCCAATTTAATTAGTTGTTTCTTGCATTATTACATGACTATGCAATGTAATCATAAGACCTCTGCGTAATCGCATTTATTTATTTATTAACTTGCTTGTTGTTTTTGATGCTAAGAATGTGCGTGTTTTGGGATGGGAGTCATTTTATTTAAAACAATATTTACACATTTTGACATCTGTTGAGTTCTTGTGATCACATCCTCTGTGAAGATCTCATAGCTGTGTTCCTTCAGGCTGACACCAGAACCTTACGTGACTTCTGCATCCATATTTGCTTGCTGCAAACTCTGTACTGTACTTTCCATAATGCTTTACCACTAAATTTAACATCACATGCTTGTCAACAGTTGTATTTTTCACTTCAACTTATATGGGTTGGTACATTTCCCTTTTTAAAGTGCCATAATTCACTGTCCTGTCTGACACAGAGAAGTGATGCATATCTCTTATACTACAGACTAACCTATAGTGGAGCTTCTTATCACATCAGGAGTTATCATTCTTTACGACATAAAACAGCCATTTTTGTCAAACTAATATCCACTCTGCAGTATAAATTTCAAGACAGTCACATAACAGTAACTCTTCATTCTGATACAGTAAAATATAGTACAGTGTTGCACAGTTTGACAGTGCAGTTGAAGCGCTCGAATATTGACCACACGCTTAAAGAGGCCCTCTGCAGTCTGAGACTGCAAAGTCAGTTGCATCACGAGGTGTACAGTGCAGATGAAAAAATATGGAAAGTAAATGTGTTTCTTTCAAAGCCAGTTGTTTACCCATTGCTCGCTGAAATGGCATTTTCAAGTCATTTTCTAGTCAAAGCAGTAGAAGATTTCACAATAAATCTATTTCCATTGTTACTCAGTGCCTCAAAGGCAGCTACAACCTTTTCAAGACTAAGAGAGAGGGTTCAACAGCAGTCTCACTGAGAACTCCAAAGTCCAGGTGTATATCGCCTCCATGCTGAGCACATTGATGTACGCCACTGAGACATGCTGCCCACAGAACACCTTCCATATTCAGTATCACTTGGAGAGACAAGGCCACCAGCAACGAAGTGTGGTTAGCACAGATTTATGTGCCAGCTAGATCACTTTTCACACATGATTGATAATCGAATACCCAAGGATCTCCTCTTTTGAGAACTGGCATCTGGCAAGAGGCCAACAGGAAGACCCCAGTTGCACTACAAGGATGTCTGCTAGTGTAACCTCAAGGCTCTTGGCATCAACACCAGCACTTGGAAGTCAGCTTCCTCAGACAGGTCTAGTAGGGCCACAGAATCACAATCCCACCAGATTACAGGCTGTATGCTACAAAGTCGCTCCTAGTAAAGGGAACATTCTATGCATCCGGGGTTTCCTTAGGAGCTCTGATTTCATCGCACTACTCAGAATCAAACAGGTTAAATTGGCATCTCTAAACTGGCCCAGTACGAGTATCTTCTTGTGTACATGAAAGTGTCTTATGATAAACTTGCGTTCCATCCATGCTGCCTTCTGCATGTTGGTGCTGGGAATGGCATTGTCAACCTGCTGCCTTGTAATAGAGAAGCCATGCAAATCTGAATGCAGATCTTTAGAACTTTTAAGCGCTGTGCCACAATTCCATCCAGTCACTATTATCATAACACAGTAATACATTGGTCAGTTCTACTGATGCAGAGCTCCAGGATTTTGGGTTCAAATCCAGCCCGGCACTTTCTCTATGGAGTTTGCATAGATTTTCTCTGGATATTCAGGTTTTCCTCCCACTTTCAAATATATGAGTGTAAAGTTAATTGACAGACCTAAATTGGTCTGGTATGTGTGAGGATAGCTTGCAAAGCAAAAGTCCAGACTTGGTTTCTAACTTGTGTCTTCTTTTGCCTAACTTGACCTGAAGTAATCCGTTTATTTAATAAAGGATGAGTGACGGTGACTGGATAGGGTGCTAAACCCATAATGCCTCCAAGGAGACCCAAATCAGATTAAACTAAAGTGTTTTATTAAATAAACAATAAGCACAAGAAGTGGAGAATAACGGAAAACCCCACTTAAGTTTCAAATAAAGCCCCATCCACACTACTATGTTTTCATTTAAAAACGCAGATATTAATCTCTAATTTTGACTTTCGTCCAAATTAACCGAGCCTTTTCTACCCCTGAAAAGAGACACTTTTGAAATTACTCCCCAGAGCCGTATACTTCTGAAAATGAAGCCTTACTATTTTGGTGCCTATTGATGAAAGTGCAGTTTTTCGAAAATTGCGCTCTGATTATGTGGCCTTTCCCTGATTGGGTCCTGCTCATTACAATGTCTCTTTCCCTGATTGGTCACCCTTCACAGAAGAAAAAAAAGTATTCCAACACAACTTTCTGTGGCACTTGCTGTGTTGCTTACCTGTATGCATCTAAATTGCATTTTGCACAGTCTCAATGCTGTATATAATTTAATGATCACTACAGTTTGCCAGTAAATCCTGTAGCCAGCAGTGTTACCATCCCTTCACCGATTAACGTTTTTGGGTAAGACATCTAAGCGCATGCATGCCCGGTAGGCAGACGACTACGTCATGTACGTTTTCAGGTGTTTTAATGTGGACAGAGATTAGTAAATGATCTGAAAATGCTGATGTGGCCAGAGATCATTTTTAAATGAAAACATAGTAGTGTGGATGTAGCCTGAAGCGCAATCTCTTCTCACCGCCAACACCTTATTTTCACTCTCCCTTCACCCTTATCCTTACACCAACTGAACCCTTGTCTGTCTTTCTTTCCCCCCTCCAGGTTCAATAGTCCTCTGGCAAGAAGGGCCTTAGGCCCTAACCCATGACTACTTCTGGTTACCTCAGAACCATATTTGGGTCAGGGGCTGGCCTCCATTTGGCCTAAGGATACAAGGCCTTAGTGACTCAAAACACCATGTCAAACCTTATCATTCTGGAGGGAGTGCAATTGCTGCTTTTTACCACTTGTCTCTCTTGTTCTGTAGCAAATGAGAAGTATTGCCATCCATGCCCTTACCAAGACCTCTTCAACACTGTAGGAATACCATTTTGATAATAATAGTTAATGTATAACAATAATTAAAAGCTTTCAGTATATGGATTAGTACGTAAGATGGTTTTCAGTACAATTGCAGGAATGTGAACATACATGTACATTTTTGCGTGGCCTTTTAAGTACATTAGACTTGCATAACAAGGGTAGGAATTCTAGTAATTAGTACCGCACTCTGAACTCTAAAAGTCATGCGAAAAGATAATTTCACCTTGGGGATTAATACAGTGTAACAAAATAGCGTTTATATCAGCCAGTCATCTTCTAACCCGCTTACTCCTGAACAGGGTTGCAGGGGTCTGCTGTAGTCTATCCCAGCTAGCATAGGGCACAAGGCTGGAACAAACCCTGGACATGGCAAGAGTCCATCGCAGGGTGAACACACACACGCACCCTAGCTGCACACTGGGGCCAATTTAATATCACCAATCCACCTAACTTGCATGTCTTTGGACAGTGGGAGGAAACCTGAGCACCTGGAGGAAATGCACACAGACACCAGGAGAACATGCCAACTCCATGCAAGGAAGACCCAGGACATGAACCCTGGTCTCTTTACTGTGAGGCAGCAGCACTAACACTGCACCACCCCTATTGTGTATAAATGTTCAGGAAAAATATACTTTCACCCTTGAATATGTAGCTGTAATGTCTTTAATGATATTTATAAATTCTCTTATATTGGCCGTAGAAATAGCCATGTCTGCTACAATATTTTAAACCTATGCAGAAATTGCTGGCTTAAAAGCCGCAGACTGGCCTGCCAGTTTTTGTGTGAGAGCAGAAGAATGACGATGAGTAATCTGGGAGTCGGCATCATAGTTTCTTCCAACAAGTGTCTAGCCGATTTGTCATTGGGTTTGCAGCTACACAGATGTATTTGACATTCCCTACAAAGTCTGCCCTTCATAGAGCAGACAGGAGTGAGCTGGCTAGCGGCTTAGACTGCAGCACTTTTCAGAAACTGTAATGTCCTCTACTGCCAAAGCAAAAATGGGGCACCTGTCAAGTGCTCCAATGCAAATAACATCATGGATGCAAAAATTCTGTGGCAGAGCAAGTCAGCAGGGACTCATATGCTGTTGCATTCATTCTAGTAACACTGAAGATGATCTACAGCAGATAAAGCAGGACTCAGTCAGGCAAGGGGCTCTGCAGAGGGAGAGTTACTGTGTGCTTATTTGCTAAAACTGATCTTGGGCAAGAGCCAAGCAAATGAGCACATCATCGGGTCTGATGGCACACTCTGATGCTGCATGCAGCCCACTGCAGTAGAGAAGCATTTCTCAACCTTGGTGGCCTTGGGAAATTGTTAAGATGTTACAATAATTTGCTTTGGTTTTCTTTAATGTAAGCAGTGGTAAGTACAGTTTATCTCCTTGGTTTTAACGCGTGATTCTATTGTTTTTGCAATAGTAAGGGAAATCACATGCCTAGCCCACCCAGGTGCCCATCAAAAGGATACAAGTGTGTTGTGAAAATTACATGTGCATTGGCAAAGTCAGGTAGATCACATTCAGGTTTACAGGAATTGTTCCTTAATGGGCACCGTCATGAACTTTGACTGCAATGTAAAGGCATATATTTAGAAAATAGTGAAAACACAAATACATCTTTGCAATTATGACCAAAACTAGAGTGCAGCATGGGTCACCCCAGCATGTCACACCAAAAACCTGAGGTCTGAGTGATAGGCGGCGTCACTGGCTGTGAGAGTACAGCGTACAGATCTACATGATTTGAATGACCCCTGCATGAGCTGTGTGTCATACGGTAGGTATCACCTCAGGAGGTAACACTGAAGACTGGAGCTCTGGGTGATACTTATTACCGGTGTGACCCCAATGTGTGAGAAAGAGGGCTACAGCCCTTTATGGTAAGTTACATTTCTGTTCTCTATGATGTATGATGTTATTCACCCAGCATGTCACACTGAAGAGCGTGGCTCCATGTGATGTGTATCATTTACACACGTCAGAGTGAAGTGTACAGCTTAGCTTAAAAATGTGCCCATATTGCAGTCTAGAACTCTGTAATAAAGACCATTCAGTACATTGCACTGAAAATGGGGAGTCTAGATGATATGTTGTGTCACTGTGTGTGAGAGGACAGCGCACTGATTTTTACAGTTGGAGCTCTTTGTGAAATGTATCAATCTGGTATGCTACACCAAAGAATGGAGCCCATTGTGATATGCAACATGTATGTACATCAAGCAGACGGGTACAGATCTGAGTGATATTTGACACTCCTACACTACAGCTCAGTGTAGAGAACTGTGCACCCATCTTTGAATGATTAAATGGAGCATGGACATCTAAGCGATAGGTCTCACCCCAGTATGTTACACTAAAGATTGGAGGTCTATGTGATATACCTCACTCATAAAAGTCAAACCAGAGTATAGCACTGTCGCCTATGTACAATATAACTCCAGCATTACATACCAAAATGTATGATCACATGAGGTATGAGGCAATCCTACTTCTTAGGGTGTACCGCAAAAATCTGTGTGATTCTGTATATACTATCTCTGTTTGTCACACTGAGGATTATAACCTGGAGTGATTTATGATTACATAATTAAACCCAGATAAATAACTTTTAGAGAAAGGGATGGAAAGCCACCAAGAAGCATTCTATGTTCCTGAAATCATTCTTCTTGATGGATACCTCTCATTGAAAATCTTTAGTTCTAAAAATTAAAATCAGAAGCTTTAGACATTCCCATGAAGAGTGTGTCTGCCCTAAACACTTTACAATAAAAATCCCCCAGATACATAACTAGACATGCAACTCTAGCGCCCCCTGTCAGTAGGGAGCCTTATGTGCTGTGTAATGGAAGTCAAGAATGGACTGGTTTCACCAAACTGTGATGGACTGCCTGGCTAAAAGGCCCATATAATGATATATATTTTGGGGTACAGCCTGGACACAGACAGGTAGACATGATGTTTTTACACCACACATGTTTATTTACACTATAATATTTACAAAGGTGAGCACAACCCAGTGCCGCAGCACCAATCACCCCTTTAAGTCCAGGCCTTCACACTATGTCTTCCACTGTCTCTGGTCCGCCTCCACTCCTCTCCTCCGAGCTCTGTCCTCTTCCACCCGACTCCAGCCATCGAAAGGAGAGAGGCAGCCCCTTTTAACCACACCTGGACGAGCTCCAGGTGCTTCTGATAAGCCTTCGCCGACACTCCCCTGTGTTGTGGAAGCACCGACTGTGTACCTGGAAGCACTCCAGGTGTCCCTGATCCTCTTCCCCCCCAGCAGTTCTGGGTGAGGCGGAAGTACTGAGGTCCAGGGCTCTCAAGACATTGGGGCGCCCCCTGGCGGTGACTACAGGCCCTTCCAGGGTTGAGCTTCCAAGCTCTCTGCCCATGGTCCCCAAAGCAACCAGGGTGATCGCCCCCTCGTGGTCTGGAGGAGCCCTCCTGGGCATCCCGGCTGGGTAGTAGCCTCAGGCACTCGCCACAATATATATGTATATACAGTCATAAACTCCGCAAAGAGCCATTGCAAGGTTTGGAGCAGCCACCTGTATATTAGTTTCCTGGCTGCAAAAATTGCAAAAATAAATGATAGCACTGATGTGCACAAATAGGAGTCCAAAACCGAACTGAGGGAATAGGAGAAAGGTGGAGGCTTTTAAAGGTCAGGATAGGAAGTGACGTGCAAAAAGTTTCCAAAATTTAATATTTTCGTTGGAAACATTGAAGGCAGGAGGAGTAGTAATTGGGCAACAAAAAGTTGGTACAACACTGGGAAAATTGCATCGCAAACGAAGGTGACTAGGGCGGCATGGTGGCACAGAGGTAGCGCTGCTGCCTTGCAGTTAGGAGACCTGGGTTCGCTTCTTGGGTCCTCCCAGCGTGGAGTGTGCATGTTCTCTGCGTGGGTTTCCTCCGGGCGCTCCGGTTTTCTCCCACAGTCCAAAGACATGCAGGTTAGGTGCATTGGCGATTCTAAATTGTGCTTGGTGTGTGTTTCCTGCAGTGGGCTGGCACCCTGCCCAGGGTTTGTTTCCTGCCTTGCTGACCCTGTAGTTAGGATATAGCAGGTTGGATAATGGATGGATGGATGAAGGTGACTATAGAGAAAGGTGAACCTGTGAATTGTGGTCATGTTGGCAGCCCTGCTGTGGGTGCCACCAGAAGGAGCTGCTGAAAATGGAGGTACTTATTCTGAGGGGGCTCCACCTGACAGAGAGTCAGGAGATGAGAAGTAGAAAAAGTAAAAGAAAGAAAAACAAAATTGTGTTGTTGATTGTCGTCAAAGCATGGCTTTGTTATAAAATAATGCCACCATTTGAACCAGGGACTGTGGTTATGTCTCGAATTTTGGCTTCAGAGACACCCTCTACAGGCCACAGCTCTTACACTGTCATTAGCACTTCAGCCTGACTGAGGAGTGCTTTCCCACTGCTTTAATCTCCATTTCTGGCAGCTCAGGTTTTACGCAGTGCTGAGTCCTGTTGACCAAGTAAACTGAAGATTAACCTAACAACTGGCTCCAAGTCAAACTTCACATTAATTTCCAACTTTTTGAACTGTCACCATGATACGTCATGTGTGTTCTGCATGAGATTCTAAGAACTGCTTTCAGTCTGATTTTATCTGCTGCCTTTATCACAAGAAACTGGAATACATACAAAAATAGTTTCTTTACTAAGGTGACAAAGGAATTCAACATTTCAGCTGTCATAGATTAATATTAAGGTAATGTGGTGAGAAAATGTTTTTTTGAAGATGAAAGGTTGCAATTTAAGGTTCACCTTCAGAATATATTGTACCACAGTAAATATGACATTGTGACCAGTAGGGGGCATTGAAGCACCCAAAACACAACTGCAATGACAAGTCCCGGGTTCAATAAAAAGGTTTGTTTTCACAGAGTACCTCCACAGGTTGTCCATAAGCACAAACTTGAGCACAGTTCTCTCTTCGATCTCTTTCTCTCTTGTTTATTCCACCACTCCTCCCAGGCAAGTTCTCAGGCTCCTTTCCCAACACCAAATTGCCAGATGAGGTTGAGTGGCTTCTTTTACCTTACACCTGGCAGTACCTCTGCTCCTAGGGCATAGCCCGTTGAAAGCACTTCCATGTCGAGCTGAAATCCCCAATAGCACCCTCTAAAAGCACCCGCAAAACCCAAAAAGGCTGGCCCATTGGACTACAGATCCCAGCATGCCTTGTAGGTGTATATAGTGGTAGGGCTGTTCATGGATACTGCAGCTTTACATGTCAGGATAGCATGTAGCCCTGACCGTTTGTCTCCCTCTGTCTTTCCAGCACTCTGGCCTCCCTGCAAAGTGTAAGAGGTGCCTTGGCCACTCCATTTACAAACAGGAACTCCAACTGGTATCCAGGATATCTTTTGACTTTCTACGTGCTTTCCCTGGCATTGCTTTTTCTCCTTAAAGAGGGTTAGGCATCCGTGCCAACTCTAGGACTCCTTCTCCTAGGAAAAGCTTGGGTTGCTGCTGGAAGAGGCGTTGGTGAGGCCAGCAGGAGGCACTTACCCTGCATTCTGAGTGTGGATACCGATGTCCCAGCGCAGTGACAGGGACGTCTTGCTGTAAAAGTGACACAGTCCTTCAGAAGAGATGTAAAATGAAGGTCCTCACTCCCTTTGGCCATTAAAGATCCCTGTGCATCTTTTGTAAAGAGTATGGTATTTCCTGATGTCCTGGCTAAATTGCTCTTAATTATCTCCCGTCTCTAATTTGCTATCTCTCTCACATCTTCACCTCCTAATAATTAATTGCTGAGAGTACTGGCACAAAATGGCAACTGTCATATCATCCAAGAGAATGCTGCACATTGAAGGTGGTTAAAGTAGACCCCACCCTCTAGGTTAAGTGCTTTCAGTGTGGTGAAAAATGCTACATAAATGCAATGTGTTCTTCTTCTTGATAGCGTCCTGTTAGTACACAGGATCTATAAATGCGGTCCTGGAGGGATGTAGCGGCTTCAGGTTTTTGCTCCAACCCCTCTTTTTAATGAGAATTAATGTGGATAAAGTACTTACTGCTGAAATAATATTTTATGCTACATTTTAATTATCTTGCTTTTTAAGATTCCCCACCCTTAATTGCTTATTTTAGTCTTAAGCAGCTACATTCACTGTTTTTAATGGCTCCCTATTAGCAATAAGGTGCAGATGATAAAGGAACCAGCAGTTCTCCCACTAACTTGTTTCCGTTTACACCTGTGTGTGTTCAATCGTGAACTATCTGGTTAAATAAAATATTTGGGATGACACTGAAGACAAAAAACATAAAGAACTGAAAATTACTCATCCACTTCACGCCACAAATCATTTGCATGAAATCCTTGGAAAGGTAAAATTCTACAACATACGAATGACCTGACATGGCCAGATAGAAAAGCCACTTAACAAGTCAATGTTGAATAAGATCTGTTATGGGTGAGGAACAAAAACCTGCAGCCACTATGGCCCTCTAGGACATCTTTGTAGACCTTTGTGTTAGAATATTGCACACTTTCTCCAGGATGGACCTCAGTTCATCACACAGAGAACTCTTGGGTCACTCTGTTTTATTCAAACTGGTTGGTCAAAGGCGCCTGATGGCACAGAAAACTGAAGTCAACAAGATGGTACAGCCTTCCTGGCCTGTCCTGAGTAGCTCTTTTGAGGAGGTCTGTCTTGAAAGACGCACACGTCCTAGCAGTCTGCTCAATTCCAAATGAGATGCTTCCTTCCCGGGGGCGCTGAGATTTGTCCGGCTTGGAATGAAACGGGTTTGGTCAGTTGCCATCACTGGGAGTCTTCTCAACACTGTGGAGAAAAAAAAGGAGACAATACTGTTAGTGATGGGACCCCCTCTTGTCCTAGAGTGGTGTTACATACCTCAGAAGTGCCCAAAAGGTAATCCTCCAATACACCTGCATGATAACATCCAGGGCTTATCCAACCATCTATTTCTCTATTTTTCTTTCTCCTCTTTCTCTTATTTTCTATTTCTCTTTTGCCCTCAGCACTAAAAGCCTTTTGCAGGCTTTTCTCCTATTGTGTACCTGTTCAGTGGTGCCTTTGCATCTGGCATCTTCTTGTCAGCCATATTAGCCGCCTAATGCTGTATAGAAAAATGATTTCTAGAATGTTCTGGAAAAAGTGTGCTGTAGGCTAAAAAGATTATATGATTTAACACCAGAGTAAAACTTCATGGCACATCTCATGATATAATTCAGATCCCACAAACATGCATCTTCCCTTTGTGTACCTTCATTTAGCATGTGTTCCTCGAAATGTAAAGCAACATATAAAGTTTTCAATGCATATATTTTTGAAAATATATCTTCAACGGAAGGGTTTCATACATAATAATATATTAGTCCCTTTGTGCTGCACCAAAGCTGTCACATTTTAAAGATTCTAATGTTTAACTTCCATTAGCGTTTTCTATCCATTCAAGTACCTTCACATTGTCCAGCCTTTGCTGTTGAGAAACTGGTGCCTTTTCATTTTCAAGAAATCCAAAAAACATTTCAAGTGTACATGAATCAAATCACCAGACAAACATGGGATGAGGATGGGTGAACATTCCCTTTTCACTTATCTATTCCCACCTCCCATAGACAAGTACTGCTGCCAAAGCTTACATGACTGGCACGAGTGACCTGAGGGCAGAAGGGTGGGCACAGTCTGCTCCCTGCTACTTTGTCACAGCAAAAGCAAAGATTAAGTACACCATATTCCTCAAATTAGAGACGCCCCTGTCATGTAGTTAAACTACACAGTAGGGCTCGAAATAACGAACTGTGTAATTAAATAGAATCAAAGGCGTGAACACACTTAATTTTCCCAGCACCTAAAAAAAGCAAAAATTAGAAAAGTAAGACTTCTGTGACAGTCCTATGGTGCAGGTTAACACTGATGAAGATTTTCAACTGGAATCAACTGTATGATTTCAAAAAGTTTAACGGATATATAATATATATAACTTTTTCTGATTTTAAGCTGTTAACCTGAATTCAGTCAGCAAATGCAATCCAAATAATATTCTACACTACTTTAAAATGCCTAAAATAGTAGAGCTGCTGGGTGATTCAAGTAAACCTCAAGTGTGTAAGTTTTTCACACTAAAAGTGTGTACAGTCAGTCCAGTGTCAGCTTTCTGTCATGTTGTCACTCAGTGCCTTTCAATATACAGTATATACAGGGTGGTCCAGATCTAATTATGCACATCCAGATCGTCTGGATGACTTTGATTTATGCAGGGATGATTCCAGTTTGGCGCGAAGACGATTCTTCATGTCATCAGTTCGCACACTTCTCGATGGTCAGGTGATTTTCTATGTAATAAACTTAATAAGTTATAGCATAATGAAAATTGCATAATTAGATCTGGACCACCCTATAGAATGTCTGATCATGTTCAGTGTTCAAGGAAACCGGATAATTTCCTGTTAATAATGAAATTCTGTACATGTTATCATCCAAGTTGGAACACCTACTCCATAATACATTTAAATGTAAACGTACTACATGTAAGAAGTAAAATGTTAGGTTTGAATACACAATGGGAGGTCTGAAAATCGAGAGTACACCTTATGATAAGGATTTAGGAGTCATAGTGGACTCTAAGCTATCGACTTCCAAACAGTGTTCAGAAGCCATGAAGAAAGGCTAACAGAATGTCAGGTTATATAGCACGATGTGTGGAGTACAACAGCAACGACAGCAACATTTATTCCTATTGTACATTTTCATATAAATGATATAGCTCAAAGTGCTTTGCAGGATGAAGAAAGAAAAAAAAGGCAAAACATAAAAATAAAATTAGGCAATACTAATTAACATAGAATAAAAGTAAGGCCTGCTGTGGGCTGACGCCCTGCCCGAGATTTGTTCCTGCCTTGTGCCCTGTATTGGCTGGGATTGGCTCCAGCAGACCCCCCTGACCCTGTGTTAGGATATAGCAGGTTGGACAATGACTGACTGACTGACTAAAAGTAAGTTTCGAAGGCCAGGGAGGACAGAAAGAACAAAAAAACTCTAGATGGCTGGAGAAAAAAAAAACAGGCCACGAGACCACCCAGCCCCCTCTATGCAGTCTACCTAACATAAATGATCTCACAATCAGTCCTCATGGTTTTCAGGCTTCACATGGAAGAACTTGACGGTCATGTGGACATCTGGCCTTTAATTCATCAATGTAGGGACATCACGGTGCTTTGATTAGGTGGTGGTGGCGCAGGTTGCCACCACAGACAACCGGATAAAGAACAAAAGAGAAAATAGGGTTTAGTACGGATTTCAAAGCCACCATGAATGATAATAATAAAATGCATATACAGAATATCAGGATTAAACTAAAATTAAACTATGAGAAAGCCATGTTAAAATAATGATATTTTAGCAGTTTTTGAAAATGCTCCACCGTATTAGCCTGGAGAATTTCAATTGGCAAACTTTTCCAGATTTTAGGTGCATAACAGCAGAAGGCCGCCTCAACACTTCTTTTAAGTTTAGCTCTTGGAATTATAAACAGACACTCGTTTGAAGATCCAAGTCCAAGGAGGTTCTGCTCAAGCTTTATAACGCGCTGGTGAGGCCTCATCTGGAGTACTGTGTGCAGTTTTGGACTCCAGGCTACAAAAAGGACATAGTAGCACTAGAAAAGGTCCAGAGAAGAGCGTCTAGGCTGATTCCAGGGCTAAAGGGGATGAATTATGAGGAAAAAGCAGAGCCTTTTCTGTTTAACCAAAAGAAGATTAAGAGGAGACATGAGACAAGGGAATCGGTACAGTGGATTGACACCAGGGATCTCAAACTCCAGTCCTGGAGGGCCGCAGTGGCTGCAGGTTTTCATTCTAACCCTTTTCCTAATTAGTGACCTGTTTTTGCTGCTAATTGAATTCATTTTATTTGACTTGCTCTTGAAGACTCAGACCCAATAATTGTTTATTTTTCCTTAATTAGCAGCCAAACAATAATGAAATACAAAATGAAGCAAAACATGACCAACAAACCATCACACAATATCTGAAAATAAAAAGGGTGGAGGTCTCAGGAATGTTGATTATCTCAAGTCCCCAAAACATTTTAACAGTGCTCTTAGAAAAGTAAAGAAACAATTAACAATTTTGAAAATGTATGCTATTGTACAATGAGAACAGCAACAAGCCATGGAATTAAAGAACAGGTTTAATTAACAACAAGACTCGGCTCCTAGTTAAGCAACTGGCTGGAGTTTGAGGCCCTGACTGAGTTGGTCTTCTGTTGGCTCCCTCACTTCACATTTCATTTCTATTTAAGGAAAGAAATGAAGCAATTCAGGGGAACAAATCTTGAAAAATAAGTCAAATAAAATAAATTCAAAAGAAGTTAATTAGCAGCAAAAACAGGTCACTAATTAAGAAAAGGGTTAGAATGAAAACCTGCAGCCACTGCGGCCCTCCAGGACTGGATTTTGAGATTCCTGATCTAAACTGCTACTTTAAAACGAGTATAACAAGAACACAAAGACACAGTTGGAAACTTGTTAAGGGCTAATTTCACACACACATTATGATTTTTTTTTACACAGAGAACCATAGACACATGGAATAAGCTGCCAAGTAGTGTGGTAGACGGTAGGATTAGTCAAAACTAGACATAATGTTATTTTGAAAAGAATTAAATGGATAGGACTAGCAAGCTTTTATTGGGCTGTATGGCCTGTTCTCTAGATTGTTCTGATGTTCTAATCACAAGGAAAACATCTGCACACACCAACCCAACCTAAATGCCCACGTCACCTTTAGTCATGTGTCTGGACTTGGAGAGAAAACCCACAGGAACACAGAGAGAACTTGTATCACAGAGAAGGCACTGTAGCTGGGATTCAAAACTGTGACCCCAGTACTGAGACGCACTAAAGCAACCTGGGGTAGAATAAAGTTTTCCTCTTAGGAATGAATGAAATGAAGCAATGAAGCTCATAAGAATTGCTGTCACAAAATTCATTCTAAAGTAGTTGCTACCATAAGATGGCTGTAGCCTAAGTTTGTGAATATATTTGCCTGGGGTTTGTTTCCTGCCTTGCGCCCTGTGTTGGCTGGGATTGGCTCCAGCGGACCCCCGTGACCCTGTAGTTAGGATATAGCGGGTTGAATAATGGATGGATGGACGGAATGATAGTGATGTATTGCACTTTGAAGCATGTGACTTTTACAAGGCAGCGTCAACTGACAGGAAGAATAACAGCCAGGAAAAAGCACATTCCTTAGTTAAACATGTGACTTAGGACAACCTTTTTAAATTGATCCTTCTTCAAATACGTGACTAGAATCTTGCCAAATGTCATGATTTTATTTTGTTTTTCTAATCGCCATGTAGGGCATGGCAACCTTACTTAATGTCCTCAACCACAAAACTTGCTCACGTCTGCAATGGTAGAGGTCAGCCAACTGTATGGTGTGGAGAAGAAAATGAGGTCACTTTCTTCCCTCCACTTATTTCTAAAAACTAGCTTGTCATTCTGGTCATCCATATTTCAGATCACCTTAATGAAAACATTAAATATTTTTGTCTGTTCTATGAATTTCTCCCCATATCCCAAAGATAGTGATTCTAGATTGGAGAGGTGAGAGTGAATATACAGTAGGTGTGAGTGTGAGCGTGCTATGTGATGGAATGGTGTCCTGACCAGTACTGCTGCTGGCAACAACACCACAGCTCCATTATCCCAAACAGGATTACACAGTTTTGGTAATTAATAGATTAAAACAGGAATTTGAGTCAAGGCAGAAGCATCTTACTCCTCTTCAAACCTGTAATAATGCCAAGAACACCAAGACTTTGCTATCAAAGACGGTTATATTCGGTAAACACACAGATGATAAACAGCTATGGAGAGAACACAAAGTAAGAAAGAAATGAAAAGGAAGCAAAAAAATCCATGTGATTTACAAATATAATCCTCAAGCAAATAAAACTCTTAATGTTTATGGCACCTTTCTACAGTTAACACACTTCTACAAGTACAATTAGAGATCAACTGCTGGCAGGATAAGAGACTTATGAGGGGTCACACCGTGAGTTATTAGCTGAAATGGAATCCTCAGCCTTATGATTTAAAATTCAGCTACTATCAGTTCAGCCACACTACTAGATACACAGTGTCTTTCCAAGTACATTCACATGACTACAGTATTTTCTTTTAAATGCATTACATTTTATGAGAGGTTTGGACAGAATTAGCAGAACATAAATAAAAATGAGTTTCCAGTGTTTATGGGCTTTGGCATCTCCATAAATGGCAGGCAAACATGTTATGGAATAGTATCATGTCATCCTTGCTTTTAAAATCAAAGTTATAACCAGTTATTGGCTTTCATACTGAGCACTGACCCAGTTGGTTTTATATCTAAGATGGGTTGAAATCTAAGTAATCAACCTAGACCTCAGCATTAGTATTTGCAGAACACCATCTATTGGAATGTATTTTGTAATAAAATGTGTCATTCCAACAGATGGTACATCCAAAGCATTGGTAGAAATAAAATGCATTACTAAAAATGTTTGTAATGTGCCCTCTGTTGGAATGACACATGCAATTCATATGTCTCTGTTATATGCTATTTGGTATGGGATTCATTAAAGCAGTGTTAATGTTTGCAGTATGCCATCTAATAAAATGTATTTTGTTATAAAATGTGATGATAAAAGCATCAGCCAAATAATGAGTAATAGTAATAATCAGACAAATTCCATCATATATGGTTATGCAGCCTGCAAATGAAAGGCACATCACTGCAATTCTGAAAGGCATCATGCAGAAGAGCCACTTTTCATGACACAAATGGATTTCTGTGCAGGAGAGCAGAAGCCGCCAACTCATTCACATTAAACTTTTCAATTGAAAACTTTCTATTTTGGACATTTTTAGCATACTGTTTGATTTTCTTAAAATGAAATCAAAAACAATGTGAGCAGAGAACATTGTTTTCTTGTCTTTGTTGCGGAGTGGAGCTAGGCTAATAAAATATCATTAATGCCACTTTGCCACAGACCAGCACTGCAGCTATGGACAGCAGAAGCGTACCCTTTAAGAGGTAAAGCAGGAAAGAGTGAAAGGAAACACTCTAATTATGCCCTTCATCTGAATTCACATTTGAGAATACTTACTCTAATACTTGCTAATGGGCACTGAGTGATTTATAATTTATAAATGTTTTTATTGTCAGGATTTCCACGCAATTTTGATTTTGAAGCTTTAATTGGGTTTCGAGGATTAATATGGGGTTCTTACATTTTTTCACATATTTTGCATTTTGATAAAAAATGTAGAATTACAGCAGAAGAATTAGACATCTCTGTTGACAGGATGGTATATCAGATAAGAACACAAAACACCATAAATATATTGAGTTTCAGTTTCACAGTGCAGTGGTGGGTGCGGATAATGGAAACATAAAGGAAAGATGTCCTGATCATTCAATACTTCTTTGCTGTTGTTCTGTGTGTCTTACTGAGCTTACTTTTCATCACATAGTCAAACTTGAGTTCACTTTTCAGACCTTAACCAATTTTCTGTCCATTGCTCTCACACAGAGTGAGTGATACAGACTTTGTGATATTAATACATGAAAATATTACTACTACCACTACCACTACTACTACTACGTACTACTAGTATTACTACTACTACCACTGAAGTGAGTGTAAAAATGCTATAAAGAGAGCGTTCAGGAGCTAAATGACATGATCCAGTAAAATGAACAGATATTTTAATTAATTTATTCGAAGCATGGACTTCACAAGACCTCTGAAGGTGTTCTGGCACCAAGGCGTTAGCAACTCCTTCTTCTTCTCCTTCTTTTGGCTGCTCCCGTTAGGGGTTGCCACAGCGGATCGTCTTCTTCCATATCTTTCTGTCCTCTGCATCTTGTTCTGTTACACCCATCACCTGCATGTCCTCTCGCACCACATCCATAAACCTTCTCTTAGGCCTTCCTCTTTTCCTCTTCCCTGGCAGCTCTATCCTTAGCATCCTTCTCCCAATATACTCAGCATTTCTTCTCTGCACCAAGGCATTAGAAAAAGATCCTTTAAATCCTGAAAGTTGCAAGGTGGAGCCTCAATGGATCAGACTTGTTTTTCCAGCACATCTCACAGATGCTCGATCAGATTGAGATCTGGAGAGACTGGAGGCCAAGTCCACACCTTCAACTCTTTGTCATGCTCCTAAAACCATTCCTGAACACTTTTTACAGCGTGATGCATTATCCTGAAAGAGGCAACTGCCAATGGGAATACCATTTCTAGGATGTGGTGTACATGGTCTGCAATAATCTTTAGGTAGGTGGTACATGTCAAAGTAACATCCAGATGAATGGCAGGGCCCAAAGTTTCCCAGTCGAACATTGCCCAGAGAATAACACTGCCTCTGCCAGCTTGCCTTCTTCCCATAGTGCATCCTGCTGCCATCTCTTCCCCAGGTAAACGACCCACATGCACCTGGCCCTCTGCATGATCTAAAAAAATATCATTCATCAAACCAGGCCACCTTCTTTCATTGCTCCATAGTCCACTTCCGATTCTCATATGACCATTGTAGGTGATTTTGGTACAGGAGAGCGGTCAGCATGGGCATTCTGATCTGTCTGCAGTTATGCAGCTCCATATGCAGTAGGCTCCAATGCTCTGTTTGCTCTGACACCTTGTCCTCATGGCAGGCATTACATTTTTCAGCAATTTGTGCTACAGTACTTCTTCTGTGGGACTGCATCAGACCGGCTAGCCTAGGCTCCCCATGTGCATCAGTGAGCTTTGGGCATCCATGACCCTGTCACTGTTTCACTGGTTGAGATTTTGACAAGTCCCGCCCTCCTCTCAAACATTTACAACCACACCCACGGTCCACAAACTTCTCATTCGTGTGAATGCTATTGTCAAACACAGTTCCTGCACGCTCAACTCCATGCGAGTTTGGAAATAAAAGACAAAGAGTAGAAGACAAAGCAGAATATCCTAAACAGGCTCAAACATGATGGAGCGATACACATGCAGAGCAGGTTAGAAATTATGAAAGTACTAAAATTCGAAAGTCTCAAAAAACTAGTAGTAAAAATCGCATTAGCACTAACACATGGAAATTATTATTCAGTGAAATAACGGAACAGCAAAAAGAGATCGAATATATGGACATAGGTGATATGACAGAAGTATGTAGATTTTGTTCGGCTTTAAACTTTAAGACTTGTAGATTGTCTAATTCGTGTTGCCATCAGGGAAAAGTAGTTTTTCTTCCCAATGAAGAGGCCTATTCGCAAGAATTAAGAATTGTTGTTTGGTGAAAGTGAAATCCACATACATGAGAAGCAGAGATGTGAAGTGGCTGGTGTGTAGTGCAGGCCAAGGGTTTGGCGGGCAAAGTGAACAGGGGGCGAAGTCCCCTAGTTTATGAAAAAAATGTAAAAGGGCAGAAGCATCTTACTCCTCTTCAAACCTGTAATAATGCCAAGAACACCAAGACTTTGTTATCAAAGAGGGTTTTATTCAGTAAGCACACAGATGATAAACAGCTATAGGGAGACAACAAAGTAACAAAAGAAATGAAAAAGAAACAAAAAAATCCTTGTTGCCTACTCAGGCCTGCCTTCACAGGTGATTAATGTTGGCCGTCCAGTGGGAAGGCTTCACTACCATCTAACCTGTCAAAGCAGCACAAAGTCCCTTCGCCCCACCTCACGTGTCTCTTACTGTTTCTCTGAATCTGAACCATCTTTATTCCACTTGTGTGCCTTTGCTCACGTCACCTCCTGACTCTAAGTTCACTATTTCCATTTAAAATCTCCTCCGGTTATTTCACGGTCAGTAGCTGGAATTACTTGTACTCCTACCTCGCTGGCAGCTGTTAGATCAGTAGGATTTAAAGGCCCTTAGAAAAAAATGCACCCTTTATTTTTTAAGTGCATTTTATTTACATACATAAAATGTATGTAAATAAATATACACTAAACAGACTAACCTTTCCCTCAATTGGCAGTGAAACATGCAACATGGCTCACTATAAGCTATGCAACATGCCGAAATTACACAGAACAAGGTATGAAACCAAGTGTTACATGCACAGTTCAGAATATGTACATACAGAAGATCTAAAATAGTCACAGGTGGGTGGGTTGAGTGTGGCAATGGAAGTCTGAGGTTTTTGTGATACCTTAAGGAAGGAGGGTTGAATATGAATCAGACCCCTTCTTCCACCACATTGTCCAAGAGGAACTAGTCTCTGGCAGTGGATGAATTTATAATATAGTAATCCTGAATCAGAATCCTTTTCTCCCTTCTCCTCACCGTACCACAAGGTGGCTCCTGGCAAAGGGCTGCCTTGTGTTTGTTGGTACAAGGAAATAGTCCTTAAAGGACAAAGTAAGAAGACATTTGCTTGTAGTAATTTTATGGATATGTTTCACAGCTTGTAGGGGGCATCTCAGAGCCCCAAACCCTAGACACCAGTAATCAACAACATTCCCAGGTTCAAATGAATGTTTTCTATTTGACAAAAATACTTCTTACACAATAAACCATGCAATCTGTTTTCTTATTCTGTTTTGTTTCTCCATAATTCCCCAGCAAGCTTTGTTCTTCCTCCATATCTGACTCCCTGAGTGATCCAGGAGTACTTCTGGTGCCACAACATTGCATGGAGAAAGCACATCCAGGTCAGGTGGAAGACCCCAAAAGTAGGGATACCTGCTTTCAACAGCTCTATCATGGCACCCCAGAGGGACTACAATTTCAAGGTTGCCCTAGGGGGATGTGCATAGGTAGTCCAATAAAGCGATGCTGCCATCTAGAGGACTGGGGGATGTATACACCCTGATAGGCAGCCCCCCCCCTTCCATCATATGAGCCTTCTGGCCAGTCAATGGTCTATCCATCCCATGGGAAGCAGGTCCATCTCTGTCTTCTGTTACATTGTACTGATTTTAACATCTGTCATCACATGTTGTCTTTTGGCTAATTTTCTTGTGTTTGTGTAACAATGTCTTTTTTGGTTTTTTACTTTCCTGCTGCAAAGAAATTTCCCTCTGGGTTATTAAAAGTCACTTAACCAAGCCTAACCTAACTTAACCAAAAAGGCCATTCCGTGGACAAGCAGTCTGTTAAATCTTGTGGTAGTGCATCCAGAAAGTTTTTTGTGACAGGATGTTCCCAGAAATTATGTTGGATAGTCAAACCCAAGACCTAAGACCACCACAGGCTCCTGGGTGACTTAGCTCCTTAACAGAGAGTTGATTACACTTTTAACAATGAAGCACATGGACACCCCTTCATGATATCGGCAAGCAGAGACTTGTTGCCTTCATCCAGCAGCTGTCTGGGATATTTCTGGTTGTAGATACAAGATTGTTTCATTAAGCAGAGGGGATGGAAAACGTTCCTCACCATTGTGGGCTCCTGGGAACTCATCTAGAACATCCTGATGATTTACCTGCCCGTGTGGATAGTTCCCTCAAGATGAAGCATGGATGTCTGTATTTGCCCAAAATCCTTTGAGTCATGAGGCTTTTGCAAGTCAAAATCTTCCAAATACATTCTCCTGTGATGGTAGGGAGATTTCCAACACATTTCACTCAGTGTTTGGCTCTGAGGAGCTTGTGGATTGTGTTTGGTTTCCATAGGTATAATTTTACAGATGGTTCCTTAAAAAACGTTCAGCATTCAAGTCCCAGTTATAGGGTTGTATCTGTCCTACTGGTTCTAGTAAAATTTTTCCTGAGGGGTGGAAAAAACAGTACATGGAATTTCACACAGATCCATGGCTGTATTCTATTAGGGTCCTGAGGATACATATGAAGGCAAAGAAGGCCCACAGGATGATGGAGATGCTGGGGATGCCTTTCCTGGCAATGTGTAGCTCCTGTTTGCTTTACCCTGTCCATGTTGGAGCCCCAGATAAAGTAAACCATTTTCTTTATGATGTAGTATGACTGTAGTGAGTACGGCCATGTCTAGACTGGCTACAGCAGAATGGGGAGGATCTTGTTGCACCAGTCCAGTGCTTTGCCTGTGATGGTAAGGTTTCTAAGGATTTACAGGTTGTTCTCCTGCACAACATTAGTAATGCTGTTGTTCCAGGACTTCAGATTCATGTCTTTTCTGCCAAATCAGATGTCCATGATCTTGATAAAGTTGAATTTTATGGTGAAGAGGAAGGACGCAGAGAATGGCAGATATCTCAGCCTAAAAAGCATTGCCTCTGACTTCCTGAAGCTGACTTTCTCCCCTGTAGCGCAGGGTGTGTTCATTGATTGCTGGTCTTCACATGGCATGGTGACATCATCCATGTAAAACTAACATTTGGTCTCTCATCTCTCTGGTACTGGTGAGATGTTCCTTCTGATCTCTGGATTTTCTGTTTGACATATTTGCTGAGGAGATCTTATAATAAAGAGGTGAGAGAGAGTACAGGCTTATCAAATCCTAGAGGAAACTGGGAATGAGATGGTTTTCCAGGCATAACCCAGTACTGTACCAGAGATGTTAAAGTAGTGTGGGCTAAGATATGAACAACATATCTCTCCTTCTCTCTCCCATTGTGATCCTAGACAAGATCCTTCTCATGAACTTGTGAAGCACACAATCACCTGTTGCTTGCCTTAGACTTGAAAGAAACAAATACACCCTTTAGTACTGAATGAACTTTGCAAGTGCCAGGCCTGCATGAAAATGTTCTGTTTTTTTGCTCTCTGTATCAATTAGCAGGTGTCAAAATGATCAATATGGTCTAGACATTTCACCTTTCAAAGTTTGTTCTCTCTCTTGCAATGGTGCCCATTATGTGACTTTTTGTCTTGGGGTATGTCAGATTTGCAGATCGTAGTCGCTGGTCTTGTCTCTGCAACGTGTCAACCTACATGAGTGAAAATTGCAGCCCATGTCACTTTTACCAACTAAGTGGCAATCTTCTGGCACAGTTGTGCTTGTCCCTTCTTCTGATAGCCAATAGCATGCTGTGTAGCAGAGCCAGTGCTTTACAAACAGTTAACAGCTGCAGCAACTTCAGAAGCAATCTCTGGCTTTTTTCATATTAATCCATTCTGATTTAGTACATAAAACATGACATCAGACAGACAAGCTTCTCTTCTGTTTGTGAGGTTCAAGTCACACGTGTTCCTTATTCAACTTTCAATTTACTTTCAACTTTATTTATATAGCACATTTAAAACAACATAGGAATGCTGTGGCCAAAGTGCTTTACAATAAAAGAAGGAAAAACATACAATTAACATAAAAAACATAAATAGAAATATTTAAATAGAAATATTCCTCATTGCTATATTATATGCATTGTACTTACTTTCAGCTGAATGCTCATTAGCTCTCAGCTCTAACACACAGTGAGCCTGTCTTCTGGTCTTCCGACCAAAGAGAAAATCAAACCTGCTTGATTAAATCCTAGCCAGTCGCAGACTTGTTGGTCTCAGTCATAGAGTTCATTACATACATTAGATGATCATTTGCATTGAAGCATACCACTGACTGTCTCTGACTAGCTAAGATTTTATAAATGACAGCTAGAAATGAAATTTGCTGGAAAAGATGTGTAATGTAACAAAGCCTTTAGAATGTGATTATCAGAATCAGTATCTCATCCAAGGCTTCTTCTAGACATAGTACTATCTTGTTGAGATTGGATCTGCTTTTCAGTGACCATGAAAGGGATAAATGGAAAATGGATGACAATTACATAAAACATCCAGAAAGTGATGGCACTGTTGTCTAACAGTTAGTGCGGCTATTTCAACAAGACTGGGTTTCGAGTCCTGATAGTCACTTTCTGTGTGTTATTTTTCTCCTTTTATTCTGGTTTCTTTCCACGTCCAATTATTTGATGTTAGGTTGGCTAGGAAATTAACTGATGAGAGTTTTGCTATATGGTTGCAAGTCTTGGATGCTATCCAGTGATCTGAGACGAAGACTGGACTCCTTCGGTACTGTGTCTCTTCAGAGAATCCTTGGGTACTGCTGGTTTGACATTGTGTTGAACAAGCGATTGCTCATGGAGTCCCGAATAAGGCACATTACCTGCATTGTGAGATCCAAGCCTCATGATCCTCATTGTTGAAGACCCGAGCAGCTGGACCAGGCCAAGGGGACACACATGTAACAACTGGCTGCAGCAGGTTGATGGTCATTTCCGGGGAGTGGGACTGGACTGCGTGTCTGCCTTTGCCAACCAGGATGCCGAGCTGTTTCATCATGTGATGGGTTTGGCAATACGCTGTACCAGTGCACGCTCCCCAACCTGACCTGACCTGATGTGGATCTGGGAGCAGGTGTGGTCTGCAATGGACTGGCGTCCCATTAAGGATTCGTTCTTAGCCTTTACCCAGCCCTGCGGATAGGGTCTGGCCCCTTGTGATGCTGAACTGAATTAAGTCAAGTCGTTGGAAAATAAATGATTACATAATAAAATAATAATTTTCCATTTTCCTATTCTAATCTATGTGCTCCAATTCAGGGTCATGGATGCCATAGCCTGTCCTGGCAGTATGAGGCCCAATGCAGGAAACAGCCCTGAACAAGGCACAATTAAGTGATATAATACTCTCAAACAAGCTTCATTCATTTCATGGCCATAGAGAGCAAGCAACACTGAGCACATGGCAGGAAACAGCCCTGCACAAGGCACCAGTCACCTGCTGGCCTCACCAGTGGCCACACCAACATTCACATAGGGCAATCTTAAAACGGGCAACAAATTTAACCCAAACATCTTTGGGGATTTGACTAAAAAAGTCAGGGTAGCAGGAGAAAAGCCCCACACAGACCCTAGGAGAATACATAAATTCCTGTAAATAATAATTTGTTAAAGCAAAGATTAACAATCAAACAATAGACAAATATGGAAATGTGAAATCAATAAAACAGATAATATTTCTCTTTAAACAGGTCTGGTCAATCCTTATCCTTCATGATGTTTATTGTTTCATTTATTTTCAGACAAAAAATGAACCACAGATGGCTCTGCATACATGTAACCACCCCCAGTCTTAGTCAAATAGTGGTATTTAACTATTGGGCAACAAAACTGCGCATTTTGGCAAAAAGACAAGTACATGCCCTCTGAAGTCTTGGAGTTCATGGTAGAGCCACTAAACTATGTTTTAAAAAATTGCCATCCTAGAATCGCCCTTGAACTATATTTCATCATGGAGGAGAAGTAGCAGGAAAGTTTGCAATTATGAAAAAAGGTAAAGCAAAGAAAATGCTTTAATCCCATAATATTTCTGGCATTGTGTCTGATATGCCTGAGGAGGAATGCTTTTATGCTGTCTCTCTCTCTCTCTTGCTCACTCGCTCTCTCTCTCTCTCTCTCTCTCTTTCTGTGTCTCTCCCTCTCTCTCTCTCTCTCTCTCAGTGTCTCTGTCTCTCTCTCTCTCTTGCTCACTCGCTCTCTCTCTCTCTCTCTCTCTGTGTCTCTCCCTCTCTCTCTCTCTCTCACTCGCTCGCTCACTCACTCGCTGGCTCTCTCACTCTCTGCATACAACCCTTGCATAACTTCTTTGAATCTGGTTAAATCCGGACGTATGCTGCTTTATGTGCGGTTGCTACTGAATGCACTGACAGCAGCCAAAGAAAACGTTTTGAAGTCCATCCAGATAAGCAGGAAAATCTTCAAAAGTCGATGTAATGGCACAAAGTGTGCCAGTGGCCATTGACGCCTCCTGTTTTCACAGGTCCTGCTCGATCGCATGAGGCAGATTCACAAATTGTAGCCTTTCTGGTGGCTTATGAGTGTAAAGAGGCTGACATTTTTTCATTCACAGCCATTACAGTTCACTGTTCCCCAAACAGTATGATGAATTGAGGACATTTCTCTGCATCATGCAGTGTGTCTAATGTTTAGCTGCGGATAGCAACTGGATGCCTCCAGTTTCAGAAGCTATTGTCTATTGGCTCACACAACTTGCTCTGAATGACTCTAAAGGGGCTCTCTTGAGGTACTCCATTATAATCATGGCTTGAAGTGAGATTTAAAATATCAGCCTTATGATTTCATTATTCTTCAGCTTCCAGACCACACAACCTTCTCTGAATGGCACAAGGTGCCAAAGTGACTCCGGGGCACAAACAGTATGTTTGACTGGACTGGGTTGCAAATTCTGTTCCCTGGCCCACACATCTTCTTCTAAGGGAGGATAGAAAACAACACAAATATATAGCGTTCAGAAGGGTGAGAAAAGTAGTTTCTTATTTTGATCCATTTTGCACCTGTGAATTAATACATATATTTTCCTTTGACTTTTATTAATATGCAGTGCAGCACTTGGCACTGTCAGAATCAAGACAAGACCATCACTGAACAAGGTGTTAATCCATCCCAAGGGAGCCTTTGACACACATGCACTCACCAACTCACTCACATAGGGCCAGTTTGGAGTCACCAATCAACCCAGGGTGCACATCTTGGAGTTTTGTGGAGGTAACATAAAATATCCACATTCTACTCCCACATGGATACAGCCACAGAAACTCCACACAGACATTGCCAGGACACTGGACCTAACCATTGGCCCACTGTGCCACAATCTTTTAGTAAACTGTATTTTGCATTTAGATAATCCATTTTTAGTAAGATCTATTTCATTTTTTTCACTCACTTTTCTTACTTGCCATTCATATGGAGGGACATAGTATCAACATGTTGAGCAGATCAAAACAGTCTTCTTTATCCCCAGAAGCAGTCCTAGAGCTAGGTTTAACCACCTTGAGCATGGGAAAGGCGCTATATAAATAAAATGTATTATTATTATTATTATTATTATAGGCCACTTGAGAGATATGATCTCTCCCCCTTGTTCTGGATTTGAGCCCACATCTCCTCTCAGTATGTCTTAATTCACTACACCTCCTAAACCAGGCACCCTCACTAGACACCCAAATCACCTCATATGTTTTCTTTTTAATCAGTGGAACTCCAGTGATGCATCAGAGGCCTTCTTGGATCACTGAGCTTGTAACCCTGTCATACAAAGTGAGTCCTGCAAACTTGGGGCAGAAACTTCATCTTATCATTGCGATTTCATACTTTTGAATCCCACACAAATCTAATAAATACAGCATAGGTAAGAACGAGGAGGCAGAGTAATCATTCAAATGAGCTTTATTTAAACCTCCAGATTCACCGCAACCAGTTTCATATAATGCCCATACTACCATGACTACAGAAATATTTTGTTTGTCAGTTTCATCAATCTTACCACCTTCATGAACTCTCTCTGTCCTTAATGATAAAATGGTAAATGCTATTCTTCATATAAGAGTACTTGGAGATAATGAAAGAAAGTCCACAGAATAGTGAAGATTCACACGAACAAGGCCAACTTTATAATAATAAGGGCTTTTTTCTCAAGTACTCCATCAGTGTTACAGGTACGGGGCTTCTCATCCATCGCAGTGTGCTCAGCCATAAACATTTCATTGTCACCAGATACGTCAGGCACTACCTATTCCTGAATACATCTTTACCTGTTTAGTGATTGCTCAAACTGCTCGTTCCACCTCTTGACGATACTCCAAGTGATGGTTTCTTTGAGGTCATTCAATATTTTTCATGGCTGCCCCAGACTCCTCTTTCACATGGAGCTTTGGCTAGGAGTCCTGCAAAGGCTTGCATTCTTGGCAGACTGTTACTTGTCAATCAGAGCCAATGATCTTTAAGTAATATGACATGAGTGGCCTCTTTATTTAGCGTGACTGCTTTCCTTACTGCTGACATTCACAATTAGATGTTCTGTAAATGGACACTATTGATAACACAGATCCTTGCAGTCGTTTCAACTACTAAAGTCTGGAACGACATCTGTTTAGAGTCCAATGGCGCTTTTCCACTGCATAGTACAGCACGACACGGTTCAGTTCAGCTCACTTTTGGGGGGTTTTCCACTGGGAACAGTACCTGGTACCTGGTCCTTTTTTTAGTACCACCTCAGCCGAGGTTCCAAGCGCGCCGAACCGTTACCAAAACGTGACGTGTAAACTCTGCTGGTCACTGATTGGCTGGAGAAAATCGTCATTACTGCGTCACTGAACTTGCGACACGAGACACGACAGACCCGCTAGATTTTTAGCACAGCCAGTGAAGGTTCGGACGCACCATTTTGTTTTAACCAAAACTGTCTGTTTCGTGGTCTAATGAGGAAGTACAGACGTTCCTCTCGTTGGTAGCCGAGGAGCGGATCTAGCGAGAGCTGGATGGGGCGACGCGGAATGAAAAAGTTTTTCAGGAGGTCGCTAAGCTCTTGGGCGCACACGGCTACCATCGGACTTACAAACAGTGTAGGGACAAGTTAAAAAAAATGAAGAGCGACTACAGGAGTTTGTTTGTGGCGCGTTTACGATGATGTCACGGCAGTAGAGGCGGCGCAACTATAACGACACGTGAATAATCCCGCCCACTCTAAAGCGGTACTAAACTGCAGTCGAAACACAAACCGAGCCGAACTGTGCCGAACCAAGGTGAGCTGTACTGAACCGTACTGTGCCGTACTATGCAGTGGAAAAGCGCCACAAGTCTTCTGTGTACTCCATGATAGTGAAGAGATTGTCTTGGGGGTAAAAGTTGTCCTCATGCTAGTCAGAAATGTTTAGCAGCCCTTTCAAAAACACCATTACTTTTTATTTGAGTTTTCCAGACTGGTCCCACTGTATCTCTGGGCCAGGCCACTTCCAAGTGGTATATCTTAGGACTTGTCTTTCCCACAGGTGTCTAGAACAGGGGTGGGCAATGTTGGTCCTGGAGAGCCGCAGTGACTGCAGGTTTTCATTCCAACCCAATTGCTTAATTAGAAACCAATCCTTGCCAATCTTAGACCTTATTTCATTTTATGGCTGGTTAGTCTGCAATATAAGGTTCTTATTTTGCAGATGTTTTCCTTTCCAAGGATGTCATTCAAATGATTTGAAGCCTAAAATGGATCATTTTCAGTCTGCTGCATTTTTCTATTAAGTGTTTTAATAAATCAAACAGTAAATGATGAACACACACAGATGTAAATGGAAACAAGTTAGACGGAGAAGTGCTGGCTGCTTTGTCATTTACATTTTATTGCTAATACGGAGCTATTAAAAACAGTGAATGCAGCTGTTTAAGATTGGAATAAGCAATTAAGGGTGGGGAACCTTAACAAGCGAGACCACTAAAATGAAGAATTAAAATGCCACTTAAGCAATAAGTGCTTCTTCAGCAATAATTGACTTCTCATTAAGAAACTGGGTTGGATCAAAAACCTGTAGCCAACTCCAGTTCTCCAGGACCGACATTGACCACCCCTGGTCTAGAACATACCCAAGATAATCTGATCCAGATTCTTCTGTTTTCAAAGGTGGTGTTTTTCAGGGATATTTCATGACCAACACAGAAATACAAGAAAAAAATTACCATTTGGGTACAAACCAAAGAGGCCATTCCTTAACAGCTTAACAGCATTACTGTATACTTTATTCATTTCAGGTTAACCTGGATATAAGTTATTTTTAAAGATTGCATTATTACATACAGTATATAAAGTTTTTACTTGTAATTCATTGGTCAGTGAAATGTATTTATGTATTTCTGGCTTTGTATCTGATTTTATAAACATTGAAAATATGTACAGTATATTGAAAGCTGGGGTGGCACGGTGGTGCCTTGGTAGTGCTGCTGCCTCGCAGTAAGGAGACCCGGGTTAGCTTCCTGTGTCCTCCTTGCGTGAAGTTTGCATATTCTCCCCATGTCTGCGTGGGTTTCCTCCCACAGTCCAAAGACATGCAGGTTAGGTGCATTGGCGATCCTAAATTGTCCCTAGTGTGTGCTTGGTGTATGTGTGTGTGCTGTGGTGAACTGGCACCCTGCCCGGGATTTGTTCCTGCCTTGCGCCCTGTGTTAGCTGGGATTGGCTCCAGCAGACCCCCGTGACCCTGTGTTAGGATATAGAGGGTTGGATAATGACTGACTAACTGATATTGAAATCTGTACTGTGAGGATCGTATTTCTGATCCTTTCTGCCCACTGGTGACAGAACCTGCTCTGAAGGGTGTAAAGATCCCCAGTAGCTCAAGTCTGAAATGTACAGAGAGTCTGAGACCAAAATGAAATTTGAACAGGAATCCTCCTACCTACAACCCTTGTATCCACTCGCACCAGCATTCTCTGAAGACTCCACCTGGATGAATTTGGTTTGAGCCAAGAGCATACAGGTCTCAGTTCCTTTATTCGTTTGGCTACAGAACCAACTTTGAAGGTGTCATGGACACTGAGGTGACGCACCTCAGAGCTAAGCACCAAGTGAATGATTGAGCCTGTGTGTGAAGTGATTAACCTCAGTGTCATACAACAAGCCAGTGGCTAACCAGGGATTTGAAACAGGAGTCTCAGGATTCAAATATTTTACTCACTACTCCACGTGACCTCCACTGAAAGCACACTGTGCTGTTAAAGGCCAGCTCAGGATTGTACAGAGTTAAGCTGCAGTCTTTTGATTTGTAAAGTCTGAAACAGTAAAAAGTCTGAAGTAGCATAGGCCTTTCTATTTCGGGGTGTGCATAAGAAATGTAATGATTTACTTCATGACATAGAAGTGCACAATAAACCTGAATACAGTAGTTGCATCATATATTTGAAATATTAAAATGTGAGCTTTATTTGAAATGCAATGAAAGTCTAAATATTCTTGATTGTAATAGAGATTTGTGATTTTTATCCCCTGATAGAAGACTATAGAGGGCCAGAATCCTAGTAAAGGATCAAAAATCAAAAATAACATCACATCTGTAATCACAACAATACTCCATGTGTTTATATTTTAACCTTCTTACAGGACTAGGACCACTGGTAAAGAATCTAATTTGAGAAATATCATCATATTTGTTATCACCAACCATGAAATGGCATAAAACAACACTTCACATGCCTAAGTTACCAATCTCCATTTTTTATACATTTTGTGAAAAGGAGTGACTTCCATTAGGGGGTGAACCCCTGGGATCGGTTCATGACGCATTACTGATCATTTTTTCTGAAGACACATATTGGTTTGTTTTGTATCATAAGGGAGTAATTTCTTGCACTAAATATGGTCCAAAGATGACCTAAAATAAGTTGTATTGGTTCTATGGGGGCAGAGGTAGGGATGAACCCCAAGGAACTCAATGCCTTGCATTACTAGGCATCAAGACACACTAACAGTATATCTTTGTGGAGGTATTCTTGTAGCAGTGAGTAAGGAGGCACCAGTCACTGAGACAGCCTGATATTGAAAACACACACTTTTAATTCCTTCTGCACCTGCTCACACAATACAGTCAGTGCACCAACCCACAATAATGGCTTACAGTCCTTTCTTCTCTTTCTATTGCCGCCTCTACTCCACTCCTCGCAAGCTCTGTCCTCCTCCACCTGACTCCAGCTCCTTGAATGGAGTGAGGCAGCCTCTTTTATAGTTCACCCAGATGTGCTCCAAGTACTTCCTGATGATCTTCCGGCAGCACTTCCTGGTGTGGAGGAAGTGCTGCCTTCTATGGGCACCATAATTATCCGGGTGCCCTCTGGCGATGACCATGGGCCCCAACAAGGATGAGCTTCCAAAGTCTTGTTCCCATGGCCCCTACGCAGACCTGGGCAACTGCCCTCTCGCGGCCCAGGGGTGGTATTATCCCTCTCCTGGTCCTTCCAGGCATTCCGGCTTGGCTGAATCCCCAGCCGTCTGCCACAAACCTTAAAAAAGAGCTGCTACTATGGACAAGGAACAGGAAGTGTCCAGTTTTCAAACATATCAGTTGGCCACCACAAAAAAAAAACCTTGTATGAGTTCAGAATAACAAACAGAGTCAACACCTTCCTCCACTGCCACCACCACTAATACTGTCCAATTCTGTCTTTTAAATTTATGTGCTCTTCATCTATTCACCAAGCACCAAAAAAGTATGTTTTAAGTTAACTGAGCTCTCTAAGATGGCTGGGTATGAGTGAGAGGGAATGTGTGCATCATATGCTCCACCGTGAACTGGTAATCCAGCCAGTGTTACACTGCATTCACATACTATTGGGCAGACTGGAAAATCAACATTTCCAAGTTAAAAATACCACGTGAACGCCCTACAAAGTCACAGCCTAGAGTCAGACAATTCAGAGAGAGTAATACTGTCGATGTCTCCAAGTTGTGATGTAATAGTAACCTGTCAACTCAGTCAGTTGTATATAAGATAAAAAAAAATAATCTAGTGTCAGGGATGCCAGGGGCCATGACCTGGCCGGGACGCCTTGGAGGACCGGAAGTGGGCGTGTGCCCATCTGGGATCACGTGGGGGCCACCTTCCTGGTTGCTTTGGGGGCCACGGGTTCAGGGCATGGAAGCCCCACCCTGTAGGAGCCCATGGTCACCGCCAGGAGGCGCCCCAATGCCTTGGGGACCCTGGACCTCAGCACTTCCGCCACACCAGGAAGTGCTGGGGGGAAGAGAAGCAGGGACACCCGGAGAGCTTCCGGGAGAACAGCCGGCACTTCCGCCACACTGGGGCGTGTCAGCGGGAGATTGGCGGGGAGCACCTGGAGCTCATCCGGGTGCGGATAAAAGGGGCCGCCTCCCTTCATTCAGAGCGAGAGTCGGGAGCGGAGAGGACTGAGCTGGAGAAGGCAAGGAGGCGGCCTGAAGAAGTAAGGCATTGTGTGGCCAGGACTTTGGGGTTTTGTGGTGCACTATTGTAGATACTGTAAATAAACGTGTTTGTGGGTGACATGAACGTGTCTGCCTGTCTGTGTCCGGGCCAACCTCCACACTGGTCAGCCAAAACTTGCATGTCGAGTGGTGTGAAAAACCTTTATCAAGTTTTGTTTGCTTTTTATTTTCACAATTATATACAGTTTACAGAAATACCTGTGATTGCTATTGATTTCTAATCTCTTCACTACCTTCTTTCACTTCTCTCTCTCTCTCTGTCTTTCCTGCAGCATAAATTTGCACTTCTTGCTTTTAATGTACAACTTTAAGTAAAATGCTTCTTTTTTCCATTAAACGCTTTGTACTTTTTGCACGTATATAAATGTACACTAAATATGTTCTTCACGACTTTGTCTGGGAAAGTTTGCAAGACAATGGGCAGCAGTTATGGTGCCATCGGTTAATCGGGGGTATCAGAAGTACTATGTAACTAACTAAACACTTTTCTGTATACAATGTTAGTCTTTTGTTAAAAAGCACCTATATTATTGGCTGGCAGTGTGGTGCAGTGGTTAAGGCTTTGGAGTTTAAACCCTGTAGGTGTAGGTTCAAATCCTGACACTGTATAGCCTTGAGCAAGTCACTTCACCTACCCCTGTGCTCGAGTTGGAAAAAGAAAAGAACTGTATCGGAAATGTTGTAAGTCGCATTGGATAAAGGCATCAGCCAAATAAAAAATTAAAACTCAGTTCCTGCTCTTTCCAGTGTCACGGCTGTTGTTGGTTATTACAAAACACAATTTTACAGGAAAATGTATTCTTTTAAATCGATGGGGCAAGCAGTAGGAAAAATGTGAAATTTGAGTCCATGTTCAACGTAAGTGGACATGTATGTGAATGTATACCATTTTGGAGGGTGAGGTGGGGGTTCCCTATCAAATGTCTTCATGTGAATGTATATTACTTGAGTAGGGCCTCTTATGCTTAAACTGTTTTAAATGCTGTTGGCATTTCTAGAATTTGCAAGTATCAAGGTTTTAGCAGTCTTTGTTGTTGTTTTGCACGTTCTTATATGTATTTAAATATAATACGGGCATTGGGGGTGGTGGAATCAACTTGGGCTTTTGCAAAAATTTGATGGACAAAAAGATGAGGCGGTTTCTGCTATTTATCATGTCCATACACAAAAAAATCATGGGCTGGGCACAATAGGTCAGGGGTTTAAACCTCTAAAGACCCAATCCCTACACCAACATCACTGTGTCCGTGCAGACTTGTCTTCCACCTCTATTTTTCTCTCCCTCACTGGAGTTTTGTTGAACGTTCACCTTCCATTCAAACCTTACTGCACATGCCAAATGTGATCATGTCTCTTTTTTCCTGTCCAGGACACCACCTCTTCTTCGGTCATCCGTTTACCCTGTATTTGATAGTGGTGCTGTTCGGCCTGTCAATCTCTTCTGCTCAGTCCTTCTTTGCATAGAAGGCCACTCTCAGTGCAGTTCAGAGCATCGACATTAGCATAATATTTATAAATATCAACAAATGAAAAAACACATGTCGGCTAATTTTCTGTTATCTATAACATAACCAAATTTCAATCAAATCAGTCAAAGCATTTTTGAGATTTTAGGATTTTTAAGCTAACTGTCAATGTAAAGACAGGTCAAATTCTGCAAATCATTTTATAGCACAAAGCAACATTTTGCAGTTTGATATCAACATTCTGAAATCTGATATAAAGATTGGCCTTAGAAGATTGCATTATGTAACATTACTTTCACACAATATCATAGCTTTTGGGGAAAAAAAGAAACACCAAAAAACAGCTTGGCAGAAAATATACAGCTGAGGGGCAGCATGTTGGGATGATTGCCTCAGGGTATTTGCTACACAAAAAGCCAAGCCAGAATTAAACTGTGTCCAACATGGATTCCTGCTTTGTGTCTGTTTCTGTCAGTCAAGGCTGATGAGTAGCGAAAGAGGGTATAACAACATGATAAATAAAACATAAAACAAGGCAAAATGTCAAAAAAATAATAATTTTATCAAAAAGGGAATGGAATAACTAACAACACAATGAATAATTAAGCCTGAAACATCAGTATTCTCACTTAGCAAGCAATGGAAAATACCTACTGACATGAAAGAAAGACACCCTGCTGCTAATCCCATCTCACAACGTCTTTAGGTATACTTAAGGCGATTAAAGATACACTTTCATTTCTGGTCAAGCAAAATATCACCTTAGGACAATGTAATAGGTGTTACTAAGGGAGAAGGTTGTGACTCTGTCTCCAACGCTGTTGAACAATTGCTTATTGTTCTAACAACTGTCACCCAATGATATCAGCTTATCCCAACTGCTTCTGGAGAATCTTCAGTAAGCTTCAAATTTAGTTGTATAGCAGTCAATAAATCACCCTATTTCATACACAAAATGACGCGATTTAAACAGCAAGACACTAGTAAGAGTTTTCAGTTGCTTTTGCTTGAAGCTAGAATATAAAACAATAAAAAGTAAATAAAGTAGGAGGTGATTACAGTTAGAACTGACAGAGAGCTCAGCAGATTTCACATTATATCTATAGGGAAAAAGAGCATTATTTTTGAATGAATCAAATACAGGAAATATCTAGCATGTCTACACTTGTCACATATGAAGTACATTGAAAGTGGGGTCATGGTGAAAGATAGGAAATCAGGGCTTTCCTGTGTATGAACAGCTGGTTTTTGGATGTGCTCCGCAGCCAGCTGCTGACCTCTTCAGGGCTAACACCATAGTCAAATTCTAGTGCCTAGTGACTCTGAACTGGATGTGTACTTAAATCGATGGATATATTGTTTATAATCATTTGTACT
>JANRMT010062796.1:8419784-8470006 GCA_026402145.1 Polypterus bichir lapradei | reverse complement strand
TTTTTAATGTTTGCCAACATAAAACCTCCTATCCTATCAGTGCAGCAATTAATACATTTGAATTTGAGAGGGTCTAAAAATTCATTTAGCTGCAAAATCATTAGATACTTTCTCGTGTTTAAATTGATGCTGGAGATGTCTCTCATTTTTTTAACATTCTGATTAGCTGCCAATAAACACAAATGCCAAGCAGTGAGAGGCATCCACAGACAACCACAAAGCACATTCAGCCTGGTGTTATTTAGACTAGACAATATTTTGCCTCTGCAATGACTGGCTTGTTTCCCTTTGCACTCCCTCTCACTGTTACAGTTGCATAATTCTGACATTTTTTTTTTTTCAAAACTCGAGAAAAATCAACTAGGTCTTTATTAGCAAGTCTAATACCCTCCTGCTGCTTGGCGTGGTTTCAAATTGTTAATCTTAACAGCATCCAAAAGAAATCCTAATGCTTTGAAATAAAATGAAAAAGTTTTCTTGTTAGAACATTAGAACACTCTAGATGAGAACAGGCCATTCACCCCAACAAAGCTTGCCAGTCCTATCCACTTATTTCTTCCAAAAGACATTGAGTCGAGTTTTGAAAGTCCCTAACGTCTTACTGTCTACCACACTACTTGGTAGCTTATTCCAAGTGTCTATCGTTCTTTGTGTAAAGAAAAATTTCCTAATGTTTGTGCAAAATTTACCCTTAACAAGTTTCCAACTGTGTCCACATGTTCCTGATAAACTCATTATAAAATAACAGTCTTGATCCATTGTATTGATTCTCTTCATAATTTTAAACACTTCAATCATGTCACCTCTTAATCTTCTTTTTCTTTAACTGTATAGGCTCAGCTCTTTTAATCTTTCCTCATAATTCAACCCCTGTAGTCCTGGAATCAGCCTAGTCACTCTTCTCTGGACCTTTTCTATCGCTGCTATGTCCTTTTTGTAGCATGGAGACCAAAACTGCACACAGTACTCAAGATGAGGCCTCACCAGTGCATTATAAAGGTTGAGCATAACCTCCTTGGACTTGTACTCCACAGATCGTGCTATATAACCTAACATTCTGTTAGCCTTCTTAATGGTTTCTGAACACTGTCGGGAAGTCGATAGCTTAGAGTCCACTATGACTCCTAAATCCTTCTCATAAGGTGTACTCTCAATTTTCCGACCGCCCATTGTGTATTCAAACCTAACATTTTTACTTCCTATGTGTAATACTTTACATTTACTGTAAAAATTTTACTGACATTAAATTTCATCTGCCACAAATCTGCCCAAGCCTGTATGCTATCCAAGTCCTTCTGTAATGATAGGGCATAATGTTCTCCAACCTTTGACTTAAATGATTCAAACTGCAACATTCAAAAGTACTGCCACATGTACGGTTTGCCTAGAGCTGGCACCGCCATTAAGGCAAATTAGATCATAAAGGTGGAAAAACCCAGCCACACAGGTTAGCTACCGAACAGTCAGTTGGTGCACTAATAAACTTGGTCTAGGGCAGGGGTCCTCAATCCCAGTCCTGGAGAGCTGCAGTGGCTGCAGGTTTTTGTTCTGACCTGGTTGCTTAATTAGAAAGCAATTCTTGCCAATAAAGCACTAACAAGCTATGAAATTAAATGAACTCTGCTATGTCAGGTCATTCTCATATCCTAGATTTTCTTTCCCTTTCTATCATGCAAATGATTTGAAGGCTAAAATGGACGAGTAATTCTCAGTCCTTCACTTTTTTCTCTTCATTTTTCTTCCAAGTATTTAATTAAACCCAATAGTGCAGATAAATACACACAGGTATAAATGTAAATAAGCTAAATGGAGAAATGCTGCTCTCTCTTGTCATTTGCATGTTATTGATAATAAGGAGCAATTAAAATAGCTGTTTAAGACAAAATTAAGCAATAAGGGCTCAAAATCACTAAAGTGAAGCAGAAGTGTTACTTTAGCAATAAGTGCTTTTTATTAAGCAACTGGGTTGGAGCAAAAACCTGCAGCCACTGCGGCTCTCCAGGACTGTGACTGAGGACCCCTGGTCTAGGGTGCAAAATAACCTAACACCTGTTCTTGGCAAACTGGCTCCCATTGCCTGGCACATCTGCCTCCAGTGCCGCTATAGAAGGCTCTGCCTTAGATTAGTCCTAATGTACCACTGCGGCTACCAGCTTTCATTCCAACCAGTTTAACAAATTAGTGGGTCACTCTTATCTTTCATCAGTCGAATTGTTTAGCTGGCTTATTCAGCATTCAGAAAAGTACTCTAGTTTGATATTAGGATATAGAAAAAAAAAAGTCAGGAATGTGTTTTCTTTGTCATTGTTTTAAACACATAACTCTTTTTTACAATTTTTATTTCAGTTTACATTATTTCTGTGCAGTGTGCTCCTTAAATTGTACACGGATACTGACTCATACTGATGAGCAATTCAGACACAGGCACAGATGACACTGCAGCTACTTCCATCTTACATTCATTTGAATGCTAAAAAGACTTAACTAAGTGGTCCTCAAGTTCAGTCCTGCAGACCACCTTAATTGTAGGCATTCATCCCAACCACTTCTGACTTCAGGAAACAAGCTGTTGTTTCCCAGTTTCTGCCTTTTTTGTGTGAATCCACAGTAGTAGAGTGTTGTACCGTGTTAGCCATTATGATGTAGTGAGAAGTCAAGCAAAATCACACATTTTATTGGGTAACTAAAAATATTACAATATGCAAGATTTCGAGGCAACTCAGGCCCCTTCTTCATCTTTTATTATATATTACATCTTGACTGAAGAAGGGGCCTGAGTTGCCTCGAAAGCTTACATATTGTAATATTTTTAGTTAGCCAATAAAAGGTGTCATTGTGTTAATCCAGAAATTGCATTTGCTATTTTGTTAGAGAAATGTACAAAGTATTTGTCTGTGTCGCAATAATTGTTGTTCCTTTTTCTGCCTAAGATTATGCTCTTTTTAAGTTCTGCTCATTTATGCCTTTTCTTATTAATTAGCTCACAAATTAAATTTATATTGAAGTAGCTGTGTTCCTTTAGTATTCAGTATCATTTGCACCCACGCCTGTACTGTTCATCACTAATTGTCAGTATATGAATAAACTCTGTAGGAAAAGATCAATTTAAAAGAATACGATAAAAGAATATTAACATTTAAAGATATGACAAAAAACACAAACTTCTGATTTTTGTTCAATGTAAATATCCTAGCACATAGTTCTGAATGTAAAACAAGACTAAAACAAGAATAAACATTTTGATCATTTACAAGTAAGACCATTTATTTGTGAAACTGGTTGGAACGAAAACCCACAGCCCCAGTGGTACCCTAGGACTGAACCTGGGAAGCCCTGTCCCAGATAGCCGGAGAAGCAGACACCCACTGGCCTGAGACGCTCTCTCAGCTCCTAACTACTGTCACAGGAGGCACGTGCGCACATCAGGGGTGGTTTACGTGCTCTGGGAATATTTCGAGATCCCACGTGTGACATCTTACCGTTCCATTTCATTGCGTTCATGTGAATTTCCTTTTGCCGTATTTTGTTGAACATGAATATAATAATGCACAAGAAACAAGGTAAATTCTTTTTTTTAATAGGAAAATAAAAAGCAAACTAAACAGCATTAAGTGTGTTATGGCATCACTTCACAAAAATGGCATTTCTGACTGACATATTTATATTTTATTTTATATTTTTAAATGAGATGAAAGGTTAACACAGCTCTGCTAATTCAACCAGCAATGTTCTACTGGGAGTGTCCACTGAAGGGCATTCACATGATATTTCCTGTCTGTCACATTGCACATGAATGCAGCATGACTCCATTTTGGATTTGCAAGACCCATTTAACCGTTGACCCTCAAAATGGACATGGCAAGTGCCCACTTGAAGAAATCCTCACTAGGCAGTTGCCAGCACCACCAGCTGAGTGCAGAATAACAACTGAGACTCGATGATTGACTGATGACTGCTGATTGATCGATTGACTTTATCATCGTTCTTTAGCAGGACTTTGGGTAACTATAAAGTATGATGAGTGTGTGTGTAGTTTCCTCATTTTCCTCACTTTTTAGCTCAATGTGTCAATTTATGGGACATTACAGATGGTTAGCTCACCCAGTCCACATGTCTAGAGTATCAGTGACTGTCCATGCAAAGTTTGCATGTTTTCTCTGCGTGGATGTCACTTTTCTTAATGCACTCCACTTTTTCTCCACTTCCCCATGATGTGTGTGTTAACAGGAATGGAAGCTCCACATTAGCCCTCAGTAAATGAGTGTGCTGTGGCGTGCTGTCTAGGTTTGGTTCTTGATTTGTGCACGATGCTGTCAGGTAAAAACCTTTAAATGATTTGGAAAATGAATGAACAAGTGTTCATTATGTAACATGTAAATATAATACAAGTCACTTAATGATTACAGTAAAGCAGGTGGTGTTAAATAAACTATTTTAATGAATTAAATTAAAGTAACCCTTTAAAACATGCATTAAAAGAACGCTTTCATGCTTGCTCCAGTTGTGCACCAGGGCCTAATGTGGCAGCAGTGGAGACAATACAGAAACCGCATCTGGAAAGGCAATCAGTTCATCACAAGTCAAAGGGACACACACTCCACACTCACTCATAATTCGGCCACTTCAGATTCATGCATTTGATGTGTGGTAGCAAAATCAGAGTACCCGGAGAAAAAAACCCAGGAAGAAGGAGCCCTTATGTTTCTATTTTAATTGAATGAAATTTGGTGTTCATGTCTGTAAATGTTCATATTGCTCAGGCTGCATAAGCAGAGGGTGCTACTGTATATAAAAATACATAGGTTTGAATTTTAGGGCTTCCGCTTCTATGAACTGGAGTTCAAAATGGATGGATCGGTGGATTTTAGAGTAGTATTGTGGCATAACAGATCATGTTGCCATCCTCACAAGTGGAGCATTATTTGACTTTCAACTGGTAGCACCTTTTGTATGCATTGTCTGTGTCTGTCAGGCATTTTCATGATTTCTCCCATATTCCAAAGACTTGTGTTAGGAGGTTACAATATGAAAGCGTGAGTACCATCCTGCAATGAACTGGCATCCCAGTCAGATTGGTGCTGGGATCCAGGTTATGGTAATACTGGGATATACTCTGGGTTAATACACTCCTTATTGGACTAAATGTGGAAGGATGGATGTTAGTTTTAAAACAGGCATGCGTAAGAATGCACGTTTCTTTAAGTGAAATTTCACTCATGCTGTAGAGTTTGGTTGTTCTAACTTGAGAATGATTAATTACATTAACAAATGCTATGTCCTCAAATTGATAAAAAAGAAGGGGGGAAGCACAGTAGTGGCCATTTCCTAATATCGGGCCATACTGCTGAGAGAAGATGGCCATCAATAATAAGTATACTTGGGAATGAAGCCTCCAGGAGGTCCCACTGCATGAAGATGGGAGCTGTAGGGTAAGGATAGTGTGCTAGGTCAATATTTATAGGAGGTGCTTTAGCTCTTGGCCACAGGGGAGCTTCCCAAATTGAGGGGATCGGGATCCTGTGGCTGTGGTAGGAGGCACTATGGATTTAAATGGTTGGACTGATCAGAGTGATATCTGCATAAATCAGTACCTTTCAGAGGATTGTGGTTTTCATCCTATCGTTTTCAAGCCTGATACCTATCACTTTCTGCTTTTGAGCATTACAAAGATGATTAATACAAGTCTAATAATATGCATGTTTAAGGTTTTTGGTAAAATTGCATTCTTTTGGAACAGTACAGTTTTAAGAGGGTAAGCAGAACACTTACCCCCATCACACAAGGAGCAGGACCTGTTTAGCAAGGACTGAAGGGCCAAACCGGTTTAATTAGTGTTTGTGTGTGTGTGTGATTACGTCCTCTGCCTTTTGTTTGCTCCTTCATCTCTATATGAGTGTGGCAAGCCAAACATAAATTGTACGTCACTTGCAGTGCCACTTTCTGAGCCTGTGTGTGTTGTGGTGCACCCAGGCAGCCAAGATGAAATATGTGACATTATGTTCTCCTGTTATCTGTGTATATGATAAGTCTAAGGGTGTACAAGACAATGTCTTCATAAATAGATATTGAACTGTATCTTTACGTGTGTGCAAATATGTGATAAATGGGTGTTTGTGTCCCTCAAGGCTGTTGGTCTTTCTTCAGTGTGTGAAATCGCCTACAGTATATACATGGGAAAGGTTTTACTATCAGCGTGGGGCCAAAAATTGGATAGAATGTCAGATAGAATATCAGACACAAGCATCAGGTTTGCCATAAACTAAAATCTGTTCAGGCTTACTATGCAAGTCACTTAAGCAAAGGTTTATTTCTTGGATTTACAGTGTGAGGTTTAGGTTTTTCCACCCATTAATCTTCTTAACTTTCTTTTTCCATTACAGCTATACAAGCAGATGGAGCCCAACCTAATGGTATCTGATGGATATGGATTTCATGGCAATCCAAACTGACCAATTTGGGAGTCAGTCAAATAGTTACTTTGTGAAACGTGTACATTGAACTGGTGGTTATCACGTATTAAACTATACACATGGAGACAGGATAGGAAAACTCGAGTTCATAGAGAGAACGTGCAAATTCTGCACAGAAAACAACCAGGTACAGGGTTCTAACCATTGTGACACGAAGTGGCGATGCAGCACACCTACCCCCAAACACAACCACAACTACACCAGTCCCAGGTTCAAACAAATGATCTATTGTGCACAAATACCTCTCACATGATTCTCCAAATTTTGCACAAACACAATTACAAACATCTTCCTTCTCACTATCTCTGCCTTCTCCTCCACTCCTTCCCATTGAGCTTCATCCTCTTCCACCTGACTCTGAAAGTGAGGAAGAGTGGCTTCCTTTATACCGGGCATTATACCACATTACATCCAGGAAGCACTGCTGGGTCAGACTAAACCTCCCAAATAGGAGGAGACCTCCTCCCCATAGTACCTTATGGCAACTCCCATGAGACCCAGCAGGGTTGCCCTTTGGAACTCCCAATTCTCATGAAGCCCTGTGGGTGTATATACAGTATGGGAGACCCACCAGAGAGCTACTGCCATCTGTCGAACTGAGGGAGCACATGGCCCCAGGTGGTGGTCTCCTTCCACCCTTCCATTACCAAGTTATCACGGCCAGGCCGGGATCCCAGCCAACCCTTGTCATCTATGATACCAAGGATGCTGGAACCATAAGGCATCAGTACTAACCTCTGTATTACCCTGCATTGTTATAACGTGTTCAGAATTAGAACTCGGTGACAACTTCTTATATAATGCTTCTCCTGAAAAATAAGGACTGTGAGGATGGGCCCACTTGATAAAAATGTATTAAAGTGTGCGCTCTTTAAATACTAAATCAGATTTAAAAGTTTTTTTTTTCAGCTCATATCAGTTTTTCAGCTGTTGTGTTGCAGAATTTAGGGTGACTCAGAAATAATAACAAAAAGTGAATCATCAACAGTGGATATAAAAAGTCTACACACTCCTGCCAAAATTGCAGATTTTGTCTTTTAAAAATCTTTGAAGCCAAGATAAATCCTGTTAGAACTTATTCCACCTTTATTCCAAATTTGCAATCTATACAAAGAAGGTGAAATCAAATCAGAGTTTTTTTTGTGAAAAAAGGAAAAAAAATCAATTAATGTGCACTCCCTTTAATAATCAATGATGAGGCTGCGTTCAAAATCAACCAATCACAATAAGTCTGATCTCAAATAGTAGTTAGTGGACACATGATATCAATTAAAGTGGTTCTGATTAAGCTCAGATAAAGTTTAGATGTTCCTGTAGGATTATTCTGATATCCTCTTGGTTGCAGCATTCTCCAAAAGCCAAGGTCTGCAAAGAGCTTTTAAAAAATGAATGGGATCTCATCGCTGAAAGGTATCAATTAGGAAAGAGGTACAAAAAAAGTATCCAAAGCATTAACAAATCCCTGTGATGGTGCTGGTTGGCGCCATGCTACCAGGTTCTTTCCGGGAGCCTCTTGAACTTGCCACTATCTGTAACCATCTGATTTTGGTGTGTACAGTATTTTTATCCAATGTATATACAGTATGTGAGAATGCCTGTGTGCATCTGTACATTTGGCTTTTTTATTGTAAGCTGTGTGGGTAGCAGCACAATCACATGTTTCTCTTGTGCAACTAGGCCCTAATTCTTGGTCAAAATGCATGATGACAAATTGCAAGTTGCTCTTATTATCACAACTGTTTAACAGCCGCAGGGGCATTTCTTTTTATGGCCTTAGAAACAAATGGACTTGCACTCTGTGCTGAGGGACGCTAGCTTTTTGAAATAGCATACTGAAGGTTTAATAACATAATATGCAGGTACTGACCTGTGGGTTAAAATGTATTTCATCAACCACCCCAGCAAGGGTTGGTTTACCTGTGGTGATTATGTGGGCTGCAGGACAACACTATTTAGAAAAACTCAATAATTGCTGTCCATTTTTTATTTTTTATTTGTAGCCTTTAGTGAGTCTGCCCACAAACTTGGAAGAATTTACTTCCAGGAATAACTCAGACAAGGATAGTCATTGTAGGTGTGAGTGGGCTGAAAACCCAAACTTGTTTTTTAGCACTGTTTTCCTGTTTTTCTTCTTGGTTTTCTATCGTAAGGCGTTAAAATGAGACCATACTTTAAGTGAAGGCAGCAGGAAGTGTGTTCATCTGTTTTCTATTAGGAGAGACATGGAAACATCAATTAACCAGCTTTATATGTTTCTGGAGATTTTCTCCTATATAATTATCATTAAAACCTTATTTTATATAATGCCTTATACAAGTACACCATCATAAATCAAATTAGAAAGTATACATGAATACTTTTTAAAGTAAGTGATAAGACCTGTTTTTTTCTAAGCATTACTGACGTTTGCATTGGAACAAAGCAGTCAAGACAGCTAATTGATATACTATAATAATTCTAATTCATAATGTATGCATATAACATAGAAACTGCAGTGGGCTGGCACCCTGCCCAGGGTTTGTTTCCTGCCTTGCGCCCTTTGTTGGCTGGGATTGGCTCCAGCAGACCCCCATGACCCTGTAGTTAGGATATAGCAGGTTGGATAATGGATGGATAACATGGAAATATAATTCAGTTTTGTCTTATGTCTGTTTTATTTTTAGAAAAAAAGTTTATACCAGTGGGCTGGAAACCTTTAAAAGTTGCATAGTTTTTCTCACGGATACATTCTCCCTTTCTCTGAATTTTTTCTGTCCTTTGGTAGTGTCTGTCCTGTCCAAGATGTATCACGGCTCCTCGATTATGTCCTGTAGGGCCACAGTGGCTCCAGGTTTTTTGCTTTAACCATTATCTTAATTAGAAATGGGGTTAGTTTTAATTAACTTGCTTGTTCCAATTCAGAACCCATTACTGCACCCATTTGAGATTTAAACAGTTTTAAACAGTTGCTACAGGTCAGTCATGAGTTAATAATGAAGTGTAAATGACAAATGAACCACCAGTTCTCCAGCTAACGTGCTTCCATTTAAACCTGTGTATATGCATCATGAAGTATCTGTGTTAACACAATGTTTTGAAATAAAAGAGAGACAAGGGAAGGACCAAGACGGATAAATCTGTTCTGGACCTCAATACATATAAACAACATTCTCAAAAAATGAAAAATCTACAATGTGATGATGTCTTGCAAAAATGAAATTACCAACAAGCCATATAATTAAATAGCAAGTTTTATTATCTGCTAGGCCTGGCTTCTAATTATAAAACTGGTTGGAATGAAAACCTGCAGCCACTGCGGCCCTCTAGGACCATAACTGAGGTCCTTGACGTACATATTGGGTTAATTGGTAACACTGAGTTGACCGGGAATAAATGAATGTGAGTGTGTTTACAAGAGTGCTCTGAGTTTGACTGTTGTCTCATTCCGGGTTGGTTCCTCTGTTATACATCGTGGTCCAGATCTAATTATGCAATTATGAAAAGGCGAACACATCGCCCCCGCTGTTCGACTGACAACTGTCTCCCCGCCATTTTGGAATGCAGGGCAGGTGCAGCCATCTATCGGCAACAAAAATAATTTTTTGTGAATTCTCTGTGTAATAAACTTAATAAGGTATAGTGTAATGAAAATTGCGTAATTAGATCTGAACCACCCTATACTTGAAGTTGCCAGGGTGAACTTCAGCTCTCCTTGATTCTAAAATAGAAATAGGAGGTTTGGAGGGTGGTAAATGGTTAGATGGATAAATAGTCAGGAATGAGTAGGATAAGTCCTGGACAGGCATGTCAGCTGCACATTTTTATACAGTAGAAGCCCATCCAACTTAATAAAAGACTAATTGTGTGTCTGTCTGGTTGCTATGTCTCTGTCATTCCAAACATCACAAACATTTTTAGTAATAAAATGATTGCATTTGCCATTCCAATAGATGGCACATCTCAAATATTAACACTACGTTTAAAAATCCAATACCAAAAGGCATGCAACAGAGACATATGTTTACATTTGTCATTCCAACAAATGGTGCATCAGAAACATTCATAGTAATGCATTTTATTATTACACGCTTTACAAAACACATTCGAATAGATGGTGTACTGCAAATGTTAACGCTGAGGTCTTAGACAGGCAGCACAGCTAGTCTATGAATAATCATAACTCTTAGCTATAAATGAAGTGAAAGGTAGAGGCAAGTGTGGATTTTACAAGATTAACGTCAGTCTGTCCCGTTTCAGATTTAACTCTGTAGAAGTATTATAAAAACATCATATAAAAAACAAACCACTCTTCAAGGAGGCAAAGCTGCTTTTACCAGTCCTTGGGCCTTTAATTTCAAAGACCTCTCATATTTGTCTAAAGGTCCAAACCATTCACAAACTCTATTGGTGTACCTCAGTATCTGGAGAGTTTCACTGGTCACTGGTTTTGGATGCACACCAGTTATTTAGTATGGGCTAAACCACCAATTACATTATTGATTTTAAGTTCATGGAGTTTTAAATTAATCTGACGTTTAAGTTGAAATGTATTGTTATGTGTACATCACCCAATGAAATTCTTCCTTGAATGTCTTCCCTAGACTAGAGACAGTAGTGCAGTACCAACAAAAGCAAATGAACAGAAAATCTTTCACATTAGAAGCCTTTGTGCAGTTGTCAGTATGGGTGGCTGTTTAATGACCAGTAGGTAACAACTGCTCCTGAATCTAGTGGTGTGAGTGCTAATGATAATAATAAGTATCTGTCTCTACTCTTACTGAAGTTTTTCCAAACAGTAATGGCCCAATCTCCATGGTATTACAATGAATACAAATCCAGCCATCAGTTTTCCAAACCTACATGTTGTATAAAGTCAAAGAGTATTCGGTTGCATCAGGCGTGAGGCAGAAACTCAGCCTGACTGGGGTGCAAATCCATGGCAGAAGATCTCCAAATGTACAATAATATGTCAGAGAAAATCAAAGCCTTACAGGTTGATTCACATTTAGGAAAAAATAAATAAACCTTTTCCACATATAAAAACTAGCCACTGAATCAGAACACAGAAAACTTCAGTCTAGACTTCTACAGTAAAAGAATAACACTTCTTTGAACAAGATTTTTGTTACAAAGAAAAGAACTCAACAACCAGACACCTTATATGCAGCATCGTAAATAATGACTAATACAGAAAAGAATCTGACAGCCACTACCATGTCAAATGAAAATTTGGTGTGACATTGTTGGAAATCTTGTACAAATATCATATCTTTGCAAGCCAGGAAATTTAACTGTATATGGTTTTATTGACACGCACAAACTGCCAAGTGAAACTGTACACAGTCCAACATCTGTGCTCTTGTCTGGAAGATGTCAAGTTCTTTTTTGTTTTAACAATTCCACACTCAGTGCAACCATGTGTAGTATATGCCAACTGATAGCAAAACAAAAGTTGAAACATCAGAAGTCACAGGGTTGACATTTTGTAGACCTGTCATGGGGGAAGCATTGTGTAGACCTGTCAGATGAACAGCATGATCTTTGACTTTCTGTCCTACACATTTCTTTAGTTGAGAAATATTACAAAAACGGTCACCATGTTGATGCTGTGGACACCTCTGCTGCCTGACATCACCAGTACTCTGAATTCAAATCCCAGCCTGGCCACTGTCTGTGTGCAGTTTGCACCAAGTGGGTTTTCTTTAGGTAATCTGTATTTTCCCACGATGGTCTGGTACCCCAATCAACACTGTTTCCTATATTGCCCTGGAAGCTGCCAAGATAGGTTCCAGCCTTTCTAATCCTGAACTGGATTAACAGGGCTTGAAAATGACTGACTGACTCTGGTTTTCCTGTCATGCCCCTAAGGTGTGCAGGTTAGGATTATATGAGTGTACCCATCCAAGAGCTCGCTGCTGCTAGGAAAGGCTCCCACCCAATGCTTTCCTACAAATAAACTCCCTTTGCAAAATGCCTTCCCTTTGCTAATGCAACAAAATTAATTGAAATTTTGTGCTTTGGTTTCAGAGCTATTGTGTGTATATAGAGATTTGGAATAACGTGGCAAAAGCTTGCAATCACCTAGTTGTCTGAGGGCAATTTAAATGATTATTGTAAACATATTGTATATCACAATACATGTCTTAATATAAGTTTTAAACATTCTTACTATTTCTTAATTCTTTCTTTCTCTAAAATAAATATTACAATGATAAAACAGAATCTCTGGGTGTTCTTAAAGGTGGAATGTTTTCAATGTCAGTTTGAGGATCAAACTGCTTACCTCTCTAGTTTATAGAAGGTTGTTCTACGGGTGTATATGCCATGCTTTCTGTTTTTTGGAAGTAGCTGATTTAGAACCCCACTGCTTACCTCAAAAGCTCTGCTGAGCCTTCGTTTAGTGAATCCACTCTTTGCCTCGATGTGCAGCACGCCATTGACCTCCTTGAATTCCTCTGACCCTGTATTCATATACCACTCATTGGCTGCTTATCAGCTCCTCCACACAGCATTGTCCTTGTTGTCTAATAAAGACCAGTTTTAGTGGAAGTACTGCCTATATGTTTTATAACAATGACCTTTAAATCATCAAGTATATGTGTCATTTTCAGATCTACTATCCTTCCATTTTTTAAAATCAGCCCCTTTCAAAAAGATAAAACCTCCAAAAAGTTTATTTGTGGCCAATTTTTAACATCAACTCAGAGGTCAAGCTAACCACCTAACAGTATATAATGGCTAGTGGTATGGGTCTTGCTGTACTTATGGAAGCAGTCCCCCATCATTTTCCACCATGACTCTGCTGAGCATTTAGGTATCTACAGTATTTCTCTACATTTAGTGCAGCTATTGACTCACATTGGGACTCCTGCCTCGCTGCTTGCATACAGTGCTTGTTTGTTGTCTATCAGCTTGTGCACATGTGCCATGTGTGCCTCTAGACAGCAGACAAGGAAAAGTGTAGATAGACATACTGTCTACATTTTCTGCTTTAGAAGTCTTAAGAATAATAAGACTTACAGTACATTTTTTTTACTACAAGGTTAACTTCAATATACTATACGATATATAATGCAGTTACGTCTTATAATGTAATAGTAGAATTCTGAAATTAACTTGTATGTCGTCTTTTGCTGTTACAGTAAACTGAAAATGAGTAGCTTAAGTAGACACAAATGAAGTCTTGGGAAAACTTGTGAATGTGTTATCATGGATTCATAAAGGAAGGGCTGATAACTAACAAAAGTCTGTGATATGCGGTTGTCCATCTGGCATCTCTCCACTTTTGGAGTAATTCCAAATGTAATATATCGAAAGGGTGTGCGTTTATTTTTGCTTAAATACACAGGGGAGGCTGGCACAAAGTGTGAACTTAAAGTCTGAAAGGAAATAGTAAATAGAAAAATCTACCTGTCCTAGTGGGCCTGGGTACAGCAGTCCTTGTTCCTATCTTTTAGGTGGAGTTGCTCATTCATTTGCCTACCTCACAGTAACCACTACAGCATTATCCTGTCTCGTTCTACAACCACCACCCTCCAAGACCCTTTAATGCACAGTCCCCCCCCCCAGCTGTAGATTCATTATATCTCTAGCCCGAGGCAAGATTAACCTATACAGTATACCAGGGTGGCACCATTTGGCTAATGAGACTCCAGGCCAGTATTCTTTTTAGTGGTTCCTTATATCCTGTGTCACAAGAATGACAAAGAGTCATTGGAAAGGTTTGGGGCAGCCACCCATATAATATTTCCTGGCTGCAAAATCGATCAAAAAGAACAGACATGTTCACACGATTGAGTCCAAAACAGAACTGACTGCTGCCTTAAAATGGCGGCCTTTAAATGCAGGTAGAGGAAGTGATGTCATAAGGGCCAGAACTGGAAGTGATATCGTCTGCTCCGTCTGAACTAGAAGTGACGTCATTGGTTGCCCCACAATTGGACGGGACTTCCCGAGAATGGTCTGCAAGGAACTGAGAGAGAGAATCAGTGCACATCGCTGACCCCTGGTCAGATGTGGAATTATTTTTATTCATGCCCTTTAGTTGTCCCCTAATTGCGCGTGTGTGACACCTGGTACCCGTACACCCTACAAAATCTTTAAAGAATTTGACATCCAGCTCAAATCTCCATCTGTACATTTTGAAGGGTTATCACAGTTCTATTCCTTGCAGCACAATATTGGATCACTAGCTGCTCCTCAGCATGGTTCCAGACTCCGTGCTTAAGAGCCCATGTGCTGCCACCTGTCACTAAGAAGATCAGGCACCAATGCCATTTTCTGTATTGTCTACCATTTCTTAGGAACCATTCTGTCTCTTTTTCTTTGTTGCCTATGAAAGTTTAACTTCTGGGGTAGCACCAATCACAAGGTCTTGAGTCCAATAGATACCTTTGTCACTCTCACTTCTACCTGGAGTTTTTCTTTTGACTTGTGCTGGGCCCAGAGCCTTCTTGGTAGTTCATTGCCCCTATCAACCTGTTGCCAGTATGGTACCACCTCTCTGATCTTTATAACACTCGTACCAACTGCGTATCTTTGACCTAAACTCAAAATTCTATAAACTCTTTCTAGAAAGTTGATTCTGTTCAACTGCACAGTTTTTTTTTTGATATGTTTCATCACTCATTCAAGTGACTTCCTCAGTCTCAGTTGACTGCAGGTTTCTCCAACCTTATAAATAGTACCTTGGCCTAATGACCGAACTAGCACCATTGACTAACAATGGGCCTTGTGACAATGATATGCAAATTGTCCATTGATCAATGGCCATGAGTACCATTCACAGAGATTTGGGGAATTGCTGCAATCACCGCATTGTAAGATGGTGAAAGATGTACCCTTAGGCCCCCTCCTCGGTTCAGAGATGGTCGTTCCGTTTTCACGTAAATGGCCTCTTTGACTCCTCGCTCAAACCAGCATTCCTCCCTGTCCAGGATGTGCACATCTTCGTCACTGAAAGAGTGACCACTGTCCTGTAGATGTAAATAGACTGCAGAGTCCTGGCGTGATGAGGTAGCTCTTCTGTGTGGTGCCATCCATTTCACCAGTGGTTGCATATCATTGATCACGTGGTTGCCACAGACAATTGCTATCTTCTTATCTTTCCTAACTGATTCTTCTCTAGTTTTGTGTTTTTCTAGTGTACTTGCACTACTGATAGCATTAGGTGGTACCTGCAGCCGATTCAGGTTGCACAGGTAGTCCAGCTCCTCCAGGATGGCACATCCATATGTGCCGTCACAAGAAGTTTTGTTGCGTCTCCCAGCCCAGTCTCAAGAGCTTGGAGAAGATGCCAGGAGATGGGCCATTTCACGAGGAGAGCTGGACAGGGCCAAGAAGGGCATCAATCCAGCAGCAAGACTAGTATCTGCTCCTTTGTGTGAAGAGGAACAGGAGGAGCATTGCCAGAGCCTTGCAAAATGACCTCGATTTGGCTACTGGTGTTCATGTTTCTGACCAAACTGTCAGAAACAGACTGTATGAGGGTGGCATGAAGGCCAGACATCCTCTAGTGGGACCCATGCTCACAACCCATCACCATGCAGGTTCGGTTGGTATTCTTCAGAGAATACCACAATTGGCAACTCCGCCATTGGTACCCTGTTCTCTTCACAGATGAGAGCAGGTTCACACTGAGCACATGTAACAGATATAAAAGAGTCTGGAGATGCTGTGGTGAACATTACGCAGCCTGCAATGTCATCCAGCATAACAGGTTTAGCAGTGGGTCAGTGATGGTCTGGGGAGGTATATCCTTGGAGGGTCACACAAACCTCCATGTGGTAGGCAATAGTACCCTGACTACTGTTAGGTACGGGGATGAAATCCTCAGAGCCATTGTTAGACCTTACATTGGTGCAGTGGGCCCTGGGCTCCTCCTGGTGCAAGGCAATGCCTGGCTTCATGTAGACATAGTGTGTAGGCAGTTCCTTGTTGATGAAGTCATTGATGTCATTGACTGGCCTGCACATCCCCCAGACCTGAATCCAATTGAGAACCTCTGGGACGTTATGTATCAGTGCATCCAAGACAGCCAAGTAGCACCTCAGACTGTCCAGGAGCTCACTGATGCCCTGATCCAGGTCTGGGAGGAGATCCACCAGGACACTATCTGTCCTTTAGGAGCATGTTCAGACTTTGTTGAGGATGCAATAGGCCTGGTGGGGCCATACACGATACTGAGTCACATAATGAGTTGCTGTGATGAAATTCACACAAGTTGGATCAGACTTTGATTTCAACTTTTGACTATGATTTTTGGTATGATGTTGAATCCAGCCCTCAATGGGTTGATGGTTTTGATTTCCATTGACCACTGTTACATCATTTTGTCCTCAATGAATTACACAGTATTACTCAGTAAGGATTTTCTACTTGAATATTTCATTCATCGAGATCCAATGAGTGTTTTGTGTTCCCTTAATTTTTTTGAGCAGTATAAAATCCACACCCAAATCAATAAAATTAAGTCTATAAATGTAATTTTGATATAGTGTCTCAGCAAAAACATATCATCTAATAGTTCGTAATGGATGATTTAAATGGTCTTGCTGCTATTATTTATGCATCATATAAAATTTTATTACTAAAACGTATATGGGCAACTATTAAAAGCAGTGCATGCTATCATGAATGCACCTGTGTATATATCTATAACAAACACTTCCTTAAATTTGCAAAACAAATGATGGATAATCACCATACCACAACAGCACATGAAAAAGGATGGCTTGCTCTGTAGTTCACTTTTTATTTGTTTACTTGGAGTAACCAAGGTCACTGAGCGCTCCTGTCCGAAGACAGAACATACCGTATATAAACAGTATTCTAATTGGCCAGATCCCTTGAAACCAGAGGGGTTTTCCATTCTCTTGTAAGGTTAGCTATATTTTACCTCAGAATTTCATGCAGGGATTGGTTCTCTTTTGAGAGAATAAGGGGATTTTATTTTTTATGTTTGTAAGCTTGTCTGGCTGCAGAATTTTCTTCACCATCTCAGACATGGTTAACGGAGAGAAGGCAGCATTGTAGGGCTGAATAATCTGAATGTTTTCATGCTCTATTTCTGGTTGCCGTCTGCACCGCAGAATAAAACCTCCATTGTCCGTCCCGCCTTGACCACTAGCGTTTATGGTAAGGCAGCAACAGAGCCTCTTACTTCCTCAGCTTCTTTCAGAAATGAGTTCTCGGGAGGGCAGAGCTGTAAGAAAGGCAAAACCAGCCAATTCAAGACCACATCCATAGCACAACTGTAAGCAGAGGCAATTAAATGACTAAGTAATTTGCCTTAAATGTAAGTGAAGCAGCAGCAGCTACGTGGTTTAATTTCTGCTGCAACAACACTTCTGAGTGTTTTCTAATGTTGCCTGGGCCAGCTCATATGGCAAGAAAATATCCAGCATACAAATTCAACACTTGGTCATTATCCTCGTGGAGTTTGCATGTTCTCTAGTCACTCCAGTTTTCCTCCCATTCTAAAGATATGTAATTTAGCTAAATTATTGAGTTTAAATTAGCCCCACTACACTGAATTGTATTAAGTAGTTTAAGAAAATCAAGTCATGTGGCTTTATTTTCATACCATCCATACACAGTATTACAGCATAGAGTGGCCTGAAATAATATTCCACAGGACCGCAGTGCAACATTTATATAAACACAGGACACGTGCAAAACAGGTAAAGAACTATGCTATACTATAAATAGATAAATAAATAAATTACAGGTAATAATTAATAAATAAATAATAGCTAAGTGTGTAGACAGTACTAACTTGAAATAGATAGTAATAAGTAAATTACTGCAAAACAGGTAAAGAACTATGCTATGCTATAAATAGATCTTCTTCTTCTTTCGGCTGCTCCCGTTAGGGGTTGCCACAGCGGATCATCTTCTTCCATATCTTTCTGTCCTCTGCATCTTGTTCTGTTACACCCATCACCTGCATGTCCTCACCAAATAGATAAACAAGTAAATTACAGGTAATAATAAATAAATAATAGCTAAGTGTGTAGACAGTACTAACTTCAAATACATAGTAACAAGTAAATGTATAATAACAATAGCTAATAATAAAGAGCAACACTAGTAACAATTGTAACAAATACTGCATATAAATAAGCTACTACGAGTGATCTGGTACCACAGAGTTTAGAGTCCAGACAGCCAAAGGATAGAAGTTGTTGCAGAACCTAGCAGAACTGATTTGGATGGTACAGCACCTTCTGCCAGATGGAAGCAGGACAAAGAGACCACGGGAGCAGTGGGAGTGGTCTTTCACAATTTGCATTCAACACTTTATAAAGATGTCTTTAATAGAGGGCAGAGAGGACTCATGTTGGAGTGTACCTGGCAAAAATGCATTCTCAATATAAATCTAAACTGCAATGCATAATTAAATCGGCAATTAGAGTCAATGGGGGGGTTATTCAAATATCTTAATGAAGCTTATCCTCTCTACTATAAATTTCATGTTAGTTGTGTAGCAGGTGATCGATTTACACCATATAGAATAAAAACAATGCATTTTATAGGGTTGTTATTGTACAGAGTCCAGTGAAACTCGTACTTTCAACATGTAATACATCATTACTCTCTGGGGTCATAATTAAGCAGTATAACTAACTCACCTCAAAACTTGTGTCTTCCTTATTTGATTAGAGAGTATTTATAACAAGTAGGTCATTTAATGTTAAGCATAACTCATACACAAACTGTCATCAATTAAATAGATCCAAATAGGTTAATTACATTTTCACACATTTATCCGTATTTTTTCACTTTCACATTGTCTGATAGTTTTATAGTTTGTTTGTAAGGCACATGACTAAATGAATTTGACCTTGGCTTTGAAAGGCTGAAATGTGAATTAACTTGAGTGCAATCTTTCTTGCCTGATACAATTCAAGGATTTCACATTTATATTGTCCTAGACGTTCAGGGAAACTAGTCCAGGTACTGTTTTAGAGTAGAAGTCAAGTATTTAGACTGTCATAGACAATGGCCCTGGTATAACCTGAAATGGTTCTTGGTATTTAGTGACACAAATCCTGGTAAAACTGCTCCAGTTGTGATTGTAGGTCATCAGAGGTAAAATTAAATGGCAAACTAGTTATGTATTGTAGTCAGAAATAAATAGTATAGAACCAGGCCAGAGAAGATTAAATAACAGTGGCACATTTTGTCAAAAGCATTATATAAAATAAACATAGCATATGTATTATGCATTCAATGAGTCAGATCTTGTTTTTTTTTAGCAAGAACTTTAGAAGAAAAACAAAATAAGAAGCACAGAGCTTAGATTAATTTCCAGTTTGTGTTCTCTTGAGATAGATGAGAGTATCTGCTGCTTCTCTTTTCCATTTTGGCATTGTCTTGTATGTATGTTTATGGTGCAATAAAAATTGACTTTATGTGTTCAGCACAACACACAACACTCAGCGGACTGCTGCTCAGAGAATTCTTTCAGATTTCACATCAGTCTTCCACACCCAGGAGTTTTTTCCAGTCATAAACAGGTTTCAGTGACTATTGCTATTCTTACTTTTGGATTAATTTCATCCTTTTTTATGTGGTGTGATGGTGCAGAGGTTAGCGCTGCTGTTCAAATGTAAAACATGATTTTTATCTCTTTGGTGTTTGTACATTCTCAACTTTTTTTCCTTCTTCCTATAGTACACTGTCGTCCATTATGGCCAGAAGAGGCTACGGCTTCTTGTAACCCTCAATTAGAATAAGCAGGTTTGACAATGTTATGTTATGTATGTCCTAATATGTAATTTAACTGTGAACTGTGATGTTAGTTAAAACACAGAAAATCTGTACATTGTGAAGTACTGTCTTCATCTGGAGATGGTTGAGTGCATTTCAACTCATAGAGACATGATCAGAGCTCGATATAGAAGTTGGTAATGAGAAATTGCTGAAAGTCTGACAATAGCAGCCAACATCAACACCACTCTGCCAGGCAGCACTATCTTCGGCGTTATATTTTAATATGTTAAGATGTCCACAACAGTCTATATTTGTTGATCATAACCTTGCTCTCCAGGCTTCCTGAAGATATTCAGGTGAAAATATAATTAACAGAAGCAGTGAGTCCTCACTTAATGGTGATAGTGTTGAACCTGTGAGAAGGAAATGAAAAAGAGAAGTAATGTAGAGAATGGCAGTCTGAGTGAATACATACTGTAGCTTTGTTTTCTTATACTATGATACAATAACTTTAACATTACATTTGAATAAGTTAGAACAGGTCCAGACAGGGTTAGCCTTAGTTTTGGCTTTTTCTGCTTATTCAAAAAGATCAAAAAGTTAATGACACAATATTTTAGAGAGTGGATCAAGAGGAGAGATTAGTCAAAAAAATGTGCAAAAAATTGTAACCCAAATGTCAACTGTCCTAGTGAGTGATTAGCCGCGAACCTGTGACCACCAGATTACAAAGGTCCTCAGTAGCAGACCCTTTTCTAGCTTGTAAGCAGTAAGAGAACTCTTATCTCAGGGCACACAGGGACAGCCTGTAAGCACTGCAAGAGGAGCGTTTCCTCGTGACTTCAGCTGAGCTCTCCCTTTCACTCAGTCCTTACCTTCTGCTCAGCACTGCCACACAATCCCACCTGTTCACAGTGGAAATCCTACTGGCTGACACCGACATCCATCCCAGGTCCCACATTTTGCAATGTGGTAACGGCAGGGTGTCATCTGTGAGCCTGTAATGTTAAAAATAAATAAATAAAAGGTGGCAACTCCTTTTGGATAACTTTCAGACTAACATCTGACACCCAGATGATTGATTCTTTATTTATTAATTTTCTGAATCCCACTCTTCTATACCAACTTTGTTAATTCTGATCCTACTGAATGTCACAATTTCACATATTCACAATCTATTACTTTATACTATCAACTCATTTTACTGTATGTATATTCTTTTAAATATGCTTTATGTTGGTTTGTTGCATACTGATTCATCTCGTACCATACATTATGTGAGTTTAACTTCTTTTTGATTGGTAAAGTACTTTCTGCCACTGCAAACTGTGAAGGATATTATATAAAATAGATGTTGTTCTTTTGATTCATTAACTGACTAGGATGAAACCTCTTGGACAGATTTGACTGTATTAGCTACAATAAAAAAACGAGCCACAAAAGGCTGAAAATAATCTATCCATTACTCGGGTATTTACAAGGTTGGAATTCAGTGTCTAGTGTGGAAGAGTTTTTCTTTTTTTTGTAGTTTACTAAGGTCACAGTGGTCTCAAAAATAACTGTACTAAAAGGAAGTGAGCCAGGCAATAGGTTAGGAAAGGCCATTAGAATCTCCCTTAGTGACTCACCTAGCAACAAGCACCCAGCACAAACATATCCTTAGCTTCAGGCCCTTACTGTATCAAACTATGCTGTAAGCTTTAGGTAAAGGCAACACGTTTCCTACTTAAAAATGATCACTTTGCAGTTAGAAAGTTTTACATTTTTGAAAGAGTGAGTGAAGTGTCTAAGGTAAAACTATAGGACAAAAATCACTATCGTGGAAAATTTTCCAGTAGTTTTTACATAGTACAGCATTAATTTTGCTAAGCAGTCACAGTGCTGACTTTTTCTTGCACTACTTGTTTGGAGGCGGTGTGTCAAGGTGAGCTTATTCCAGTAGCACTATACCATGGTTTAAAAGGATTTGATAAAGGCTGTCCTTCATTCTTTATACTGAACAAAATTATAAAGATTGTCAGTCTGTCACACAAAAAATCTTGCCCTCAATCGAGAACTTATGTCATGATACATGTAACATGACCCATGATTTTTTTGTTCTAGGTACCTCATTCACAAAATTTGGCTTTGGGTATTTCTCATGGCAAGTTGAGTCATGGTGGTGTGCTGTACCTGATAGGAAACAAATAGATACGCAGGCACAGACACAGCAAGCGGTAGTGCAGACATGATCCTCTGGTAAAAAGAAAACAAAGACTACACATGGCATGTGTGTGACGGTCCAGGTTGGCAGCTTGAAGGTGGAACCCATCGATAGTCAAAACCAAGGATGAGCTAGGTAAATAAGGACACACACACACACACTTAAGAGGTTGAGAGCATGCACTGATAGCGTGTGGCCGCACCCAACACTTGGATTGGGACTCGAGTGCAGCGGGCGGCACCTCCGCACCATACTGGAACAGTGTGAGGCTTTTCATGGTGGTTGGAGTGCCAATCCTGCCACCATCCCCCTAAGATTTCCCAGTAAGTTGGAAGACCTCCTTGCAGGGATGGATGCAGATTAACATCATACCCTGGCCAAAACATTTGCAGGTTAAGACTCAAGAGGTAAGTGTAAAGTGCATTAGTGCTGTTATTCTGATAAAACAAAGTGTTCCAAAAGGGCAGTGCCAATTCATAAATAACAAACAAGGTTAAAACTCAGGCAGGTTTTTCTTTTACAACATGAGCCCCAATGCTTTGTAAAACCTGCTGTCTCCTCTGCCTCTCCCTTCAGGGCCTTGAAGCAAGAGCAGACAGCTGACAACAGATGCAGTCAAGCATTAAAACCTGGCTCAGGTCCCCATCGCCAGTCCTTCACTGTCCATGGGGCACCATGCCGAGCCACAGACATGTTGCTCGTCAGCACAAACTTTAGTTGAAGACATCGCATAACGGGCCACTACTACACCCCAGCATTGATCAATAGGAGCGCTCTTGTCAACCCCATTGACCACTGGCCACACCCTCCTTCCTCTGGGGCTTACTCCCAACTACCTGCCTCCATTCCTCACAGCACAGGCTCTCATATTCCTGCCTCTCATTCTCTTTCTTTCACTTTCATTAACCTCAGGTCTCCTTTTTGTCCTCTTTACATTCTGTTCCTTTCTCTTGCCCAGGTTCCCCTCTAAGCTGTAGCCAAGCACAGGTGCCCCATTCACTGACTCTGATGTGTGAACAGAACATTTGACTTAACAGCTTGCATCTGGACGTGAATGTGTGATCGGCCAAGCACCTCAATCAACCTTGGAATGGCCTGTGCACATTTTCACGTGCACCTGCACCTGCCTGGAGTCTGCTCACACCAAATTATTTATTTAACCCAAAAACACACAAAATACCATGAACCTCTCTCATCATAATGTGCTGCTGACAGTGAACCACATTGCACAAGCCAACTTATAACCAAAGTCAATCACTCCAACCGCATTCTTGTGCACATACCAAAGCTAGTGGTCAACCACATGACGTGACCATCGTAAAAACAAGTTTTTCACTCCAATCGCAGTACCAAAGAACTAGAAGTTCAGGCTTCTTCCACCATACTATTCCCAGAAAAGAATGGCCAAATGCTTCTTCGAGGACTGTTGTTTCTAGTTACTGTATAAAATGCTTTTCATGGTGAGCACCACCACAATATAGTTTACACAATTCAAAGATGGGCAGGGCAATGAACTTGTGCAGTGGTTTAAAGTGGCTTTGTAGTTTCAGGTTCACCTTCTTACACTAAGATGATCTTTCCTGCTTTTCCAGTCTACAAAACTAGTAATCTGCCTTTTTTGGTAACTGATCATGTCTGTACTAGGCAGTTAACTAAGAATTCTGAGGTATGAGAGATACTATCAAAGTCCCATTCCTCACCTTGTGTGTTGGACTGGAGGGTCATTCCTTGAGATTCTACAGTCAAAGTAAGAGTGAATATGCCCGCTTGTATAATTTCAATATTTATTATGGCTACAACCACTTAACTTTTTTTTAAATGATTGAATTTATTTATGAATATGTAAGGGGCAAAGGATCCATACAACCATTTTCTGTACTCTTTTACTTTATTACTGGGTTTTCAGCTTTTGGTGCAAATTAGGGATCTACCATGATCAGGCTGCCAGTTCATTTCAGGGTTCACTTGTTCAAACATCCAAACCAAGCTGATTCTGAATGATGAATTAAGCTAACATGGACATCTCTGGAGTATTTAAGGGAACCAGACCCACACTAACACAGGCAGACAAAACTAACTCTAGCTTGAGTGATCCCTTAGGTCCCTGGAAATGTCGGACAGCTACACAAATTCCTGCATCTCTCTGTTAAGTTAGACAAAAAATATACTCTTAATGAATATTTGCTGGACTAACCCTAGATGTCATCAATTTGACTGATTTTTAACCTATGCAGGATGCAGGGATAGTAGGATTTCTCTTACTATGGCTTTTTATGCGATACATTATATGTCATATAATTTGCTTGTTCGTATTATCATTCTGCAGGAGGCCTTGGTCGGTGTGCCTACTATTGTGTAGCTGCTAGAAAGTTGGGAGATAAAGAACATGGATACTGGCTAAATCTCTACCTACTTCAACATCTCTTAACCTCCCTTTTCTCCAGTCCTAAAAAAATATAAGAAAACAATTGTAAAGTATGACAGTGTTGGAAGTCAATTTCGGTAAAGGTTTTAGTAGGGAATCCAATTTCGGGATTCCCGGACATTTTTCATTCCCACATTCCCGGGAATGAAAGTGCTGTAATTTCCGGGAAACCGGGAATGGCCAAGCTCGTATATATAGCATGTAAAAATCGATCAAGAAAAAACAGAGTTATAGCTGAAAATAATTACGTGGCACGGGTTTTTGGCCCACGGTGTAGTGTTTTGCAGATTGATTCAGTCAACCAGCAGCAGTCGTCAGTCTCACGGCTCCGACTAAGACTGAGCATAGTGGACTGGGAGGAGTCTGCACTCGGCATCTCACGAATGCCGGGACGGGGCAGACTTCATTGACGTCTGTCAGACAACAGCTTTGAACAGCAATTTGAAATTGCAATGCGTCAGTCTGTTGCATCCGCATTGTCTGTGCCAAGAAACTTGCCATCACAGAATGATGACAAGAAACTGGATGCATCAGTAAAAGCTGAAATGGCGGTGTTTCAGAGCAACAGCAAGCGCGGGCGTTGTTTAGAACAAGTGTATCAGTATCTGATCAGGTAGATCGCGTTGCATTCAAAAATTTTTTTTTTTAAACATTAGTCATATATCCTCCCTATGGCATTTGGCACTTGATTGACATACAGGGCGGCCAGTCTGAGATCTCTTTCCTTCTAACACACTGGTCATCCCACATGCACCCATACAATCAGATTGTGATTCAGACTACGAATGCCATGAATGTAATTACACAGATCTACATGCTGTCAAATAAACGAACCACACGCCGTGGCTTCGCCTCTGACGCTGACCTCCGAGGTTCGATTCCCAAGATGGGGTTCAGTAAGTGTGTATGCCTGATGAGCCCAGAATTAGGGCGAAACACGTGTCGCGTACTCTTTGCATTATTTGACAGTAAAACTTTGCAACGTTTGATGATCTGCTTCTCGCAACTGAAGAGGGCACCGTGGCGGATGTTTGCCGACACAAGCGTTACCTGGTAGGTAACCACCCATACAATCAGATTGTGATTACGAATGCCATGAATGTAATTACCCCGATCTACATGCTGTCAAATAAACGAACCACACGCCATGGCGCAACGTAAAGGGCGAAACACGTGTCGGGTACTCTTTGCATTATTTGACAGTAAAACTATGCAATATATATATAATATAGCATTTTTAATGTAGGTAGATCATTTTGACCTGCTCATTTTAAAAGTAGCTGGCAAGCTGAAAAAGCATGGGCACCCCTGAACTAGATACATATACTTATATGACAGCATGAACTGCTTGTAGATAAGGTTAGTCTTTTATTGGTGTCAACATATTACAGTAGTTTTATTAAAAATAAGTGTCGGTCATTCTAAAACCATTCACATGTGAGATGCCCGTGCACTGTGTCATCCCCGGGAGCCCGGGATTCCCGGGAATGACATGTGGGATTCCCGAATTCCCGGGAATGGATAAACCCATCCGGGAATGGATTCCCTAGGTGTTAGTCTTTATAATAATATATAATAATCATTTGTGGCTTTAGTGTTAACCACTGGAGAGAAAGAACACAACGTACAGGAAAGTTGATGAAATGCGCACACACCAGCAAGGCGTAATGACAGAGTCCAACTGGAAGGCTTCTACTGAGCTGTAACATATGTTTTCATTCTATGAAACAGGATGGCAAAAATCTACTGCTTCTGGGAAGACGAATTATGATATTACACATGTCTTTGTCCTAAATTCAGATTTTCACACTTTCTACTCCAGGCTTGTCATTGTGCTAGAAGGAAACATTTGTAAGTTCATTCAGGGTCCAGACTAAAGTGAAGTTCTTTGTATTTTCTTCTCTCAATTAAACCATCTTGTGGCCCTTTCTGTTTGTTTCTTAGCTGACACAATGACACTGGTGCTCATAAGACCTGGGTTTAACTCCGAACCAAGTCATTGTCATTGTGGAGGTTTCACATCCTCTCTATACTTGCACAAGCTTTCTGCAGACTTTGGTTTACTTACACATGCCAAAAATGTGCAGGTTAGAGCAGCGTGTAAATTCTGTAAAGACATGGTGTGAGTATGTGTAGGTGTATACTTGAGTATGCCATGTGATGGATGGACATTCCCTCCAGTAATGCTTCTTGTCTTGTGCCTTATGCGGCAAGGGTAGACTCATTTTCCATAATGGAAAAGCATTTTTAAAAATGGATGGACAGATGAATAATAATTTTTGCAATGTATTATTTGTTTTATCAAAGGCTACTAACACTCTTAAGGCCCTTGCATTTCATGTGGTGTGTGGTTCAGCAAAAGTCTTTGATTTTCTCATCTGAATCTCATTTTAATGGGACTGCAGATATAAACTTAAGCCTTTTTGAGAGTTTATAAACCAATAATCTGAGTTGATTTTTCATAATGATAGCCTGTTTGAAGTTATTGACTAGACTATAACTCTTTAGTATTTTGGTATTTTTGACAGATGGTTTGGCATGACAGAAGCAAAATTTTAATGACTTATTATTGTAATTCTCCACCTTAGGCCAAGCATTACCTTGACTACCACCTAGTGACAACCATTGCTTGTTCATTGCTTTAAGGGTACATCCTTTAACTTGGAGACAATGTTTAATTGGAATGGCAGCTATGACTTTTCATTCTTTCTTTGATATCATTGTTTCCTACAGTTTTGCTTGTGTACTCTCTCTGTCTTATTTTTTAACTTCTTCTTGTGTTAAGTAGTGTTTTTTACCCCATTGCCTGTATATTTAACCACATTTCCCCTTCTTTCCTCTCTTTCAAATGACTGACTATTGAATTTACTGATTTTACAGGTTCTAGTTGTTCAACTTACTTCATCAAATCCACATTTAAAACACACTGCCTGCGGGTTTCATTGCTCCTCTCTGGCAAAAGTCCAGGATAGTGATCACTTGAGCAACTGACTGTGTAATACTAGTCACTGGTAGGGAAGGAGCAGTGTCTTAGTCCATGTACATACCCTCTTCAGGTTGCAGTTACGGGACAAAATCTGCTAGCATCACATTTTCGATATGTCCCACTTCATTAAACTGTATTCTTTGGAAGGTGACAGTCCATCAATAGTTTCATCAGCTCAAGGCTGCATCTCATAGCTCATGTGGAGTCATCAAAATGGGAATTCTCTGAAATGTATAGCCACTCAACCTCTGCACTGATAGTTGAACTGCTGTCTGTGATTTTTTTTTGTACCTACTTATGGCCTTATGTACAGTAGGCCAGCTGTCTTTTTAAGTGGTATGTCAATCTCCAGCATTCACATCTTAATGTCTTGGTAGTTTACATTGAAGAACATGGGATCAAAGTGAAAAGGATTTATTGTTAACTAAGCCCAGTTCTCACACATACATACAATATTTAAAAAGAGAAACTGCACTGACTCTTCAATTGAAAAAAATAGTTTGACTAGAATTTAACAAGCAAATAGCTGGTAGATTATATCCAGAGTGACCCATGTACTTTGTACATTTCAAATCTGGACATAATAAGCAGTCTTTTATTAGCAGAAGTGATGGACAAAAAAAATGTTAATTCAGTAATAACTTAATGTGTACCCATCAATTTTCTGTAAATTTAAATTTAATCCCAGTAAGGGTATAACGGAGAACGGCATGGCTATCCAGCAGCAAATCTGCTACAGGATCAGGATTTTAACAATCAGTTAGAACATTAACACACAACAGTAACTGACTCAGAAGTGTTAGAAGAAAGGGGAGATTCCCAGTCTAACTGCCCTCATCAGACTTTGTTGCTCTTTTTAGACTCATAGATTGGCTAGCGGGACTAGGTGTCCTTGTAGCTCACTTTCTACAGTTTCTTTCAAACATCATCTTTCCCGAATATTGATTTGTTAAGTTTGACTTGATTGTACAGAATGTTATTTGCTTCTAATTAAAATCAATAAAAAAAACATCATTCCCAAGCAGCCACAGCTTACAGCTCATTACTATCTTTTTCCATTATTCTTAGTAGTTCTTTCAACGTCACTCTTTCAAAAGCTTCTACAAAATGCCCTATATATACACTGTATATGTAGGTTCTTCTACAACTCATCTTGGAATGATCTAAAATGGAGCCCATGAACTGAGTGCTTTTAGACATGGAAAGGAAGTACTATATGAAAGTGATACTTTCCATTGCTTCAATATGAAATTAAAGTAAGGTAAACATTTTCAAACCTAGAATGATGGACTGACTGATAGTATGATCACTGACCCTGAGCAGTAAATCTAAAAATGGTGGTTCAACGTTGACTGATCTATGTTAAGCCTGTGTAGCATGTTCTGTATTGAAATTTCTCTCTATTATAAAAAAAAATCTTGGAATGAGACGAGACGTGATTTTCTCAGAGACACTTTAATGTCTTGCGAGACAAGGCTGTGAGACAAAAGGACAGCTGCTGTACAGGCTTTTAAATGTTCGAAGCGCTGCATGACAGGCAGATCACGCAGCACGGCAACAGCAGCAGCAAGACAGCAGCTGATCGAGCACAGAGGAGGTAAAAAAAAAAAAGCTTTTGTTTTCCATTGTATCACTGTTTAAGAGGGGGTTTCGGAGGAGTGACCACATCTCCTTAGCATGCATTCAGCCCCCCTCTTCACAACACGAGCAGCAGAGACGTGAAGTCGCTAGCACGTAGCACTCCCTTAGTGGGCGAGCGAAGCAAGCAGGGGGCAAAGTCCCCTAGTTTCAAAAAAGTTTCACTTTGGAAGTAAACTTAACTATTCTTAATACTATTCTTAATTCTCACTCTTGTGACTTCACTACTGTCATTTTTATGTGTTTGAGTATCAGCTGAAATTAACATACACTTCCAAACTGAAGATTCAGCTTTTTATATGTTATATCTAAAAAAAAAATTATTTTCATCCTTAATTAATTATATTTAGGGTTCTTTTTGTGCTTTTATCGTGTATGTAATTGTGTTGCTTGAGGAGCTAATACAAGAACATGGGGAGAGGGGCAGCATTGGGCATAAATAAGGAACCAAGCCACAATGTTGTATACTTCATATGATGGAGGTCATAAGATCTTGATGTGATTAAGATACAGATATGTTTTTGCATGAGGCTCCAGGTTAATATGAAAGATATTAAATAAAACAAATATGTTTGGTTGTGTTTTCATTGTATGTGTAAGAAATCTGTCAAATAAATGTAATTGGTAAATTCTTAAAAATAATTTAAACCTGGAAGAAAGCTGAAGAAAGTTGAAAAGCAAGCTTACTTTTCATTCCAACAGCTTGCATAGATATCAAGTAGCTGAAATGTTAAGCTACAAAAAACATTTAGGTGCTTGACCTATGTGGATGCAAATGCCAGTATCATTAATCGCTGTCACTAAGGGGTGCCACCACGACCTCCTTCCAGTAATCCCTCGCATTGCCTATGTACTGTTTCTTGATCCATAATTAATTGCATTCCAGTGCACCCTGGAGGTCCTGATGACTCAGGTTGCTCATTCTTAATTTAAGAAATATTACAGGGTTTAAATGGTGGCCTATAACTTCAAATGTTTCCATGCGTGGGACATGTTTGAATTTCAATAAATGAAAAATGCAAAGAAAAGTATCTGTAAGGAGAAACCTATCTCGGGGCATCAAAGCAGCTAAGCGAGAGTATGGCAAGCAAATCCACAGCCCCTTTCAGGACATCAGACACACACAACATATGTGGCAGAGAATCCAAACCATCATAGACTATAAGACCACACCACCTGTCTGCAGTGCTGGTACCACCCTTCCAAATGTTCTAAATAACTTCTGTGTGTGTTTGATGTCCTGAATGACATACTTGAAGGAATTACATCTCTCCTCATGAGGAATAGATACAGTGTTTGTACAGTGCAAATGTGAAAAGAACTTTGTTGAATGTAAACCCACGCAAAGCTGCTGGACCAGACCACAAACCTAGCCGAGTGGTCAGGGAATGTGTTACATATATCCTCAATATTTCTTTGAAGCAAGCAGTTGTCCTCAAGTGCTTCAAAACCACCATCATTATACCTGTAATGAAGAAGTCTGTTGCTGCAATGACTATTGCCCTATAGCACTCACACTTGTATGAATTGCTTCGAAAGGCTGTTTATGGGCCACTTGAAAGCCAGACTTCCTACATCACATGACCCTCTTCAGTTTTTCTATTGCACAAACCATTGCATTAAAGACGCTATATCATCTACTCTTCATCTGGCCCTGCCCCATCTAGACAAAAGAGGCAGCTATGTGAGAATACCTTTCATGGACTTTAGTTCATCTTTCAACACCATCATTCCCCAGAAGCTCATAGGGAAGTTGAGTCTGGCTACAACACTTCCTTATACAACTGGACCCTGGGTTTCTTGACTGAGAAACCCCAAGCAGTCTGCTTTGGAAACACAATCTCCAGTACCATCATGCTGAGCCCTGGTGCCCCCCAGAGGTGTGTGTACACCAGCTGCATACAGCTCAATGGTAGTGGGTCCAGGCAGCCATGCAGATAAATCAGTTTACAGAATGGAGATATGAGCAAGGGTGGACTGATGCAAGTGCAACAAACTCAAAAGAGATAATTGTTGACTTCAGGAAGACACCTACTGTCCACACTCCACTGCACATCAAGGGCTTTGTTGTGGAATTAGTCATGAAAACCAAAGTCCTGAATATGCACCCTGCTGTTGACCTTATTTGATCAATTAACACCACTTCCATAGTCAAGAAGATGCTGCAGCAACTCCACTTTCTATAGTGGCCAAAGAAAGCAAACAATCCTACCTTTAACTATTCTCAACACATTCTACAGGGGCATCATCCAGGACATTCTGAACAACTACATCACTGTCTGGTTTGGGAACTGCAGTGTCTCTGAGTTCCTACAACATATAGCGCACACAACAAAAAATATCATTGGGAACTCTCTTCCTTCCATTAAAGACATCTTTATAAATGAAGGACTGCTCTCATTCCTCCTGTGGTCTCTTTGTCCCACCTCCATCTGGCAGAAGGTACTCTAGCATCTGAACTAGTCCTGCCAGATTCTGCAACAGCTTTTATGCCTTGGCCCACCTCAGATCTGCTCCTAGTAGCTTATTTACATGAAGTACATTTGTTACACTTGTTACTACTGTTGTTATGTATTATTATTTATTGTTATCTAGTTCAAAATACTTTCTGTCCTGATTTATTTATCTATTTATAGTATAGTATAGTATAGTATAGTATAGTATAGTATAGTATCAGCCTGTGGCACTGCTGAGGTGTTATGGATAGCCCAGGATGCTTTGATTGCGCCCTTCAGCTCATCTGCATTGTTGGGTCTGGTGTCTCTCATCTTCCTCTTGATAGATTCTCTATGGGGTTTAGGTCAGGCGAGTTTGCTGGCCAATCAAGCACAGTGATACCATGGTCATTAAACCAGGTATTGGTTCGTAAAGAGGGAAGCATGAAGTGCTCTAATATTTCCTGGTAGACAGATGTGCTGACTTTGGACTTGATAAAACACAGTGGATCAACACCAGCAGATGAGATGGCTCCCCAAATCATCACTGACTATTGGAACCTCACACTGGACAAGCAACTTGGATTCTGTGCCTCTCCACTCTTCCTCCACACTCTGGGACCTTGATTTCCAAATGAAATGCAAAATTTACTTTCAATTGAAAAGAGGACTTTGGACCACTGAGCAACAGTCCAGTCCGTTTTCTACTTATCCCAGTTAAGATGCTTCTGACGTTGTCTCTGGTTCAGGAGTGGCTTGACACAAGGAATGCGACAGTTGTAGTCCATGTTCCGGATACTTTTACTTTACATTGCTTCACAATCCTCTCAAAGCTGCAGTTATCCCTGTTGCTTGTGCACCTTATTCTGCCACATTCTTTTGAGTAGCTTCTCTTTGGAGTTTCTTCCACTCAACTTTCCATTAATATGTTTGAATACAGCACTCTGTGAACAGCCAGCTTCTTTAGCAATAACCTTTTGTGGCTTCCCCTTCTTGTGGAGGATGTCAGTGACTGTCTTCTGGACAACTGCCAAGTCAGCAGTCTTCCCCATGATTGTGTGGCCTACTGAACCAGACTGAGAAACCATTTAAAGGCTCAGGACACCTTTGCAGGTGTTTGGGGTTAATTAGCTGAGTGGAGTGTGACACCATGAGTCTACAATATTGAACTTTTTCACAATATTCTAATTTTCTGAGATACTGAATTTTGGGTTTTCATTAGCTATAAGCCATAATCAGCAAAATGAAAAGAAATAAACACTTGAAATATATCACTGTGTGTAATGAATCTACATAATATTAGTTTCACTTTTTGAATTGAATTACTGAAATAAATTAACTTTTCAATGATATTCTACTTTATTGAGTGTAGTTCTTTACCTTTAGTACTCTTAGGGAGTGTTATTTCATGCCACTAGCAATACTGTGTATGGATGGTATGACAATCGAGTTCTTGACTTGACTTAGATAGATAGACAGATAGATCTGTTTGTCCCCATCTATCTGACTGTATCTTTCCCCACTTATTTGGGTGGAGCCATATAATGCATAGACATACACAGTCATATATTTATTCACATTAAACATGAGGGGAGCATGCAAACCTCACACAAATGGCAAGGTATTGAGCTGCTGCACAGCAACACACTACCCTTTTCATTTCTTCTTGCTTTTTCTTTATATATATGTTTGTGTTTATTGTTGACTGTTTATGACATTTCTTAGTCCTCTCACAACACCTATCTTAACGGAAATAAACATTAAAATAAAATAACCATAGACTCACACCTAAACCCACAATCGGTGCTTACTGTGGTAAGTATTCTAGAACTGAACTGATCCTTGAAATGACACCGAATGTTGCATTTGTATAACTTGTGTAACAAAGGCACTGTATAGGCGCCTGAACCGACACAGAAAGACACGGAGGCACGTATAAAAACACAAAGAGTTTATTTTTCTCTTCAACTGTGGGACACGTCTTCCCCATGCCACACAGTCCAAACACAGTCCCAAAGCACACACTGAAACCACAACACACTTTTCTTCCTCTACCACCACTCCTCCTCAAGCTTCGTCTCCTTCCTCCCAACTCTGGCTCCTCGAGTGGTGGTGGCTGGGCCCTTTTATAGCCCATCCGGAAGCGTTCCAGGTGATTAACCACCTGGTCCTAATTACACTTCCGGGTGGGGCTGAAGACTCGTCCAGCCGGGCTGTGGGAAGCAGACAGCACCCCCTAGCGGCCACCCTGGGCCCCAACCAAGCTGTGGAGGACTCCATCTCCCATGGAGCCCTGCGGGTAGTTGGGGAATCACCGTCGGCCAGGGAGGCTGCCACCAAGCATTCCGGGGGAGGTATTGGACTGCCCACGGCGGCTCCCCCGGAACATAAGCAACAGGGGCGTCCCTGCCGGCATGGGACCCGGTTGTCCTTCACACTTGCTACTGTTTTCAGCGACATATTTATTAGACAGTCACACTTAATGTGAGTTACGATTTTTAAGATTGCATTCCCCCTGCTTTCAACAGGTGCACATTACATTTTGTTCAGGACACTTATAACTTTTGAGAACAATCTATCCATATACTGAATATAAATCTTCTATTGCAAGGTTGCAGTGACCATGAGTGTATCTTGATAGCATTGAAGAAAAGACAACCAACACCAAATGGGATGTCGCTCAATCTGAGCCAAATTACAGATAATTAGTATACCATGCACTTCTTTAGAATTAATCTCTGAGGTATTTTTGTTTTGGTTTTACTTGTATTTGCTGTATTGAATTTCTGTATTTTGTGTTGTAATCTTTTTACTCTATTAGGTGTCTTGTCATGTTTCTTAAATGTAACTTGTCCTACATAAATAAAAACTGGTTAGTTGGTTAATTTAAAAAACACCTGGGGAAACCATCAATAACATGAGGTGAACATGCAAACTACAAAGAGAAGCTACTCAAGTGGGAATTAAAATCTAAAGATAATAAGCTGCTGGCAATAATCACTGTCCAATTCTGATGTCATGTTATGACACAGAAGCCGTACCACCTGCACTTCAGAATAGGTAATCCATTTGAAGCTAAGCATTTTTGTGCCCATCCTGTACTTGGATTGGAGAACATATAGGAAAACTTTGGGTTGCTGCTGGAAGCGGTGGTGGTGAGACTATCAGGGGCACTTACCCTGTGGTCTGTGTGTGGATCCCAATGGCCCCAATGCAGTAGCAGGGATGCTGTGCTATAAAAATTGGCTTCAGATGAGACCTAAAAACCAAAGTCCTGACTTCAAAAAAGAGCAGAATGTTTCCCGATGTCCTGGCTAAATTGTCCCCATGGCCTGGATATTCTGGCCCATTGACCATTCCATCCCTTTTTGTCTCACTATCTTTCTCACCCCTTCACCACCTAATAGTTAATGTGTGGTGAGCATACTGGCACAAGAATGGCTGCCACATTATCCAGGTGCATGCCAAGGGGCCTTAGCATATGCAACATAAAGGTAATGCCAGCATTTTTTTTTAGTTTCAGCAGTACTGTTTGTTCTTCTCCCCTCTTTATGTCTCATTGCAATTCATGAGTGTCCACACACTCAAATCTCTGAGGGGAACCACCTTCTGAATCGTTATATTTTTAGATGTGATGTTCATAGAGTGTAAATGTATGCAGACACCCAGGGGACTGCAGGGGGTCTTAACCTGGACTTACCCAGATGGATGATACACATTGGTGGTGCCTGAAGAGGATCCCAACTGTCTATGTAAGTGCTTTGAGTAGGTCAGAAACGTATATAAATGTAATTTATTATTATTATTGCGAATTTTATAAATATGCTCTCATTTCTGATTTTCACAAATATTTATTCTGTGCTTCTGCTGTGTAATAATTTCTAGAACTCAAGTGCAAATAAGGTTTTCACTGTCGGTGCAATGCTATAAAGTTCACCTGATGCCACACTGGATTCTCCTAGGTATGTTACCTCCTTGAAGATGGCATTAAAGGGGCTCGCCGTGGATATTAGTGGGCAAGCTCTGTGATTAACCAGTGTACTGAGCTGTAATGGATCAGCGGTGAATGGACGGTTTATTCTGTGCTAAATTCTTTATTTTTTCCTTTACTGACGTTCCACCAATATGGTCTACTCAGCAAGAGTGAAAGAAAGAAAGAAAGAAAGAAAGAAGTGAAGGTAACACGACGCCTGAGGGGGCAAGGCTTCTTCTGCCTTACGCCCGATCCACCCTTTGTAGTCAAGGTTACGACATATTGACTGAGGTGGGAGTGGCTTGAATCATAAGCAGCGTATTCACGCAGTGTTCACGAGTTGTTTGCGTGAAGATGGGGGGGAAGAGAGGCGAAGAAAGAAATCGCGCCACATTGAGTAATAATGGAGTACCGTGGCAAGGGAAATTAAAATTGCCGAAAGGTCGTGGATAGGCTGTGTTGTTTTAATTAAACAACTTAAAGGGGGCCAAATATTTGGCTTCGTGCTTTGTTAAGCGCGCAGCCGTTTACCCGCATCCCGAGGGAACAAAAGAAAGAAAAGAGCAAGTGACGGGGGGGCGGCGTTTGGCGCCCTCTAAACACCCAGGCGTTTAATGTGCGCCGTAAAAACACTTCTGTAAGGACGTTCTGCCTTATCGTTTATGTCGAGGAGCTTGTGACGAAAAAAAACGTCATTGTCAGAAATGCAATGAAAGCTTTCAAACAGCGGCCGTGTGATTCGATGAACTTCTAGAAAGTGTAATTGTGGAGGGGCTTTGAAAACCCTCAGCTTTTACCAAAAACGTTGCAACTGGATCATTCAGTACAGCCCAACATATGGGTTATAACTCGTTTTTTGCCGTATGCGTTATGGGTGCTTGAAAGCCCTCGTGATTATTTCATTGACGATTTGATGATATTCCAGCACACCACCCGCTTGTGCATTGTATACAAAACAAGGAGTTGTGGTTACTGTCCTCTACGTTTAGCTGTAAACGTAAAACGTGAATGTATCCAAAATTAGAATTGCTACTTCGATTTTAAAGCAATCCGAGTGCATCTGTTTTCACTTCAGGGCAAATCGGTGAAATAATGTCTAGCTGGAGATTTTCTTCCGACGTACTTTCACTTTAAATGCTTAAAATTTTAAACGTCTCTCCGTGAAATAATTCCGCTTGAAGCAGTATGTTTGTGTTGTTCTTGCCCAACGTATGTATGGAAAAGAAAACGTGTGCTTTACATATAGCATTTAAATGTTTTTGAATTGTTTCTTATACAAACGAATTAAGTGTTTAATTTTTATACAGTGTCAGGGTGTGGCAAATTGGTTTTAAATAAGTAATACTTGTTTAAATTGGGGGGGGGGGGTGCTTCTTTCATGTGCTGTCATAATTTTGTTCGGCGGTCTGGATGGGGATGGTCTAGAATGGCATACTGTGTTGCGATTGGCTGATAGGAGAAGCCCAGCCTCTGCTGAGCTCTATTAAACCGCTTTGCTGCCAGTATTGGATTAATGGAGGATTGTTAATTGGAGAAGAGGAAATTACCTTGCGTCGTGTCGCCTAGGCTAATTTGTTTAAATAAGGCGTACTTTATATTAACGGACGGCGTTTATTTTTCAATTAGTGCTTTTTTATTAATATATATACATGTTAATTATTCGCGAGTAGTGCACGTTATTCATCAGATTGCATTTCTTTGCTTAACGAAGTCGCAGTTGGAGATTCACAGGAAGAGGCCTGAGAGCGCGCGCGCGCCCATCCCGCCCGGCGAACTCGGAATCCACGCGGTCGCGTGAAGACAGCGTGACGAGCGATTAGTTATCCTCTTCGGACTGGTTTTGACAGTCGGAAATTTTTCGGAGTAATTGGTGAGTTTATTTTCCTCTTATATATTTCAGAACCGTTTTCTGTCTTATCGCATGCGGTGACAGTGAAAGAAAGGGTGCTGTCAGTGAAGGTAGATTCTGAAGTAATACTTTGATTCTATTGTTACTTATACAGTTGTGAATTTATAAACGCATTTACATGTGTAAAGATACATCTTAATTATACAATGTGGTGTTACCGGTTTCCGGCACTGTGTAATAATGAACTTGACACGTGTTTCACTGTGATCCGATCTATAATACCTGTAAGAAATTTTATGTACTTGATTAACGGAAGAAAAATTCATACGGGGGTCAAAAAAGCTTTTTGAAAGTCGGTATACATTTTTGGTTTGGTATACATTTTTGGTTTGTTATTAAATAACTATGTTGTGGTTGTTGTAACGAGTATATAAAAAGTGGTGTGTCTCTAAGGTTTTATTTTTTGCGGAGGAATCCCGTTCACGAATGGGTTAAAAGTCCTTTATTTTTACATAAATATACACGTTTATTGATTACTGTTTAAAACGTTTAACACAAACCTGTCTGTCGTAAAATGGCCTCACTTCCTGTCATGTGCACCCATTCAGATTTTCCAAGCCGGCGACACGTTTAATATGGTATTTGGATGTATTTATTATGTTCATTATTCATCTGCTCCATATAGATTTTGTTGTCCATTCCGATATCCGATACATTTGCTTTACTGGGTATATTATTGTGTCGACCGCACCCCAGCTGACTATGAGCTGTCCTTTGAAGAAAGCCACAATTAAAAAGACCGATTACGCGCCTGCTCTTGTTCGAGTAGGTGCCACATAATAGCCGACCAGGACAATAATCCGTATAATATGAAATGTATAAAGTCAGTCCTATTACTTGTAATCTAATATAACGTTGTTGTGGATATAAATGTGATGTTCTACAGCTGCATTCTTTGCCGCATGTCCTCCGATCGCATATTGTCTAGTGTTGTGACTGAAATATAGTAATACATACTAATAAAGAGAAACTCCGACAGAATTTTGGGGGCTTTCAGTTTGTGCGGCTAGCGAAATTTTCCCAAGCAGCTCTTCCAATTCTTGCGAATGTAGCTGTGAGACTGAAAAGTGGAACACATGGTCAAGGGCAATTGAGGCACACTTCTTGCGTGTGTTACTGTTCATTTTTGGGGAAAACAGTTTTTTGATCAAGACAAATCCACCGTTTGCGTATATACGGAATTCCTGTCTTGGGATTATTTTGCCCTTTTCATTTGATAAGCGCTTGATATTTTACATATTGCGGCAGACTGCCTTTTGTAACTAACGTGAGGAGTGGTGTCTGAATCATGTTATCTTCGCACACTCATGTCCGTTTTCTGCCTCTTTATCCTCTCTAGTCCAGTAAGCATTCGATTGCGTTGACTTTTATTGTGGGATCGGTGAATGCGGTAAAGTAGCCCATAGGACCTAGGCCATAGATGGTAGCCCGGGGGAGAGATGTTCGTGGTTCCGTCAGTAGAAACTGGTCTTCAGCGCAGATCTGAAAGCTGGTTGGTTGGATTTCGTAATCGTGATTACCAAAGCTGCATAGTATTATTGGCTGCTCTAGCGCGCGGCGATTAAATAATGAATAGCTTGGTGTGAAATGTGTATGTCCAGATACTGCCTTTGTCTAGTATCTAGAGCTTAAAGACAAGAAAATGGTTCAGAATATTTTTAGGACAGTTGCTTTTGTTTCACGGAACCTAGTCGTTTCAAAATCCATATTTTGATTTCAAACTGGAATTCAGCTCGTTAATATTGATTAGCAAAACAAATCTTTAGATCGCGAATTTTTAAGGCGTTTCTTCCACGTGAAGTATACGGATTGTGTATTCTAAAATAATTGGTTGTCGCTCTTGATCTTGGGCGCGAACGTCATCTTTCCGGAGTTAAGTAGACGTTGGGGTTGAGCGGGAAGTCCGTAAGTTTCTTTTAGAATTTGAATTTTGTGAATCACAAATACACTTCCTTTCACTATAGGTTTAAAAAAAGATAGAGGTAACTTTTCCAGGCCACCTACTAATAGAAGTGTTTTGTTTTTTTCTTTATGAACTATAAAATTCACCTTTGCAACCAACTCAATTCAGTAGAGTCATCAATAACTTGTTTGACCTTTAATAGCAATATACAAGAAATGATTATTTTGTATGTGTATTGGGTTTGCAATACTTGGGTTTAACACTGCTTTGTTCCGAACGTTTTTTGTAATCGCTGGGCATTAAAGCAGAATAATCGAGTTATACCCATTCTATTTGTTCATGATGGAACGTATGTTTTAATTAGGCGTGAGTCGTTTCTTGCATCTGAAAAGTACTGTGAGACTAGCTAGCCCGTGTTTGTGCGCTTGACAGAGTGCTACACCTAGTAGTGTGCTTGTTGTACTGTACATCTTTAAGTTTGGCAATTCTGGCCTTTCTGTTTAAACCGTAAATCAAAATAACCCAGAGATTCAATTTATAAACAAACATGGGAAATGTGTACACTTGTGCACTTAGACTGTGGTACACTCTTTTTTGAAAGTGCTATCTATAAGCATTTAATTTGCTTTAATCCATTTATGCATAAGGAGTTTGTACATGAAATTCACATTTGTGTAGAAAAATATAAGGAATAAGAATTTGAAGAGAAAAATTAGATTTCATTATGTGGCGTTCCAAAATTGGAACACTAGGCAAACCCACTTCTTACATTATACATAACGTATAAGATTACCTGACTGTCGTTCCAATAATGGAACACGAGGCATTAATGGGTTAAATAAGCGCCCTCTTGGTGATCAAGACATATTTCTACAGGTAAAGTTGTTGTTATACCAGAAAAGCAGTCTCTTGACTATATAGGGGTCGAATGTTGGAGGGTATTTCCTAAGTGTAGTATATGAAAGTTGTTAGTTTTAGTGCTTGCTAGTTGTGTGTTGATCGTGGAAGTTTGTTTTAACAAAAAAGACATATCTGTTGCATAATGCCTGAAAATCTATGGAGCATTTTATATTTGACTATTTTTATTCATGAAAGCTGTTTAACTGTTTGTTTTTGTTTCTTTAGGATGAAGTACATTTCATCTCCAGTGTGTGCTGCACAATGGATATCTCCATCTGCCTAAAGCCCAAGAGCCAAACGAACATTGAAAAAACTAGTATACACAGTGGATAGCAGTGAGCCCCCTCTCCTTCCCCCCCCCATGTGTATTTAAATTGGCATTCAATTTTAAATACATATCTCTTTGAAAGTTTACATATTTAATTTTTTATATAAAAAACAAAATATTTATTTTGAATCCCAACTTCATACCTCATTTTTCTTCATTTTTATAGTTTATTTTTTTAAAAGCTAAATTAATAGTGATCCACTAAGATTGTGAAAATGGAAAGTACTACAGCATTTGTCAATGTAGTGACCAGTTCTTTTGCAGCTGTTGCTGAGGGATCCCTCTCGAGTTATCTTTGGCTGATAATTGTTGGTTTCATCATTGCTTTCGTCCTTGCTTTTTCTGTTGGGGCTAATGATGTTGCAAATTCATTTGGCACTGCGGTGGGCTCTGGAGTGGTAACTCTGCGACAGGCTTGCATTTTGGCAACAATTTTTGAAACCCTCGGCTCTGTGATGCTGGGCGCTAAAGTGAGTGAAACAATCCGGAAAGGCATTATTGACGTTACCATGTACAACGAGACTCAACACATTCTCATGGCTGGCTCTGTCAGTGCTATGTTTGGTAAGTGTGTGGTTTGTTTTTGGTTTCTTCATATTAGATGAGTTGCTTTTTAAAAAGACTCGACTCACGGCCTAAAGTTAAGTTTTCTCATAATTTGAACTGGTAACCATTTGGGTGCTTCCTATTTATTCTTTGTATCTAGTTCTCAGTGGCTACTCAACCTTTATCTTCTAAGCATTCTAGTGTCCCTTAATGTAGTTTTAAATTCTTAAAATTTATGTGCAAGTATTGTGTTGCTTGGTGACCAAAACATTTGCATTGTAGGTGTAATGAGCAATGCTTACTTTATAGGCTATTGTTGGTGTATGAATATGAGTGGACCCTGTGGTGATAAGTTACCCTGTCCACACTGGTACTCTGCCTTGCAAATTGTACAAGTAATTTTTTCCGTTAAGGAGCTTATTTAATGAAGTGTGTGTATGTATAGTTACAAAGAACAAAAGCAGCAGTATGTTTTCCATGTTATAAACATAAATATTGATCTAATTCTAGTCTTTGTCTGCAGGTTCAGCAGTTTGGCAGCTTATGGCTTCTTTCTTGAAGCTTCCCATTTCTGGAACCCATTGCATTGTAGGAGCAACTATTGGTTTCTCTTTAGTGGCCAAAGGACAGCAGGGTGTGAAATGGCTAGAGCTACTTAAAATTGGTTAGTTTTTAATTTCTCCTGTGATTTTTAGCATACTGATGACTGGCTGGTTTTATGGAGAATTTCTTTTCATTTATGCTTTTTCTACCCCATTCTAGTTGGCTCTTGGTTCATTTCTCCACTTCTGTCTGGAATAATGTCTGCTGCTCTGTTTTTCTTTGTTCAAAGGTTTATTTTGCGTAAGGTAAGCTATTAGCCATATCATTTTTTTCTTTAAATCGGTGATAAGTCAAGTAAAATGACACCTCTTTATTGGCTAACTAAAAAAGATTGCAGTATGTAAGCTTTCATGGCAAAGTAAAATACTATTCACAGATTGTGGGTTAATAATGTTGCTCCAAGGTCTTAGTTTAAAATTCCTTTTCTGTCCCTGGCTATGGAGTTTTTTTTTTTTTTTAGGATTGCAATGCAATACCTTTAGAAAAAACTTGGACTTCTAGTATATGAAATGGTAAACCTCAACTGCCCTTAACAATTCATATTTTTAGATTGTTGAAATGTAGCTCTCTGGTGTTTTTTGTGTTTTTCTTTTTTTGCATTAGATGCTAGCCTTTTCTATAGAGGCTGGTGCTTTTTAATGTGTCTGTGTTAATAGTAACAGTGGAATATTAGAATTTGCCAATTATCAAAACAAAAGTAGATTTTCTAAAAGCATATTTTCAGAGCTAACAATAGTTTGACCATAAATTACCTTTTTTTTAGTCTTGGTTGCACTAGATAGTGAGGAATAGCTTCTGAAATTAAAGAAGCTGCAAGTTTGTAAATATTTTATAAGAAAAAATGTAAACTATTTTGGATGTTTGTTTTCTCATAGGCAGATCCCATTCCCAATGGTCTTAGAGCTCTTCCTGTCTTCTATGCCTGCACTATTGGTGTGAATCTGTTTTCCATCATGTATACTGGTGCCCCATGTAAGTATGAAAGTGGAGTCTTGTCCAATATTTAAAGATCACCTTTTGTTAATGTACTTGTTAAATACTGCAGGTTTATCCCACATGGTGGTGGTTTTTTCTTTGAAAGTAATTGAATTTACTTCCAATAAATTATAGGATGCCATAAACCAAATAACCCATCTACCATATCTTTTTAGGTAGAGATATGTAGATATAAATAATTGCCGGTGTTTTTTCCTCTGGCTGTCAGCCTCCAGATGTCATTGGTATGTTATCGCCCCTCAAGCAGGCAGTTGGTGTCTTTTGCATTGTGCCTGTTGATTAGAATGTGTGGGGTGTTTTTTTTTTTTTTTCCTCCCCATTCTTTGGATTTGTGAAGTCTATTGTATAACACATGCATAACCAATAGTTGTGAAGCCCTTAACCAAAAAGAAGCGTTTCTGACTTTGTGGTTAGTGTAGTTTGTATTTTTATGGGTCACTTGTACCTTTTTGTTGTCGTTGGGTAGTTCAGTTATTTTGTTACTGTTGATCACTTCCAGGCCTTTGGTAGTGGTAATTATGTAGCTTTTTTGTGTATTCTTTCTGGACTGCTATTGCAATACGTGTTCCAAAATAACTTAATTTTATAGTGAGGTACTTTTTTAAAAAAAAAAAAAAAAAAACTTTTTAAAAAACCACTGCCCTTTTTTTTTTTTTTTTAGTTGGGAAAACATTTCTGTTGTTTAAAGGTTCTGCACTTGTGAAATCAAGTGTTTTGGTAATCTGGGGTGTGGCATTTTAACAGTGGCGTCTTATGACGGATGCAGATTTGATCAAATGCTGTACTAAACATGCTGTTCCGGCAACACACCAGCCTTTTCTCCAGTGCTGTGCAAATACTGTGGAAACTGTTTACTGGCATGTGTGTTTTTGTTAATAATCACAGATGCTCGTTTTCCTAGAGCTTTGCTAATGGGTTGTGTGGTTGTTGGTTTTTTTTTTTTTTTTTTTAATCTTTTTCAAATACCTTTAGGTTATACCAAGTTTAGTGTAGGCTGCTGGGTTTATTTAAATCCTTTTAGAAACTGGAGTATGTGCCTGAAAGACTTACTATTTTTATTTATTTTTTTTTTCTTTTCTCTTCCCTAGTGTTGGGTTATGAAAAGAATCCTTTGTGGGGCATTGTGCTGATCACTGTAGCTTGTTCCTTTGTTACTGGCCTTATCGTCTGGTTTATTGTCTGCCCTCGACTGAAAAGGAAAATTGACCGTGAGTATTGACTTTTTCAAACCTTGGCCTAAAAGCTATCAAATTTGCTTGGTTGTGCGTAATTCGGTTACAATTTTTGGATGAATTCCTTAAAAGTCAAATGGAAAATTTATTAACCCCAAATTGAAATTACCACTTCGTCTATGTGCGACCAAATTAAGTGCTCCCTTTCCTAGCTATGACCCTGAGCATTACTTAATATTAGTATACATGTTTTAAAGAAGGATTTTTAATTAAATATCTAAACATAATCCATTAGAATGCTTTGTCTACTTGATTCTGTAGACCATAACAGGGCAGTAAGCAATCGAAGTGTGTTGCAAATGGTGGTTCTTCACTGATTTTAAACGTGATAAAGAAATAACTATTGATACTAAAATCTCCATGACATATTGCAAGATAGTTGTAGGGATTTCCCTCACCCAAGTCATAATTGTGAAGAATTATCGATATCTACTAGGTTTCTCAATACCTGGTATGTAATATTCTAGGTGAAACATAATGACCTTGTCCATGACCTTCAACAGACGTTGCAAGCTTTCCAGTCAACATCCACACCTCACCATGACAGCAGATGATTTTAAAATATTGTATGACTGTTTTATGTAGACTGGTTACCAAAATGAAACCTCCCTTTGTATTATATGAATAGCATGAGCTGTATCTCAGATTTCAGGTGACAAATCTGTAACAATCTTGTAAATGGTCAGACACCAAATAACTTAAGGTGATATCTCCAGTGACTTTGGAGGGATGAAATTTTGGCAGTTGCACTCTTTAAATTTCACATGCATTCTGTCTAAAACTTGCTGCGAGTGGTTTTTAGACCACCAGCTGATGATGCCTTTTAGGCCATAACACCACTTTCCTCCACTTCAGGTTTGTGTTCAACTTTTTCTATTAATGCAGTCTGGTTTTAGTTTTGTTTTTGAATAATTGCAACGGACACGGACTTTGTATGATGTGTTTTCATTAGATCTGCATCATAGGAGAAGTTGAGCCTCAGAACTTCACTACTACTTTTTGTTGATCAATTCTAAAACCTGAAGGTTAAGTTTAGCCATGCATGTATTACAAGAAATTTGTAATACGTCTGTTGTAAAGGTTTTATGGTTTTAATTGTTAGACTTTATTAAGATAAAAATAGAAATGAAGGGGGAATTTAAAAATTTCTTTTGGGTGTTTGCAGGAGAAATGAAATCCAGTCCTTCTGAAAGTCCTCTAATGGAGAAAAAGAATTCTATGCATTGTCCAATATTGAAAGAGAAAGTTAAGGAGCCTCTTGCCAACTGTGTGTCTGCTGAAACTAAGCTTCCAATACCAGATATCCAATGTCCTATTAATCACTCAAAACAAGCATCTGAAGAGCGTTCTGTCACTTTTAATATTGGACATCTGGATTCTGATGAGAAGGATACCAACCAGTGTATTGATGAGAAAGGTGTCAATCTTGATTCTTTGGGTAATGGTAAGTATTTCTGTAGTAGGCTATAAGAGTATTTAGATGCTTAAGAATGGGTTGTACCTTGGTTACATTGTATAGTTTTTCTGTATATGCAGTAGAAGGGACTTGTTTCTGGCGTTCCTAGCCTTTACCAATTATTTGACTTTATTGAAAAGTCAATTTTAAATTCCAAATATTTATTGGAAACGTTTTTTAAAAAGCACACCTGTGAAGCCTTATTTGTATTTTTCTGGAATTGTTCTAGGTTTAACTTTCTGACCTGCATGTTTTTTGTGTTGCTCCTCTGTTTAGTTTTTGATGGTTTTTAGCCATTTTAAAATTCAGTGTTTAATATCCAAAGTGTTTCCTTTTCAGGGACCATGAACAGTGGACATGTGCAATTTAGTAATGTCACCAGCCACATTCCTAGTAATGGCTACAGTCAGTATCACACTGTGCACAAGGATTCTGGCCTTTACAAAGATCTGTTACATAAACTTCACTTGGCAAAAGTGGGAGATTGTATGGGAGAGTCCGGAGATCGACCCATGAGGCGAAACAACAGCTACACTTCATACACTATGGCCATCTGTGGCATGCCTCTGGATCACTTCAAATCTAAGGAGGGTGATGGAAAGGCAAGTGCTGGTGAAGAAGGAGAAAAGGACAAGGCAGGGTTTCATGGTTCAGATCACAGTAAGAAGAGAGTTCGCATGGACAGTTATACCAGCTACTGCAATGCAGTTGCAGAGTCAAATATAACTCCAGAGCTCCATGAAAATGAAGTGACCGTGGAAATGGGCATGGGTGATCGGAAAAGTAGTGATGGGTCCATTGAAGATTGCTGTGAGAAGGACAAACCCGAAGTGTCGCTGCTCTTCCAGTTTCTTCAGATTCTGACAGCTTGCTTTGGATCCTTTGCGCATGGTGGCAACGATGTTAGGTATGTATCCTCTTGCAAAATTCCACGTGTATTTGGGTGTGTTGTGCTGCATTTAATGAAGATGAGCTGTTTTTAAGGAAATTTTATTTCCACAATTACTGGATCTTAAATTCTGCAGTTGCACTTTAATTTTCATTGTGCTTAGTAAAACATCTGTCTTTGAACAAGCAGCAATGACACTAAAATAACAATTGCCATTTGAATATTTTTACTACAGCAAATAAAAGCACATTTAAAAGTTCTAAATAGGCATTGATTTGGACATCACCAGCAGAAATGTAGTTCTTTTAAAAATGTTATGCTTTCAAATCATTATTCAACTAGATTGTATTCTACTAGAAATCAACCAAGATGTGAGATTATTCTGTGTTTTGAGCTTTTTTTTTTTTCCTTCATAGCAATGCTATTGGCCCATTGGTTGCTTTGTGGTTGATCTATGAAACTGGAATGGTTGCTTCCAAAGCCCCTACTCCTATCTGGCTGCTACTTTATGGTGGTGTGGGTATCTGTGCTGGCCTCTGGGTTTGGGGGAGAAGAGTAATCCAAACCATGGGAAAAGACCTTACACCAATCACTCCTTCCAGGTAGGAAACTTTCTGTTCCTGCACTTCTTTTTTTTTTTTTTTTTTGTTTGTACATTTTATGTTGATTCCCTAACTTTTCCCTCAAATGTTGAAGTAGAGCTGTACATTTGCTTTTATAGGGGAAGTTTTAGCTAGACTGCTGCAAGTCTTGATGTAATAACTGCTTTGAAGCACCTTTTTTCCTGACAAGTTTGAAGTTTAGTCTGTGTGTGAGATGTTTAGCAAAAGTGAGCTATGTTGTGCAAGGCATTGTATTTCTTTTACAGGCTTACGAGAAATGTTCTTGATGGTTGCATTGTGACTTGGTTTGAGTTAGGGTCTTGCTTCATTTTATAGTTGGCAGTGCCACAGTCTAAATCTTAATGAAAGTATTTAATAGTGTAACTTATAGCAATTTTAGGTACTGTTGAAATAAAGCTCCACTTAAGAAGTTCAGAATATAATCATGGAGTAAAAATCTGATTAGCATTTTTCCACTACAGATTTTATGTATGAAATTATTTTCTTAAAGCATTATGAAGCCCCAGAGGGGGGTGCGAAAGAGGCTTACCTAATAGTTAAACTGGCAGAGTGGCGACATAACTTGAACATATATATATTTTACTATTTTCATTCTGCATTGAAATGGAGATGTACCAAGCATCTGTCCAGGTTTTCTGAATATATCCTTTTAAATGTGATAGTGAAGTATATGCACTATTGTACAGATCCATATTTAAAAAAACCGACCTTGCTGTTAAATCTAGCATACTGCAATACAGTGTGAAGAACTCAAATACAAAATGAAATTTCAAGCTTTTTAAAGAGTGAATAGAAAAATGAATGTGCTCCCTTTTTTAATGTTAAGTTACACAGACAAACTGTTAATTGTTGCCTAGTTATGTAAAACAGCCCAATTGTATGCTCAAAAGTGCGAACTTAAGACCCAAATATACACATGCTTGTACTAATGCCTCAAATATGTTTGGAGATGGACTGCATGCGCAGAGGTGTTGTACTACTAAGCTTTCGCTCATGTTGAGGTTTCTATATCTAAAATGTTGCATGAGTATGACCCAGGGCAAGGTTTTAAATTAAGAACTAGGTCAGGAAACTGTTAAAGTCAAAAAGTTGGCATTTGTTTTGAATTATTGATCAATTGCATTTATTTTGATTTCAGTGTAGTAAAACAGGCAATTATTTATTTGGATGTAATGAAACTTTGGAGTGTACAAAACTACACCAGGCAGTACTGGGCTCTGGATGAATCTGCCAATGTGCAGCAGAATTTTGAAGGGAGGTGCCTCCCCCCACAGATACACCCACCTTGCATAGTCTGCATGCTGTGCACACTCTTTACTAATTGGCATGTAGTTAACACTTAAATGAGCTGCTCCCCATTTTGCTAGAAATGTCATTTAGTCTGGGTAGCAGCAGATTTTGAAGTCCTCTCTATAAAGTTGCATTTCCTGCACTTGTCTCACTTTGCAAGTTTACTTCATTAACAGATGAATACCACATTTTAAATTGACAGATATAAAAATGAATATCGGAGATAAAGCAGTTAACACTTGCCCTTGTGCGACTATAAATATTGGTTTTGTTTTGACAGAATAATCAAATATGCAATCGGACTGTAAAGTTTATTGTAACTTTTTCCCCCCTCTTCTTTCCCCAGTGGTTTCAGTATTGAACTGGCATCTGCTTTGACAGTAGTAATTGCATCAAACATTGGTCTTCCTATCAGCACAACTCACTGTAAGGTATGCATTAGAGTTTTGTCCTTTGGGCTGGGCTAGTGAAGTGTCTTCTGGTAGTCTGGTTTTGTACAGTGCTTGTACTGTTTTTGTTTAAATGAGACATTCATTTATCTGTTTTTTGTTGCATTTAGGTTGGCTCTGTGGTGTCTGTTGGCTGGCTACGTTCCAGGAAAGCTGTGGATTGGCGCTTGTTTCGCAATATTTTCATGGCATGGTTTGTCACTGTACCCATTTCTGGGTTGATCAGTGCAGCAATCATGGCTCTATTTAAGTATGTTATTTTCATGACATGAATGTTGCCAAGTTGATCTCCTCTGTAAAATCTCTAGCTTTGTACTCATGGGAGTTGTAAAGTGGACAGAAGAACCTTCAAGGTGGTTATTTTGTGTCTGCTAGTATCTTTCTTGAGTTTTGCCTGTTTAGAGTCTTTGCATTGTCATCAAGGTTCTCAATGTAATTTCTGTAAGAATAATGTCACTTAAACTCTGTAATTATGTAAATAGTGTGTGTATATGTGTGTGTGGGTTCTCCCCATCTAAAAAGATTTTTTGTCATGCTTATGGAAGGTATGTAGTAATACCAGAGTATTGCCAGTCATCTTCATTGTAGCTAAGGGACTGGTCCAGACAGTATGCCTTAATGTTTTCATAGAAGATGGGCTGTATGGGCTCATTAGTCACAAGGTAGAGCTGTATACCTTTTCAGTTGCGTTTTTACTATTCAGTTTGTAACCCTGTTTAGAAGAAAGCTTTACCTAGTCTCTCTGTTGGACCAATTAAAATCCCTGTATTCTCGTGAAATTTGACTGTTTAGATGCTGTGTAAAGTACCAAAGAACAACTGCAGTATTCTACATTGTCTTCCAAAGTATTAGGTAAATGTGTTTAAAAACAAAATAAATAAAAATAAAAAAACTTTTTTTTTTAATCCTTATGTCCCATCCTTGTGTTACATATGCATACTGTCAGTGTGTGTGGCTTATTTTATACACTGACCCAGTTAGTGGTTACTGAATTACTGATAACCCATCTAAGGGCTAAGGATCTGCGCTGGTATCCCGAAGGTTGCCGGTTTAAATCTGTCGCTGCCAAAAGAGATCCTACTCTGCTGGGCCCTTGAGCAAGGCCCATAACCTTCAATTGCTCCAGGAGCGCTGTATAATGGCTGACCCTGCGCTGTGACCCCAAGGGGTATGTGAAAACTAACAAATTCCTAATACAAGAAATTCTATAAGGAGAAATAAAGAACAAAAAAAAAAAATCTGGATCTTTAGTAGTGTAGTTCTTGCGTGGTGG
>JANRMT010062796.1:8401609-8419684 GCA_026402145.1 Polypterus bichir lapradei | reverse complement strand
TTTTTTTTTTTTTTTTTTTTTTTTTTTTTTCCCCCACCCCCCCCAGTTTTTAGGGGTGATAGAGTGAAACGGCTTAAGGATTTATTGAAGGAACACTGAAAAGGCATCAGATTTCGGGGGGGGGGGCGGCTTTATATCATGCTGGATATCTCTACTGCTACGGACTGGGTAATGTGTTAGGAACGAAAGGATGCCACATTGCTTGATGGAAATGAAATGTATCAACCTACAGAGGGCTGAATTCAAAGAAATCCTGAAAATCAAAGTGGAAAAAATGATGCAGCAGGCAAGTCCATGTTGCCGAAATTTCAATGCAGCAACTAAAAATTGTACTCTGTAGTTTGTATGGCCCCTACATGCTTGTATGCATGCCTGACAGCGTCAGGGTGTGCCCCTAATGAGACCACGGATGGTGTCCTTAAGGATTTCCTCCCAGATCTGGACCAGGGCATCACTGAGCTTCTGGACAATCGTACATGTGCAGTGTGCAATTCAAAAGCTGATCAGTCCTGAAAGGAAAAATCTGTAAGTAATCATTTCTCCTATTGACCCGACTGACTTTGTATTGTGTGTTTCACCGTTCAAGATATACCACACAAACACATATATGGTATTAGCATTATTTTTATTTGTAAATTTACTATTCTTAGTGTTTTGCCTGTTTTTACAGTAGAAAGGTACAATTTAAAATGGAATTGTTCATGCAAAAAATGCAACTTTTTGTGTTTGTTGCAAAAAAAAAAATGTAACCCTAAGGGGGTTGGTTAAGGGTACTTGCCATCACCAAGAGAATTGCATTTTATAATGCATTTCTAACTACTCGAAGCATTTTACTTAAACAGTAGAGCGCACCCAGATGGATGCTGTAATGGCAGCCATTTATGCACCAGTGTACTCGCCACACATTAGCCATTAGGTAGTGAAGGGAGTAACCAGTTAGCGTTGAGATGATTAGGAGGCCAGAATGGATGAGGCCATGATGGGCCATTTAGCCACTTTTATGACCACTGAGAGTCGGTCCCTTGATTTTTACAGTCAGCATGGTGTGCTCTTTATGCAGTATATATTATGCAGTATGCCTTGGTATGGTAATTCAGTTCAACCATGACCATCCAAGAGCTATCCAGGGCAAGACCAGAGTTGTGGATGATGATGCCTCCTTTATATTATGTTTTACATACATTACACTCGCTGCACATTGCTTATTTGCCAGTTTTGTATTTATAGTTATTGCAGATCTAACAGCAGTAACCCCACATGCAAGTACAAATTTCACTGTACTCTGTACACGTGTCAATGGTGAACCAGAGGATTTAACACTCTTCCCATTGTGATTTCTTACACTGTAGTGCTCGCTTGTTATTTTATTTACTCATTTGGAACCTACCCCACCTTCAATAACCTGTGGGAAAAGAATATTTTAGCATTTGACAAAATTAAATTCTCTCTGAAGAAATGTTGTCCAAAATGTTGTCAAGAATTAATACTATTTTAAAAAATAAACAGGCTGAGCCATATTATCAGCCTTCCTGATGACTCCGCATATATGAGGGCCTACTTCATATTGGTTTTTCTGACTGTATAGTGTAGGACTCTCCTGCCTGGGTAATGAAAGGGTGTTGAGGTAGGTATGAGACGTAAATGGCAGTACTGATGGTATCCTTGATTGATTTGTGTCTTATTAACTGTGGCGTAATTTGCAAGATTAAGAAAAAAATACTTGCATTAACATACAACTGTGCAGCCCAGGAGTTAAGCCCATGTTCCTGAACTTGTGCGACAGCTGAGCCCTTCCAGCATTGCCACCTTGCAGTGTAGTGTAAAGTCTGTTTAAGCTTTCCAAATGCACTTTAGTTTCCTGTCAGTGTGAGCATGGTGTACTAACACACTGGCAAATACCTGCGGCCTTTTTTATTTTTTGCCAATTAGTTGAGATCCTTCATTATTATCGGTTCTGATTAAGCAGATACATGGGTGGGTGCTAGAGCCTATCCCACCTTCATGAGGCGTAAAGCAAGTACAATCTCTGGACAGGACACCACTTCATCCTGATGCCCACTTACACACAGTCGAAATTACCAGTCATACTTCTTACACATGTGGTAAGAAAATCCACACAGACCTGGGGAGAACGTACACAGTCCACACAGACTGCCACCATGGGTGCAATATGATCCTAAGTTGGTAGATCTGTAAAACTGCAGTGCCAACCACCAGGCCACCAAACAGCTTTATGTAAACCACAAACAGAGAGCGAAAGTGAAAGTGAGCTGCAGCTGGTGTGTCACCACATTTCATTTTATAAACATCAATAAAGGTTGATGTTTATTTTTTCTAAGGGTGTAAACAAAATGTACCATCACTAGGCTGAATTTAAAAAAAAACAATTGGGCATAATTGCATCTTGACTTCTCAGCCTGTTCCGGCGTGTGGCTTGCTCAAGTACTCGAGTGTAGAGAAGTCGTTTGGCTGAAGCAGCGTTGCTGGCAGGTTTCTGAGAGATGCAGTCAAGCATGCACATTGTGTTCAGCTTATGCAACTTTCTACGAATTCAAGTTAGCTATTGTTTATCTCATTACAATGCCACTGTTTCCACCATGGTTAATACAGCCATCTTTTATTGTATTTGCTTGGTGCTATCCATTGCTTTATCCATCCTGTTTATTTTCCACATTCTGTTCATTCCAACAAAGGGGCTCAGAGAGCTGGAGCTTAAACTGACAGCACAGTGCCATGATAGGAGTCAATCCTGCACTGGATACCGTTGCACACGAACCCCCAGAGCTGCCAGTATGATTCAGTATGTGGGAGAAGAAAACCATTTGTTACGCCTCCTTGTTCAGAATAATTCAAACAGATGAATGTTTAGACATCTTTTAGATGAGTCCACGTATGATTTAAACTGAAGACTGTATGTTGGGGCGTGGCTCTCACATCCCAGAAATGAAGATGCTCTGGTTTGATTAATTGGTGACTCTAGGTTGACCCAGTGAGTGTGTATGGTTGTGGGCCCTGCAATAAATTGATGTCCCATCCGGGTTGAGTTCCCTGCTGTACACAGTGCTGACAGGATAGGCACAACCAAAACTGGATAAGCAGGTTTGATAAAGTGAGCGTAACTTTTTTATGCTTAGGGTGAAGATATTCTTTTAGATTAGGAAAAGAGGAAACTGAGTTGACTTCAAAATGTGCTTTGATAAGAACACCAAAGCCAAATGGACTTCACTGAGGTTCAACAAGACAACAATAGGGAGAGTAGCTTTAGGAGACACAGTTCACTTTATTCTTATGTGGCACTTTCCTCCATAGACCAGTTTAGAACACACAGCCCTCATTTCCAAAGATTCTTGTGTTTACTTACTTACTGTCCCACCACTCATAACTCCTTAACTGTCCGTCCAGCCTTTTCTGTAGCTGCTTAGCTGCCTGTCCGGCCACTCCATCCTGCAATCCCACCTTGGTAAATCCTTGAGCTTAAAACAAAGGGCATGCTCCCTACTTAGTAATTCAGAGCTGCCCATGCTTTTGATTTGCAACTACACACATTTATTTGGGAGTGAATAGTGAAATATCCTGCATTACAGCTCCAGAAGACTGGGTGCACATCCCAGACGGGTTACTATCCGTTTGCATGTTTTCCCTGTGCCCATGTGAGTTTTCTTTTCAGCTCCAGTTTCCTCTAGCACATCAAGAAAGCATACATAAAGTAGATGATTGGTTGATTGTGCCTTGCAATGGACTGGACCCTAGGTCCTGCCTTGCACCAGAGCATTCAGGGTGGGCTCCAGCTCACCATGGTCCTTAACTGGATTAAGTGGGTTTAGCAGAGGAGAGATGCTGAGTACATTGGGATTAACAGAAGGATGTTAAGGATTGAGCTGCCAGGGAAGAGGAAAAGAGGAAGGCCTAAGAGAAGGTTTATGGATGTGGTTAGAGAGGACATGCAGGTGGTGGGTGTAAGAGAACAAGATGCAGAAGACCGAAAGATATGGAAAAAGGTGATCCGCTGTCGTGACCCCTAATGGGAGCAGCCAAAAGAAGAAGAAGTAAATGGATGGATGTGTTGGGCCCAAGTCATTCCATGTTTAGTGTATTGTGTATGTAGGTGTTGATAAAACTTTTCATGTGGCTGCCTCAAATCTACAAATTGAGGTAAAAATGTCAAAGAATTATTCTCAATCTGGCTTACTGAAAATGTAAACATAACTAGGTGTAATTTAGCACAACAAAATAGAGGAAGCCAGTAGCATCCTAAATCTTGCTCATACACGAGTGTTGATCTGTCCTGAACCTTACACTGCATTTAAAGTGCTGCACCCAAAAACATCCATCCATCCATCCATTATCCAACCCGCTATATCCTAACTACAGGGTCACGGAGGTCTGCTGGAGCCAATCCCAGCCAACACAGGGCGCAAGGCAGGAAACAAACCCCGGGCAGGGCACCAGCCACCCACAAACATGAGCTAAAATACAACTGAGCGCCTCTCTAAAAGCTATCGATAGGCTGTTCTGTGCTTAAAGATGGAGGCCTGCTCTCCACTTGTCAACTGAGTTTTACTGTCATTCTGGCTTAAGCATTTAGAAGGAACTTAGTAGTTCCAGGCCACAACTTTTCTGGCCTATGAAGGCTCCTGTTTGGACAGGCCTTGCTATCAGTGCAGTCATCTTGAGATATTGCCAGACCATCTTCCAGACTCTGTAACATCTGCGGGGGCTCACCAACCACACATTTCCTATTCCTCTCATTTCCCCAGGACATACCATTGGTGTGTGCCGATATACAGACGAGCTCTGGGAACCTGGATTAACCCAGAGGGCCTCTTAAAATGCTCACTGTGGTAATACTGCATGCCTCTCTTCATGGCTTCTCATCTGCTGAGCACACTGAATGGGACAGAAGGCCACTCACAATGCTCTTAATCATCTGGTGGCAGTGGCGGGTGCCACATGAGACCCAGCGGTTATCTAGGGACACATCCTTCTGCACCAGATCTTCTGGCTAACACTGTTGGTAAGCAATATATCTACATTTATTTGAGTGAAATGATTCAGCACTCGGGTCTTCAAACTGCTGGGATGCCCATGACACGGTACTAATCAGAACATGTCAGGGCCACAGAAGTACTAGTGGCTGCAGCTTTGTTGTCTGTGATGCCAAGACAATGCCTGTTCTGAGAGTGGTGTTGGTAATGGTACTATGGGAACTTAAGTTGCCTGCCTAAATCTGTCATCAGCTTCCAGTCCTGGGCTACGTTTTGCAGTCATAATGGTGTTTTTGCTCCTGGCTTCTCTCCAGGTTTGAAGAAGAAGGTGAATGGCTTTGTGGGTATGAATCTCTGGCACTACTGATGGTATCAACGATGGTCTTAAGTACCTGGTCATCTTGCCAGTGATATCGGTCTTCCTACAAAGTCTTTGTTTGGACAGCAGTTCAAAATGTTCTCGAGAGTCCCCTTTCCATGGGAATTTGGTTTTTCCACCAAGCCCCGGCAGTACAGGATAGATGTGCTTGGGAGGATATCATACACTATCTGGACCAAGAACATCATGTGGTGTGGTTCTGCCCGCTAATGATCTGTTCACTAGATCTTTCTCGCCACAACTTGTTCCCATCTGGTCCTGGTACCTTTCTGTCTCATTACTACTTCTCTGCTGGATCACACTTCCTTGACCACTGCTCTCACCTCCCCCTGGATCTCTTTCTGCTGTTGTTTCACTCATACCTTGTCATAACTGACGGTTGTACAGGTTTCTAGTCTCACTCTTGCTTCGGTCACTGTTCCCTCCATCATGATTCTGCATGCACCACAGCTGTCTCAGTTGTGCACTTTTGACCGGTCTCAACTGCTACCACATACCACCGAGACTTTGGGGTCACCTGACTCTCGATACTGCAGCACCTCCCTCACATGGACTACCTTAAACCTCTCCTTGATAGATTTCACGAGGGGCTTCAACATTTGTCTTCACCTTTCTTCATGTTGAGATGGTAAGCAGAAGAGCTGTTGGGGTGTAATGGCAGTGCGGAAGAGAAGATGGAACTGTGTGCAGTGACCTCCATAATGTTTAGGACAAAGAAACGTTTTTCCTTGATTTATCCCTGTGCTCCACAGTTTAAAATTACAAATCCAACAATTCAGACATGATTAAAGTGCACATTGCAGGTAATTGCATACATTGTGGTCACACCAAGTAGAAATGACAACACTTTTTGTAAAAGGTGCCCCCTCATTTCAGTGCATCTTAATGTTTGGGACACAGCAGTGGCAGGTATAATAAAGCCACCATATTTAGAATTTTGTTGCATATCCCAGCAACACTTGGCTCAAGGAGCTAATCCTGGATGGGACAACATTGACATTTTGACCTGTAGGGTGTGCTGCAGCCCCAAACACAAGTCCCAGGTTTAAACACAAGATTTTTATTACAATCAATTACCTTGACAAAGGTGTAATTGTAATAATATCACAAACACAATACAGAACACACTTCTGTCTTCTTCTGTTTTCCTCCACTCCTCCCAAGTGAGTTTTGTTCGTTCTCCACACCTGACTCCAACTCGACCGGCTTCTCTTATACCAGACCCAGAGGTACTGCCTATACCAGGGCATTGCCCATAGGAAGCTATTCCAGGTCAGGCAGAAGGCCCACAGAGTAGGGATCACAAATCCCTACAACACTCCCTGGCAGCACCCATGAAACCCAAAAGGGCATCCCTGCAGGCCTATACCTCCCAGCATGCCCTGTGGTTGTCCTTACAGGTACTATATCCCAGGATGCTGCCACCCCCAGTTCTTCCAGCATACTGGCTTGTCAGCCAGGTGAGGATGCTTGATTGAGTCCAGCCAGCATCTGCATTGCAGAGTTGGCACCTTCTGACAGTCTTCTGGTCGAGGCAGGTAACTCCCTGCCTTCATTCTTGTTCATTTACTGGATTGGCCTGCTGACTGGTTATGAAACCTTGAATCGCTTGCCCTTACTTTCCCTCCTTTACAACACAGTCACCTTCATTCAGTCTTAAGGGAATAGTTCAGGCTTCCCTAAAACATCCCAGTTACAAATCGACCCCTCAAAGTTTCCGTGTCATCTGAAAACAGGAAATAAGCAAAGGACACTAAGGAACAAGACAGTATGCATCTGCTTCTTGAGTCATACACTTTCACTTTCAGCCCTTGTTTGTCTCCTTCTGCTGGTGTAAATGCCATTTTCTGAGTTTGACCAGGTTGCCTAGTTGCCCACACAAATTTGGGGGTTTTGGAGTAATGGTGTCACCTCCTTTTGTTGCCTTTTACATCATTCAAGAGGGACGGTCCCCTTATTTGAACCCCAGGTCACAGCCCTTGATCAATTATTGAACATTTTGATCTTAGGTAATAAAAGCATTTGAAAACACAAACTGTACTTCCATCATCTCTGAAAGGAATTTCTAAGAAGCAAACTAACGTTGATGCCGTTCTGCTTAAGGGAACTAAAAGGTTCATCTTAGGATAACTTGGCTTACTGTACAATCGCTCTTCTGGAGCCAATTAGGTGGTGAATGTAGGATTGCCTGTACTTCACGTGTTTCTGTGATGTCAGCTGGAGTCGTACATGTCGGCTATTTTTAATCAGAGACTGCACTCAGGCTTTCTGTCTAGTCTGGAAGAGAAACTAACTGATGCTTGTATGCTAAGTTTCTTACAAATCACGAATTCATAGCACAGTGGCTTCAGTGTTTTTACCATTGGAACAATGGCAGGTTGAGAGACTGGCTCAAGAGCAGGAGTTAATGGCAGGAGCCATTGTACTGCGTGTATATATTGTAACCAGTAGGGCCCATCTCCAAGAACCCAAACTCCAGAACCAGTAATGCCCAACACAGTCATGGGTTCAAGTAATGGATCTTTAATCCATCAAGCATTTCAAATAAATAAACACAGCCAAAAATCTTATGACACCATGAACTGAGTGTCGCTGCTGCCTTACCTCAAGGAGTCAGAGTCTGGAGGCACCTTTTACGCTGGATCCGGCATGACTTGTAGGGAGCTCTTGCAGGTTGTTTGAAAATCAGGGAAGACCTCTAGTGACAGCAGCACCCAGGGACCTTGACAGGGCTGCACTTCTGGACTCCACTTCCCATGAACCCCTGTGGGTGTCCAAGTTGAGATGCCTCCAGCAAACCACTGACACCTAACGTATAGGGGATGGAACTGCTCCTGGCCTGCAGCTCCTGCTCATTCATCCGCTGGCACTTCTCATCTTGGTAGGAGGTCATACAATGATCCAGTTGGGATGCCCATCTGTCCTCATTGGCACTCACAATACATATATATTGTGACCAGTTAGGGTCACTAGCAAGCCCCCCCAAACCCCAGACACAGATGACTCAACACAACTTCAGGTTCAAATACACTAGTGTTTAATTTCAACAGCTCTTCAAATACAAAGAATAGTCAATAAAGGAACACAACCAATAACCCCAATCACAAACAATGCTTCCTTCTGTACTCTCCTCACACTGAGTATCACCCACTGCCTCTTGACTCTGACTCTCTGAGCTGTGGCAGCAGGCTCCTTTTAAGATGGACCCAAGAGCACTTCCAGTGACGTGATGTGGCTAGTTGGAAGTACTTCCAGGTCATAACAAAAGCCAGGGAGGTCCCTCTGTCATCCCCCAGGAATTCCTACAGGCCTGCACTACCGGAGTCCAACTGCCATGCAGCCCTGCGGGTGTCCAGACTGGGGCTCTATATGAGCGACACTGCCAGCTAGTACAGTGGGGGATAACATGCTTTCTACCGTCCCCTCTCGCTTGTTCCTGTAGCCTTCGGGTATCCCAATCAGGACAAGAATCATAAGGTGTCCCGGCCAGGTGTTGTCCCCATTTAGTCTATCCTTCCGTTATGGCATCCCAGCCGGGTAAGGAATCCACCTCCACCCTGGGCTGGATGCCCAACAATTCTCTGGAGCATCTACAATATACAGTATATAAATGAAAAAAGATTAAAAGTTATTTTCACGGTGAAAAAGAAAAGGTTTCACCAATATAGCCTTCACCTGATTTGCAACTGAAAGGAAAGAGCTGGTAATGTACGGACGAGGAAAAAGAGATAACAATGCCAGGATTGATGAAAGGAGATAAGTTGTGAAAAGGTAAAATCAGGGAAGGTGAAGGAAGAGATTATAAGATTAGTTGGCATTTCAGTCCTGGAGAAATATATGATCCCAGGGTGAGAACGAGCTTCGTTTCTTCTGTTTTTCATTTACATGTGTCTTTGAAGGCCTGTAAAAGAACACAAACTCCGAGATCAGTGTGGCAACGTCCAAGGGATGTGAAGTGGTCTACAAAGGTCTTTGATCTTAATGACTTGAAATGATTTGCTACTCATCTCCCTTTTTCACCACAGTATGGCTGAACATTATGTGCGATAAATTGAGTAAATAAAGTCTTTAGACCAGCAAGAGACGTGTTATTTAATACTGAATTTGCTAGAGGGACCAGATAAAAAGGTATTATTGGTGACATATTTACAAGTGACACAGTGGCTCCTTTCACAGCTTCAAAGTGCCTGGTGAAGAATGTGTTGGAGTTCAGATTGCTTCATGGTCGCTCTTTGCGCAGAGTTTACAAGTTCTCCACGGGTACATGCTGCCTTTCATTTCTACATCTAAAATACGTTATATGTGTTACGTTAATTGGTGGCTCTACATTTCACGTAATTTCAGTTTGGGGTCTTTTGTTTTCATTTTGTATTGTTTTATTGTATTAAGTACGCTGTATTTAACATATTTGTATTGTCACTCCAGAGCCATTTTATTGTTCTTCTCATGGGCACAACTGTTTTGTTTGTCTTTGTTGCTTATTATTGTGACATTCATTATTAGTCACGTGGTTGGACATCATTGATACAAGTGATGTCATTGCAGATTTCCTATATAATACGGTGACACACATTTTCAGGTATCTAAAGTTTTGAATTTAGGAATAAATTCAATTAATCTTCATCAGTGTTAGTGTTTGTCAGGGACCTGCATTCTAGTACAGTATTGTTTAGTAATTTTGCTTTAGCTGCTTAGCAAAGATTTGTAAAAGACTGGTTAATCTTTTGGTTGATGGAGCTCTTGTCATTTCTTTTTGGATTCCGACCCCAACATAGCTTTTGTTTGTCTTGCCTATTTAACACTCCGGTCATGTCCTGGTCAAATACTCTATGAACAAGTCTTTTGGGTACAACTGGGAATGGTAACATTGTCCCCATATGCGTGTGACAGTGTCCTGCTGTGAAGTGGTGCCACTCGTTCAATTAGTTGCTCGTAGGGTGCAGCTCTTAGCAATTTTGAACTGGATTAAGAAGGAGGAGGAGGAGGTTAGGAGCATACACTGATACAGTGCATTGCCGCACCCACCACATGACAAACCAACTCAAGATCCCAGATTAGGCCCTGAGTGCAGCCATGCAACGGGTGACACCTCAGCACCACACTAGTTCAGATGGAGTAGAACAGTGTGAGGTTTTTTTTTTATGGCGGGCTTAGGTAAAATATGAATATGAGGTGTTATCAGAGGTATGGGTCTTAAAACAAAAAGGAACATGGGCATGGCTCCGATCTGGAAAGGTGGATTGAGATCAGTTTGGTTGTAGCGAGTCAGGTGCCATAACCTATTCCGACACCAGTTACAGTAGCTCACTCACAAAGACACACTCATTGCAGCTTTTGTTTGCATCCTCATTTGCTGCAGTCACTGAAAGACAACAAACTGACACACACCTCGTAATAAAAAGGCAAGAGAGTCTGAACACTTAAGTCATCATCGTTATGTCCATGTGACCATACCATGTGCTTGAATCAAATACTTTCAAAATGTCAAGCATGCCTTACAGCTGTTTCTTTCTTAAACTGGTTCAATACAAGTAATCATTTATTTCAGCATTGGCACCAAGGATCCAAGTCCTTAGATGGCTGTGAAGAAGTAGGGCAGTAAGAGAGGCAGCTCAGCCACAGAGATGTCATCTTCATCTGCTACAAGACAAAGCGTCTATTTTAATTTGTGACCCATTTTGTAACATTGCCATTTATTAATGCCTTTGGCCTGCTGAGAACTTTCTACTGCTGTTTTAATTTCAAGTTGCTTTATTTGTCTCTCCTCACTATTATGTACACATTTTGGCCTCTTCTTGCATATGATATGTTTATCTCTGACTACATTTCCCTTACTAAGTTTCCCGGCAACTAAAATTACCTGGTGGGTGTAATGAAATTAGCAGCTCCAAAAATGTCAAGCCAATCTGATAAGTGGACCAGGAAATGAACCCGGCTTTTTGGAAGATCCAAAAGAGTAATCAAAACAGGCAGAAAGTCTACACTGGAAGGAGCAAAAATGTAGCACATAAACTGAAAAGTGCAAAATCATCGTCAAAAACAAGCAGAGGTCTTGGCTAACTATTAATCCTTTCCCTAGCTAAATAAATCGATATGCGAGAAATGTCTTGTTTGCTTTTAAATACTTACAGTATAAACGTGTAGGCAAGACATGCCGTGTCGCCATTTCAATGCTGATTGTCCAGTGACATCCTCTGGGTGCCCAGCAGGCCATAAGTTTATCTACTTTGTATATATAACACGTTTTATTTATTAACACGTTGACAGCCGCAATATAAATTGTTCCTGACACCAATGTAAATTCAAGGTATTACTTTAAAATACTAATTAAATGCATTTTGTTATTTGCCAAAACTTGCAAACAAAAATGTACTTTCTCAAAAAAAAAAAAAAATTCTATTTGAGTTACCTCATAGTTGGTACATGAAGCAGAAACTTCTTTGTGAGCTGCGTGATAACTCGGCAGGGTCTAACAAGAAGGACCTTCCTCAGTTTGCTGCACTCAGATGTCAGAGTTTCCATTTGAACTTCAAAGTGGTGATATACTAATTGCTGAGATATTTAAATGGTTGTGCTTCTACAGATTTCAATTATTTTTGTGAAATTTTAAGTGTTATCCAAAATATGGCTAATAAGAAAAATCTAAAAGTGAAATATTCAGTTCTATGACACTATGCGAATTTTTCTTTCTTATTTCAGATGGTCACTATCCTCTGATTACATCTGTTACCCATATGATCCTCTATTTGGCGCTACACCCTCGAAGATGATTTACAAGAGAACTCGTCCGTTATGTCCATCCATACAGGGTGGTCCAGATCTAATTATGCAATTTTCATTATGCTATAACTTAAGTTTATTAGTCCGAGCCTGTATCCAACTAAATGGAGGACAAGTGGGACATTATATGGAAAATCAGTGAATTAATTCAATGTAAGTCCATTTTTGTTTATTACAAGATATTTCAAACAATTCTTTTGTCTTGTATTATTTTCCTGCATTGCATTAAAAGTTGCATAATTAGATCTGGACCACCGTATAGATTGCCTGTTGCGAGTTAACATGTTTTTAGCAGTCAACATGTGCTATCCTCATTTTGATTTTATTTCACGTTATAACAGTCATGTCTTTTCACTGCCATTTTCAATCTTCTTGTTGTTGTTCACCTGTTACTAGGTTACTTGCTGTCATGTGACAGCATGAAGTGTGACCTCATCACTAATCAACTATTTAAGATGCCAGTAGCCTTGTGATCATTTTGTTGCATGACTGTATGGGTTCAATTCTTTTTATGGTGATTTCAGACCAGGGTTGCCAGATTTCCAAAATCACAGATTGGGACAGCCACCATTTCGAGCAACCAAAAAAAAGATTTTAAAGAACAAAGGAGGCCAAAAAATAGATCATTTAAATTAAATTATAATTCTAGATGTACTGTATAAACATGTATAATGTAAACATATACATATATGTAAATAAGTACATATATAGAAGAGAACCTGTATAAAATTTTCACAGAAGTACAGGTATGTTTGATATAACATGTAACGTGTTTTATATAATATGACACAATATATGTAAATAGAATGCAGACTCAACCTACCTTGTTAGTCGAAAAGTCTTTATCAGTATCACTTTACTTTCAAAACGAATTACACACAAGCGCAGTTAGCCATGATGAGCACAAGAAACGTACAATTGTACCCAATTCAAACACTCAGATTCTTCTGACAGTTAAAAATTTAATTCATAAAGCGGTACGCCAGGCTGTCTACAAAAATGTAGCTAGCCACTTTAACTTGATATTCAATATAAAAGTTGAATTACGATTTTTTTTCTACATACAATTTTTGTTCAGTTGGGATTTTCAGAGGCAAGGTGGGACCTGGGATTTGTCTGTTTAACTCAAATGGGGACATCTGGCAACCCTGCTTCAGACACTCTGCTGCATTCATCTCATTTCAATTCTCTTTTGTTCCCAAAAGCTTGCTTGGTTCTTTCTGCTTCCTGACCCCACATATTACTTTACTTTGAGATTGCGTAGCCCATTTCAACTGCTTTTCTTCTTCTGATTCTTCTTTTCTTACAGATTTTCAGACTATACATAACATAAATAGGTGATGAAAGAGAAAATCATAGCCAAAAACCCAAAGCTCAAAAAAAACAACAAAATCCATCCATCCATCCAGCATCCATCCATCCATTATCCAACCCACTATATCCTAACTACAGGGTCACGGGGGACTGCTGGAGCCAATCCCAGCCAACACAGGGCGCAAGGCAGGAAACAAACCCCAGGCAAGGTGCCCATTATTTTATATTCACAAACTCAGGCTACAGCCATCTTATGGTAGCAACTACTTTAGAATGAATTTTGTGACAGCAATTCTTATGAGCCCACCGCAGCTATCCAGCATCCAACCCGCTATATCCTAACTACAAGGTCACGGGGGTCTGCTGGAGCCAATCCCAGCCCAACTCAGGGCACACACACACACACACACACACACACACACACACACATGCACCAAGCACACACTAGGGACAATTTAGAATTGTCAATGCACCTAACCCTAACCTGCATGTCTTTGGACTGTGGGAGGAAACCAGAGCACCCGGAGGAAGCCCACGCAGACACGGGGAGAACATGCAAACTCCATGCAGGGAGGACCCAGGAAGCACACCCGGGTCTCCTAACTGTGAGGCAGCAGTGCTACCCACTGCGCCACTGACTGCCCCCAACAACAAAATTAATCGTCGAAATAACAAGCAAGCCCGGTTCCCTACAAAGATTAGCACTAACCAACCACCCTGCAAAGTTTTGTGTTTCAATCCAGGAATTTAGATGCCATCTTAAACAAATAGTCGTCATTTTGCTGCAGCGCATGATGACTTCTGGTCATGTGATACTAATGGCTTAAAGAAATGTAAACAATTTGGCTGTGGCCATGAAAAACCACATTCTTAAAATACAAATGAAAATAACAATATAAATTCAAAATGCAAAGAAAATCATTAAATATTGCGTAGGTGCTGTTATCAAAAATTCAGACTGAAATGGTGGTGCGACAATGCAGTCATAATGATAAAATTACTCATCACTAAGTAAAAACAAAAGACCATGTGTAACATAATGATATTAATATTCATGAAGAAATAAAGACACCTGGCCTTTTTCTAAGGCTTTTCAGCTTGTCTGTGTGTGCATTTATGTTTTATGATTGGTATTTTTCATTCATTTTGTGCGCTTTGTCCTGAATTGATTCTGATATCTATGCATCTTTTCTGGGATTTTGAAAATCTGAGATTCTAATTTTAAAGTCACATGTAATGTACAAGGCATTTCTGAGGAACTTGTAACTTATTAGAATTTTGTCTTTTGTGTGGCTGCTGCAGTTTTGTGGCTATCGTTGTTGTGACGTGGGTCCCAGTTGCCAGGGCCATGACTATAAAAGTCATTTAGGTGACTGGTTAAAATGTGATATCGGTGGCTTTTCTGTATCCAAATATGCATCTAAACCTCACATTCAAACTCTTTCTAAGCCTTTTGTTTTTCCTTTCTCTGTTTTTGATGTTTTGCTCTTGGTTCTGACTTCTGAGTTTTGATGACTTTTCTTGTTTTTTGAACAGTAAGATTGACTTTCGGTTCCAACCCTGGCTTGCTTTTCAGCTACACGTTTCCCCTGGCCCTTTAAAAATATTACTATTGTCCTATGAGGCAAAGCATTATGGAGTTTTTTTTTCCATTAAGTATTTCTAATTGCGTGTCACAGCTTTTGGAGCTGATTCATTTGGAGTTTATCTAAAATAAGGATATTCTACTTATTACTTATTGAACCAAAGTCACCTAGTTTACTTTATGCTTACTGGCTAAATAGCAGGCAGTGGTCAGATAACACAAGCATGAATAATTGGCAAACCAAAGCTAAAGTCAGAGAGAAAACACAAAAGGTCCAAGGCTAAAGTCTTCTCTGAAGCATCATTTAGTTTCTCTTACACTACAGCAGCGTTTCTCAACCTTTAAGTATTTGCGACCCGAGTTTTCATAACAGTTTTAATCGCGCCCCCCTAACGTTTTTATGAAAGGAGCTCACTAATACCAATTTGTTCTTTTTAAATTAATGATATATCATAGATGCATATTTTATTATACCCACTTAACTTTTATCGATATTTATCTAACTCTATATTTATTTTTCTAGTATCAGAATGTAGTTTAAGTTAATTTGTTTTGGTTTCAATAGATGTATTTTTCATATTTTCGATTCTTGTTTACTTTTTTTCACATCTTTGCGTCCCCCTTTTTGTTACTTTGCGCCCCCCTAGGGGGGCCTGCCCCACAGATTGAGAACCACTGCACTACAGTTTAGCAAAAGGAGCCAGAGCCAGGATGATGGAATTTGTGCACCACCATCCTATATAGGTGAAGTGTGATCACATAATGTGTCATGTGACTTCCTTTTCACGTGATCAGTAATAGGCATTACAAAGTGGCATCACCCCTTGACAAAACAGCATAAAATAGCAGTATCAAAATAAAAAAATAATCAGTCAGTCATTTTCTGACCCGCTTAATCTTGAATTGGGCTCAGGGGTTGTTGTAGCCTATCCCAGCCAGCATAGGGGGCAAGGCAGGAATAAACCCTGGACAGGATGCTAGTTCGTCTAAAGGTGCACACACACCAGGGCTACGTTTGTATTGCCATTTCATCTAACCTGCAGCATTTGGAGGAAACCTGCACAGACATGGGGAAAACATGCAAACTTCACAGGGGGAGGACCCAAGACATGAACCCTAGTCTCCTTAATGCGAGGCAGCAGCTCTACCACAGCGCCACAAGGCCACTCGTAAAAAATAATAAATTAATTTACTGTGTTCAGTTTTGGTCTCCATATTTCAAAAGGGACAAAGCAGTGCTAGAGAAAGCCCAGCGAAGTGCGACCAGGCTGATTCCAGGACCGCAAGGTATGAGACTGAAGGAGCTGAAACTTTTCAGTTTAAGCAAACAGAGTTACAGACGTGACAAGATTGAAGTGTTTAAAATTATGAAATGAATTAGTGCAGTGGATCCCTGTTGGTACTTTAAAAAAAAATCTTAAACAAAAATACGGGTTCACAGTTAGAAACTTGTTATGGATAAATTACATACACATTTTGGAGCATCTTTCATCACACAAAAAACTGCAGACACGTGGAATAAATTAAAATCTAGTGTAGTAGATAATGAGACTTCAGGGACCTTCAAAACTGTTTTGCACAAATGAGGTGCAAGCTTGTTGGGCAGAATAGCATGTTCTTGTAACAATTGTTTTAATGTTCTAATCTATACTAATAAACGGCAAAGCCCTCACTCACTCACTCACTCACTGACTGACTGACTCATCACTAATTCTCCAACTTCCTGTGTAGGTAGAAGGCTGAAATTTGGCAGGCTTATTCCTTACAGCTTCCTTACAAAAGTTGGGCAGGTTTCATTTCGAAATTCTACGCGTAATGGTCATAACTGGAAGCTGTTTTTCTCCATTTACTTTAATGGAGATGAGCTTGAAACCCGTGGGGGCGGAGTTTGACATCATCACGCCTCCCACGTAATCACGCAGTACGTAGAAAACCAGGAAGAGCCCCAAAAAGCGCTGAAGAAAACATGCATTATATAATTGAGAAGGCAGCGAAACAATAAGAAGCGAGCGAGTGATATATACAACCATATTCATGAGTTCTGCTACTTCGGAAACAAAGCACAGTGTAAACCAACACTTTAAATTAAGTTCATAGACAGGCTGCCGCTGGCGTTTGTAATTTAGTGCCTGCCCATATAAGGCCGTCCGTCAGCGGCAATCCAATAGCAAACTGCCACGGGTAAATATTCACGGGTGTAGGACTGTGCTTATGGAGAAGAAGATGAGATAGTCAGGGTGGTGTTTGGCACAAACTCAGCGAAACTGCGAGAGAAAGTTTTAAGTACCGGGACTTCGGTAGCATTAGATACAGCCATGGACATAGCACGACATAGCAACAGCACAGCTGGGAAACTTCGATGCAAGAACACCGAGCGGCTCACGTGAACTGACGCAGTGCACAGACAAAAAGCAACAGTTCCAAAGAGCGCTGAACAAAAACCGAATTACACAATTGAAAAGGCAGCAAAAAAATATGAAGCGTCTGATACATACAAGATAAGTATGTAATAAGTACAGCTACTGCAGAAACAAAGCACACGGTGGAAAAAGTGAATGTCCCGCTAAAGGAAGACAGTGTTAAAAAAAAACCCGTGCATGCAGTGTGTCAGGTCTCAGATAAAGAAGAAGACGAGCTGTTTATTGATGCAGTAAGAAACGAATCTTTTTCATAGCTTATTTAACAAACTACGTCTCCGCTGCGATACGCGGGTATATATATATGTATATATATATATATATATATACCCTGATCTACATACTCGAATAATGAATACTTTATTCGCAATCAATGATTGTTTTGGTAAAGCCATACTCAGTGTATTCATTAGATGAACGGTAAAAAAGTAAGAGCGAGGGGAGGGTCACTTAGTGAGGCATGCAGGCAAAACCACATTAGCACGCGGGCTCGATGTACGAAAAAATATATCTTTTCAAGTTCTATTTAGTCCATATGTGTCAAACTCAAGGGCCACGGGCCACATCCGGCCCGGCGTGTAATTATATCCGGCCCGCGAGATCATTTTATATACT
>JANRMT010062796.1:8348342-8390585 GCA_026402145.1 Polypterus bichir lapradei | reverse complement strand
TATAAGGCCATCCGTCGCTCCAGTCTCTACATTCCCTTCCTTGCTTCGCCACGGGATTCACGTCTCCCTACTGATAACTACAGCCTTTTTATTTAATCCACGGCTTCTCCGCTGTTTTATTGTTCGTTTATTGCGATTATAGTTATTGTGTAGGTATTTTAGACTTACTTTACATTGCTCAGGTACCCATTTCCTTTATCATTCCAACCGTACCCCCATTAACATGTCTATCGAGGTGATCACCATCAATCAAAGAACTGTCACTTACCGAGTGGTTTCCAATGCCCGGAGATGCCGCCTGCCTTTTCCATTCTCTGTGTTACATACTGCACGGCCATATCAGGCTCACTCTTGATATCCGGAGGAACATTGTGTCTTATGTATTGAATGACTGGGACAGGTTCAAGGTGTGGACTGATGACGGTACAGGAGATGATTATACTACACAGGAGCACTATAAGAGTGAAATGCTTAAGCCCTTCACCTATGGTTCTGCATGTGAGTTGATGGCTGCCACTGAATTGTTCAGTTGTCGCTTTCAAGTGTACCGAAATGGCCAAATATTTTACACCTTTGGGCAACCGCCAATGCCTCTTAAACATCTTAGATTCACAGGTGACGATTTCAGTAGTGGACACTTTGATGTTTATGAATGTTTAAACTCTCAATATCTGGATGTGAAGTTATCAATGAAAGCGGTTGTATGCTTACAACGCTTGACAGATTCCGAATGTCACTTCAACACAAGTCCTGCAAATACTAACGTAATTGAAACAAACCATGAAACTCAAACCGATTATGACAGCAGCAATCCAAGCTGTGAGATTTCAGACAAGATTACTTTTCACATGGCCAACTGTACGTTGCATGCTCAAGAGTAAGCTCAGCGCACAGCTTGGTCATATTACAACCGGAGGGCCGAACTGACAATGTGGTATACAAAGAGATCCTTCACAAATAATTATTGGTATATATTCCCTCAGTTTTGCTGCAAAGCGCGGGTATTTTGCTAGTTAAAAATAAAATGGACATAATAAAACATACAAGAATACTCTAGGATTCTTAAGGATCTCCAGCCCACCACAGCAGTTTTGTAAGGTAATGTTATACCAGAATCTGCTCTCAAACAAAAGGCAGGAGATGAGTTGAAATTCATACTAAAAGGAGTCGACAAATGGTCAGGACAATTAGACAGAACAAAGGAAACAAAAAATAACAAGGACTATTATGAATGATTCACTTTTTTATTTGCTTATATGAACATTTTGAACTTGACTTTACCAATCCCCCTTCCTTTTATACCAAAACATTTTCTTGATTGTTCAGGACTACACTCTAAATTTGTAATCCATTGTTTAATAAGAGCAGAGTCCTCTCTGTGTACTCAGTGGAGGGCTTAGTGTTCTTCACGGGTTTAAAAATACAAAACATTACGAAACACAGAAGGAAATCTGACCACAGGCCATACCGCTTAAGATGTCATGAAAATCTGACAGGCATGTTAAAAATGCAACATAAAATAATAGATAATTCTTAAAGCCGCTTAATCCAGTTTAGGATTATAGTAAGTTGGAATTTATCCTGGCAGCCCTGGCCGCAAAGCAGAAAACAGTCCATCTCAGGGTTTACTCTCATGTGCACCCACAGGCCATCAGGATATGAGTTAGCGGTGATGGGATTGTTCCTGCCTTGCACCCTTTGCTTGCTGGGATAGGTTCCAGCTTCCCTGTGACCCTGCCCAGGATGAAGCACCTTTGGAAGATAAGTGCATGGATGGATATAATGGGCTGTGTGAATTTATGTTAAAACGTCAACATATGGTATACAGAAAGTTTTATTTCACCTATGGCCAGCTCAGCACAGTAACAAAATAACTTCCCATGATCTTACTGGAATGGAGAAGCACCTGAAGTTCCCCCACCTCTGAAATATCACCTGAAATTTGACTTCTTACTTGCACAAAAATGGTGAGAACTCTAAAGTCAGGTAAGTCACAGCCATGACAGCCATGCAGTGTCCTTGTCATCAGTGCACCGTATGGTGAGGTTAGGGAGAGTTAGGGAGAGTGGCTAAATGAGTCAGGTTAGGGTGAGTGGCATTTCAAGTGGGTGATGAATGAAAATGTAGACATGCAGACATTCAAAACAGTGATGCAGCCTGACTGTCCGTGCTGTCAGTGCAATTGGCAAAAACAAATTTAATAGGAGAAGTACAGCCTCAGCTGTTTCTAAGCAGGGAGACACAGCAGGAAGATGTCCTGCTGTGAAAGAATGTCATTTGTCACTATTGCAAAAAAAAAGACAGTGACAGAAGTTAATGTTTCTGTTGCCTCAGTATGCTGTGCTTCAATGTCAGGTTGAACTGGCAAGCCCTTGAAATTTTCTAGTGGGGTCTTGTCAAGTTCAAGTGGACAAGGCTGTTCCAGGTAACAGGCAGTAATTGTCCAGATCTAATGGCACTTGAGTGCATTTTCATATTGCTTTTAGTTTATTTACTACTCATTTGCATCAAACATGTTATAATTCCTGACACTCAAAAGTGTCATAAAGGGAACTCAAGTTTTAAAACAGTATTTCCCAACCTTATTGTTTTTTTTCCTTGTAAGTCAGTGGATCAACTGCAATCATCTGAGTCTCAGAGCAGGGAGTGAGAGGCGAATCAAGTGTAGTTATTGCATTGGGGGGTCTCCCTTAATGATTCAAGTGTGGTCATCAGAAATGGGGAGGATCATTGGAGTTGCAATAATAGCAACTCATGACAACCAATGGAAGCCAGGAGCTTAAGTGGTTGAGAAACACTGCCTTAAAACATCTAAATGTGCCCTTTTCAGAGGTCTTCACATACTGAGTAAGTCTCACCCTAGGCAGCCTAGCCACAAAATCAAAACCTGGTCTGCACAGGTCCTAAAATGTCACATTTTAAAAGAAGCCCCCTGACTCCTCCTTCAAAATGTCTCATATTAGTCGGCCACCTACATTCCTGTGGATCAGCAGCCAAATCCATATACTTCTGCTTCTTCCTCTCATACACTTCCTCTATTGCATCTTCAAATTGAACTGTTAACTTGAAAAAATAACAAAAAGCAAAATGAATAGAAAAGGCCAAAGATGAGAATCAAAGAGGAAAACACAATATTGAAGCTAAAATAAGAAGTGCAAATCCTCCATTCATACTGCTGGGACAGTCACACAGCTTCATCATCAGGTGGCCCTGCCCCCTTAGGATCCACATAAAGGGGACAGGGAAGGTAGTGAGAAAAACTAATACACATTGTATTACCATAATGCAAAATAATTAATAAATAGACCAATAATACTTAAATCGTACTCATCAGGCACAAAACCAAATACAGAATTAATAATACAATACAAAAAATAATATTTGAAAGACAACACAGAAAGTAAATGGTAAAAAAAATACCTGAGCCAGGGATGAATCCCTGCCTGATACATAACTACACGCTAAAGATGTCATCTGTCATAGTTTTCTCAGGATATTTTTAATTATGTTTTAATTTATAGTTTCAAAATGTTATTAATTACGGTTTTTGTGCTGCCATTTTATTTTGTCACATGTTTGACATTGGCACTAAATATTATTTTTATTTCTAGTGAGCGTTTTTGTTTTTGCAGAAAATTTGCTGGGTTCATCTTTGACCTTGCTTTGCCAGATTTTTCGCTGAAAATATGTTGTGTGTCCAACATAAACATTTCGGCCCTGGATTTTCTGTTTTTATGGGAAAAATTATTTTGTGAAACAGTCTAAATTTGGGGTGTCTAGGATACTCAAAAATGAAAAAAAAAAAATTACCACTATTATTATAAAATACCTGCCAAATACTACTTGTTTCAATTCCGTGTTTTGCAGACTGAATGATCTCCAGTCTGTGCTAATAGTAGCACGCCTGATTTCAATGGCTGCAAACATACCTGTGCTTTACAAAAACAGCTGCATATATGTACTAGTAATAGGATGTCAGGGCCGAAAGGGTTAAACTGTTTTTTTCCCAACGTCTCACAATGCCTTGCAAGGCCAGCATTATATCACAGAGCTGTACCAGCCATGTTGGATGGGGATAGTACTACACAAGCTTGTTATCTGTCCACTTTGTGTACTTATATACATAGAACTTTCATGCATGCATACTACAGTGTAAGTGTACTCCACTTCACACTTTATGGCACTGCCCAATCTGCTTGAATAATTTACATTGTATATGCACATGCATGATGTCACTATCTGATCTGCACTTCAGCTGGATTTGCACCCTGCATTGTTTTCTCAAAAAAAAAGGAAAGAAAAACCTTGCAGTATTTTCATTTGAGAGGTATCTGACCAGAAGGGGGCATCACTGAGCCCCAGATCCCAAACACAATCTGACAAACACAGTCCCAGGTTCAAACACAATTATTTATTTTATTATTACCCCCCAACCCCCCGGCCTTCTGTTTCTGTATAATACAACACAATACCAAAATGTATCTTCACTCTTCACTTTTCAGCTTCTTCCTGTTGAGTGTCATCCAGCTGGTCTTCCCACTCCAACTCCATTGTACTGAAGTAAAGACGCTTCCTTTATCCAGGATCTGGGGGTACTTCCAGTGCCATGACACTGTCTTTCGGAAGTACTTCCTTTAAGGCGGAAGTCCCACAACCTAGGGACCGCCCACTGGCCATGCCTACGGGACCTAACAGGCCTGCCATAGCAGGCCCAAAGAAATGTGCTGAGGGATTAACTTAGCTACAGTACATAACCACCTCTTTGTGCCTCCTTGTGTTACTTGTAAGTTTTATTGATCTTTTGCCATTTCCACTTACTTTTTCTGGTGTTGACTTTTGGCTCCTGTTGTTGAGTGTTGTTGTGCTCTTAATGTCTCGGTTTTGACCTTTGGTTTCATTTCCAACTTATGCCAGTCTCCTGATCTGTCTCTTCATTAATTACTTTCTTGTATAGCTTAACAATACTGTTGAATGTTGGTATCCTGGCAGCTTCAGACATAAAGCCAGTTCATCATAGGACTTGTTCACTCCATTACTTATACTAGGCTAGTATGGAGTCAACAATGACCTCACCTTCAAGTCTCTGTGAAACAAATGGAAAACTTAAGAATGAGAGCAGTGAGACACCAGGAGAACTTGCAAACCCCTCACAGACACTCAAATGAGCTGTGAGGCAGACATGACTATACAGAGGTGCTAAAGAAAATATTATTCCTTTATCCTTAGTCTGTTTATGCTGTTATTCTGTGATCTGACATGATTTATGTGTTTAATGCTTAATATATTTAATTATTTCTTAACTATTAATATGTTCCTTGGCTGTTAAAAGTGTCGAATTTTATCAAAGGCTATGTGGCGTAATAGCTAAAGTACTGGATTTTAAATCTCAAAAAAGTTATTGCTTTACTTCTTGCCTCTGATTCATTGTCAGGCCTGCTTGGGCTCCTGCTGTGGACAGCTGTATTATGTCTGTGGAACTGATCATCCATACAAGCCCACCGGGGGCTAAACCAGGAAGATCTTGGGACAGGGTTGTAGAAGAAGCCAGCTGGTTCACATGTCTCTCTGCTTTCTTTTTAATATAAAACTAATCGATCCCCATTGGGCACCAGAGTCATCTCAAGTGACGTTGAAGAGCATCACGCTTGACTATTTCTACCTTTCAAAAAGGCAGCATGTTACATTCCTGCATTAAACAGGCCTTACCCTCTTGGGACTCCAACAATGTGTTCTTTTTTTCACAGCATGTACAGTTCTTTGAGATGATGGTCATTCCAAAAAGATACTGTATAGAAATTATAGTATCTGTTATTAGATTAGATTAGATCAGGTTAGGTTAGGTTAAGTTAGGTTAGATTCCATTAGATAAAGTTTATTAATCCCAAGGGAAAATTTAGTTGCACACAACAGCAGAGACATAAAAAGCAAGGATGCAGACTCATAGGACAAACAATACAATCAATCAATAGAAACATAAATAGATAAATAAAAAATATATGCTTTGCAGGAATTAGAAAGTGAGTTTAGAAAGAGTAAGCATTTAATTTAAGATGTCGAGAGGAAGCATTGAATTGCTTGATTGCAGCAGACAGAAAAGACACCATGATGGAAGAGCCTGTGGCTAAAAGTGCTCCAAGACAGCGCCTCCTGAAGGAGATGGAGGGGATTCTTCATGGTGGCCTCCAATTTTGCCAAAGTGTGGCCTTTCACAACAAGCAAACATAATGACCACATGACCACAGGGGGTGTGATTAAGGATATAAGGAGAGCAAATTTTAAATGGAGCTTTAAAATTAGACTGGTGTTCAGGCAAAGAAAATATGAATAAAGTCAGTATTTGCAAAGTCAGTACCCTATAGATGATTACAAATTAATTCAATGCAGAAATGATTTTTTGCCAGATATCTTCACCCAAGGTAACTTACAAGATCAGCACATATTCAAACTGTTTCAACATTTTTATTATATTGGAACTCAGACGGGTTAATCGCTTGTTCAGGGTCAAACAGCTAGTCAGTGACGGGAACTGAACCAGCATCGTCAACGTCCAGCTTCTTAGGCTAATCACGCCTAGAAGATGAAAAATGTCAGAGATGGGCTTTCAGGTTTGACTTGTACATGGAATGATTGGTTGAAGTGTACATGATTGAGTACTTGCCTAGTGTTTGAGGTAAGGCAGGCAGAAGCATTGGTTGTTGTTATATTGAACTTACGGATCATCATGGCACCATGCATGTAAACATTTCACTTTACCTTATGAAATTAACCATCATTAACTGGGAGCTTACAGTATAGAACTGTTCCAGCAGTCTTATGGCCTACATTCCTGTGTCTTAGCCAGTAGCGTACTTGCAGTTCTTTCTGGAGTTCATATTCTGGTTGAAGCATAAATTTGGGAAACTTTAATACTGAAAAGGATGATCAGGCTGTGCCACTGTGTCTCTTGTCATTTCCTGCATTGAAACTCTGCATCTGAAATGCTGAAGAATCTTCTTAATCAAGGAATCATACATCACTCCAAACTGCATGATCTCACTAGCTGCACAGATCAGCCAACATTACTGCTCCTAGCACTTTTTCCCATAATTAAATTTCTTGAATTAATGAAGTCGGACACATCTAGTTCAAAGTATTTTTCCCTAAGCAAATGTAAAACTGAAATGTTAGCAATCTGTTCAGTTTTAATTTCCTCACAAGGCTTTGCAGCTTTTATCAATATGAAGCCTCTCTCTACTCTTAATCGCTACATTTCCTGCAAACTCTGCACTGGCTAGCATTTTTGCCCATGATGCAGAATGATGTGCTCAGACGCTGGTCAAGCCGGCAATCCCAAAGTGCAATACCAGCTTTGCGCCAACGAGTCTGACAAACTGACCTTCGTGGCTCCCTTTTCTGCTTTTGTTTTGACTTCTGAAAGGTCATTCCAAGCGAGAGCTGCTTGTTCCTGAACTTCTGTCGCCGTCTGCTCGGGTGACGTTTGTAGGGTCACACACTTTGCTGTTCTTTATTTCTTCTGTCTCATTTACAGTTGTTTTTGTTTGCCATTATCTCAACTGCTAAAGTTAAATAATTCTACTTACGCTTTAATTATGACTGACCTTCTCACAATGCAGCCATCTACTTTTCCCACTGTGAATAAGTCATTTCTAATTATTTGTATTATGATAAGATTCAGGCTACAAAGCATCTGTGGCAGCTCAGTCAAATGAGGCTGCTAGCCAAAGGCCTCTGAGGTGCACAGCTTTGTCTCTTAGCCGCCACTCTTCATTCCTGTTACGGTGGTTTCACACTGGAGATGAATGATTTCTTACTTAGACACCTCTATCACTTGGTGACTCTAAATTGTGTGAAATGGCATCCCATCCAGGGTTGGTGGCCAAGTTACTAAAACAGGTTTCAGACTTACAGCTCTGTGATAGAATAAGTGAGTTTAGAGAGCAGAGATCCTTTTATGGAATAAATGATGGCGTTGTGATTAGTGTTGCCGCCTCACAGCACCTATGACCTGGGTTCAGTTATCAGGCTCTATGTGACGATTAATGTTAAGCTATGCTTGAAGTTCTCTCAGGTTTCAGGAAGTGGGCGCAGAGCTGAGCAAGTGGCATATAAGAAGGGGTAGGGAGTACATCGGGTAAGCTGATACAGTATGTGTTTTCTATTAATTCAAATGAATTGATCTCTTTTAATACATTTCTTGTTTATCATGGCTCTGAAGAGTTGGTTAGACGTGTAGGAATTTTAGCACACTCTGTATACATAACAATACAACTACTACTAGTAGTGCTACATCTAATCTTTTAGTCATTTGTCTGCCTCCATTTTCCCCATGTACTGTGGATTCTTCCTGCATCCCAAGGACGTTCATATTCATTTTAATTGGTGCCTGAAATTGTCGCAGTGGGAATTTCAACCATGGAGTCCTGCCAAGGACTGGTGCTGCATTTCCGTTTGGCTTGGGCTTTGTACCCATCTTAAAATAATGGAAAAAGTGGCATCAGAATTAGGAGGCTTAGAAATGTTGACCATTTTTACCAAATTACCCATTTTATTGATGACATCTCTACTGCAGCACTAATGTTTTAGGTGACTGAAGTTAAGTCATTTTTCTTATGCTGTGCTTTAGTATTATATAATGAGCTGCATGCTGGTATCTTAGTAATCAGAGTTACATATCACAAAGATCAGAACTCCGTGCTTTCTTATCTTTTCTATGAATAGTTCATTTAAAGCACAGATTGCCTAACTGCTTTCTGTTGTTATCTTCTTGTCTTTTTCCCAGCACTTACACCATGCACAATGTATTTCTCCAGTTTTCATTTCTATCACACTATCTGTCTTGTTTTCATATTAGCTTGCATATGGAGTGTCTTCAGTATTGTATAGGTAGTTAATCTGAAGGTGGTGAAACGTTCGGAGTCCCCCAGTGCCAGACAGCATTCATTGCAATAAGTTTCACAACTAGAGGACAATACCAGGCTGTGCCCAAAAGTTCCCTTTAATGAGATGACTTGTGCCTGCTCCCAGTCTGCAAGTTTAAAATATCCCAGCAGCAAATATGTGTGCAGCCTGTCAGTGAAGGAAAATTAGGTGTTTGTTATTATCCAGTAGCTTGTAGTACATAGAAATGCAATTTAATATTTTAGTTTCTAGACAATCCTCCCTCAGCAGAAAACCCACATGAATGAACAGAAAGATCCAGATAGATAGATAGATAGATAGATAGATAGTGTCACACACGTGCGAGTAGGGGGACATTGTGTGGACCAAGTAAAGGCAATTCCACGCCAGCTCAGGGGAGGGCAGGGTGCACTAAACCTTCTCCTGTTATCTCTGCAGACCAGCCGCGGGGAAACCTATCTGAACCAAGAACGTCACTTCCGGTTCCAGCACCCAGAAGAATGTCACTTCCAGTTCCAGCACCCAGAAGAATGTCACTTCCGGTTCCGGTGCCTAGAAAAACATCACTTCTGGTCACCCCACATCACTTCCGGTGACCCTACATCACTTCCTGTCTGATCACTTAAAACCGCCATCTTTTCCATCCTTCATCAGTTCTGTCGTGGACTCTCTACAGTCAACTTCATTGTTGCTTTAAAAACCAAAACCTTTGCAGCTAGGAATATTATACGGGTGGCTGCCCCAAACCTTTTTTTACGTGTGTCAAGTCTCTTCCTTTTACAGTGGCGTAGTCGGCAGGATGATGGCCTCCTGGAGAGATCGGAAGGCACACCTAAACCTAGGCTTGACACACGTTTATAAACCAAACGAATCAGATGGGTAAGTACTGCTCCCGAGTTGCCGAGTGCGCGTCAGTCGGGGCATGTTGGGGAAAACTGGAATGTGCTTCAACCCATCATCCTGTTAAAGGTCCGGGGGAAAAATAGCCCTGGGACCCACAGGCTAGAGCCAGGTGCGCCAGGGAACGCATTGAGTGCTTATTATGGCCTCCCGGGTGTGGGGACTGCCCCTACTTATCCCACAAAGGGCAAGCCCTTTAATAAAGGTGGGAGAAACCCAGGCTGGCAGGTGAAAAACATAATGGCCTGGAAAATTAACACAGCTAAGGCAACCAAGAAACAGGCCATGGCTTTATGAGCTAAGGTGGTTGGTTGGTTACAGCCTCATAAAAATTCCAGCCACCAAATAGCGGAGCAGGTGGCCTGCACCTTACTCCTTAAGAGCCTTCCCGGAAAAATCGCCCAGCCGGCCTGGGAATATACAGATATTGTCGCATTAGCTGAGACAATAGATCACCTCAGGGCAGAAACCGGCTTGGGAGTGTCAGAACGGGACTCGTGTGAACCCGGGCGTGCTTGCGTCCCTAATACAGAGTCCCACAGCTATAATTTGAGGCATGTTCGAGTGGACCCTGGGATGCGCCGGCAGGCACTGCGAAGCAACAAGGGGGTCTGCGGGGTGATGTGGAAGGGGGTGCGGTGTGCTCTCGCTAATCCACTGGCCTGTTCACATACGGGAAAAGTGTTAGCTAATGGAATTAAAGTAACCGCTTTATTTGATTCCGGCAGTAACATTTCCATTGTTCCTTGCCATTTGATATTACCGAGACAATGGTGTAAGAATAAGACCTGCAATACCTGTATTCACGGGGATGTCCGGTATTATCGATCCGCCAAATGCTTTATATGTCAGGACGGCATAATTAAAAAGTTAATGGTGGCAGTGATGGATAATCCTCCCTTCCCCGTGATACTAGGAAGAGATTGGGTCGACATAAATAGCGGTGATACAGGCACTTCTCCTCGATCACTAGGTCTAGTCACGGACGCGAATTCAGCGCCCTCAACTTCCTCCACGCCGTGTATACAGCCGGCTGAGGAGCGGACTTTGGCTTCTGGTGATGACGAAGAAACACCCGGGATGTCGCAGCCTGAAACATCATCGGCAAGCGTTCAGACGGCTCGGGACGAAACCCCGCCCCATGAGGTTGAATCCGATCCTCTCTCACATCTGCAGTTTCAATTCAGGCAGACGCCGACTTCATTTAAAAGGAAACAATGGAATGACGATTCCCTTAAATTTGCAAAGAATGCAGTCGTTCTAATAGACAGCCAACGCACGTCACACCCCATGCCACAGGGTCCTCACTTTGTGCTTAATAATGATCTGTTATATCTGGTGGCAGAGCATGAGGGACAGATGAGGTCACTGTTGTTAGTACCACGGACTTACCGGCGACAGGTCTGTGAACTAGCGCATACCCATGTGTTGGGAGCCCATTTGGGCCCCGAAAAAACACTTGAGAGAATTAAGCTCCGATTTTTTTGGCCCGGAATTAACGAGGAGGTTCGCCACTTTTGCACATCCTGTCCGGAATGTCAATTGAGGCAAATTCCTAGGAGGGACCGTGCTCCTCTAGTTCCCTTACCCTTAATAGATATCCCTTTCGAACATATTGGGGTCGACCTGGTGGGACCCCTAGAACCCTCAGCCAGAGGTCATAAATATATAATGGTCCTGGTAGATTATGCTACTCGATTTCCAGAGGCTGTTCCATTGCGCTCAGCTACTTCAAAAGCTATCGCACGGGAATTAGTTGGGGTATTTGCGCGTGTAGGAATCCCTAAAGAAATCCTGACGGATCAAGGGACACCTTTCACCTCGCAGACATTCAGGGAGACTGCCAAGCTATTTCAAATAAAGCATTTAAAGACCTCAGTATATCATCCTCAAACCGACGGTCTTGTGGAGAGGTTTAATCAAACTCTCAAACAGATGTTGCATAAGATAGTCAATGAGGACGGAAGGAACTGGGACCAGCTCCTCCCCCTCGTCCTTTTTGCATATCGGGAAGTCCCACAAGCCTCCACGGGGTTCTCACCTTTTGAATTACTATATGGACGACAACCCCGGGGCGTATTAGACGTCTTAAAAGAAGGATGGGAGGAAGAGGCCCTCCCGTCAACAAATATATTAGAGTATATCATGCAGTTACGCGATAGATTTGAGAAAATTAGACCCATATTGAAAACACATATGGAAAAGGCGCAAGCAGCTCAGGCCCGATGCTATAACCGTGGTACGTCTCTGCGGGAATTCCGCCCGGGAGACCGGATCATGGTTTTAGTTCCTACCTCACATTCCAAATTACTGGCCCATTGGCAAGACCCTTACGAAATTAAGGAGAGGAAGGGGCTGGTTGACTATTTGGTGAAACAACCGAATTGTCGACCCAGCGAGCGGATTTTTTTCCGTAAGTTTGGGTAGATAGCTATTGTCTTTACTCTCAGTTTTTTTTTGTGTAGTCAAAGGAAATGAGCACACTAGACAAATAAAATGCAGATCCATTGTAGGCACTAGAAAGCATCATTGTGAAATGTAGGCATGGACTGCAGCTATCTTGTCCTTTCCTATGTATAGTCTCACTCCTTTTGGTCATGTGTTCCTGGTGTCAGCCTGTGACTTCTTTCTGGTTCCTGAACCCTAAATGGTATCCTTGAGCATAATATACATTTAAAAACAAAATATAACAGATACAAATGTAAAACATAAGCATTTAAAACTTGAATGAAATTAAAATGAGCAGCCCCAGAAGACTATCAAGCTGAAATGGCCATCTTTTTGCATGTTTACTGTCGGCTTAAGAAATGCTGAGAGTAAGAGAGAGAGAATGTTATCTTGTCATGTGATGCCTGAAACATAATTTCTGCTCTATAAATACCCTCAGTATCGTCTCCTTCCCAGCATTTGTTTCAGTCACATTCTTCCACCAAACCTATCATCGCCTTTGCAGCTGCCCCTCTTTTCTCATTGAGTGTAGGAGGAATTCCATAGCCAGACTCTCTTTCACCCAAAGGGAACGGCAGTACATTCCACTCCCATCTGTGAAGCGGGCCTGAGGCTCCGATTAAACATTTTTTTCTCCTACCTGGGAAGGAATGATTTTTTTCTTCTTCAACATGCAGAAAATAGAATGTCATTAGCTTACATTATAAAAAAAAAGTTTAATGATGTAAGTAAATGCAGAATTTATTCATAGTTTATTAATGTTAAGTTATTTATGGCAGCAGCCAATAGTACATTGTGCTTTCTTTCTTCTATTGCTCGAGGCAGACTCTTCAGATAGGAAGGCCCCCATAAAGCACCTGTGGATGAAATGTGCATGATGAAGTCTTTAACATCTCAAGGACCCTCCATAGCTCAATATACTTGCATAATTCATTAATTGTTTTCCTGTGTTGTCTTGTACAGTGAGGTAAAGTGGTTACCTGATCTAACTTGTATCTGTCTCACTGCCCTTTCTAAAACTGCACTGACTTTGTTTTCTTTTTATTCAGAAGCAGCAAGTCAAAGTGTTTTGTTCTCTGAATGATTTAAGAGGAAGTTTAATAAAATCTAAGACGAGAACAAGCCAGTTTAGTCCGGTGTGGGTTGTCACTTCCTTTGTTACAATGCCTCTAAAAGGCACTCGGCTCTGCCTTAAAACAAAGATGTGAGTGACACACAGCACTGCATGAAGCCATGTCATGTGGTTTTAAAGAAATGTCATTATAGATTTTTAAACAGGATGGATGTGTTCTGGTGTTTTTGTCCCCTTTTTATTTGTAATCTTTGCTCATCTCTCATATTCCAGGTTCTGCCACATCATAAAGACTTGTAAAGCTGGTTAACTGACAAGCTTAAATTAATTTAGCGTTGTCAAACAGGCTAATGGACTTGTGCTATTGCCACACAGCTATATTTTCTTTGGCTTGATTCCTGGCCGAGTCACTATCTTCATGAGCTGTGCATGTTCTCTCCATGTCTGTGTGGCTTTTCTTTGGGCACTGTGGTATCTTCATGCATCCAGAAGACATGCACAACAGATTGTCGGTGGCTTTAAAAGTGGCCTGGTGTGACTTAACTGTGCCCTGTCTTGGACAGTTCCTTGCCTGTTCACTGACTCTGTTTGGTTTGGCTCCCTACAACCCTTGCGCTGGACTTGACGAGTTCATAAAATGAATGGATGGATGATTTAAGCCCTACTCGGACAGAAGGTGGGGTAAAGTAATCATTACTGGAGGACAACTATAACTTTTAAGTCCTGCTCTGACAGTTTTAGTTTAAACCAGGAGGTGGAGTATAGTTAGTGCTAGAAGTGGGCCTATACACACCGATATCCCCTGTCCTTGCCTTAAGTTGTTAATGCATGCATCAGTTCAGAAAACAATAGCAACCATTATTTATAAAAACAATATGTCCATTTTGTACCCCCAAGTTTTCACTATTAATTTTTTTACATCAGCACCCTTTCTAATCTCTTGAGTTTATTCCCATTGCCCCACTTCCACCCATCCATTTATTTAGCTCACACAACAATACCAGTGTAGTTCTTTTTTTCCAGTTCAGGCACTTGGTCACGCAATTATTACCTCATTCTTATCTCTATAATTTTAATCTTTTTTGAATAATAGAATTTTGCAAACATATAAATTCGTAAGGGTATAGTTTAACCTGGGGTTATTTTTTCTGACTTTTTATAGAAGGTAACAGTCTCTGTAATCTTTACTGAGAGGTGAACATACAGTGTGTAAAAGAGGTAATTCAGATGGGACTAAAATTAAAGTGGCCCTCCAGTAATCGGAGCGGTGGCTGTGAGGCTAGAGATCTGTGCCAACAATCGGAAGGTTGCTGGTTCGAATCCCATAAATGCCAGAAGTGACTCTACTCCATTGGGCCACTGAGCAAGACCCTTAACCTGCAATTGCTTCCTCCTAGGTATGATGTTAACCTGCAAGCAGATCCTCCAGCTTTCAGGGAAAACTCTGAAGTTGGCGGAAGGACCAGCACTCCAGCCAACCTTAAAAAAACCTTGCACGGATCCAGCATAGTGCTGAGGTGCCACCCGTTGCACGGCTGCACTCGGATCTCAATCTGGGTGGTTCGCTGTGTGGTGGGTGCAGCAACACACTGTAATCAGCGCATGCTCCCAAACTCGCTCTCCAGTAGTAATTGCTTTAATCCAATTCCTTGTTTAAAACTCGTCCCGTCTGAATTGCGCTGAAGTGTCGGTGGGTGTCTGCACAATTGAGCCCTGCAATGGGTTTTTTTTTTTTTTGTTTCTAGGATGTGCCCAAGATGACCAAAACACTATTAAAGACAAAGTGGTCAAGGAGAGATGGTTACATAAGGCAAATAAAGCAAATTAAATGAAACTATAATAACTGTTTTATACATTAACCAAAAAAGTACTGAATCAGAAGATATAAAGTAGGCTCTCGTCATTCCATCTACAGTCAGAAAACTTTGGTTTGACATAAAGTGCACATAGTACTAAAATGTATCCATCATCACTCCTGAAGAGTTCAATTCCAGGGTCAAGGAGGGCTTTAGCCTATCCAGACAGCATTGGACGCAGGGCATGAACTAGCTCAGAAGGGGCTCCCATTCATGCCCACGTGAACACACAATGAAATGGGGCCAATTTTGAGCTATCACTTTACCCAAAATGCATGTCGTTAAGAGAGTTGAGATTACCCGGAAAGACCACACAACATGGAGAGAACACGTACATTCCATCGAGAGAGACTAACAGGGCTAGGAGTCGCTTCCAGCACAATGCTACCTGCTCAAGCATCATTTCGGCTACTTGACTTTCCATTAATACAGGTGCTGATCATAAAATTAGAATATCATGACAAAGTTGATTTATTTCAGTAATTCCATTCAAAAAGTGAAACTTGTACATTAGATTCATTCATTACACACAGATTAATGTATTTCAAATGTTTATTTCTTTTCATTTTGATGATTATAACTGACAACTAATGAAAGTCCCAAATTCAGTATCTCGGAAAATTAGAATATTGTGAAAAGGTTCAATATTGAAGACACCTGGTGCCACACTCTAATCAGCTAATTAACTCAAAACACCTGCAAAAGCCTTTAAATGGTCTCTCAGTCTAGTTCTGTAGGCTACACAATCATGGGGAAGACTGCTGACTTGACAGTTGTCCAAAAGACGACCATTGACACCTTGCACAAGGAGGGCAAGACACAAAAGGTCATTGCTAAAGAGGCTGGCTGTTCACAGAGCTCTGTGTCCAAGCACATTAATAGAGAGGCGAAGGGAAGGACAAGATGTGGTAGAAAAAAGTGTACAAGCAATACAGGTAGAGATAACCGCACAATGGAGAGGATTGTGAAACAAAACCCATTCAAAACTGTGGGGGAGATTCACAAAGAGTGGACTGCAGCTGGAGTCAGTGCTTCAAGAACCACCACGCACAGACGTATGCAAGACATGGGTTTCAGCTGTCGCATTCCTTGTGTCAAGCCATTCTTGAACAAGAGACAGCGTCAGAAGCGTCTCGCCTGGGCTAAAGACAAAAAGGACTGGACTGCTGCTGAGTGGTCCAAAGTTATGTTCTCTGATGGAAGTAAATTTTGCATTTCCTTTGGAAATCAAGGTCCCAGGGTCTGGAGGAAGAGAGGAGAGGCACAGAATCCACGTTGCTTGAGGTCCAGTGTAAAGTTTCCACAGTCAGTGATGGTTTGGAGTGCCATGTCATCTGCTGGTGTTGGTCCATTGTGTTTTCTGAGGTCCAAGGTCAACGCAGCCAGGAAGTTTTAGAGCACTTCATGCTTCCTGCTGCTGATGAACTTTATGGAGATGCAGATTTCATTTTCCAACAGGACCTGGCACCTGCACACAGTGCCAAAGCTACCAGTACCTGGTTTAAGGACCATGGTATCCCTGTTCTTGATTGGCCAGCAAACTCGCCTGACCTTAACCCCATAGAAAATCTATGGGGTATTGTGAAGAGGAAGATGCAATACGCCAGACTAAACAATTCAGAAGAGCTGAAGGCCACTATCAGAGCAACATGGGCTCTCATAACACCTGAGCAGTGCCACAGACTGATCGACTCCATGCCACGCCGCATTGCTGCAGTAATCCAGGCCAAAGGAGCCCCAACTAAATATTGAGTGCTGTACATGCTCATACTTTTCATGTTCATACCTTTCAGTTGGCCAACATTTCTAAAAATCCTTTTTTTGCATTGGTCTTAATTGATATTCTAATTTTCCGAGATACTGAATTTGGGACTTTCATTAGTTGTCAGTTATAATCATCAAAATTAAAAGAAATAAACATTTGAAATACATCAGTCTGTGTGTAATGAATGAATCTGATATACAAGTTTGACTTTTTGAATGGAATTACTGAAATAAATCAACTTTGTCATGATATTCTAATTTTATGACCAGCACCTGTATATCTTCAGAGTTTGCTTTCTTCTAGTTAAAGCTACAAAGAGCCTGAATAGCTTTTTGTATCATCAGGCACCAATGTTATGGAGAACACTGGCCCACCATTGACTGTACTCATTCATTCAACACTGACCTCTACTGTTTCTGGGGACGTTTCAAGTCTGTAGACTGTGGAAAGTAATTGTTAGCAAACTCAGGGAGAACATGCAAACTCCACTCAGATGGCACATCTGCCTGGCCTTAGACTTGGGTCTCCATATTGTTGAGTGTAAAGTTTGTCTTACCTTTTAATTGTCCAGATCTTCAATACTTTGAAGAAGTTCATCTAGTGTGAAAATTTGTAGGTAAGTATTTTTTACAATGTCTTTCATACGAATAAATACAAAAAACCTCAGAGAGTTTAGACAATATGCTGCATGCATGTAATTTTAGAAAGGGTTGTTTCAAGAAAAAGAAGTACATTTCTGCCATTGTTCTAATTGTGCCCTGAAAAGGTCAGCAGGGAATGCAGCAAAACTATTAAAAAGACACTTTAAGGAAAAACACAATGAATATGTGCATCATAGTTTAACTTACCCAGCTGCCCAAGTTCATCCATGTTGATATTATCTAAATGAAAAGAAGCATTTATTAGACAATCTGTTGCTGGTAGGTTGCTCCACACTCTCAGGTGAATTGATTGGTGTATCAGAAGGCACGAGCTTACTCCAGGGAGCAGAGACTGTAGCATTATAGTTTTATCAGGGGCATTTCTAGTGTTGTCCTTTCAGACAGTGTACAAGAGGCCTGAAGCAGCTTTCTCCATTAGCATTCAAATAACAGAGGAATTATAATACCCACCACCCACGCACCATCAAGAAAGCATAAAAATGGCTTAAACCCCTACTTGGCGTTCCCTTAGTTATCAGCAAACTTAAACCATCCAGACTTTGACAGTCTTCCCATGCTATGCAGAGGATTGGCAGTCCAGTTTCTTTCTTTGAATGTGTTCCTGTTTCCCTCAGTGTGAGTGGGCCCAAACTCTTCCCGTCCAGACATTCATAATTTAGTAAAGCTCAAGTTGGGATTTGCATGTGTCTCCAGATGAGGTCACTACAAGAGGCCAAGTGTATTACATGTCTGTGTGTGTGCCCCCCCAGTATAAGCCAACAGCATCACCAAATGGAAAGGCTTACCCACATCCTGGACTCTTACCTGCAGACCTTCAAATGAATCACATGAAATAAAACAAGACAGTTTCATGACCATCCATATCTGCAATCCTCCTAGATGGTAACCCATGTATTTTTTATTCCTTAATGTTGAAACTTTCTCTTCTTAATATTAAGTCTGTTTAGTACAATTATAGTATCTCAGGAAGGATATGCTATTGTGTTAGGTTATTTTGCTCCCCAAGTCAAACTTACTAGTGCACCAACCGACTGTTCAGTAGTTAACCCATGCGGCTGGCTTCCCACCCCTTAAGATCTGCACCCTAGGCGAACTCCTAATTCACCTTAATGGTGGCTCCAGTCAGTGTAGCACAGAATATAACACGGAAACCAATGGTAATTGGGCACCCTCATGCGCCCACTCATGCATACTAAATGTAATCATCTTTTTCATGTAAAAGTGAACCAGAGCAGCCAGAGAGAAAAAAAAAATCATATGGACACACACAGAATATATTTTCAAACAGAGAGGGTGATCATATTCGGATTCCAACCAATATTCCTGGGGCTTTCAGACCGCTGTTCTAAACTCTGAACTAACATGCTCGCTTGGTTTAGTTTTTATTTATCAAATCGATTCCAATATGTACAGAAATGTGCTGACAGTATTCCATCATTATACACAGAAGTGAGATATGGTGTCCTGCAGGGCTCAGTACTGGGACCTTTACTATTTTCACTTTACATGCTTCCACTGGGATCTATCATTAGTAAACAGGATGTTAATTTTCACTCGTATGCAGATGACACCCAGTTATACCTTTCATTTAGATCAAATGAAGTTTCTCCAATGTTGTCTTTAATTAGTTGTGTTAGCGAATTAAAGGAGTGGATAGATGAGAACTGCTTGTCTTTAAACACCGATAAAACAGAGATGTTAATTGTTGGAGGGAATGACACTGATCACAACAATATTTTGTCATCATTTAACTCAGTTGGAATCACCATTAATTTTACTGAATCAGCCCACAATCTAGGAGTTCTCTTTGACTCAAGCATGTTATTTAAAGCGCATATTGCAAAGTTCTCCAAATCATGTTTCTTCCATCTTAAAAATGTTGGGAAATTAAGGTGCTTTCTAAATAAACAGGATTCTGAGAAATAAATTCATGCATTTATTTCTAGTAGGATTGACTACTGCAATGCGGTGTTCACTGGATGTTCAAACTGTTCTTTATACAGCCTTCAGCTACTCCAAAATGCTGCTGCAAGAATTATTACAAGAACAAGAAAGTATGAACACATAACTCCAGTTCTTAAATCCTTACACTGGCTCCCGGTTAAGTTTAGGTCAGATTTCAAAATCCTCCTTTTAACATATAAAGCATTAAATGGCCAAGGTCCGGCTTACTTGTCTAAACTTATCATGACTTACAAACCTGAGCGCACATTAAAATCTCAAGATGCTGGTCTGCTTATGATACCAAGAATTAATAAAATAACAGTGGGAGGTCGAGCTTTTAGTTACAGGGTTCCTAAGCTGTGGAATGGTCTGCCTGTTTTCCATAAGAGATGCCCCTTCGGTCTCAGCCTTTAAATCCCAGCTGAAGACTCACTACTTCAGTTTAGCATATCCTGACTAGAGCTGCTGATTAACTGTACATAATGCATCTCTGTTGTTAGTCCTTAACACTAAAACATAAGTAACATGACAGTTATAATTTATTACTAACCCTCACCTATTCTGTTTCTCTTCTCGGTGCTCAAATGTGGTACTTGGTGCCACGGCCCACCTGCAAAGTTGTTTTGCCTGCCTACGGTAAAGTCATCCCTGATGGAAGATCACAGGAATCATGGGGTAGAGGAGTTCTTTCATTGGAATGGCTGGCCCAGCACTGTTTCAGCTGCGGAATGGCCAAATGGGGGAGGCAGCTTGATGGCTGTGGTCTCCAGGACTTGAAACAAATCTAAATCATATTATGTGATATCACCTACTGTTAAATTCTGCTCCATACTTTTAATTTTTTTATTTTTATACTGTATTCAGGATTTGTTCTGTTCTGTGTATTGTATTGTATTGACGCCCTTCTTTTTGACACCCACTGCACGCCCAACCTACCTGGAAAGGGGTCTCTTTTTGAACTGCCTTTCCCAAGGTTTCTTCCATTTTTTCCCTACAAGGGTTTTTTTGGGAGTTTTTCCTTGCATTCTTAGAGAGTCAAGGCTGGGGGGCTGTCAAGAGACAGGGCCCGTTAAAGCCCATTGCTGCATTTCTTGTGTGATTTTGGGCTATAAAAAAAATAAATTGTATTGTATGCTCTCCTCTTAATTTTCAAATTACTCTAAACTATCATTGTTTATGTATTTTGTCAAATTATGAGTACTCTGCAGCCATGTGGATATATATATACATATATATATATATATACACTATGTATATACATACAGTATGTATATATATATATATATATATATATATATATATATATATATATATATGGGATGAGTTCTGGGAAGTTTTTTTAGAGTGTGATAGGGTTTGATTTGTGTTGAATATACTCCCTAAGATGATCAAAGTAACACATCAGACTGATCCAGAAAATAAGAAGGAAACTGTAGATCTGAAGCGAATGCATTTGCACTATGAGAATACATCTTATTCTATTCTGGCATTTAAATCAGTTTAAACTCATTTTTTTTAAATTATACCCCATGATCAACTTGGTGCCATGTCTTGGTGCCAGCATGATTTCCCTCTGAGCTGAAGCCGCTGCTCTCTCCAGTTACACAAAGATGAAACGTTTGGTCCTAAACTGTTACTTAGGACATGACTCTCACCTCAGCCTGCTTCCCCCTCTAGTAATTGTACTGTAACTTTGAAAAATACTTTAACCAGCAATGGAAATGTTTAAGAAGTGCACATCCTTTTTTTCTAATTGGAGACTGACTAGGCTAAAGCAAGGATAAGAAACAAAAGCCCAGTTATAATTGTAGACATTTGAAACATGATGGAAATTGAAAGTCAGAAAGCAGAGCAAAGGCCAAGAGCTTAAAACACTAAGAGATGGTAACTCACTTTACATTATGAACCTACATTTTCATACTTTTTAAATCTATCTATCTATCTATCTATCTATCTATCTATCTATCTATCTATCTATCTATCTATCTATCTAGGTGACTGCCTTGTGTCAGTAGCCTCCAGCGTCACAGTGCTAGCCATCTACTGTCTTTCATACCTCTGTGTTTTAGAGACCAAAAGTGCCACATCAAGCGGCTATTGCCAGTCAATCAGAGACAAATAATGGGTAGTAATTTGCATTGGAAACGTGTTTCAGTTCATCTTTATGCCATACTTCATCACATTGGCCCAAGCTCCATTTCTGACATGCACATAGCTCACTGTTTTATTGGGTTGGATTAGGCTAAAGGCAAAACTTGGTGCCATCTCTGTTTTACATTAAGGCTAAAAGGCACTTTCTGATGTGCTTTTGTGTTCAGCCTGATGCCCTCTCTAGTCACACACAGCCTGATGATCATTTTTTTATTTGCTATGCCTTTGAACGTAGCTCACTTCATCCTATAGTAAAACTGCAATGAAGGACAATTTCTGGTATGATTTAGAACTCCTTTTTGGCCTCCCCTTTTGTCAACATACTGAGAGACTTTCTGCTTCTAATCTCAGAATGGTGCCACACAGTCACACTATTGGAATGAATAAATCCTGATATGCAAGTGAACTCAATCATTAAGGCTGAAAGACATTTTTTTCCAATATTCCTCAGAGATCCCACTGGTGCCCTTTACCATCCCTACTAGCCTGGGTTTAGCAATGTGCCATCTCTCATCACATTGTCCTCATCGATCATTCCAGGTATACGCCCTTGGATCAATTTGCGTCTTGTATGTTCATAAATGAATGAAGGATCATTTCCAGCATAACTCCAAGATCAAGGTGATGTCCTCTGTGGTCAGGATCATTTTAGATTTGCTTGTTAGCTCAGCTTAAAGTCTACTCCAGTTGTAGCCTGCCTAAATGTTATTCACGATGTGCTGTTCAAATTAAATTAGCCCAGTATCAGCCATTTCCCAGTTGCCAACCCACTTATTCTGTGGCCCTTTCTGGTCATTTTGGACTGACAGATCATTTCAGACGTGCTTTCTTCCTGCCTCTTCTGTTCACACATAAAATGCCATACGGTTCGCCTGTGCATCTTTCACCATCACATCATTAATCAACACCCCATGTCACCCCATGAGTGTCTGCTACGCTCCTAAAATGGGAGCACCTCATTCTACAGCTCAGTACACAGTACGTTCTTATACAATATAGAAGGACAAAAAGTGCTGGCTATTACATAATCTTAAGGGTTGACAGGCCTGTATGCAAGTGATACGGTAATATGTTTCCGCATTGATAGCAGGAAGTGCCACTCATTTAGGGCTGCCACTCACTTCCTTGTGCCGTTTATTTCTCCTAAGATACATTTTGTTCCCATTTTTGGGGTATTAGTTCTTCTTACCAGCTTAGAGAAGTGTAGTCAAACAAGTGAGTCCACAGAGAAACTGAGAAGTGACACGGTGGTGTAGTCACTCGGTGGCCCTGTCTGACCTCCCAAACAGCAGAACAATTTATCAGAGGCGACAGAAGCTCTGGTGCTGGCTTATCAGCAGAGCACAGGGCATCTCACCATTAATAAAATGTTCTTTGACGTCTTATCTTTGCAGCAGAGAGTTTTGCCTCTAATTAGGAGAATGAGGAGCACAGAACACCAGCAAAGTCAAGTGACACGTGAGAGCACTTTGTGCTGTACCCTGGCACATGGGAAGGTTTCCAAATCATTACTGGTTATCATTAATTAAATGAAACTTGGTTGCCTTCCATATTTAGAGTGGCAGAAGACTGGGTGGAGCGACATGGCATGGCAAAGCGGCACTGTGGTTACCATGGTCACCTCAGGAAGCCTCTGGTTACATAAACAAGACACAATGAGGAGGCTTCTAGCTCCCTCTGCCAGTGAAACCGTGAAGGGTTACTGGTTATTTCTTTAAGCAGCAAAATGGCATGGATGAGTCTCAGAGAATTTTTGGTTAATGTTATATAACTGAAACACAAGTGCTTTCCACATTTGAAATGGGAGAAAAGGAGCTGGGTCAGCATGAACTGGCAAGGCTGCTCAGTAGCTAGGACTGCTGCTTTATAGTTCCAGAGTGCTGGGTTCAAGTCACAGTCTTTGAGAACTTCTTATATTTCTGCACATTTGCTCTCTATCTGTAACTCCGGTTTTTCTCCCACTAACGTCTTGGCAACTCTAGAACATAAGAAATTTGACAAACGAGAAGAGACCATTCAGTTGATCGGTCTCGATTGTTTCATCCAAACACTTCTTTCTGGTTCAACTACATGTTTATCATAAAGGAGGCAACCTCTGAACTGATTTAGGAGTTTACGTTGCCACAACTCTAAACTGGCCCAGTGCAGGTGTGACCATGCCATGGATCGGTGCTTCATCCGCAGCTTGGTTTTGGGCTTTGTGCCCATTGCCATTTCATTGTTACAGTGGCTTCTGAAACTGATCAAGTGGGTTTAGTATGCATTGAGGCAGGTTGATGAAGCCAAGGATTTCTGGATAATGTTGTTAAAAAGAGGTCCCTAAACTTGGTTTTGTTGGACAAATGAGGCTCCTTTTTTTGCATTTCAACACGTTTCTGCAGTCACACATAGGCCTAAGGCCATAATTACCCTTTGTGAAACATTTAAAACGTTTAGTTTTAGCCCACTAGTAAAAGAACCAGACACAGACAGATGACACACGAAAAGATTATAACTGTGAAGTGGCACTGGTAGAACTGGGAAATTCCCCAGGAGGAGCTGGAAGAGGCTACAGTGGCCAGCCCTGTCCAAGCCAGCACACTGCCATCATATCCCTCATCAAGATAAGTGGATTAAATGAAGCATCAGAACAATCTGTCGTGGATTAGCTGGTGCAGAGAAAGGAATTGGCCAACGTGTTAGTGTCACAGTCAAGCACACTAGAGAGAACCAAACATCTAAAGTCCGTTTAAGTATTACAGCAGACAGAGCAAGGCATCTATGAAAGAAAAGTATTAAAAGGAAAGAATTTATAATAATCATAATAACATTAATAATACATTATGTACTGGCACCACAAACAAGTAGACTCAAATAAACTATATTATTAAGTACGCTCTCACCACAGTACTAGAAAATGGCACATATAAACTATACTGGGACAGAACTATACTGACAGACAAAACCGTCCATCTTAACAGACCAGACATAACACTGGCAGAAAAACAAAATAAAACTATATTTTTGACATTACAGTATCAAACAGTCACAACTTACAAAATACACACACAAATAAATTACAGAAGTATCCGGAACAGGCAGAAGAAATATGCTGTTTATGGAGAATGGACAAAAACATCATTGTGCCCATTGCTGTAGCCACCACTGGTGTTATCGCACATGCACTACACAAAAGCCTACAGACATTACATATAAAACAATACACATATATAAAACGGGGCAGCACGGTGGCGCAGTGGTAGCACTGCTGCCTCACTGTAAGGAGGCCTGGGTTTGCTTTCCGCGACCTTCCTGCGTGGAGTTTGCATGTTCTCCCCATGTCTGTGTGGGTTTCCTCCCACAATCCAAAGACATGCAGGTTAGGTGCGTTGGTGATCCTAAATTGTCCCTAGTGTGTGCTTGGTGTGTGTGTGTGTGTGCAGTGGGCTGGCACCCTGCCCGGGATTTGTTCCTGCCTTGTTAGGATATAGCGGGTTGGAAAATGATTGACTGACTGACTGACATATATAAAACAATAAAACAATCCACATATATAAAACTACAGAAAGCATCCATTATAACACATATCACATAGTAAGGAATTTCTTCAACACAAACAAAATTCCTTAAAACATCCACATATACACACCACATAGCACAGCCTATGACACTATGGCGTCAGGTAAACAGTCTGTCCTTCAACGTTAGCCAAACGGGAGATGCGAAGAATTGAACGCACACCTCTGTTCATTAACGGTACTGCAGTGGAGAGCACTGAGTGTTTCAAATACCTGGGAATCAACATCAGGAGTGACTTATTATGTCACACCCAGACATTCTGGTAAGAAAGACAAGGCAGCACCTTCATCATCTCAGACTACTGAAGAAATTCAGAGGGTCAAAAAGACTCCTGAAGTTCTTCTAGCATACGGTTGTTGAACGCATATTGGCAGGATGTGTCACTGCCAGGTGATAAAATGCCTTGTAAATGACCAGAAAGCACTGCAGAGAGTTATGCATTCAGCTGGACACATCACTACTAGGCCTGTATACAAAAAAAGTGCACTACCAAGGTAGCCGGGATCATGAATGTCTCCTCTCACTCATTGTACTGCCAGTTTAAATGGTTAAGATCTTTCAGGCGCCTGCGTTGCCTCAAGTCAAAAACAAAAAGATAGAGAAAGAGCTTCACTTCCCAGGTGATAAAAATAAGAAATGCTCATCATGTCAGGCATTCCTCAAAATTGTAAAAATAGTCATCTGTTTAACTGTTATGTAACAATTATACATCTATCTACACCTTTGAATATTTTATATCTATTGGTAATGTTTATGTGTTAATTTTAAGGCACAATCCAGGCTGATTAGTGAGCTGCATTTCAATGTATACCTTTGTGACAAATACGTCAAATCTTCAATCTTGAGTTGGCTTAAGCCTGATATAGGAGATAACAATGGACTATCCCAGAAATACATAGAATAACAGGAATAATAATAACAATAGTAGGAATTGAAGCTCCACTCTAATAAAGCCATGCCAGTTTCTCAACCATAGTTGGTTCAGTTTAGCAATGGGCAGCACTGTGGCACAGTGGTTAGCACTGCTGCTTTGCAGCTCCTTTAGCTCAATCTTGATTCCCAGTCTATTCTGTGTGAAACATAAATGTGTTGTCCTTGTGAATTTTATCCTCTCTCTTCTCAAAAGTCACACGTCTTAGTTTGATTGCTGACTCCAGCGAGGGTGTTATGTGATAGTGCTCCTTATAAAGAACTGACATGGCTTTTCAGGGATGGTTTTTGCTTTGCATCTGTTGTTCCTGCTAGTTTAGGTTCTAATTTTACATGATCATGTACTGTAATAGAAAAATAGGCAGTTGTTCCAATGTCATGTTTTAGGAGCAGATAAAGCCAGCGTAGTGCTGCTATGGTTAATAAATCTGTTTCATGTATGGGTCATAGCCCACATCTGGTTGTTGCCATGTTGAGTTTGCATGTTCTCTCCATGTATGTGTGTGTGTTTTTTTTTTCTGGGCAGTGCGTTTTCTTTTCTATGTGTTTTCCATTGCCTATTAGACTGATTGGTGATCCCAAAGTGGATCTATGTGAACAAGTGTGCCCTGCAATGGATTGAGAACTGGTTCCTGCCTTGTGCTCAGTGCTTCCACTGTAGGGTCGAGCCCAACTGGATTAAGCCAGTTTGAGAATGTTATGTAAGGTATAAATCAGGTGATCCAAACCAGAGCGTTCTTTTCAATACTTACCTCTTTCTCCTTTCACTGAATCTGTAGTAAAGACAAAGAAAACAAGGAAATATTTCAGCAAAGTAGGTTGCTAGTATCCCAACAGAAGGAGGACAAAGTTAACCTTGCTTTATGTGTTATGCCTGAGCTTGACTAGTAAGAGGAGATTTTAACTAGATCTGAAGGTGTGCCATGTATATTGTATTGTGCCATTCATTTCAAGTATATGTCAATTTCAGATTAGTAAACTGATTCCACGTCTCTACAACGTATCAAAGGGAGAAAGTTGAAAAGCAACCCCCTAGCCTGTATTATATGGTGCCAGTATATTCAGATTTTAACTCGTATCTTGCTCTGGTGAGAATGTGGGTCCTGCAGTGGCCTTGGCACCCTATTTGGAGCTGGTTCCAGCTTTCTGCTGAATGTTAACTCCTACTCTCCTGCACTAAATCTAGATATCTTCATCTAAGAATTAATCTTGTATCCCAAAGTCAAGTTCAGTTCATTTCTAATGTCAGGATCAATAGTTAGATTCTCGACTCGATTAGGTCAGCCAGTCCTATATTCCAATGTTTCTTTATCTATTTCTGTCTTCCTCAAATTCAGCCTACCTATTCACAAGGAAAACTCTGCAACACTTTCTTATTATGGTTACTTACCCCTTTAATATAACTGCATCAATTGATGAGGTGCCTGACGCTATCTAAAGCCAGAGAACAGCCTCTTGTTTGTCCTGTCATTGCTCTACCTGTCCTCTCTCAAACATCTGGCCACTTAAAAGTATTTACATTAGACAAGGATCACAGGCCTGAATGCAGGAATAAAAAATGCATTTGATCAAAATGTAAAATATACCTGAATGATCAAATTCGTTTGCAGCCAAGTTTTCTGAAACAAGAAGAACATGTAATCTTATTAGCAGCTCTAGCACATGGCAGTAAGAAACTCAATACATCCAACACTTAGGTGGAAATAATGAACAGCTGATTAATGCCATACTGGACATCTCATAATATTTTAGAGCATGGAGCTTTTCATTAATGAGCATAACTATACTCATATGAACTAGGACCCAATTAGCTTGAGGAAACACATTTCATATTGCCTAAAGCCTTCTGTGAACATACAGATGTAGCCACACTAAGTGTGCAGTGTACTCTTAGGCTTCGGTATGTCATGAGGGAGCTGCACACTTGGCCATCCCAAATGACCAACAGATGGTGTTTATGACGCATCCGTATTTAGTTCTACGATTGCTTCCTGTGTAATCTATACTAATAAAAGGCAAAGCCCTCACTGACTGACTGACTGAATGACTGACTGACTGACTCATCACTAATTCTCCAACTTCCCGTGTAGGTAGAAGGCTGAAATTTGGCAGGCTTATTCCTTACAGCTTCCTTACAAAAGTTGGGCAGGTTTCATTTCGAAATTCTACGCGTAATGGTCATAACTGGAAGCTGTTTTTCTCCATTTACTGTAATGGAGATGAGCGCGAAAGCCGTGGGGGCGGAGTTTCGTGTGACATCATCACGCCTCCCACGTAATCACACAGTACGTAGAAAACCAGGAAGCGCTCCAAAAAGCGCTGAAGAAAACATGCATTATATAATTGAGAAGGCAGCGAAACAATAAGAAGTGAGCGACATATACAACCACATTCATGAGTGCTGCTACTACGGAAACAAAGCACGGTGTAAACCTAAACTTTAAATTAAGTTCATAGACAGGCTGCCGCCGGCGTTTGTAATCTAGTGCCTGCCCATATAAGGCCGTCCGTCAGCAGCAATCCAATAGAAACACTGGCACTAAATATTCACGGGTGAAGGACTGTGCTTATGCAGAGGAAGATGAGATGGTCAGGGTGGTGTTTGGCACAAACTCAGCGAAACTGCGAGAGAAACTTTTAAGTGCCGGGTCTTAGCTGACATTACATAAAGCCATGGACATAACACGAGATGGCACCAGCACAGCTGGGAACCTTCGATGCAAGAACACCAAGCGGCTCACGTGAAGTGACGCAGTGCACAGACAAAAAGCAACAGTTCCAAAGAGCGCTGAACAAAAACAGAATTACACAATTGAGAAGGCAGCAAAAAAATATGAAGCGTCTGATACATACAAGCATATTATTCATAACTGCAGCTACTGCAGAAACAAAGCACACGGTGGAAAAAGTGAATGTCCCGCTAAAGGAAGACAGTGTTAAAAAAAACCCGTGCATGCAGTGTGTCACATCTCAGATAAAGAGGAAGACGAGCTGTTTATTGATGCAGTAAGAAACGAATCGATAAATGAAACCTCTTATCTTTACAACGATTGACAAACACGGAATGTAACTTGAACTCAACACATCGTACAAATACGACTCTGATTGAAACAAATAATGATAATCGAATCCTTGATGACAGCAACACTCAATAACACTCACAAAACAATTACTGTATATTTAAAATCATGTTACGTTATTTTTAAAATGTTCCCTTTTCTTTTTCATAGCTTCTTTAACACACTACGTCTCCGCTGCGAATATATATATATACCCCGATTTACATACTGTCAAATAGATAAGCCACACACCGTGGCGTAATTGTAGAGGCTTTGCCTCTATCGCCTACATCCGAGGTTCGATTCCCGAGAGGGGATGTACTGAGTATGTACGCGCACTTCTCGGTTCATTTTAACCTCGCATCTCCTTGGTTTGAGACGTATGAAAAAATATGCGGTTAACGCAGAATCATGTTACGTTATTTTTAAAATCTTTCCTTTTCTTAGCACAAGCACAGCTGAGAAGCTTCGATGCATGTACTCCATAACAAAAAATAACGTATTTAATCACACTTTCAGTTCCAAGCAAAGGGGAACTTTTGTCAATGCATGATTTCCTGGTACATCGATTACACTGATGCACACATCACAGCTACAAAAATGTTAGAGTCAGAATGAAGCGCGTTCCTACAACTGATCGGAGGAAAATTTCATTTCAAAAAACTACCCGAGCGAAGCCTTGATAAAAGCATGGTTTTGTGCACACTGAAAAGCAAGCAAAATTAGATGCATTACAGAAAGCGGACTTTGTGGCTCTTACTGGGGATCATTGGACTTCCGTGACCGTTAGTAATTCTAATTACATCTAATTACAAAATGTTCAATGATCACACTGTTTTAGCCTAATGTACAAAATAATTTTGGCTAAGGTTACTCAGAGTTTAAAGATTAAGTTGGTCAAATTACCTTTTATGTTTCTGACTTATTTTTTTAAGAAGAAAAACTGCACTTTATGTTGAAATTTTGTTTATTATTATTTAAAGACAATACCATTCTGAAAATGTACTTAAAGTACTTAAACTACCACTTTATTTTTAAGTCTGCCCAATTTTAACCAGGGATGATATTTTTGTTTCTGTTTTGAATTCAAATGCAGTTTAAAAGAGGTTTTTTTTCAGAAATTAAAAGAGCTTGAGTTTACAATATTCATGTCCATGTCTATTATTTGATTCTGTCGCCCACTAAAACCCTTTTAAATTAAAAAAACACATTTGCGATTTGGGGCAAATTTACGTGTGCGATTACATACGATTAATCAAGATTAATTATTACACAGCCTCTAATTAATTGGATTAATTTTTTTAATCGAGTCCCACCCCTAATATATATATGTAGATATATATATGTAGATTTGTATATATATGTGTATATACAGTATATATGTAGATAAGTATATGTGTATATATGTATATATATGTGTGTGTGTGTATATATATGTGTATATATGTATATATATTGTCAGGGATGCCAGGGGCCATGACCCGGCCGGGACGTCATGAGGGACTGGATGTGGGTCTGTGCCCACCCTGGATCACGTGGGGGTTGCCTTCCGGGTTGCTTTGGGGGCCACGGGTACAGGGCATGGAAGCTCCACCCTGTAGGGGCCCGTGGTCACCGCCAGGAGGCACCCCAATGCCTTGGGGACCTGTTACCCCAGCACTTCCGCCACACCAGGAAGTGCTGGGGGGAAGATTTATGACGGCGCCCTGGGGCGTGGCCAGAGGAAGAATGCCGGGAACACCTGGTGCTCATCCGGGAACCCTATAAAAGGGGCCGTCTCCATTCATTCGAGGCTGGAGTCGGGTGGAAGCAGGACGAGGCAAGAAGAGAGTGTGGAGGCGGCCCGAAGACAAGGCATTGCGTGGCCAGGACTGTGTTTGGGGTTTGTGCACTACTTTGAACTGGGTCTTAGTGACCATTTATTGTAAATATTTGTGTAAAATAAACGTGTGGTGGTGTTATAACAACATGTCCGCCTGTCTGTGTCCAGGTCGAGTCCACAATATTTATATGTATATGTATGTATATATATATATGTATATATATATATATATATATGATGTGTATATATATGTTTATATGTGTGTGTGTGTGAGTGTATATATATATGCCAGCAACACTCATGACAATGACAAAACAATTACATTGTCAATCATGTTACGTTATTATTAAAATGTTTCCTTTTCTTTTTACTTCTCTGCTGCCAAACGCGGGTATTTTGCTATGTGTATATATATATATATATGCCAGCAACACTCATGACAATGACAAAACAATTACATTGTCAATCATGTTACGTTATTTTTAAAATATTTCCTTTTCTTTTTCATAACTTCTTTAACACACTACTTCTCCGCTGCGAAGCGCGGGTATTCTGCTAGTAGTACATATAATGTAAAGAAACTGGTAAGCGTAAGGAGCTAAGGAATGTATGTGTTTACAGGACACTATCACTTAAAATTTTACGTTTGGTTATATGTCCTGTTTTCTTGGGTTTTTAAACAGTAAGTTCATTATTTTTCAAATCAAAGTTATTTCTTCACAAACATGGTGTGTACACATTTGCCCCACACAACCTGTGCTCTAAAGTTAAGTATTTTCTTTAAACTTTAAAAAATACATGGCTAGTCCTGACATTTTATGCTCACCCTATAGGGCACAGGGCTCCAATGAAAAATAAAACAACTAGCTAATTATGCATTTGCATTTCTGGTCTACGCTTTTCTTAGTCAAGGCTATGTAGCACAAGCCAGTAAAGTGTTACAAAAAGTCCAGTACCATTTACTCCCACAGTGATCTAAAATAAAAAAAGCACTTCGATATCAGGAATGCATCACGTACAAGGCATTATGCTAATCAAAATGGGGCTGAGGGCTTCCTGATCTTCGCCACTATGTCTAATGTATTGTTTTAATTATATTTGGAAATGTTTGTGTACTATCCCTTTAATTGTGGATATACTCCATCATCTTTGTGAGTGGTTTTCCAAGAGGCGGGGCTACAATGATGTCACTGCTGCTGAGACCTCCCCCTGGCTATATATTTAGTGAACAAAATGCTATAGTATCCTGAACTAGGAGTTGCCAGGTATGTCCCTTAAAACACTTCCAAAAATAACCACTAGAGGGTGAAACCCCATCATAACCCCAAACTAGACACACATGGGCCTTGAAGAACTGATATAAAAAAAAATTGTTCTCCACAAAAAATAGTTTCCAATCAAATTGCATCTCTGTGGAGCACAAAGTCAAAATGGAATTGCCTGTAACATGAAGATAATCCAAGACAAACAATTCCCAATACAGATTCCAATAGAGAGTTCAAAAACCAAAGCAGAACGTCAAAAATCCAGAAATCCAATAAACACAAAAGATCAATAAATACAAGTAAACTCACCAAGTCCCAAGCGCATTCACAATGAACCACCAGGAACTATGAAAGGCAGTTCCTGGCGATGACTGACAGGTGAAACCACTTTCTAGGGGACCACCTACAGAAGCCATGGATCATAACTCAAGCATTGATACAGATACATAACACGTAAAGAATACAAATAAGGCAAAAATGTACAACGAAAACACAAAAGAAGCATTTGCACCCTAGCCAGGGGAGGAAGCCTAGTGGAGATATGACACTCTGGAGCAGTTCATTGAAGTTCATTGGAGAATATTAACGTGTTACTTTTTTCCTGGCTATTGACTATTTTCTGCTCTGTTTCTTGTTTTTTTATCTGAAAGCGTGTTTTTAAATGTGGTTACCTTTAATTGCTTTGTTTTTGCTATGGTTTAAGCATTTTTTTGTGATTTCCCTTTTTTTCTATAAATTCTTTCATTAATTAAACTCCAGTGATTTGATTTCTCCATGCACTTTCCATGGTTCTTCCTCTTGTGAGGCATGTTTGAGAGTCTGAAACTTTTTTGAACTTTTAAACCAGTTTCTGCATGTTGAGGCCTAGACAGGCTGAAGCCTTCTGCTCGCAGTTGGGGACCTGGCTGGATTAGGGTGAGGATTTTTCACACAAGCCAATGGGGAGACCTGCTTTGGTGGCTCATTTTAAGGCCTCACGTCATTTCATAGCTCATTTGGGACTCAATTCACAACAGTGATCTTTTTATCAAGTGCCTGAGGCCTGCCTTTTTCATTCCAGTGCACCATAGTATTTCAGTTAGGCTTCTGGCAGGTGACTGTGTTATAATGGAGTGATTGCTTCATGCTGGCTGCCAACAGCAACAAAACCTGTTATTCAACACATTGCTAGTGTAAAAAGGCTCACCTAAATTTCCACCTTCATTAGCTTCTAGAGCAAGATTGCCTGTGAAAAGAAGAAACAATGCTTTGAGTAACATGGCAGCTTTTGATATAAAAGGATATTACCTTCAGCAAAACCTGCCATCTTCCATTCTACATGCAGATGCATGCCATGTAGTTGTCTTGCCTCTTTCTGACTTGGAGCCAAGTTGAATTCTCCAAAGAAACCATCCCTCTGAGAAAGCAACAACACTTAAGTGCACTTTGGTGCAATGTATTCTTAGCTAAAGGAAGAGAGACTCGAATAAAGTTGAGGCTTCCACGACTATAGGAAGGGAGATGCTGCTAAGAAAGAGTACACTAAGCAATCCGTGGATATATTTTTAGCAGTTGCTTTATCCATTTGAGGATCACAGAGGCCAGAGAACTGGGTGCATGAAGGGAAACAACCCTGGACAGAGCAGCAGTCCATCATGAGGCAATATTTATAACGTTTACATCAACATTGCCAATGTCTAACAACTGTACTAGATTTAAACTCAGCCTTACGAGTGAGTGAATTATCACTGTAGGAGAACATGATGTAAATAATTTTACTGTGTACTGTCACACACGTGCGAGTAGGAGGCAGCTAAAGGGCTTAAGTAATGGTAATCCTACATACAACCAGGGGCAGCGGGGTGCACTGACTGTCTTTCTCAGTTCCCTGCAGACTGAGAAATCCTGCCAGGTTCTGGCGCCTCTGAAGACGTCGCTTCTGGTTCCAGCCCCATAGATGACGTCACTTCCAGTCCTGAAGACATCACTTCTGGTTCTGGTCCCTTCGATGATGTCACTTCCTATACAGGCCTTTAAAACCGCCATCTTACCACCAGTGAATCAGTTCTGTTCTGCTGTCTTGTGAAAAACTCTGTTCTTTTCAAGAAGCCTTTTGCAGCCAGGGACATTATACGAGTGGCTGCCTCAAACCTTTTCACGATGTCTGGTCTGTGTTTCTATCACAGTACATAATATGAATAGAGGCTATGTTCTGCATCAGGATTTTTCTTTTACCTTTCTTGATTTCTCCATCTGCTAAAGATGTTATGTCAGTGAATGTCTACACTGTGTAAGAATTAAAGCCGCACCACCTTTGTCAGAGGTGAGAATAAAACTTAAACAGGATATTCAACTTAAAATCTTCCTCCCTGTCTCTCACCTGGACCTGTCTGGATGCTGGCCTTAAGTGTGATGTCCTTTGCAGCTACTGACAAAGGATACAACAGTGAGATTTCTCTTTATCTTTTCCCATAGGAAAATGTTACTACTCAAAGGTTGATCTTTGATGGCTCATGAGACCTAAAAGAGATTCTCGTTTATGTGTCATTGAAGAATCAACTTTGTCATTAATGTGTCTCCTAAAATTCCTTAGGAGAAATAGCTTTAGACAGAAAGGAGACACAACTGAGGTTAAAGAAGTCCAAACTGATAATGGGGGTTCAAAAGTGTGGTATACTTTGTAGTCTCCCTTTAATATTCTTCAAGACTTCATATTTTTTTACTAATTATTGGACTGATGCCTTTATCAAAGGTGACTTACAACATTTGAGACACCATCAGTTACATTTCTTTTGTTGGAACACAGACAGATGAAGTGACTTGCTTGTGGTCACCTGGTGTCAGTAGTGGGATTTGAATCCACAACTCAGGGTCTGATCTCTACCATCTTACCCACTATGCCACAATGCCTAGCTTTTCTTCTAGCCTAAGTATGATCTAATTGGAGCCCAGCAATATGAAATTACAGCAACTAATAGTTTTATACAGAAGCAAGGCCCTACAGCTATGTAATCATTGTAAAGTGTTTTATTACCACAACTGTTCATACATTTTACCATATATTACTGAACATACAATGTAAATACTTTCAAATTGCAAACAAAATGTTAAGACACTACTTGGAAGATCTGAGCTCATTGTTTGACTTTGCTGAGATCTCTGCTGAAACTCAAAAAGGAGACACTTGTAAGAATACTGGAGTATTTTATTTCTCAGGAGAACAATCTGAGAAGCATGAAATAAAAGAAAACGTCTCCATGTTTATTTATTTCTGCGCTAATTGCTGTCTAGAAGAAACCAACAAGACATTAAGGAGATGTCTTTTGTGATTTTTCCTTCCTACGGGATGTGCCCATTGCTATCTAGACCACTGACTATAATTTCCGTTGATGGTCATTCCACTTTGTTTACTGGTTACACTCTTATTAAGGTTAGCCATCTTACAACTTTTTTAATGTCATGTAGCAGGGTGAGAAGGCAGAGTGGAATTTCAACATTTGAAATCTAACTGCACTGACTAAATTGCAATATATTTTCATGATTTACAGAGTGTGATGGACGGCCAGCATTTCAGTCTGGCCGGGACGTCCCTCAACAGAGAAAAGGAGGAACAGTAGCCTTTTCAGGGCACTGCATCCCCCTGGACGCTAGATGGCAGCTTTCCTGGACGGAAATGGTTCCCCAGATTCCCTCAGGGCATCATGGGACATGGAGTCTGTTTCGTCAGCCCTGTTGGATGCCGTGGGTGCCGCCAGGGGGAGCTCACCAAGAACCTGGGGACTATTATTGGTACAACAACCTGGAAGTACTTCGGAGTCACAAGGACGGAAGCTGCAGTACTTCCGGGATACTTGAAGAAGGAGGATATGGCGTTTGACCCGGAGAAGGAACACTTCCGGGTCAAGGACTATTTAAAGGACTGGTTGAAACCCAGTAAGCTGAGCCAGAGTTGGGTGGTAGAGTGATGAGGCTGCTGGGTGGAGAGGAGGATTATTGTTTATTATTGATTATTGAATTTGTAAATTGTGGAGTGTGCGGTGCTTTGTGCACTATAACTGAAGAATATTATTAAAGAAATTATTCTTGGTGTTTTAAACGTGTGTTTTGGACATCTGTCTGGTGGGTTCAATGGGGCAACAGCAATCCCTAGCGTCCACAAGTGGAAACCTCCAGGTTTCAAAGAGAAGTTATTCCTAACTCAGTAGCAACCATTTTTAAACACAATAGCAGACAAAAATATTGATGACCACATATTAATGTAACTGGTCCAGATGTTAAAATTTAACAATTTAAGAGATGGCTGTTGCTGTACTTGTAATATCATACACTAATATTATGGTTTAATTACGCAATTCCAACAATATCAAATGCACATCTAAATGTGTTTTCAATCCCGGTGTCTATATGATTAAAAGTGTTTTTGGGAGAGTTGAATAATTTATTTTGCATGCTGCATTCCTAATGAGGAGATCAAGCTGTTTGTCTACTTACCCAGTGAGAGGTCCTCATTTTCAACCTCATCTGAAAATACAAACAAGCTTTCAGAATGCAATTTGTAATTGGTAATTGTTATTATCAAATATATGAGCACAAATTCACTTAGTCATTTTTGTCTGTATGATAAAATCACGCAATGGTAGGGAGATGTAACTACACTGAACACAAATCATAGATAATATTAAATGGGTTAATTAAGTATAAATCAGAATTTATTTTGATAATACAATGCTTTTAAAATGACACACCTTCTCCTCAATTACTTATAATGGATTTTGATACCTTGGCTCATTCAAGGCCCATTGTAAATGACCTTTTTTTGCTTTACTAGCCCATTTAAGGGTAACATGTTGGTTACCAGCTTTGTCTCACAACTCCAGCATACAGGGCTGACATATCAGGCCAATCCCTAACTGTGTGCAGATTGCATGTTTTCTTTGTGTCAACGTGACATTTCCAGTCACTCCAGTTTACCTTACACAAGCCAAAGGCCAGTAGGTTAGACTGAATGGCGACACTAAGTAACTCTTAAGCTCAGACTCGCCCCAGGGGTGTTCTGCTGAGAAGTGAAATTGAGAGTGAGTCTTGCCACTGTGGAGATGATAGATGGCAGTGCTTTACTTCTTACTGGGTGGTACCAATGCAGAATTTAAAGTCACTTGTTTGTAATAATGGAGATGATTAACTTAAAAATTGCTCCGGGGGTACTGCACAATGGGTGATACTGTACAAAAAGAAAATTTCTCCTCTGGGATTAATAAAGAATATCAAATCAAAATCAAAAATATGTGGATGAGTGCAAAGTGGTTTGGTAGTGTTTTCTTCATAATAAAGAAGACTAGTTAGGATTTTATCTCACAAATGTTGCACTGAATATGGCATCACTTAAGTAGATCTTACCATTGATATCCTGATCATCTAAATATGCTGTATCTGAAATTATAAAAAATATTTGTTTAAATTGTAAACAAATTCTATTTGCGTTATTCAGTCTCTCCGAAAACCAGAGCAAATTTTAATTTCATGTTCTCTGTAACTGCATACCAAAGACCTATGGACATAAAGGCTGTGAAAAATTATAGGCTATTAATCTGTGATAAATCATGTTAGTGGCCAGCAGTCTTGGGGCCTTTGACAATCCATAGTATAGTCGTTTTGACACACACATTTCATCTGCACAAGAACATTTCACAAAATTCCTGATACAAGTTTACTTCACTAGTGCCCCACTTTGAACAACAGTAAACAATATCAAAATTTCCATGAAAAAAAAATTCTAACTACTTGTGTCATATAACCCATTTTGAGTAATTTCAACACCTTAAACATAATTTGGCTAAAATATTGGTAAATAAACCATGTCTAGAAAATCATCTCATGAATAAAACTAGAGCACATTGTTCAGGCTGAATCTCCATTGAAGCTTATTGTATCAGGAATTCTCTGTTTTCCCATGAGATTAAAGTTTTTCTTGTTCGTCACTCTAAACCGGGGTGACCAAGTTGGCCCAGGAGTATTTTTTTCCAACCCAGTTGCTTAATTAGAAAACAATCCTTGTCAGTAAGAGATCTTAATTAATATCATGGCTTGCCAGTGTTGAGTCTGCAGTATCAGATCATTCTTATATTGTAGATATTTCCCCCTCTAAGGATTTCATCCAAATGCGTAGGTTTTAGCCCCTCATTTTTTTCACTTCAGTTTTCTTGTAAGTATTTTATTAAACCAAATAATGCATGATGAATACACACGGGTATAAATAGAAACAAGTTAGATGAAGATGTTTTGCTGATCCTGTACCCTTTGTAACTTGTGCTCTATCACACCATGAACTAATGAAGCCATTGGGTTATACAGTAGCTCTGTATATTGGCTCGCATATTACCATTTTTGTTAAACAGCTAGATAGGATGAAACTCTGTAACTACACACCTCTCTCCTCAAGGTCTTGTGCATCAAGATCTGAAAAACAAAAAGATAAAATCATTACTATCGTGCTAAAATTAAAAAGACTGATTTATGGTTTAGATCTAACGTGTCCAAAGGTGATATACGCACCAACGTCAAGTGTACAAGAGCAGGTGTTACCAGAGCTCTGCAGCTAAAGTGCTAAGAAAGTGACGCTACCTGCTAAGGTTATTTTCTTAATTGGTTGGTAGCAGTTGGTATAGCAGTTAGAGTTTGAATTCTGGCTCAGTTACTGCCAGTATGGAGTTTGCATGTTCCCCCTTTGTCTTTGTCCAGGTATTCCTGACATTTTTTTCCACACATCCCAAAAACATGCATGTTTGGGTAATTGACAAATTGAAAATTTCTCAGTATGATTGTATCTGGAAGAAACCCCGTCTTGCACATCCCTTATGGCCTCTGGTCCTATTTTGACCTGAAATAAATTTAACATATTCAGAAAATGGTTTCATTTGCTATGTCTGCATTTATAATCATTAACTTTGGCACCCACACAAACCCCATGGTTGAATAAAATGATATTACTGGCATCATTGAATGAGACCATTTATTGTGGATACATAATATTAATTTTCACTCATTATTAATACTGTCAGCTTTAATAACTTATACAATTGTGGTCCCCGGCCGGGACGCCCAGGAGGACCAGAGGAGGGCTTGTGCCTCCTCCAGACCGTGAGGGGGCGTCCGTCCTGGTTATGTTGGGGGCCACGGGTAGAGGGCTTGGAAGTCCAGCCCTGTAGGGACCCGTGGCCACCGCCAGGCGGCGCCCCAGTGCCTGATTATCCCGGGAGCCCAGCACTTCCGCCACACCAGGAAGTGCCGGGGGGAAGATGACAGGGGACACCCGGACGGCTTCCGGGTGCACAGCCGGCACTTCCGCCACACGGGGGTGTGTCAGCGGGAGATTGCCGGGAAGCAGCTGGAGCCCATCCGGGTTCCTATAAAAGGGGCCGCCTCCCTCCAGTCAGGGGCGGAAGTCGGGTGGAAGAGGACGGAGCTGAGAGAGAGAGGACGGGAGGCGGCCAGGAAGGCAGTGGAACTGTGAGGCCTGGACATTGGGGGAATCGGTGCAAGAGGCACTGGGGTTCATGCATTGTACATAGCTTGTAAATAAACGTGTGTTGGGTGAAACTATGTTCTCCGTCTGCCTGTGTCCGGGTTCAAGTTCACACAATACATATTTAATTATGCTGTTGGTTAACTGCTTTAAGTCTTTCAGGGCTGATGTCAACTTTTGTCAAAAGGAGGAGTTGACGATGGTAATTCACTGTAAACTGTGACAAAACCAACCGTTATGTTTTAGTTGGACTCTCGTTGCTAGTAGGAAAGTTAGATTCATTGGTTTGACCGAGATTCCCTGCGCTCGTGTGAGTAGCAAGGTACAAACAACAGCAAAATGGCACTGACATCTAACAAGAGATCAAAGTGAATGTGTAAAGCAAACTACTCCAGGGACAACGTTTTGCCTATTATCTCTGAACTGGACTATGACTTGTTGGACTCAGATTTTGAAACAAAGTGATCAAAAATGAATGTGAGGTTCCAGTTTCAGCTGATTGGTCCCCACTTAATCGTTGTACTGACAATGTTCGCCAGGGAGGACTGCCACTTAACAGATTGCAATGCACTGTGACCGTGTCCCAGCCATGCAAAGACAGCCTAGCAGCAAGCCTGCCACACATTCTTGTCAAACTGGCAGCCACAGCATGCAGCAACAGACTTTTATGTTGATTTCTGTGTGAAATGATTGCTTTTCAGAAACTATGTTTTTTGGAAAAAATATTCAGCCCTCAAAGAGTTAAAGAAATTAAACACTGCATTGAAGGAAATCATTTATCTTTTAACCCAAAGAAAAGTGAAGTTCTGTCATTTGGTTGGAAATTTTGTAGAAGTAATGCAGTTCTAAATTCTAAGGACGCAAAATTAACGTTGCTCAGTTTGTTTGTGAATGTCTGTGTTTTGTTTTGTTTTATGTTCCTGCTAAATTATCATCAAATCTTTGCATTCCCCAACTTCATGATGACACAAGTAACACACAACTGATATATGCATTGTGTCAAGCAGGGCTGATTCATGTAATCCTTTACTGGCGTGAACATCATGTTGTCTCACAGAGCTATGCAGTAGTTAAGTGACCAAGTATCATAACAGTAAGCGTATGTCTGTTGGCTGCCATTAGAGTTTAGAATGGACTTCAGGAATCCACTTTCTAACAGGTAATGGATCAGATTCCATTTATCATAATAACAATATTAAAGGTTGTGAACCCAGGGATGTACGATCAGGGGAGACAGGTTAGGCAGATCTGTCATCATGAAAAGTAAAAAAACTAATAATGATAACATAAAATAAATTTGTCTACTGGTCTGTGCTATAAATTTGTTTTTTGTATGATTCTGTTAATTTTGATCGTTTTTATAGTCAAAATCGCTGATTTTGTGCATTTTCCTGTTCAAATAGAGGAGAGAAACACGAGTTGCGTCAGCGACAAGCCTCACCTCACCTCGGACTGCGCTGTCCCGCACACAGTGTGTTGATGCTTGCAATTGGTGCGTGCCTGTTGCTGTCTCTCTGTATGTCACCAATATAATGTTTGCAAATATGTTTATTATACACCCTGACTTTCCACATTCTGGCTAATATCTTTAATGAATGTGTGTGACATATTTAGTCCTGCTGATCGGACATAAAACCACAGTGAAATGGCACAAGGTGAGGCAGACAGTACCATGCCACACTGAAGGGGGCGCATGTGAGCCCAACAGGTGCTCGTTGCTGCTGTTCTTCTACACAGAGGTGCCAATAAGTTAGTGATATCAGAAAGTCAAGTGCACTGCAGTGGTCCGTTTATTTTTAGTTTTTGTTCCGACAGACTGCCAAAATAGAAGATTAAGACTTTTAAAACTAAAGGAAAATAAGGAGGACTTTTACAAGAAAGTGACCAAGATATTCATGGAGAAGGATAGGTGCATTAGCTTCATTTACAAATAGAGGTAAGACCATAAACGGTTTTCAATTTTATAAAAAACTAGCAAAATACCCGCGCTTCGCAGCGGCGAAGTACTGCATTAAAATTTTTATTAAGAAGAAAATTTAACCTTTTTAAACTGAGGGAAAATATGCCAATAATTATTTGTTAAGGATCTCTTTGTATACCACATTGTGAGTTCGGCCATCCGGTTGTAACATGACCAAGCTGTGCGCTGAGCTTACTCTTGAGCATGCAACTTACAGTTGGCCATGTGAACAGTAATCTTGTCTCAAATCTCACAGCTTGGATTGCTGCTGTCATAATCAGTTTGAGGTTCATGGTTTGTTTCAATTACGACAGTATTTGCAGGACTTGTGTTGAAGTGACATTCGGCATCTGTCAAGCGTTGTAAGCTTACAACCGGTTTCATCGATAACTTCACATCCAGCTTTTGAGAGTTTAAACATTCATAAACATCAAAGTGTCCACTACTGAAAT
>JANRMT010062796.1:8324535-8337363 GCA_026402145.1 Polypterus bichir lapradei | reverse complement strand
TCTATCTATCTATCTATCTATCTATCTATCTATCTATCTATCTATCTGTCTATCTGTCTATCTATCTAAACCATTTATTCACTGAAAAATGCACTTCTTTCAGTCTGATTGTTATATAGTTTTATCAGCTCCAGTTATTAATGCCTCAAATTGTATCAATTCATTCCTTTTCCAGCACCAGTTATTTCATTACAGGGTCATGGCTGTATTGGGCATAAGGCCGAAAGCAAACCTGGACTGAATGCTAGTCCATTACAGGGCTTACTCACTCTGGGATAATTTAGAGTTGCCAGTCCATCCTGACTGCAGCTTGCTGGGATGGGGAAGGAAAGAGGATCACTGAAGAAAATGCCATGCAGCCATGGGGGCAAAAACAAAATCCACGCAGTCAGCTTGGATTTGAGCCCAGGGATCTGGAGCACTTCGACCTGTGCCACCATGCTGATTTTTTTAATATCTTGACTAGCAAAGCTTTGTTTTGCCCACATTAATAATTGCATATACTTCAATGCTATATCTTGCTCTTCAAAACACGGATAAAACAGCCTTGATTAGTATATAATGGTATAAATTAAACCACTTGAAAGTGTTGCTTCACACTTAATTCAAATTGCTGAAACAAGCATCATAATAATAAGCTGGGATGCACAGTGTGATCATTTTACTCCATTGGCTGCTAGTTCACTTCAGAACTAATTTCAAGCTTCCCCCACCTACTTAACTTATAAAACATTAAGCAGTGAAATGCTGCTCTGGGGTATTAAAACTATTACATTTCTACTAGCATTTTCTGGAAACTCATGATGCTGACATAATCAGTCAGTCATTTTCCCACCTGTTATATCCTAACACAGGGTCATGGGAGTCTGCTGGAGCCAATCCCAGCCAACACAGGGCGCAAGGCAGTAATAAATCCCTGGGCAGTGCGCCAGCCCACTGCAGGGCACACACACACACACCAAGCACAATTTTGGATTGCCAATGCACCTAACCTGCATGTTTTTGGACTGTGGGAGGTAACCCACGCAGGCACGGGGAGAACATGCAAACTCCACGCAGGGAGGACCTGGAAAGCGAACCCGGGTCTCCTAACTGCGAGGCAGTAACGCTACCACTGCGCCACCGTGCTGCCCTGCTGACATAATTTCAAACGTAAAGCAAATTTCTCCAACCAGTAAAGGCTTTGGAATTATCTGACTACACATCACTACAGCAAGTATGGTGGCCTACCTGCCCTGCTTTTTGTTTCTGTGCTGCCAGAAAGTCTAAGCAAGTCTCACCACCTTGACTAGCTCTTTCAGAATTACAATTTATGCCAGACTCGATGTACCCACATGGGATTTTTATTTCTATCTATATAATGTAACATTATAATGTGTGTGTCTCTCTTATTTGTCTTACAGCTGTCAAGCTATGGCATTTCAGCTGCTTTAGTTGGTAAGCGATGGCATTTCCCACATGTATCTTCCTGTGTCAGTCCCTAGCTGGTGTAATAATATGTCTTACATAGAGGACGGTGTTTTTACTTAAGCTTTGTCTGGGACAATTCTTCACTATAAACCTTAAAGAAAGTATAAGACTTTAGCTTTTATTGAGTTTCCAATGACCCAAGAGTGATTGACGTCATTTCATTAAATTTTGAATTAGTTTACACTCAGTCAAGTATCTCTCCGTCTAATTCTGTATCCTGGATTGGCCCTTTAGCACCACCACAAAATTAGCTCAAAAGGGTAACATGGACAACTCCAAATGGAGAGCACTCCTTTCAACTAAGAATATCCATCCATCCATCCATCCATCCATCCATCCATCCATCCATTATCCAACCCGCTATATGCTAACTACAGGGTCACGGGGGTCTGCTGGAGCCAATCCCAGCCAACACAGGGGGCAAGGCAGGAAACAAACCCCGGGCAGGGCGCCAGCCCACCACAGAAACTAAGAATATGAACCTACAAAATAACAGGCATCTAGCATTATGGACCCCATGCTTTATTGGGTAATTACAAATCAAGATATGTCTAATAACACAGACACTGAGCTACCAGCATATACTCATGTTTTTTTTTTATTGGATACATTATGTGATTGCTTTCATTTCTGTCTAAGCTGGTGGCTTTGTATGTTCCAGTCTATGTAGCTCACTGAAACAGTCCTTTATAAATGCTTTTGTGTTTGAAGCAAACAGATTGATGACCATGATAAATTTTGTCACTTTCCATCAGACAAGCCTTTTCTTAAGTTAAAAAAAAACTAATCATACCTCGCTTTCCATTTGCTTGCAGCTCTGCTTTTTCATTTGATTCTGCTGATGCGTCTCCTACAACAGATACAAGGTAATGTCAGCAGCGGCCCTTCAAATGATCGGGTTGCTTTACTTTGTAAAATTCTTTGCTGTCACTGTGTAAGGGTGTATAATAAATGGATGCTTTGATTTGAACTCTTCCAAAAATGTTTTTAATTGCTTTGCACATCATCTAGCCCATTTTATTTAGCAGGAATCTTAAAAAGCTATTTGGGTTATTAAGTAATACTGGATAAAATTAGAATTGACTTCTCCAATGGATGTGCTGTTTTAATCTGTATAATGCATTCCAGGCCTTCCATCCATTCACGCATTTTCTTTGGGAGATGAAGCCTAGCAAAGCAGCCAGTGCCATCTCAACGTATGAGCACAAGGGGCAGTGGCCCTAGGAGCATAGGGACCCACGATGTTTCATGTTTCCTATGTATGTTTCTGTTTTGCTATCAAAACAAGGGCCCCAGTGCTCTACTTTGCCTATGATACTGTTAAGACAGCCCTGACAGCAGCATCATGGGACTAGTCCATCACAGGGCACACTCGCTCACACGCCCACCATTCTCACTCGTATGGGGCCAGTTTAGTGTCATCGGTTAAACTGCTATGCATGTTTTTGGGGTGAGGGATGAAAACTGGTGGTATTTTATCACTGGACCCGTGGGTGTGTGAGGTGGACTTTCAGTGAAATGGCATCCTGGCCTGGTTACTGATGCAACTGGCTACCTGTGACTATGGTAGTGACAAAACGGGTATAGAAAGGGGAGAGATGATTTCATTTAAAGCGCTGTACAATTTGCCTCACAGTGTTAGGTGGTATATTTGGACTTAAATGACATGATTGCATTTGTATCCAGAGCCTCAGTGATGAGCAAGCTAACCTCTTGATTTCAGTGATTATTCTAAAGTACGCAAAGCCTCAAAATGAAATGCTCCCTCAGTTTTTTTTTTTTTACGCAAACCCTTTTTTTTCTTACCATTTATATTTTAAATTAACAGTTGTACTCATGTGCTTATGCTTTTTTTCCCACAGGGCAGTTTTTCCAATGATATTTCAAAACACCATCTACTCACTCATTATCAGACCATTAGATGTAAGAATAATCTTTCTTTGTTTCATTTAATCCAAGGCAGCTCAGTAAAGAGGCTACTGTGTGAACTTTGAATCTTTTCCACGTATTTAAAATAAAATGCAAAGTATGTCAAAGAGTCAGGTGTCATGGAAATGAGTTAGATCTGTGTAACAGATAAAGATTAACTTTGTAAACACAAACCTCTCTCTTCAAGGCCTTGTGTGTCGTGATCTGAAAAAAAAAGAAATAAGAATAATAGGTGGTCAAAAAGAGCGGCATCTGATTGAAACCCCTGTCTGCACAGAGTCTGCATGTGGCGTCCATGCCTAACTTGATTTTCACCAACGTCCTGAAGTGTAGGTGAAGTCGGTTTGTGAATTTAAAGTGTAATGTGATCTGCGATGGACTGTCCAGGGTTTATTTCCTACCTTGTGTCCAGTAAAGCCAGGATAGCCTCCAGTTACGCATGATATGGCAGAATAAGAAAGCTCATATAATGGATCGATTGAATGTAGTATCAGACTTATAGAAAACACCACCCATCCATCCCTCCATTATCCATCCCGCTATATCCTAACTACAGGGTCACGGGGGTCTGCTGGAGCCAATCCTAGCCAACACAGGGCGCAAGGCAGGAAACAAAACCCGGGCAGGGTGCCAGCCCACCGCAAGAAAACACCATGCACTCTTAAAAGTAAAGGTGCCACAGTGGTTGTTCAGAGCAATGTCATCGGGGAACCAAAAAGATCCATCCACATGAAGGTTCAGAAAGAACCTTTTATTTATTTAGATCCATAACAGGTTCCATTAACTAAATAACCAAATAGATGGTAACAGATTTGTGAAATTCCAATAAGACACGATTTTAAAAGGATTCTTGCTGCATACAATAGCACAAGCTAAGTCCAGGTTTTCATAATTTGGTAATGTCCTGCTAGGTAGCCTACATACATTAAAGATTTCAAGTTTTACTTCTACATATTAAGAAGTTTTTTTTTTGTTTGTTTTTTTATTTTTTATTAATTTTATTGTAATCGTTCCATACAAATCAATCAATTTTTACAAAATATAGGATTGACAACAAGTCAACCCCTGCCCCTGAGAGAGAGCATGGCCAACGGAGTAAAACTTAAGGCTTGTAAACATACCTAAATTGATGAGTTTGATAGGCCAATAGAGATAAATGGAGAAGAAAAAGAAATGTGGAAATAATTGCTTCCTCTGTGCTTTAAGAGCTTATTCTAAAATATTACTGATTAGATCCTGCCATGTTTTGAAAAACGTCTGTACAGATCCTCTAACTGAGTATTTGATTTTTTCCAATTTCAAATAGTATAACACATTGGTTTCCCACTGACTTAAAAGAGGAGATTTTGGGTTCTTCCAGTTTAGCAAAATAAGTCTGCGTGCCAAAAGTGTAGTGAATGCAATCACAGTTTGTTTGTCCTTCACCACTTTAAACCCATCTGGAAGAACCCCAAACACAGCTGTTAATGGGTTAGGAGGGATTGTGACACCAAGGCTGTCTGAGAGGTAATTAAAATTTTGTTCCAGAATGATGTTAATTTGGTGCATATTAGGAAGTTTTTCAAAGCACAAAGAGCTAAATTCATATCCAAAGAATCCTTCCCAGAGTGAATTGGTGCTTTGTCAAGCAACAGTTCTATGAGGAACCACATAACCCAGTAAAGAACCTTAATATGCCATTGAAGAACCTTTATTTTTAAAGGTGTGGGTCCACACTCTTAAGAAGAAAGGTGCCAAAGTGGTTCTTCAGAATAGTGCCAAAGGAGATCTAGTTTTGGCTGCCACAAAAACTATCTGCATGACAGTTCCAGAAAGAACCTTCATTTATTTAGACCAGTAACAGGCAGTGCAGAGTTGCTAACAGATATGTGAATTAACAATGGGGCCCTGATTGTACAAGGACTCTACTGCTTACAATAACACAGGCTAAGCTCAGATTTTCTTGATCTGTTGTATCCTGCTGGGTAGACTAAATACATATTAAAATTTTTTGCCTTATCTACATATTAGGGACCTTTTCAAAGTCTAAAGAAGCAATTTCATATGCAAGGAACCTTTCCCAGAATTAAATGGTTCTCTGTCAAGTAATGGAGCTGTGAGGAACCACACAAACCAGTAAAATGCCATTTAAGAATCAGTATTTGTAAGAGTCCACATGGGGTATGGTTTTTGGTGTTGTTCATCTTGGGCTGATTAGCTACGTTTCGACTGTTTGTGTTGTCACATTCTTTATGAAAAGCATGGCTCTACCTGGTTGTCTTGTTCTATTGACAAAGGTGTGACCTACCAAAACTATGGCTCATGGGCCAAAATTGTGTCCTTTGGACCTTGTTTCTTCTAAAAATGACGAGTGTGGCTGATTTTCTTCATACTACGAGTATGTTTATTTCCTTTGCAAATCATTTAGGTACACTCTGGGTGAATATAAATGATCTGCTTCTCTGAGTAGTCATAAAATGAATCGCCAGGCATATAAAAAATACAGAAGGCAGACCAAAGGAATCAGTGGAACACTGCACAACACCAATGGCCAACATCAAAACTCTTTTGCTGAAGTTAAAGAAAAGGCAGTGCATCTCGTTTGCAGAGGAAGTGAGGTGATCTTCAGCTTAACCCAAAACATGATCACAGTATTTAAAAGTTACTGGGAAAGACATAAAAGAGCAAAGGAAATGAACTAAGTGAGCCAGCATCCGGTGCTTCCTGGGAAAGTTCTGTTTAGCAACTACAGTTTTGGTGCCCTAAATTAATCTTAAAACATATTTGTCTTGTATTTTAGACATGGCTTATTTTTTAGTGCAATGAGCTGTCTGCATTCTGCACAATGCATATTGGTGAATTCAACACCTTGCTACTTTAAAAACATATGTAGGTTCATAGTCCGGTAAAATTTTGAATCATCTATTTGACATGATCATCAGAGGAGTATCTAGAACGGGGGTCTCCAACTCCAGTTTTGGAGAGCTACTGTGGCTGCAAGTTTTTATTGTAACTCTTTTCTTAATTAGCGACCAGTTTTTGCTGCTAATTAACTTCTTTTGCCTTAATTTTAATTGACTTTTCTTGAGACTCTGACCGCTAAATTGATTCTTTTTTTATTAAATGGCACCTACACATAAATTTGATGTGAAATGAGCCAACAGATGATCAACTAAGTTAGGGAATCCAACCAACTTCACTTTATTTAGTTTCTTAACTTGAAGCCAATTCTCGTTGCTAATTAAACCCGTTATTTAAATCCATGGTGCTTATTCTGCCATGGCAGACATTTCCAAAACTGTTGATTTTCTTTTTTTAAGAGCGCTGTCAAAATGTTTTGTGGACCTGAGCAGATCAACATTACTGAAGAGGCCTTCACCTTTCTTTATTTTCAGTTATTGTGTGATGGACGCAGGTTGTTGTTTATGTGTTGGTACATTTTGTGTCCTAATATTGTTATGGTTGCTAATTAAGGAAAAAAGAAATAATTAAGGGGCCTGATTCTTAAGTTGTGCATTAATTAAAATTAAGGAAAAGAGTTAATTAGCAGCAAAAATCTGGTCATTAATTAAGAAAAGGGTTAGAATGAAAACCTGCAGCCACAGTAGCTCTCCAGGACTGGAGTTGGAGACCCCTGATTTAGAACATATGCTAAGACAGACAGACAGACAGAAGCATTATACTGGGGAACCTTTTTTCCTGTTTTTTTGATTAGTTTTACTGGTGAATTGCCTAGCAGGGCTGTCTTAACGTATGGGCATAATGGACACTGGCATTGGGCCCACGATGTTTCTGTTTTGCTATCAAAAGAGGGGCCCCAGCACATTACTTTGCCTGGGGGCCTATGATGCTGTTCAGACGGCCTTGAGTCCAATAGGGAATAAACTTTGGGAACCACAACGTATCTTAATTGTTAAGATCTACCATCATCCATATATCCGTTTCTTGGCTGCATTGAGTGCAAAACCAGGATGCCATTCCAACACAACCTACACCTCTCAGTTTAGAATCACCAGTGGACCGATTTGTCTTCTCAAGAAAACATTTAACTCTGGCAATCCTAAACTCCATGGTTGACACTTTCTTTCCTCCTCATTTCAGATGCGGATTTATCTTCTTTGTGTAGTAGCAGTCTGTCCTTGCATTCATCCAAACTGTAACCTGCTTAATAATTTCAGGTTGGAGGGCCAATGCCTATCCCAAAAGATCTGGACAAAGACCACTTTTATTTAAAATAAAAAAACTTTCTATAGGCCTTACTAGATTTTAGCTGATCACCATTATGGGGTAAATATATTTTCAGATGTTTTGCTGGGAGACTAATCCTGTTAGTGACTTATTAAATGACCAGAGCACGCCAAGCATCATTCAGCATGTCCAGCACATTTGTTGTGTCCCGCACCAAGATCTGAACTTTACTTTCCAATTTGTTTCTAAGTAACAGTAAAAGGAAAGTGATAACTAAGAACGGATTATTAAATTTGTATTTGCAACATATAAACATATTGGCTCAATGGCCCACTTTATAATGCTAAAGGTAAAAGTGCTTGATCAGTATGCCACGATAATGCTAATGATGAAGTACCAAGGAGATGGCTCCTCATTATACTGGAAATACAAAGAGTCAGCGCTCTTGTCTTCTTGACTATTCGAGTACAATATGATGTCTGCATGTTCTCCTTTCTGAGCTTGCATCTGAGGGTTTTGATTTCTCGGTAGTCTGAAAGACATGCACGTTAGGCTGGTCAGCGACTTAAAATGGATGTGTAAGCTTATGTGCTCTCGAACAGACTGGCACCTCCTCTGAGCTGCTTTCATTGCTGTCGGAATGGCTTTGACCCAAATTTGGTTTTAGAATATAAAAGTTAAGTAAATGGATGGTTGAATGAATGCATTGCACCATCTGTTGGAATAACTTGAACAGTGCATTGAAGCAGAGTACTTCACTTCGTCTCGAGTACCTACGCTCTTTTTTATAGTTTTGGAATTTAATTTAGATTTTTCTTTTTTTCTAACAGTTATCCCGTTCCTTTCTTGGGATTTGTTGTTCCTTGTTCTTTCCCTTTCGATGCGATACGGATTGAACTGAAAAAAGTATAACATTGATGTTGTTCATTCAACGTAAATTTACTCTTTTAAGCAACTTAAGAGTAGTTATTTAGTGTTGTAGCTTGAAATATATGGTTTCAGATCTCAATCAAAGTAAAAAAAAATGTTTGCACCAAAGTAAGTTATGGTGGAGGGAATAAACATAAAAATCCTATTTCAGTTAACTTTATATTTACGGTTGTTCATGTGCTGTGTTGGACAGGCCGTTTGTATTTTCTTCCGGTCGAACTTTCCAGCGTGCTGGCTTTCCAACTGGAGTGGACGTGGCTACGCAGGTCTGGTCATTTTCAGCAGCAGACTTTTATAACAGAGGATTTCTGGTAATTAACCCTGTTTCTCAACTGTTAATTTTAAGTATAAGAACTTGTAATAAAACAAACGTTCAAGAAAGCTGTAGAAACGTTTAATAATTTTTTGTTGTATATTTAAGATTTACATTGCAAAATGCTGGTATATTTGCACTAGATTTTTAAATAAATGTAAAAAGTACAGCACTGGAATGTGTTATGTTCATAATATTTCTAATAGCATAAAAACAGGTTACGACCAATAAACCATTTTAAATTGTAACAACTTAAAAAACAGATTTACTTCAATATAAAACAAGTGAATTGCACCCAATCACTCTAAATGATTTGCCTCAACTTAACAATTGTGGGTTCAATAAGATAAAAAGAATTATATTGGTTCAGATTGAAAATATTAAGTGTCAATCATTACCTTAATTTTTTTTAAGTTGAATGGAGGTTATACTTTTTTCAGTGTAAAGAGCAGACTGTTCAGATTACTATTTCAATGATAAGCAATAAGCAAAAAATTCTCCATTCACATGTCCACCTTTTAAGCTCAAAATGTAATAAATTACTAGTAAAAGAGTTTTTTATATATCTTGTAATTCTTGAAATATTTACTATTGCATTTTTGGGCTGATTTCTGTAAGAATAACAAAAGCATTCTGTACCTCGCTTTTCACTTGCCTGGATCCTTTCTTCACTTTCCATGTTCTCTACAGAGGACCCTGCATGGAGTAAAAGTATTTTCAGTAATATTGCTTTCTATATAATAACAACCTTGCCTCCTAATTGTGGCAGTGCCTATTGGTGACCAGCTCAAAGTGGTCATCCGAGATTTGGGGGATTAAATGGAAATTGCTGTCATAAATGTGAGCAGGTTGAATCAGGGGTATAAGATAATGAAGGGGACAAACAAAGCCCCTTAAAATGAAAACACCTACATGAAGGTTCAGGACAGCTCAAAGAGCCATGTGGGGTGATGAGAGATAACTGGGGTCCAGAGCCACATGCAAGTGGGACATTTTTGCTGATAAAACACAATGTTTGTATAGAAATTATTGTGAGCAATACTTTGATGGAGAGCACACAGGCAATGTTGACCAGTGATGGGTCAGAGACAGACTAACAGATGAGGACAGGAGTCTGCTCAGAGCCAGCCTGCTTCATGTGTTTTCTTCGGGGTTTGGGTGCAAGTTGTAAGAAAGATGTAGTAGTCGAGTGTATGGCATTCTGAAACCCCTCCATTTGTGCTCTTAGCTGCGGACATCACAGTTCAACTTGAGGACAGCTTTCTGTGTCGAATGCCCCATCATTGCCTGTTGTAGGTGAACAAAGCTATCATTTTATTATATGAAAAGCCTAGCGAATTGCTACATGACATAAAAGCTTGGTTAGCCTTCTGTGCCCAAATCTTTATTTATATTAGAGTTAACTAACAGCACTGCTTGGGTTAGGGGCACCAACCAGTACTGTCCACCAACTAAATTTTGAAAAATAAAATAATAACCTACACAGTCTTCTGCTGTGCAAAAGAGGAATCTGTGCAAAATCTGTCAGAGATATATTCAATGGTGTAGATTTGTTTACCAGACAAACACACACACACACACATTCACCTTTATATTGTCACACACGTGCACATGGGAGGCAGCTAAAGGGCTTGGGTGAGGGAAATCCCAAATCTGACTGGGATGTGACAGAGTGCACTGACTTTTTCTCGCTTTCCTGCAGACCAATCACAATTCCGGGTCTGGACCTATAGAGGAAGGCCTTGCCAGCTCCGGCCCCCTTGATAGGCTCGAGCCTATGGCTGAAGACCTTTCCAATCCCAGTCCCTTTGATGTTGCTTCCTGCCATGACCTTTAAAAGCCTCCATCTTTTCCCTATTCCCTCAGTTCTGTTTTGGACTCCAGTTTGTGCACATCAGTGCTATCATTTACTTGCAATTTGCAGCCAGGAAACCAAATATATGGGTGGCTGCCCCAAACCTTGCTATGGCTCTTTGTGGAGTTTGTGACAATATATTATGTTTACAGTATTAGTCAGACATACTGATTGTTTCCAAAGCTGAAGTTTAGGCACTTTCTTCAATTCTTCCATCAGACTTGAAGTAAATCCAGATATCCGTTTTCTGAACCTACTAATGACTGACAGGGGAGTGGGGGCACAACATCCATCCCACAAGAAATTATTAGAACTAAGTTAAGTTGGGATGCCAGTCCATTGTGAGGCATATTGATGTGCACACCTGTTTGCAAAGTTCCTTATCCATAAAATGTTAACGTCTAACTACATGTTATTTATTTATTTTTGAAAAGAAAGTCTATACTGCAGCTCCTGCTCGATAGAGTGTGAACTGATGCCTGTTATCAGATTCTGCTGAAGAGGCCTCTGCAATGAGAACCAGTGTTATCTCATTTCTCAGAAAAATGTCATTTCTTCTTGAATGTGACAAGTATAACCCTGTACAGTATCTCAAAGTTTGTTCATTTTATATCCAATTTATGTATGCATTTGGCAAATTTGAGAAAAGATGAATACTTTTTCTATATACAGTATGATCAGGACCACATATATTAGGAGCCACCTTAGAGGGAAATTGTATTTCAGAGAAGCAGGAAACTGCCACTTATAAGCATATGCAGTAAGCACAGGGCGGGTGGCCTGAGGGAGTCTTTGTTCCCCAGTGTGACAAATGGGGGCAGGTGAGCCCAGTGAAGGATTTGGCTATAATGAAGGACAGGCTTCTCTTATGTAACACTCTTGCCAGCAAAACCCTTAGATTTAAAATAGTATCAGAAAGACACAAAACCATGCAAAATTTATATATAGAGAGAGCAATACACAGTTTCTTAAATATACAAGAATACAATACATACTTCTATATAAACTGCTCATGGAGATGAACTTTAGGAATCATCAAATTCTCAATTTAGTAAATAGATATGGCCAGTTATGGGTGTCTGGGCCTCTAAAAAGTATCAAAATGATGCTAAAATAGCACCCTGGCCCAGAAGTGACCTGGGCAAGGGCTGTAGAAAATGATACAAATGACCACTTCCTGCCATAGCTCATTCTACCTGAGTTATGAAATGAGCTCTACAGAGAGGGGTAATAAAGGCCACTTTAACAAAGGCCAGGGTCTGAGGTGAATTGAAGTGAAGGCTTACTAGGAAGGAGCTAATGAAACCTTGATATTCTGAAGGAATCAAATTAATGGTCCAAGAAAAGAACAATCTAGATGAGAACAGGCCATTCAACCCAACAAAACATGTCAGTCCTTTCCACTTAATTCTTCTAAAATGACATTAAGCCTACTTTTGAAAGGCACTAAAGTTTACTGTCTACCACACGACTTGGTAGCTTATTCCTAGTGTCTATTATTCTCTGTATGAAGAAACTCTAATGTTTGTGTGAAATCTACCCTTAATAAGTTTCCAAACTGTGTCCCCATGTTCTTGATGAACTCATTTTAAAATACAAGTCTCGATCCACTGTGCTAATTCCCTTCATAATTTTAAACACTTCAATCATGTCACCTTTTAATCTTGTTTTGCTTAAACTGAAAAGGCTCAGCTCTTTTAATCTTTCCTCATAACTCATCCCCTTTAGCCCTGGAATCAGCCTAGTCGCTCTTCACTGGACCTTTTCTAGTGCTGCTATGTCCTTTTTGTAGCCTGGAGACCAAAACTGTACACAGTACTCAAGATGAGGCCTCACCAGTGCATTATAAAGGTTGACCATAATATCCTTGGACTTGTACTCCACACATCATGCTATATATCCTAACATTCTGTTAGCCTTCTTAATGGCTTCTGAACACTGTCTGGAAGGTGAGTCCACTACGACCCCTAAATCCTTCTCATAAGGTGTATTAAATTTCATCTGTCCAAGCCTGTATGCTGTCCAAGTACCTCTGCAATGATTCAACGAATTTCAGATTTTTTGAAATCCACCTGGCTTTTTATCATCTGCAGATTTAACCAGCTTGTTATTTATATTCCATTCCAAATTATTTATATATATATATATATATATATATATATAT
>JANRMT010062796.1:8264854-8324435 GCA_026402145.1 Polypterus bichir lapradei | reverse complement strand
ATATATATATATATATATATATATATATATATATATATATATATATATATATATTAGAACACTGTAGACGAGAACAGGCCATTCAGCCCAACAAAGCTTGCCAGTCCTATATATATATATATATATATATATATATATATATAAAATATATATTAAAAATAGCAGTGGCCCTAGCACTAACCACTGTGGGACACCACACTTAACATCAGCCAATTCTGATGATGTTCCTCACGCCATTACCCTCCAATTCTGCACCCCTCTGCACACTACATCCTGAACTCCCACTTCTTTTAGTTTGATTCCCAACCTCTCATGCGGCACCATATCAATGTTTGCATGTGTTTCAAAATGAGCAGAATATTACAAGCAGTAAAATAGACTAAAGCCCTGTATTTAAATTTGATTAATTTACTTTCATTATACGCTAAGTTAACTCCTTTATTCATCACTTTGAAATGTTTTGCATTTAGCAACATTCAGTGCAGAGCTGGTTCCTGCTTTGCTCTTCATGTTATTAGGATAAGCTTAGTCGCCTCCAACACTGAAACGGATTCAGGAAGTTTGATAATGGACTGGTGGACTTTCATATTTGTGTTTAAGGACTAAGTATTCATTTCATAGGACCGGTAGCCCATTGTAGATTGGCTTCTTTCTTGCACCTACTGAGATCAGCTTTGCTCCCTTACAGCCCTCTCCAGGTGAAGCCAGTATAAAAATGGAAGTATAAACACTTGTGAAAGGAAGAAAGAAGAAAAGATTGACATACCTTGTCTTCTCGTTTCTTGTAGTCTTCCCCTACCTCCTGACTCCGCCAATAAGGCATCTATAATAGAAATTAGATTTGCTTATATTTTAAAATGAAAAATTATATTACGGTAACGGATGGATGGATGGAGTGACCACTACAATGCCAGTAACCTCAAACTAGGTACTTAAGCTCACTAATGTCAGACTGGCTGCGCATGAACGTTTTGCAGTATTTTACCTTACTGATAATCAGAAGAATGTCAGCTTATACTAAATCACTCTGCCACCCATTTATATGAATATCTGGAAACATGAAGGTAGGATGTTTCAATCCCCTGCCAATTGTTAAACAGATGATGACTGAAAATCCATATTTTTGATTCCATTTTTTTAGTTACGGAATAAGAGAGATCTGGAGTATATTCTGGCAACATTGTGAAGCAGGAACCAACTCCGGGCAAAAGGCCATACTGTTATAAATCACAATCATTCACACATACCTACACTCACTCAAATCAACGCAATTAATGGTTAACAAATTACCTTATGTGCAAACGGAGTACATAGGGAAAGTCCACTGTATCTCAAAGAGAAGATAAAAACTCTGCACATACATTAGCCGAGAACTGCAACCAAGTCCACAGTGCTGTAAGGCAGAAGCTCAATCACTCTGCCACCCTTCACCCTCATCACCAGTCAAGCTAGTACCTCAAAAAACCACTTGTGTGCACAAATTTGGAGGCTCAGCTGGTGAAAAGATAAGAATTTGTGTCCCATGTTGAAAACTGGAAGAGATGACGTCTGTATAAACTCATCGAGCTCTATCAACCTTTACCAGATTTTCTAATATCATTGTAATGACTAACCACATAGGTGAGTGTCTACCATGCATGTAGTGAGATCAAATGTCAGAAGTGTTGTATTTTTAATCACAATTTTGCCGACTCAGATTTTACTATTGGCATCTTGTGAAGCGCTGAGCAAGACCCAAAGTCTGCCTAGCATCTAAAGTTAGGAACTGTTGTATTATAATTGGGCACTTAAAGTGGATTTGACCACCAAATGTTCAAAGTATAATTAATGTTGTTTTTTTTTTACTTCTATATATAAATCACCCAGTTGATTAAGTTATTAGAATTGATGGTCGGACAGATGGATGGACATTTCCTGCAAGACTAGAAATGCTACATGTGCTGATCTTGACACAACCTAAGAAATAAAGCCATGTCAGAAAAACCTGAGTGAGAGTAAAATGTAACCATTTGAGAACATAAGCAGCAAGATGGTCATTAAACATCATAGAAGAAAAACAGCCAATGTGTATTAAACTATAGTTCTTACATCTCTCCACTTCTCATTTCAAATGCCCACTCTTTGAACCTACATCCACCTTCTGGTCTACTCCATCTCTCACGTCTGACTTTATTTCCTTCTGTCCAGCACCTCTCTCTTTTCTGTATCTTCTCGTATTTCCATAATACTGGAAATATCAGATGAAGGTTCCACAGTTGACAGGTTGTGTTTCCATACATCTATCCATTTTCCAACCCGCTGAATCTGAACACAGGGTCATGGGGGTCTGCTGGAGCCAATCCCAGCCAACACAGGGCACAAGGCAGGAACCACAGCCAGGGTGCCAACCCACCGCAGGACACACATAAACACCAAGCACACAATTTAGAATCGCCAATCCACCTAACCTGCATGTCTGTGGACTGTGGGAGGAAACCGGAGCGCCCGGAGAAAACCCACGCAGACACGGGTAGAACATGCAAACTCCACGCAGGCAGGATCCAGGAAGCGAACCCGGATCTCCTAACTGCGAGGCAGCAGCACTACCACTGCGCCACCATGCCACCCTCAGGTTGTATTTCTATCTTTTAATATTTTTTATGTATAATATCAATTGTTTGGTAAGCAGTTTGCAGAACAAATAACAGAAATAAATTCCTATATAGAAGGTAGATCTTAAAATAAAAATCAATTTAAAGAATGAGGGATTCTGTAATGGAGCAGACACCATTGTGACCTTACAACGCTTGAGCTATAGTTTCATTCTGGACTGAGATGAAATCGTAATGGACTTGGCATATTCTCCCTGTATGTTTAAATTCTTCACACGTTTCCACAAACTAATTGGTGACTTTAAATTGGTCCTATATGTATGAGTATGGACATTTACATGAGCGTACTCTGTTATTACTGACACTGTATTCAGGGCTGGTTTTTACTACATTTGCCTTTTCAGATGCAGTCAGGACGGGCTCACGCAGGGCGATCTTAACAGCATCATAGGCCCCCGGGCAAAGTAGTATGCTGGGGCTCCTGTTTTAATAGCAAAATGAAAATATACAGTACATAGGCATCAGAAACACTGTGGGGCCCTATGTTCCTGGAGCCCCTGGCCAGTGCCCATTGTGCCTATATGTTAAGATGGCCCTGCTTGTGCCACATGACCTCGAATAAGCAGTTTTAAACATGGAGAAATAAATCAGATCATTTAAAGGTTAGCATCATTGACTCCCATTTGTGGATACCTGGGTTCAACCCCTTTGTGTAATTATGCATGTATAACTGTGTATAAACTCTCCCTCAATGACTCATTGCTACTGTTTTGAGTTCTCTGCATGAAGGACTGGTATTTCACCCATCAAATGTTCCTGCCTGATGTTTGTATCTACACATGACAGGCTGCCCTTACCTGTAACTATATTTTTTATTATTAATTCATAAGCATATCTGGCTACTACTTGGTTGTACAAAATTTTGAAATATAAACAGAGCGAGAGATGGAGAAGCATGACAATAAGCTGTATAGCTGATAGCAGCCTTGCATCTAAAGGAATGGATGAGGTCTCAGCAGAAATACACAACACTGCCATTTTAGTATTTATGTTTCGAGATCACATAGCTGAGGTCAACTTTGAAAAGACAGTAGGCCTCATTAAGGATGGGGACTTCAACAATATAGTATGCCGATCTCTTTTATTCCCTACTTGCCCTTTCTTCAACTTTCAGCACATTTGTGTAATATAACCAGCTTGTGGGCATCGTTCAAATTACTCACTTACGGAACAACAAAGAAGTGCTTAATGATGTATAAGCTGTCTTTGGAAAGTGAATAAGGAACGCTTCAAGTTCTAGATCAGCACTCAGAGGACACCTGAACCAACCAGCCAAGCCCGAAATGAGCAGAAGAGCCACCGCCTATTTCTCTTCTGCATTCACAATCACACAGCCTTTTCAACTGTGGGGCTGCATTTTAAGATTTTTTTTTTTAATGAAAACATACTGTAACCACCAGTTGGCTTGACTGAAGTGCACCTTTGTAGTTTCTTCTGTATATTTATTAATGTTTTTTGAATTTGAGGCAGCGTGGCCTGTGAGATATCTGACACAAAATTTAAACGTTGCTAGTTCAGTCCCCGCTTCTGGCTTGCTGCATCACCTTTAGTCTGCCTGTGCTCACATTATCAAAAAGCAAAGATAATGCAAATGAAAAAATGCTTTGCAATGCTGTTCTCTGCCTAAAGGCACAATATAAAGCAAGGACGTCTATTTGAAATCCCCTGAATGACAATGTAGGCTTTGATTAAGACAGTATTCACTATGAAGGTCACTTAATTAAATAAACGCAATTGATTGATATTAATGAACGCATAACTCCCATTAGGCAGATAGTTTCTAGTTTATTTAAGTGAAATTGATTGAGTACCACCTTCTAAAAAGAAAACACTGCTGCAAAAATAAGACAATAAAAAAGACTCAGCTCCATGTAAGTTTGCCATACAGAGATCATGCAAAGAGCGGCTCATCCATGTCGCCAAATTAAAGTCCCACTCACCTGAGTCATATCCACAAGCCAAACCAATCAAAAGAATGAGCCACAATCTCATTTTGGCCAACCTGTGTTGAACAGCTGTCCTCCTTAATGAAGTAGCAAGCAGGCCTTTAAATAGGAGATGCATAATCATGTGATTTCCATAAACAAACGACATTGTCTTTTTTTGCCCATTCTCTTTTTTCCTCGCTCTCCCTGTCTCAACGGTCATCTCTGGTGGCACACAGAGGTGGCATTCTTTGTTGGGACAGTGCTCTCTTTGTGCCTGTGCATCGACACTTCCGGGCGCATGACCCACCAGACCAGAGATACCGCTTAATCTTTTCTTGAATTTTTTAGGATAAACAAAAGTCTAGATGATAAGGCATGGTGATGACTTAATGGGGGGTGCCAAAACTAGCAGAGAGAGCTGACAACATGCAGAATTTGCAGAGGCTTATTGTGCGAATCAACACAATCCTCAATGGTCAGGATGATGATTTTCCTTGCTGAGGACACACTTAATGAAAGGAAGACATTTTAAACAAAGAGAATTTACTGTTCACCGCACAACAAATGTGTCCCATATTCAACTCATAATTACTTAATGAATGTATGACTCCGATTTCCTATAAGCATTCTTGTAAAACATTACTTTAGTGTTTATCTTGTTTTCCCCACTTTTGACATCAAGAGTTTCAGCACAAACAGTATAAAGCTTTCTGTTGTCTGCACGTAAGACAGCAATGATGGAATTTGAACACAACTGCCTGCAAGTGTAATCCTCGATACTGATTATTGTGCGACCCGAGTAAATCAACTCCCTTACCTATGGGTAACAACAGTATTTTACGTGTTTTTGTCAAGTGTCTTGCTTTTTCTTCAAAAGATGCTATATAAAATAACATTTATTGGCTTGTTTTTTCATAAATTTGTCACATTACCAAATGCGACTTCTGTATATAAATTTTGTCTTTCAGGAAATGTGGCTTATTTCTTCTTACAATAAATTAGAAAATCAAGGAGCACTTTCGGAAAGTAACCTTCTCGGCAGAAATGTGTAGCCCTTTCTGGGGTGTAATTCTTTTTTGTCAGTCTCTTGTAATCTTTTGTCTTCCTTACATTTCAGACACACTGTATTTCTGTATTTGGCTGACACAGCAGTTAGCACTGCTGCTTCCATAAATCTAGCTCCAGATGAGTCTCTGTGGATTTTTCATATTCTTCCCTTGTCTGCTTGGGTTTTGTTTCTGGGGTATTCAGGTTTCCTCCCACATCTCAAGGACTGGAACAGGACAGTGGTTCTCAAGTTCAGTCCTGTGAGACCCCATAACTGTGGATTTTTATTCCTATCAATCTGACAATCAGTGCCCCATTCTTGCTTTTACCTTTTTTTGTGTTAGTGAACTGACCCTTTATTCTCTTATTCTAAAAAACACTGAAATATTTGAAATGTTAAAGGAATACTTCACACAGAGATGATATTTTTGTACAGTATATGTTACTTACCCAATTTGGTTTGTAGTAATAGGCAAGAAGATTTTTAATCTAATGTTTTTATGAAGAGTGATCATAAATAACAAAGTTTTTGATAGAATGGAGCACAATGGTGAGCAATGCCAAACAACAGTAAGCTAAATACTGTAAAAATGTCCATTCAAACAATCTCATGTTATTTGAGTCATATAATCCACGTCAAATCTTCCAGTCATATGCTCGCAATGTGCAAAACGCTGGGATCTTTTGTTAAAATATTTTTAAATAAATACTTCAGAAAAATAAAAATAATCCATAAGCAAAAAGCCCCTTCACATGGGGTCGTGCTTTGGAATTGATGACCCACCTCTTCCACTCATTCATTGGTCAGGAGTTCTGCCTCCGATTCAAAAGTGCCACTCCATGTGAAGGATCTTCCTGTTTGTTCACTACTTTTATTTAACAATAATCTAGCAAAATGCATGCATTTTGCACATTGTGAAAATACATCAGGATGACTTGGCATGTGGGTTGTACAATCCAAATAATGTGAAGTTTTTTTTCATTAATGTTTTTATATTATTTGCTGTTATCCAGCATTTGTCACCAATTGGGTTCCAAGTTATCAGAAACGATGTTATGTCTATTCTCCATCAAAATAAAGAGATTACAATTTTTTCTTGGCCATTGTTACAAACTACATAGGGTAAGCAACCTAAAAATATAATTTTTGGTGAAGTGTTTCTTTACATTTTCTTTTCCATTTTCTTTATAATTTATACTTTTCTATAAAGGTTGCTCCATTAAGTTCACTTCTCTGCTTGTTTATATGAAAAGTTTCTTAATAAGTAGACAAGTCAAAGTAGCAGTGAAGTAATTTCTCCCCATTAGTATTTAACCTTGTCTGCATTCAATGCTAATCTTCAGCGTTTGGGCGTAACTAAGGGACTAAACTCTAAAATAGTAAATTAAAACAAAAACAGCATAGGAAACATACACCTTTAAAGCTATGGCTAAAAAAAACAAATACTTTTGAATTTCTTAAAAATATTTCTAGGCTAGATAACTAAACAATAAAACCAATTAAAAGTAAAAAAGATACACCGATTATGAAATTGGTTGGCATGAACTTGAAAACCACTGGGTTAGGATCATTGGAGAATTGGAGATTCTTTGATGTGCAGGTCTGCAAGTGTGCCAGTGGGCCTTCTGGTGGTCTGCAGCCTAATGCTGCTGGGATATGCTGTGGTCTGCTGCAATCCTGAACTGAATTAAGTAAAATTAAGAATGTTATGTTATGGCTATATTTAATGTATTGTGTAATTGCCAGTTGTAATTGTAATTTTTGTACCAGTAATACCACCGGTGATTCTACTTTGTTGACCATGGGTTTTACTATGCTCCCCCCTGTTTTTCAATATTTTCTTATCATTTCTATGCCCATGTGTCTTTCCTTTCATGTATTTACAGAGTCTTTAAAAGCTCAACTACAGATTTCATTGTCAGCAGTCTTTAATACCTCTAATTAAATATATTGTTTACTAGTGTTCAGTTTAGACTCAAAATATAACATGAGATCAGACTGTGGGCTTTGACATTTAATAAGCCTCATTTCTATTCAAGAGCCATGCAGAGTAGTCATGTATACATTGCCAGTGAAGAAAATTTGCAAACTCCGCACTGTGACCAGATCAGGAATCAAGTAGAGATGTCCCTGGAGCTTTGAGGCAGCAATGCTAACCCTTATAGCACCGCACACATCCCTGTCATTTATCTTGTACTTAATTTACAGCATCTGGCAATCTAAGACAAGCTTTTTGGCATCCAATATCTTTATAATTGATTTTAAAATACTCTTGCTTGTACAAAAGTCTCTTTAACAATCTTGTGCCTTCATATGTTTCCAAATGCCTACCTCTGCAGGCTCTAAATCATTCTCTCGAAGTTTCAGGCGCTGGCATTATCTACAGAGTGCACCTTGAATGAAACATAAAAGGATTTTGTTTTTATGTACCAAAACTTTGGAGGGTATTGCCAACAGAAATATGTTGGCAATATTTACCACTGCATAATAATACAATATTACCACTGTAGAACACTTACTGAAACCTATAAAAACACAATTTTTCAGTTTGGCTTTTTCTTAACTAAAATTGTATCTTGTTTAAAAAAAAAAAAAAATTCTGACTGATATTTACTGTGCTGTGAGACCTCATTCAGTCCCAAACTGTGTTTCACATAAATGTGACAATCTGGAATTTTGATCTATTTGCCTGGAAATTTTTTCACAGTTCTGTCCAAAACCAGCTGGTAAGGTAATCTACTGCATCTGAGCAAAGTTAGTGTTATATTACAAAGGGTATGAATATTTTTTAAATCTCGGAGTATTTACTTTTTCCTTTTTAGCAAATTATCGAAAGATTTTTTTAGTTTATTTCTTTTGACTTGGCATGATGTGTGCTGTTTTGTTGATCAGTTGGGAAAAGTCTTACTTTAACAGATTGCAAGTTTACAATCTGACACAATGAAACCTGAAAGTAATTTTTTAGTTGACTACTTCTATTCCATATGCTATGTATGCATAGCTGGTTTGGCTGTTCATATTATGCACATGATAATCAATTGTGTAATAAAATTTGAGACAATTAGCATCATTAGTTATTATACGGTTCCCTTGTTCTTTTTCCTTCTCTGGATCCTGCTGTGGTGCTATACACTATTGCACCATTGTTGAAGTGTCCCAGCAATCTTAGGGAAAGTTTCATCAACCTGAAGGACAAAACTTATATATCAGATTTCTATGATTTCATTACAAATTATGATTTTTAAGTGCAGAATGCCCAGGAGGGACTGGGTGATCATCAGGCCTTGGTCAACAAAACTTTATGTTCTTTAACTACTGAAGATTTTGGGCTCCCATGGGTTTCTTTTCTCCAGGAAATGGCTTTCTGGAGTTTTACAGTAGCTTTTCTCTACTGTGTAAACATCAGGCCATAGCTAATTTTAAAATAATGAAACTAATGAATATGTAATAGCACCTCTTCAATGACAAGCAGGTAATCCACCCATTATCCAACCCGCTATATCCTAACTACAGGGTCACGGGGGTCTGCTGGAGCCAATCCCAGGGCGCAAGGCAGGAAATAAACCCCGGCCAGGGCGCCAGCCCACCGCAGGGCGCACACACACACACACACCCACACTAGGGACAATATAGGATCGCTAATGCACCCAACCTGCATGTCTTTGGACTGTGAGAGGAAACCAGAGCACCCGGAGGAAACCCACGCAGACACAGGGAGAACATGCAAACTCCGTGCAGGGAGGACCCAGGAAGCGAACCCAGGTCTCCTAACTGTGAGGCAGCAACTCTACCCACAAGTAGGTAATGATTTGAGAACATTTTTAGTTACTCTGTATACTTTATTTTTTTTATTGATTATGTTTACTGTTTCAGGTACTACATAAACAGTACTTATTTGACTTTCTAAAATGCATGAAGCAGCCCTTACCTGTAATGTTTTGCTCTTCAATCTATGTCTATGCTGTCACTGAACTAAACTGAAAGGACTCAAAGTTTTGACTAAAAAGGTTTTCATTCCAGGAAAGCACAAACACTGCTTACTTTGATCTCAAATTCAAAAATCAAAACGACTTTCCATTTCATCAATAATAAGCAGCAACAAATTCCATCCATTCATATTCTTTTTCTTTGAGAACTGGAATCTATTCCAGCTACACCACAGACAGAATAGGAGCTTACCTTTGGTGAAGCACCATTCCATCAGAAGCACACTCATGTAGATCGGGTTCCCTAAAATGTTCATGGAATGTGGATAAGTAGAGTTCTGACAAAAAAAAGAAAAAACCTACAGGAGGGACCATGAAAAATTCACACAGACAGAAGCAGTGCCAAGATTTAAACCCACGTCTCTGAAGCAGTGACACGGTTGTAAAACATTTTTTGCAGTCTTCAGTCCCACATATTTCAATTATACTTTTAATGAAATGCAACCGACATAGGAGGCTGCCTAATCTGATAGTTGATGAAAGACACCTTAATGCCATTTTTGTCATTTTGACAAATACACTCACCTAAAGGATTATTAGGAACACCATACTAATACGGTGTTTGACCCCCTTCCGCCTTCAGAACTGCCTTAATTCTACGTGGCATTGATTCAACAAGGTGCTGAAAGCATTCTTTAGAAATGTTGGCCCATATTGATAGGATAGCATCTTGCAGTTGATGGAGATTTGTGGGATGCACATTCAGGGCACGAAGCTCCCGTTCCACCACATCCCAAAGATGCTCTATTGGGTTGAGATCTGGTGACTGTGGGGGCCATTTTAGTACAGTGAACTCATTGTCATGTTCAAGAAACCAATTTGAAATGATTCGAGCTTTGTGACATGGTGCATTATCCTGCTGGAAGTAGCCATCAGAGGATGGGTACATGGTGGTCATGAAGGGATGGACATGGTCAGAAACAATGCTCAGGTAGCCCGTGGCATTTAAACGATGCCCAATTGGCACTAAGGGGCCTAAAGTGTGCCAAGAAAACATCCCCCACACCATTACACCACCACCACCAGCCTGCACAGTGGTAACAAGGCATGATGGATCCATGTTCTCATTCTGTTTACGCCAAATTCTGACTCTACCATTTGAATGTCTCAACAGAAATCGAGACTCATCAGACCAGGCAACATTTTTCCAGTCTTCAACTGTCCAATTTTGGTGAGCTCGTGCAAATTGTAGCCTCTTTTTCCTATTTGTAGTGGAGATGAGTGGTACCCGGTGGGGTCTTCTGCTGTTGTAGCCCATCCGCCTCAAGGTTGTGCATGTTGTGGCTTCACAAATGCTTTGCTGCATACCTCGGTTGTAACGAGTGGTTATTTCAGTCAAAGTTGCTCTTCTATCAGCTTGAATCAGCTCTGACCTCTAGCATCTACAAGGCATTTTCGCCCACAGGACTGCCGCATACTGGATGTTTTTCCCTTTTCACACCATTCTTTGTAAACCCTAGAAATGGTTGTGCATGAAAATCCCAGTAACTGAGCAGATTGTGAAATACTCAGACCGGCCCGTCTGGCACCAACAACCATGCCACGCTCAAAATTGCTTAAATCACCTTTCTTTCCCATTCTGACATTCAGTTTGGAGTTCAGGAGATTGTCTTGACCAGGACCACACCCCTAAATGTATTGAAGCAACTGCTATGTGATTGGTTGATTAGATAATTGCATTAATGAGAAATTGAACAGGTGTTCCTAATAATCCTTTAGGTGAGTGTATATACAGTGGCTTGCAAAAGTATTTGGCCCCCTTGCACTTTTCCACATTTTGTCACATTACAGCCACAAACATGAATCAATTTCATTGGAATTCCACGTGAAAGACCAATACAAAGTGGTGTACGCTTGAGAAGTGGAACGAAAATCATACATGATTCCAAACATTTTTTACAAATAAATAACTGCAAAGTGGGGTGTGCGTAATTATTCAGCCCCCTTTGGTCTGAGTGCAGTCAGTTGCCCATAGACATTGCCTGATGAGTGCTAATGACTAAATAGAGTGCACCTGTGTGTAATCTAATGTCAGTACAAATACAGCTGCTCTGTGACGGCCTCAGAGGTTGTCTAAGAGAATATTGGGAGCAACAACACCATGAAGTCCAAAGAACACACCAGACAGGTCAGGGATAAAGTTATTGAGAAATTTAAAGCAGGCTTAGGCTACAAAAAGATTTCCAAAGCCTTGAACATCCCACGGAGCACTGTTCAAGCGATCATTCAGAAATGGAAGGAGTATGGCACAACTGTAAACCTACCAAGACAAGGCCGTCCACCTAAACTCACAGGCCGAACAAGGAGAGCGCTGATCAGAAATGCAGCCAAGAGGCCCATGGTGACTCTGGACGAGCTGCAGAGATCTACAGCTCAGGTGGGGGAATCTGTCCATAGGACAACTATTAGTCGTGCACTGCACAAAGTTGGCCTTTATGGAAGAGTGGCAAGAAGAAAGCCATCGTTAACAGAAAACCATAAGAAGTCCCGTTTGCAGTTTGCCACAAGCCATGTGGGGGACACAGCAAACATGTGGAAGAAGGTGCTCTGGTCAGATGAGACCAAAATGGAACTTTTTGGCCAAAATGCAAAACGCTATGTGTGGCGGAAAACTAACACTGCACATCACTCTGAACACACCATCCCCACTGTCAAATATGGAGGTGGCAGCATCATGCTCTGGGGGTGCTTCTCTTCAGCAGGGACAGGGAAGCTGGTCAGAGTTGATGGGAAGATGGATGGAGCCAAATAAAGGGCAATCTTGTACGAAAACCTCTTGGAGTCTGCAAAAGACTTGAGACTGGGGCGGAGGTTCACCTTCCAGCAGGACAACGACCCTAAACATAAAGCCAGGGCAACAATGGAATGGTTTAAAACAAAACATATCCATGTGTTAGAATGGCCCAGTCAAAGTCCAGATCTAAATCCAATCGAGAATCTGTGGCAAGATCTGAAAACTGCTGTTCACAAACGCTGTCCATCTAATCTGACTGAGCTGGAGCTGTATTGCAAAGAACAATGGGCAAGGATTTCAGTCTCTAGATATGCAAAGCTGGTAGAGACATACCCTAAAAGACTGGCAGCTGTAATTGCAGCAAAAGGTGGTTCTACAAAGTATTGACTTGGGGGCTGAATAATTACGCACACCCCACTTTTCAGTTATTTATTTGTAAAAAATGTTTGGAATCGTATGATTTTCGTTCCACTTCTCAAGTGTACACCACTTTGTATTGGTCTTTCACATTCATTTAACAAATTGATCATGAATGGATTTATTTCACATACTACTTTCTCATATAGTATATCTGCCCCGAAATTAGCCATGAAATGAATTTCTAGCTACTTCCCTGCACCTTCTTCTTCTTCTTTCTTTCAGATCATCTTCTTCCATATCTTTCTGTCTTCTGCATTTTGTTCTGTTACACCCATCCCCCCTATTCTTCTCCTACTTCGGCCAACAGTAGCCCAATTTCTGCCAGCACCCTGTTGGCTAACAGTACTGGTGGCAGTCGTTGTTAACCCGGGCCTCGACCGATCCGGTAGGGAAATTTGTATTGTTGTTCGCATATTGATCTGGCAAAATTTTACACCGGATGCCCTTCCTGACGTAACCTTCCCTATTTACCTGGGCTTGGGACCGGCACAAAGAAACACTCTGGTTTGTGCATCCCCTGTGGCTGGGTTAGCTACTTCCCTGAACCTGAAGGGTCAGAAATGACCCATAACTACTTTTTAGTCAATTGAGCATAACTTTATTAAGTAGTCTTAGGCTATCCGTTACAAAGGACCTCCAGCACCCAGTAACATGTTCTTGCAAAGCAAGAGAGGACTCAAGAGTTGAGGTGGTTTTGTGAAGGAGCAGGCTGCGAGGCTGAGATATTCTCAACTGAGGTTAGTTCTCTGTTACGTGGTGTGCTTCCCTCCTTCTGTTGATTCTTTGTTAGTTTTACCCTACCTGAGAAGGAAATCCCTTTTTTAACTTTGTTCGATATTTATGCATTCTGCTGGGTTCTTTTGAAAACACACTCAGCAGTTCACACCTGTTACAGATATCAAGCTATCTATAATTCCAGAGAAGTAGTTGCTCATGCAAAGTTTTGACCAGGGCTTAAAAAATAAAAAAAATAGATATCAAAGATACAAGCTGATTAACTGTGGAGTGATCAGAAGGAGGTATGACTATTTTTCATAACTGTCAAAATGTTTTTAAATTTATGCTTAAGTAACATAGTGAACGTTCTAATCAACTGCCTGTTAATTTATTGAACTTGAGTATGAATTTAACAATATAATAAAGTACTTCAATGGCAATACAGTATTACAATGTCTTCGATATTGAATTACACTTAAAATGAATTTATGAACATTGTCAAAAGTATCTTTCATACACAACAAAACCTGAAGGTGGGTACAGCCATACTGTATTTACAACAATTGACAAAAAGGTTTTCATTTGCATGTTATGGAAAATTTAATCCAATTCTGAAAGTGTACTGACATTTTATATAAAAGTAATGAACTACAAGAACCAAACTAGCTTTGTCTGGAATTGTAGTTTGAAGGCAAATAATAGATTGGCAGACTGAAAAGCTGGAATTTGAACAACCCCAAATATTTGGTGCCACTGTCTATCCTACCTCGAAGGCACTGGAGATCTTCTGCAGCCAGACTTTCAAAGCTCTGCTGCATACACCTCAGTGAATTCTTCCTCACAACAGAGGCTCCAATCTGCAGAAACCTGTACCCTATGTTTGTCCAGAGGCTCCATCGATTATAAACTCACATTTTCTTGTCCTCATATTTAAAGAATGTACTCGCATCCCACTCACGTCTGGTGTTTGCATTACACCAGCTGTTACTATACAAGGCTCTGTTTCACCTTGATTATGTACTACAAGTCCAACACTAGAAAACAGGGTTGTGGAAGCATGCAGATTTGCATCTGAGAATGAGTAGGAATGAGATTCAAACTCAAGACACGGGATCCAGGAGCCAACCGTGCAAACCTCTGTGCCACCATGCAGCCCAAAATATAAAGATATGTTAAGATACAAGATGAAGGAAAATCACACTCAATTATATACTACCTTTATAAAGTTATCTGAAAATAAAAATGAATATTTTAATTGAACCTAAAAGATTGAACATTATGTTTTCTGATTTGCAACATCTTGTGTGTATTTATCTCTAAAATTATATTTTTTTCCTAAGTTGAAGCAGTACTCCAAGTAAATATTTAAAATTTCTTACAAACACAAAATTGCAAATAACTAAGCACATACCATTAAGAGTGTAATTATAAAACCATAAATCATTTATTTTTTAGCTGTGCCCACTCAATTGCACTTTGGTCAGAAGTTGTTGCTCTGCAGTTTGTTTTTATAAACTTGTACAGATCTCTGAAAGTATGATTTTTATTTTGGATACTCAAAGGTGTGATATTAATTTTGATGACACTTTGTCTCTTAGAAAATATATCATATATCATAATATCAGAAGCATAACCTCAAAACTAACTTTTGATTGTTCTCTAATGATGTAGAATTCCTCTTTATGTTGTCATACACGTGCGCTTAGGACGCAGTCAACAAGCCCAAAGGTGAGTGAAACATTGCGAGACAAGGGGTTGATTTCCAGTACTAACACCCCTCTCTCTCTCTCTCTCTCATCAGACAAAAAGAAGAAAAATAACACGCACCATACTTCCGGGTTCCAAGATGGCCGCCCAGATGTCACTTCCAGCACCCGCTGATGATGTAACTTCCGACTCCATCCGATGACATTGCTTCCTCCATTACATTACTTCCGTGCCCTCTTTGACGATGTTGTATCCATCCAACAGTTTTGACGTCATCTCCTGCCAACTCATTTCTGTCCTCCATTTTGTCCATGTATAGAACACCAACTTTTCTGTTACCTAGGGTCAATTGCTGTAAATGCTTTTTGATCACTATTCAAGTCTCCTCGTTTTTTTCTTTTGTCCAACGGACAGTCTCCTCGTTTTTTTCTTTTGTCCAACGGACATTATACGGGGAGGGTCCCCAACTCTTTCTTTTATGGATGTGCTTTCTTTGTAAACTTATTACAATGGGTATAAAAAAATGTCAAGACCAATAAACAGCAAAACAGCTAAAACATATTATTTACCTAAAATCATTGTTGATAAGTTATTTATTTGAATTTTAATAGTGAATTTTTTTGTATAGGGTCTATGTATCCCCAGTATGGGTTCAATTGTCCACCTCATAAAAGGATACATGTCTGTGTGTCCATCTGGTTGCAATGTCTTTGTCATTTCAACAGATGGTGCATCACAAACATTTGTAGTAATAAAATGTAGTTGTATTTCTCATTGTAACATATCATAAACATCATAAACATTAACACTGCTTTTATGAATCTCATACCAAATGACACATAACAGTCATATGCATTGCATCTGTCATTCCAACAGATGGCACACCACAAACATTTGTAGTAATGCATTTTATTACTGCAAATGTTTGTGATGCTCCATCTGTTGGAATGATGAATGCAGTGAATTTTATTACTACAAGCATTGCAAAGTACATTCCTATAGGTGACACACTGCAAACATTAACTCTGAGGTTTATGCTGATTATTTAGATGAGCAACACAGCTAATGTTTCAATAATTGCTGTATATGAAATTTTGTTCTTATATAATTGTTAATATTGAATTTGCGAATGAAAAAAGAGTGCATGTCATTTTTGTAACAAAAATATGTGAGCAGCATTTATATACATGACATAATAGTCAGGTAAATAAACATCATAATAATACAATTCTTTTTTAAACCAAATTTTATTAGAAGTTCAATAATACATACATAACAAAAAAATTAAATGCTTCAAAATATAAAAAAAATACATATTGTCAGAGGTATTTACAAATCAGAGATTGTGAAATGAACAGTTTTTACAAATATCAATTATCCTTAATGTTTTCCTGTTTTTTAACTTGAATATGGAGTCCAAATAAAATTAGAATTCTATTTTAAAAACTCTAAAATAAGGAACATTATTGGACAATTCAGCTTTCTGAATGTAAAATGTGTTTTAGAAAAAAGATTATTTAAAAATAAACGCTCTTTTTTTCATATGCAATCTTACAATGCCAATAAAAATATCACTCTTTAAAAGTAGTATTAGTATAAAGAGTTTGTGATCAAAATTATTGAACATCTAATTCAAAACTTTTTTGTAGTTTTATTGGAAGAAAATAACATTCCATACAATCAAGTCAAATGTAACAAAACAGAATCCAACCCTTACCCAAGAGAAAGAGAGGAGAGCCAACAGCAAGAGCAAATCTTTGAAAACAACAAAGAAGGGATAATGTCCTTACCCCGATATTATTACTTATTTTAAAATGTTATTAATTAGATCTTAGCATATTTTTCAAACGTTCTGAACAGATCCTCTTAGAGAGAGATTTAATTTTTCCAATTTCAAATCGTATAGAACATCAGTTACCCTTTAACTTATACGAGGTGGGCTGGGATTCTTCCAGTTGAGCAACATAAGTCTACATGCTAGTAGTATGGTGAAGGCATTTACAGTTTGATTGTCCTTCTCCACTTTAAGCCCACCCTAAAGTACACCAAACACAGTTATTAATGGATTAGAAGTGATTGTGACACCAAGGCTGTCTGATTAGCATTCAAAAATCTTGGTCCAAAATGATGTTAATTTGGTATGCCAGTGAGGCTGGTGGTAGATTGCAATGTACGCAGGTTGAATCTTGCCCTGGATGCAATTTGGACACATTTAAATGAGATAAATGTGATCTATGAAAGATTTTAAGGTGAGAGACTGAATGCTTTGTTCAGATGGCGCTAGCGTGGCGTGTATTCTGTGCATGGCTGCCTTCCACTCCTTCTCAGTAATATTAAGTGAAAGGTCCTTTCCCAGCCAGACCCTGGATCTTTGAAAGGAAGAGACTTTTAAGGTGTTTTTATAATTTATGGAGATGCTATCTGATTCTTCAGGACTGATCAATATTTCTGCTGGAATAGAAATAAGTAGGAGGTGTGGAAAATTGGGTAGGTTCTTTTAAGCAAAATGTCTGATTTGAAAGTAGTGGAAAAATTGTGTTGCTGGGAAGTTAAATTTGAAGCACAACTGTTCATAAGATGCAAAGACATTACCTATATACAGTTCTTTAAGTGTTTTAATCCTGGATGTTTTTCACAGATAAAATACTGTGTAGGTTTGAGAGGGCTGAAAAAAGGTGATTATCATGCAGAGGTGCAGAAGACAAGAGCTTTTCTGCCTTGAAATGCATCAAGCATTGCTTCCATATTCTGAGTGATTGATGGACAATTGCATTATTGTTATCCATCCATCCATTATCCAACCCGCTATATCTTAACTACAGGGTCACGGGGGTCTGCTGGAACCAATCCCAGCCAACACAGGACGCAAGGCAGGAAACAAACCCCGGGCAGGGCGCCAGCCCACCGCAGGGCACACACACACACACACTCACACACCAAGCCCACACTAGGGACAATTTAGGATCACCAATCCACCTAACCTGCATGTCTTTGGACTGTGGGAGGAAACCGGAGCACCCAAAGGAAACCCACGCAGACACGGGGAGAACAAGCATACTCCACGCAGGGAGGACCCGGGAAGCAAACCCAGGTCTCCTAACTGCGAGGCAGCAGCGCTACCCACTGCACCACCGTGCCACCCCGCATTATTGTTATATTGACAATAACTTGTATTTACTGGGGCACAAAGCAGGGTGTATAAAGAAATATGGCAGCATTTTATTGCCAACCAGGCTTATGTATATTTATCAATTAGTGTCACTGTCTGGGTTTTTATAGCTTATATATTTGCTGCCCAGTAATAAAACTGAAAGTTAGGTAGATCTATGCCACCTTCTGCTTTAAGACTTTGTAAAGTAATATTTTGAATGCATGGATGTTTCAATTTCTAGATAAATTAGGTTATAATTGACTCTAATTTCTTAAATAACATTTTTTTTTGGTAAATGTAACTTGTACAAAATACAGCCAAATGTGGTGACCAGGTAGACCCATTCAACTCTGTCAAATGCTTCTTCTGCGTCCAAAGATGGTAAGATCACTGGTGTGGTCGATTTTGTGGGTGAGTATATTACATTAAACAGACACGGAAAATGAGAAGCTAAGTGTCTGCCTTTAATAAATCCGGTTTGGTCTTGTGATATTACAGAAGGAAGCACTTTCTCAATCCAAATCAAAAACTTTTTGTATATATACACATACCAAACGTGTTATACTGTAGATTCCTTCTCATTTTCACAAAATACACAGAATGTACTTTGTTCTTTAACATATTTGGAGAGAGTCAAATTTTGTGTATGCTTTTAAGGCAGTATCTACAAGGGATTGACCAGATTACTTTTCAGTTTAAAACCCAAATTTTTGTACTACAATTGGAAACACAAGAAGTAACATAACAGAAATTGCACACATTTGTAATGTACAGGGTGGTCCAGATTTAATTATGTAGATCCAGATCGTCTGGATGACTTTGATTTATGCGGGGACGATTCCAGTTCGATTCCAGTTCGCACACTTCTCGATGGTCCGGGATTTTTCGGGTGATTTTCTATGTAATAAACTTAATAAGTTATAGCGTAGTGAAAATTGCATAATTAGATCTGGATCACCCTATATTTGTTGATACATTTAGTACTGTAATCTTAATCCATCGATATACAAATCCACTGCAAGCAGTGAAGAAGCTAATTAACTTGACTTCACAACTTCAAAGGCAATAGCAAACTCATGTAGCCACTAGGATGTGAATTCAGGGTAAGAATATAATTTATCATACGCATTTATTATCATACTTTGTTTCCAGAAACAAAGTGTTATTTTTAAAACTAATACCATTATTATTTCAAATAAGTAGGTGTCTGGTGAAAAATTGTATTTCAACATTGAAGTCCGAGCTAGTAATATCGTACCATATAATGCATACACAAGCGGCAAGTGAGAACTGTCATTAAAAAGGAGAAAAGAAAAAAAAAGTTTCTTAAACCCGCCTACATTTGACGTCATCGGCGCCCTCATTCTGCGTAACATCACTCGGAAGCGGAAGTTCGGCATTTGCCCTTTGTGGCGCGTGTGTTTATCGTTGAAACTCGTATTCCAGACGTGTGCAGTAGAGTAGTAGAGAAGAGACTTCATGCAGTTTATGTCGAAGTAAATCGCAGACAACGGAATTTTGTTTGTTCACTGTAGCCCAACGGCACATTTAGTAATTTCACAGGGAATCTTTCAGATTTGTAAAGCGTGTGCCGCTAGCCGGCCTTTTGCAGCCCGGCAGACATGGCGGATGTGACTGCTCGCAGCCTGCAGTACGAGTACAAAGCGGTGAGTACGAGTCTCCAGTTGGGGGGAAATAAAATGCAGTTCTGCGGGTCCTATCTTGCAGTAATATTAGGATTGGGCGCTATAACAGAGTTTTCAGAAAAGTTTAGTTAACTCTAATCGATCCCCATGTCCATTGCTTAGCGTTGTTATTATGGCTGTAATTCTTGGCTGGATCACGATTTGTGTTGACTTTCCCTGTCCGTCTCCATTGCCGCTGGCTTGGTTGCCTCTCGGTGCTTTGATTTCCGCCTTTTCTCGATTTTTGCTTATTGTTTTAAAACTTATTTTACTCACAAGTCCATGTGTCCTTCCATTCACAGTTATTCCATCCGGAGTTGGCTCCTGCCTTGTGCCTGTTGATGCCTGGGAAGGCTTTTGTCCAGCTGATCTGGCAATCTGTACAAAATAGATACATGTACTTATTTTTCGTCCCGCAGGTGTTATGCAGCAAACTAGACACACGAGATGATGTCTACTGTTCGTGAAATGCACATTTTAATATTTTAAAATCCATCCACTTGCCTGTTTTTATCAATCAGTTTAATCCAATCTAGGGTCGCATAGGCTTTCTCGGCCGCATCAGGAGTGATTAAGGCCACACTGGACAGGCCATCATGCACTTTTGCAACCACATTTATTAGTTGTTTAACATTAGCGTTTTGATTGTGACAGGTTGTAAGGATGTTAATAGCACATTCAGCTGTATTTTCTCATTTCTGTGGTAGCTACGTGTTGAATTTGTCTTTTATTTCTTGCCTTGATTACAATAAAAAATGCAAAAGCACAGATAAAATGGTGAGGTTTTTGTTTGAATTATAGGTTTTTGAACAGAAGACACAGGGTGGCTCAGAATTTACTGTATTGATTAGTGGCTTTAAGAATCCAGATTGAAGTGTTGGGTGCACCAAACACCAGATCCTCAAATATACTTTTGAAGTAGATAGTCATAGTTATGATGTCTGTGACAGAAGTTTCTCTCTTGCACAAAATAGACTTCTTAAAAGTATTTTTACAGAGTATAATATAAGCACAGATGTTCATCCTACTGTCTTACAAATGTAACGTCTTGTGCTTGAATAGCGTGCTGGGTCTGTGTAGAGTCTGCCCATTGTATTTATCTTTGCAGAATATTTTCCGACATCCCCTAAAATGTCTGTCTTAGTTTGACTGAAAGTTTTAACCTGGCCCGGTGGGTGTGTACTTGAGTGGGCCTTGCAATAGACTGACATCCTGTCCAAAACCATTTTTTGCCTTTGGCCCATTGCTATTGTAATAACTCCAACTGGTACAATCCTAAATTGGATTAAGTATATATAAGAATATGTGTATGTATGTTGCACACATTGTCCACTGCTTTATTTCTCCTTCAAAACAACACAAATCTATGCTCTGCAAGAAAAACTCTGTCATCTGGCCCATTTATGTACAAGAACAGCCAATGAAATTAAGCAAATAATAATGGGGATAGACCAGAATAAAAAACAGATAATCTTCAACATATTGTGTACTAAAGCAAAGATTAAATTTTATGCTTTCAGAACTCCAATCTTGTATTGCAAGCAGATCGTTCATTGATCGATCGTACTAGGAGAGATGAGCCCACTGGAGAAGTATTGTCTCTTGTGGGGAAGCTTGAGGGGACGAAAATGGGAGATAAATCCCAAAGGACCAAGCCTCAGATGTTGGAGGAGAGACGGGCAAAGTAAGTATGAAAATGCTTAAGTATTAAGAAATGGATGTAGTTGTTGATAGTTGTCATAGGAAGGAATGATGATTGTGAATTCTACCAGAATGCTTTTGTTTATTTTTTTGATGTGGTCTTTAGGCTTCCCAGATTATTTGCCAACTTTCAGCTCACTACTACTTACTTTTTTTTTCTTTGCAGGAGACGTAAGAGAGATGAAGACAGACATGACATTAACAAGATGAAAGGTTACACACTTCTTTCTGAGGGTATTGATGAAATGGTAGGAATCGTTTATAAGCCAAAGACTAAGGAAACCAGAGAGACCTATGAAGTCTTGCTGAGTTTTATTCAGGCTGCACTGGGAGATCAGGTATGGTTGAAACTCATTCCATTGGCTTACTGATTTACTAACAACTGCTTTTTTGTCACTGGCAAGAAATCACCCACGTCCCACCCTCTCTGTTTCACATTCTTATGTAGAGAGGTTATCCAACAACGTAAAGCCACTGAGTCAGAGCGCCATCCACAGCTGAGCTAAAGGGAGCTTTTCTTGCTAGTGCACTTCTATTTTCATTACATAGTATGCTGCATCAGTTATCAGATCGCCTGTCCCTTGCTACTTTTGACTTGGCATAATTACCCACAACATTGGTTGTATGCTTTAGTTGACAATGCCTGGGAATTGTACAGTGACATCTATAAGATGTATCAGTTTTATATTACAATGACATATAGTAGTACTCAAGCAAATATAATAACAGAGGCAACAATTTACTTCAAAATTAGTCTAGTAAAACATAAGGAAAATGGAAATTCTGAGAAAAAAACAAAACAAGATTCACCAGTCACACAAAAAGTAAAAGAATAAAGACACAAGCAGAGTAAGAGTATCAAAAATATTTTAACTCCAATTGCAGTGGATGAATGCACAACTGAATGAAATGCAAAAATCTCACTTATGAAAACGGATAGCTTTCAGATTCTTCTCATCATAAATAACAGCTCAGTTTTTACCTGGTTGGCCTTGTGTATGATATGGAGTTGAAAAAAATGGATGATGACTGCTCCCTAAATCTGTCCAATTTGGCCTTGCATTGTAAATTGAAGGTCTTATCTGCTAAAGTATTTTTTATTATGTTATATATTTTATTTGAAATTAAGTTTCCATAGTTGTATTTCTAGTTAAAGGGTGTTATTTTAAATTGTTTCAGGTCTAGTGGTCTCTTATGTTAGAATTCCTGATTTGTTTTTTAATAATGGCAGCCACGTGACATTCTGTGTGGAGCAGCAGATGAGGTCCTTGCAGTTCTGAAAAATGAGAAGATGCGGGATAGGGAAAGGCGCAAAGAAGTTGAGCAGTTGTTAGGTCCTACAGATGACACTCGTTATCATGTGTTAGTGAACTTGGGAAAGAAAATCTCTGACTATGGTGGAGATAAGGACCTTCAAAATATGGGTATGTATATCTGTCTTTGATTATTTATTCTGTTCCTTTTTTAACATAATTGTAGATTTATTTATCAATATTGCTTGTATTCTTTTATTGAATATAAGATTTTTCAACTGGTGTTTAATATATATATTTCTGGTAGTTGTCTGCAAGTTTCTTTGAATAAAGCCAGATGTTAAATGAAGATTGTTAGCAAAGTTTTGACTTTCGCTGCACAATTCAAATAAATGTAACCATTGTAATAGAAAAATAAACTAGTTTGGACAGATTTTAGTACCCTTAAGATGTTTGATACAACATGATTTTAATGAACAATTTGCACATTGCAGATGACAACATTGATGAAACCTATGGAGTAAATGTGCAGTTTGAATCTGATGAAGAGGTGAGTTGATTTAACTTGGTTTGAGCAGTGAAACAGTTTATGCTACAGATGTTCAAAGAAGGTTTTCACAAAGCCCTTAGAAGCCATTGTAGAATTAAAGAAGAGTGAATCTGTGCTGTGGTCAGCACAGTGGTTAGGTTGGTGGTTGCCTCATGGATCCAGCAACCTGGTTTTAAATCCTGCACTTGGTTATTTTCTGTGGAGTTTACACAATCTCTTTGCGTCTGTATGGATTTTGTTTTTGGCCCCTTTCTGGGTATTCCTGATTTGTCCTTGCAAATGGACTGGTACTCTGTTCAGGACTAATTTCTTTTTTTACTCCCAGTGCTGCCAGGATAGACTTAAGCATGTGCAACCCTGAGTTGGATTAAATGAATTTTATTTTGTTACGGTTGTTAAATCTGTGTTGTAATTTTTATTGCGGTATTCTAGGGGTGGCGACTGTATTGTATTTCATGGTATTATCTGTACTGTTTTTTGGGAGATTGTGCATTTCACTATCTCTTTTTGTCTTTGCACAAAGGTTATTTTACACTGACTAAAAACTCAAGTCTGTTCAAAACTTTAGAACAAACACTACTTTTTTGATGCATTAGTTTTTCAACAATCTTTTGATGATTGATTAGGAAGGAGATGAAGACACCTATGGGGAAGTAAGAGATGAGGCCTCTGACCAGGATACTGAGGGTGAAGAGGCAGATTTAACTTGCACGCTCACTGCTAATGTAAGTCTGTTTCTTATTACAAAAATTATACTGTAAAAATAACCTACGTAAAGTTCAACAAGAGTAGAAAGAGGCATTTCCAGCAACTGTAAATGTTGATATTTAATATTCTTTCCAATGTAAAATCAGTAGAACTTGACTATTACCAATCAGTTGCATAATAAACTTAGTAATACAGTATAACAATTATTTGTTTTATATGCAATTTAAAATTGTACATTTGACCAGTTTCATAATTATAGGCAATTACTAAATAAGTAAACAAAAAGCAAGTAGCTGGAACTGGCAACAGATGAGATCTGGATTGACATGGTGAAAGCCCCACTACTACTATTTTTCCTCATGCTGGATTTCAACAGTTGCATTTGAAAGTAAAAATATAAACATTCATTCCTTAACATTTTTAGCTCAAAGTGATTGTTAGCATTTTATGTTTTTTTTTCTGAATTGATAAATGAATAAGGGTGAAAAGATTTCTGTATAACATGGTGTCAATTAAATATTTCATAAATATTGAAATGATTAATGATAATTTATAATTTGAGTAATCTCCATGTGTATTACAACAGAATTCTGTGTTACAGAATTTGCTTAGTAAAATAATAATGCATTACTCTATTTTGCATAATGTAACTATTTTGAAGTTAGCATTTTGAATCATATATAATAACATTTTCCTGTTAATGTGAATGAATGATTCAGTACCAAATTTATTTTGCTTGTGGTTGACATATCCAGATAAAATTCTTTATGCCTTTTTGTGACCGTGATTCAAAGAAATCATGTTAGTGTAAACTTGTTATAATGTAATTGGTAGGTTTTTGCTCTTTTCGTGTCTTGAATGTGGTTAAATCAATTTAATAAGAATTATTTATTAATGTAGGAAAAGTGCCATGTGTAGTCTATCGTAAACTACTTTGTGACATATATAAGCTGTAGCCTGCTTGGTTTTCTAGACTGAATAGGAGTTTTTATTTTTGCATTGTCAATTATAGTATCAATCATACACAAGTGTCCACTGTTACATAATTTAAACAGTTTTCTTTGAAACTTTAAAGTTGGGCACAACCGGAGATGTGATGAGTTCCAAGAAGAAAGATCTCCACCCTAGGGATATTGATGCATTTTGGCTTCAGAGACAACTTAGTCGCTTCTATGATGATGCTATTGTGTCTCAGAAAAAGGCAGATGAAGTCCTGGAAATTTTAAAGGTGAGTGCTTGTTGCCAATGCTTGTTTTGTTAAAGTGTGTTTTTTTTAAAGAAGTTCAATTGTTTATCGTATTTTTTTCACCTAAGAATGATCATTTTCTATTTTAAAACCTACTCTGTATTCTCTGTTGCAGACAGCTATTGATGACAGAGAGTGCGAGAATCAGCTGGTCCTTTTGCTTGGCTTTAATACTTTTGACTTTATCAAGATCCTTCGACAACACAGAAGAATGAGTGCGTGGTCCTTCTGTCTTTTTTAATTTATTACTTTTTAATCCCTATTTTTATTTTTTTACTTGAATAAATTTGGTATTTTATTAGTGTATGTTTGTCTTCCTGTTACTACAGTTTAATGTATAAAAGTGCTAACATTATCATATATGGTTGGATTATTAAAACCAGCCTGTCAATTAAAGAAGGTATTTTCTTCTCATGAGTGGGTTTATCGAAGTAAAAAATTAATATGTAAAGTTAAATGTTTTTAAATAGTTGATTTTTCTATGCCAGCTGGTTATGAATGAATAATTTGAAGATCACTGCTTTTTACCCAGGGCTAGCTTGTAACAAGGATAATTTAAGTAGGAGCTGTGCTTGAGGTTTAAGGATTTGGTTTGCTGCAACTGACCACTTGGAGCTAGTTCTTAAACCAAATAGTATTTGTAAGCCATGTTGCCCAGCTCAGTTCTTTGAAATGGTCTTGGGTTTAGATTTTTCGTGTTTCTGTTATTTAGATAATGAAATTTTATCCCCTTTTTTTCATATGTTCTTGGTATCCAGTTCAGTACTGTACTATGTTAGCCAGTGCTCAGAGTGAGGCGGAGAAAGAGAGAATTATGAGTAAAATGGAGTCAGACCCTGATCTCTCCAAAGTACTGTATCAGCTTCAAGAAACTGAGAAAGAAGATATAATTCGGGTAAGAACATTTCTTAGAACCTCCAATTAAGGTAACTGTATATGAGACCTTGAAGTATTTAAATATTTTATCTTTTATCGTGTCTAGTCAGATGCAGTCTATTTATAAATATAACTTTATTGTAATTTTGTTTTAAATGCTGTTTTTCCTAATTCATTATTTCTAGCTCACATTTGTTAACCTTTAACAGCACTATTGCTTTAAAGACATGAAATGCGGAATATTTATACAAATGTGGGCTATCTCTGTAACCCAGAGCACAGCTCATCTTACTGCCTTGTATTATAATTATATTGAACCCTGTAATATGTTGATTTTACAGGAGGAGAGATCCAGACGAGAACGAGTTCGAAAGTCTCGTGTGGATAATGATCTGGAAGCTATTGATATTGATCAACAAGGAGAGGTAGTTTAAAAATCTTTTTTCCCTACCCTTTGCCTTGTCTGTAATTAATAATTTGCTGGTGCTGAATTTCTAATTACTTTTGAGTACAGTTTCTTTTTTTAGAGTTTTTCTTCCATGTTATGAATATGTGCGTACACATGCACACTGGCAGTCACTTTCTGCTCTATTTAAATAAAGTTTTAACATTTTAGAAATTATTGTAGAAGTTATTAAAATATGACATTTGCACAACTAGAGATGTTATGTTTTATCACCTCCAAATAATTGAATGTTGCCTTATATAACTTAAAATATTTATCTGGCAGTCACTAGCACCAAGGCAAGTACTAGACTTGGAGGATTTGGTGTTCACTCAAGGCAGCCACTTCATGGCAAACAAGCGGTGTCAGTTGCCTGATGGGTCATTCAGAAAGCAGCGCAAAGGATATGAAGAGGTTCATGTACCCGCTCTCAAACCAAAGCCATTTGCAGATGACGAGGTATGTCTTTTATTGTGAGAGCTAATCACATGCATTTTCTCTGCGTAAGAACAGAAGAATGGTTTTCTCCATTTTCTCTGTATGAATGTTTACTTTTCGGTTGAATATTGCTTCATGCGATTTCAAATGATGAGGTAGATGGGGGACCGTTTGAGAGGATGTTGTGTCCTTACAGCAAGAGCAATGCTTCAATTCAAAAAATGAAGGAATTGAAAAGAGTGAGAGATTTTTTTCATTGTTTACTCAGTAAGAATTCCATGAGTATGAGATCTGTTCTGTTCATATTTTACATTATATAATGCTTTCTTAGACAACCTGTTGTGATGCTATATATTTAATTGAACTGAATGAAAGTCATATTGGACCAGTCTGCTACAAATAATTTTGTCGTATCTTTTTTGGTCTTGATTCATTTTTTTTTCCATTAGATTCTCGTACCAATAGACAAACTTCCCAAATATGCACAAGCAGGGTTTGAGGGATTTAAAACTTTAAACAGAATTCAGAGCAAGTTGTTCAAATCTGCCATGGACTCTGATGAAAACCTGCTGGTTTGCGCCCCCACAGTAAGTATTTTCAAGCTGACCATTGCCAACAGTTTTCACTACTTGCAGAAAACAACTGTCTTTCAAATCAATGTGATCATTAAAAAGCTGCAATAATTGTATAGAATTTTTTTTAAAAATATAAGTTTCTAGACTTTATCGGATCCATATATTATATGAGAGGTGAGGGCAGCATTATGGTTTGCTTGTTGCAGTTGGAATAAGTATTCTTTCTTAGTACCTTAGTTCTTTGTAACTTCTTTCTCTTTAACACACTTCCTTTAATTTTAGTAGGGCACATTTTTATATTATGAAAGTAAAGTGATTTCAGCAAAGCAGCATAATGTAGTTGGTATCTTCACATTACATTTTAGATAAGAATAGTGCCAGCTGGACTGTTGCCATCACTCTGTTATAAATGTACTTTCACATACTATGTAATTTAACATTTTGTTTTTATTGTATTTTATAATGCTCTTACATTTAAAGCTGTGCTTACTAATTCTCAGTCCATCTTTGATACTGCTTTTTCTGTAGGGAGCTGGTAAAACGAATGTAGCATTAATGTGCATGTTTCGAGAAATTGGAAAGCATATCAATTTGGATGGCACCATTAATGTGGATGATTTCAAAATAATCTATGTAGCCCCTATGAGGTCTCTCGTACAGGAGATGGTGGGCAGCTTTAGTAAGGTAAGAACATAAAGAACTGCAACATGAGGCTATTTGGCCTGTATTTGGCTTCTTTAAAATTTTCCAGCTATCTCCAAAACCAGGAAGTGTCCACCTTATGCTTACATTTTTTTGTGTTTTGTCTTTGTTTCCAAAGAATTACTTTAAACGTCAAAGATTAACAGACCAGAGTAAAAAAATACTTGGTTGACTCTGCTCTTTTCCATCTTTGCTGAGTGCTCATTATGAAGCTCTCACATTTACATAAAAAAAAAATGATTTTATACTTGTTTCTGTTACTTCACCTTAAACTTAATATATACATCCTTTAATCTGGCATTGATTAGTTTGTTTTTAAATACAATTTAAGGATCATCTTGAATTTATATTGCAAAATGTGTGCTGGCATTCGGTTAACAGAACCTGGTGTCCTCCCTACATGACCACAGATTCACATCTTAAGACTTTTGCATTTCTCTATACATCCTAAAACTTCTGTGCATCATAGCCTTTCATTTATTGATACTAAATACAGTATATGGGATGTATTTTTGTTTCTGTAAGTAGCAAATGATCTATATCTTTAGATTGAATAAATAGTTAGTGTAATGTCTTTTCCTACATTTTTAAACATAAATGAACACTAGGTAGCTAGGTGATGTAATAACAATAGATATAAAATGTATGGGTCATTTGATGAGATTGTAAAAGTAAATTTACATCTGTTTTTTGTAATCGCAGCGCTTGGCGAGTTATGGCATTACTGTGTCTGAGCTTACTGGTGACCATCAACTCTGTAAAGAAGAGATAAATGCAACCCAGGTCATTGTTTGTACTCCAGAAAAATGGGACATCATTACTAGGAAGGGAGGCGAACGCACATACACCCAGCTTGTGAGACTTATTATAATTGTGAGTATGGAAATTATTTTTCACACCAACTTCTTCAATTTATCATATCTTTAAGATGAGACTTGTTAAAATATTGTTATATACTGAGTTACTGAGTTATTTTTTCAGGATGAAATCCATTTGCTCCATGATGATCGTGGTCCTGTACTAGAATCGCTAGTTGCTCGTACAATCCGAAATATTGAGATGATACAAGAGGATGTACGTTTGGTTGGTCTGAGTGCCACACTCCCTAACTATGAAGATGTGGCCACATTTCTTCGAGTAGATCCTGCTAAAGGTCTCTTCTACTTTGACAACAGGTGGGAGTTGTGAAAGCACAACAGAAAAAAATAATAAGCAAGTTTGCTGATAAGAGACAATTCCTTGACACGTGTGTTATTTTTATATGATAAATGAAAATTGAAAACTGAAACCTCTTAACCTTTTGGTGATACACAATTTTATGCTTATGAGAACTACTTCAGTGGAGTCAAAGAACAATATATTAAGAATTAGAGGAAAAAACTCTATCCTGATTGTAATTAAGTGTTTTTTGCTATGTTTGGTAAGGAATATGCAGAGCATAGCCCTTTTGTTGTAGAAAGCTTATTCTGTTCATCTGGACATAGTTTTTTTCCGATACATTTCATCACTCATCCAAGTGACTTCCTCAGTCTCAGTTGACTGCAGGTTTCTCCAACCTTATAAACAGTACCTTGGCCTAATGACCAAACTAGCACCATTGACTAACAATGGGCCGTGTGATCAATGATATGCAAATTGTCCATTGATCAATGGCCATGAGTACCATTCACAGAGAGTTGGGGATTGGCTGCAATCACTGCATTGTAAGATGGTGAAAGATGTACTCTTAGGCCCCCTCCTCGGTTCAGAGATGGTTGTTCCTTTTTCATGTAAATGGGCTCTTTGACCTCCCTGTCCAGGATGTGCACATCTTCATCACTGAAAGAGTGACCAAGAGTAAATAGACTGTGGAGTCCTGGCCTTCACCAGTGGTTGTTTGGTTTCCCCAATGTATGATTCTTGGCAATCCTCTTGGCACTTAACTGCATAAACTATATTACTCTGTCTGTGCCAGGGCATCCCAATCCTTGGGGTGAACCAATTTTTGCCGTATTGTGTTTTGGGGTTTGAAAGCCACCGAGACCTGGTGTTTTGAAAAAATGCGTCTCAGCTGTTCCGATACTCCTGACACATAAGGGATCACCAAAGATTTTCGCTTAGGCAGCGGTTATCCTTCCTCTCTCCTGGATTGCTTAGAGCATTTTTTAGGTGTCTTCCCTGCTTTGACAAAAGTCCAGCTGGGATAACCACATTTACTCAGGGCCTTTTTGATATGATGTTCTTCTGCTTCCCTGGCCACTGTGTCTGTGGGTATGGAGTTTGCTCTGTGTTGTAGAGTCCTGATGACACCTATTTTGTGCTCTAGTGGATGGTGAGTGTCAAACCTTAAATACTGATCTGTATGCGTTGGTTTACGGTACACATCAACTTTCAAATGTCCCCCATTGCTGATGGAAATTTCACAATCTAAGAAAGCTAGCCTGTCACGTTTCATATCCTCCCTGGTCAACTGAATGTGTTTGTCCACTGAGTTGATGTGGTCAGTGAATTGTGATACCTCCTGAGATTTGATTTTCACCCAGGTGTCATCCACATACCTGAAGCAATGGCTCGGTGGTGTTCCATGTTAGGATAATGGCGCCCTCTTTTCCACTTCTTCCATATACAGATTGGCCACAATAGGTGAAACTGAGGAACCCATGGCACACCCATGTTTCTACCTTTAGTACTGGCCTTTGTATATGAAATATGTGGATTGAAGACACAGTTCCAAGAGCAGACACACTTGGTTGGTGCTGAGAGTGTTCCTTTTTCCGAGCGTGGGGTCATCCTGTAATCTTTTACGGACTACTTCCACTGCTTCTGTAACTGGAACACAAGTGAATAGAGATGTAACATCAAAAGAGACCATAGTGTCATCTTCCTCCATAATGACATCTCCCACCTTCTCCACAAAATCCAAAGTGTTCTGAATATGGTGTTTTGAGCTGCCTACCAATGGGTTGAGGACAGCAGTCAGGAACTTTGAGATGTTATATGTAACCGAATTGATCATGCAGACAATGGGTCTTAATGGTGCATCCTGTTTATGTATCTTCGGTAAACCATACAGACTTAGTGTAGCTTTCCTGTGGTATGAGGTCTGCTTGAGACAATCTATCGCCTTTTTCCTGTAACCACTACCTGGATCTCATTTTAGGAGTTCATAAATGTTTTTGTCACTAAGCAGGGAAAAAATTTTCTCATGATAGTCTGTCTGGTTTAGCACCACTGTGCACCTCCCCTTGTCTGCCGGAAGGATGATGATGATGATGTTGTCGTCCTTACTGAGTGCCATAAGAGCCTTCCTGTCCTCAATACTGATATTGGGTACAGGGGGCTAGGCATTGCTGAGACATGCTGAAACTTTTATCCGTAGTTGCTCCTCTTCCACATCTGCAGTTCTGTAATTTCTGATTTCTGACTCTGTGGCTGTGATCAGTTCCACTGGCGGGATTTGTTTCGGTGTGACAGCAAAGTTTATCCCTTTAGCAAGGACTTTTTTTTTCTGCTTGGGTGAGTTGTCTGTCAGACAGATTCTTCACCCACTTGTCCAAATCCTCGGTTTGTGTCTGTCATCCTTCTCTCTGTTGGCTGTAGAGGACACTCCCTATCATATGCTGATGTTTCTGGCATCCCACTAGTAGATCAATTGAGCATGCATCGAGACATAGCCCTTTTGTCTTTTCACTCTGCAGTTAGACTTTCTCTTTAATCTAAATTTTCATTCTTTACATTTTCAGTTTTCGTCCAGTGCCCCTTGAACAGACCTATGTTGGTATCACTGAAAAGAAAGCAATCAAAAGATTTCAGATTATGAATGAGATTGTGTATGAGAAAATTATGGAACATGCTGGCAAAAACCAGGTAAGCAAAGAAATTCAAACTTGTTTTTTTTGTGTATTGTTTAAAAAATAATGATGGTTGAATTTGTTTTGCTGGCATTTGATATGTTTTACACTGCTTAGTTTATTTTAAATATTATTACCAATACGTTATGTAAAATTTAATGAGTAGAATAAAACAACCTGCTGAAATAGTCAAAACAAAAGTTAGTACTTTCAAAACTTGATTATTCTTTAATGGACGAGGATGTTGTAATTTTGAGAACTGCTCAGATTAACCATTTTGCACAAGTAAGAACATCTTTTATACCCTTATTTGAATTCTGTAAAAATCCATTGTGACAAATAATGCCAGAAGACATGATAAGGTTTGGGGCACCACCCGTATATTGTATTCTGGCTGCTAAAAAAACACAGAACTGATCACAGACAGTCAAGATAGTGGCTTTAAAGGCCCATTAAGGAAGTGACCTCATCTCTGTGACCAGAACCGGAAGTGACATCATCTGCTAGATGCTGCCAGAACCTGGTGGGATTTCCCAGGAATGGTCTGCAAGTAACTGCAAAAGACAGTTCGCACACCCCTCCAACCCCTGGTCAGTGGTGTAATTACCATTACTCAGGCCCTTTAGCTGCCTCCTACTCACATGTGTGTGACATCATATACAAAAATATCACTTATTCTGCTTATTTATGAGGGAACAGAGGGGAAAAAGGGAAATCTAATAGTAGTAGAGCAGAGTAGGAAAAGATACAGTTAATATCGGTTACAAAACCAGATGTAACACTTGTTCGTGTTTATCTTCTTTAATTGACATGTGTGGCATACAAGTCCAGTGCAGAGGCAGATTTATCTCCTCTTACATTAATATTATGCAACACTCCAAACTACACCTGCTCTTATGTCTTCATTTGTCCTCTTCAATTCTGCTCTTTACCCAAGTTCTTTAAACAATTCCAAAGTGAACAGTACTACACACATTTCTCAGCTTAGCTTGGACGTCTGTTTTTGGTTCCTGAGGTATACTAGAATTAGTAGTGTTCATGCAGAATATAGGCCTGGAATATTTGCTAAGCACTGGTTGTATAATAGGAAAAGACCTTACATTTTGTTTCAGCAAAAATGCACCATGTTCTAGTTTTCATATCTCTTGAGTTTAAAGCATTTCGTTTTTTGTTGTTGTTTGTTCTTGAAGTGCAATGTTTCAGATACCTGTGAGGTATTTTATGTGTGTAGTATAAATAAAAACATATTTGGAAATGATTAATAAAATTATTTTATCAGTTTGGCTTCTTAGTATAGTGGATACATCACTTGAGTGGCCAACTTCCAGTCTTAACAATATAGTGGCCAGAAATGGTTAGTTTAATGGTACAGATATTTTTCTTTAATATCACCCTTTCACTCATTTTATCCTAAGGTATTGGTTTTTGTTCATTCACGCAAAGAAACTGGAAAAACTGCAAGGGCAATTAGAGACATGTGTTTAGAAAAAGATACTTTGGGACTTTTTCTACGGGAAGGTTCAGCCTCCACTGAGGTCCTCAGAACTGAAGCTGAGCAATGTAAGGTATGTATGTGGTGCAAGGATAGAGGGATTTGATTTCCTTAGATATTCAATGCTTTCACTATAATTTTACCATCAAAATATATGTGGAGCAAAATGTATTGAGATCTAACAGTGATTTTTAGCAGCAGACCCACATGAATCTATGATATATCAGGGATATTTACTGCTTTTTGCATTTTATACTACATTTAAGGGATTTGGTATATTTGAGTAGGATCTAATTATTTGTAAGTTTTTTAATATTTGCATATGCACCCGTCACTTTTACCCATATTAAAACTGGTCTCACTCACTAATATCCCCTTAGTGTTAGGAGGCCCAAAACTCAGACCATATGTGCTTTGTTATTGTAATTAAAAATAATGTTCTTTCATATTTGTTGTATTTCACTGGTTTCCCTGTCTAGGTGCTGTACATTATATGTGATCTATTGCAGTATCTGTCCATTGCGAAAGCAAAATATCTGGCTTGCTTGTGTTGACATGTGCTTTTGCCTTCATAATCACAGGACATTTGATTGGTCAGATCTAGTCTATTTTAAATTAAATTGATGTTATTGGTAATTATACATAGTGTACCTATGTACAGATAGAAAGGAGCTATTTGCAGTAACTAATACAGACATACACTGTAAATATGAATCAATTAGCCACATCTGAAATATGGGACAGAAAGATATTTTTGTTTTAGGCAATGATGAGGACATCTAACATGAGGCACCTGTGGTTGAACTAAATTTTGATGAAAGTCAGATTTTTGCTTTTTCCTATAGCCTAGATATAATCTAATATCTGGCCAAAACTAATCATGATGTAAATATTGTTAAAGTTTTTAAACATATTTGAAAATGTAATAATTAGAATGATGTATGCCACACTGTTGTCCTTTTCTTATGATCCTGCCTATTGAAATTTTCCCTAGAATCTGGAACTAAAAGACTTACTACCATACAGTTTTGCAATTCACCATGCTGGCATGACCCGAGTGGACAGAACACTTGTTGAAGATCTGTTTGCTGACAGGCATATCCAGGTGACTTGTTTTCTGCTGAGATTCTGTTTGTGTGTTTCATTTATTCAGAATTTGTTTCTCAAATTAAAGCATCACTGCAAAAAGTTTTTGTAGAATTTGGATGCAATGCTATATGATTCACTGACAGTGTTGGAACTTTAAATTTTAAAAAGTAACTTGGTTACATCACTTATTACTTACAAAAAAAGTAACTAAATATGTTATATAGTTACTCTGATAATATATTACATTGCAAATAGCGTGTTACTTTTTCTTCTTTTACATGAAAAACTGCAGATTTCACTGGCTTGCATCTCTTATTAAATCCTAAACAAACAGCCAAACTTGGTTATTTTGTTGTGGTTTATAAATACTGTAGCATCTGTTTGTCCAGATCTGAGAGAGAACAGCTCCTTAAGTGGCCGAGACCTGTTTAAGGGGCCAGGAATACGTGATGAAGGTGGATATAAAAAGAAGCTTCCTGAGAAGGGGGGGGGGGGGCGGGGTGCAGCACTTCATTTGTGTTTCCTGCCTGCTAAAGCCCATTGATATCTTGCTGTACATCCTAGTGCTGCTATGATGATCTCTGACCCTAACATTAGGTAAAATTTATCCCTTTAAATTTACTCCTCATTATGCGCAGGATGTAATGTATACTTTTGTTCTGTTCTTTTCAATTGATTATATGGTACACATGTCCTTAACCTTTTATTTACCAGTTGTCACTAGATGGCTGGAGTGCTTGCATGCACAGTGTAGTGTCTGATTTTTACTTAATGAATCTGAACTTGTCGCAGGCCACATGGGAAAAATTACATCAAATGTAGCAATACATACCCTTGTGTTTTCACTGAATGCAGCAGAGGGATGATTTTCTAGCTATGCAGGGTGGTAAATTTCAAGGATGCTGGCTATGTGGGGTGCGAGAATGATAAGTGTAGGGCTAAATATGACAACAGGTCATCAAAACGCAAGATAGACATGCACAAATATTTGGTATCATGTACATAAACTCTACTCACAAGAATATTATACTCGCCCTCCCTTTGCTGCATTTGGTTAATGGGTCTAACATTCTTTCTTCTCTTTTAAAGCCAATGATGGCACAATTCATCCATTAGCAGAGTCTCACTTACTCTGCTTAAAATTGTTAGGTATGTAACATTGATCTAACACTGTCACATGCTGACTAGGTAAAGATCAATGTACTAACTGAACAGGCCATCACAAGTAAAAATGTGTTTTGGTTGCTGACCATGTAGACGCTTCACTTTGCGAGCTTATACCAGCAGTTGCAAAAAGAGGCAGTACTTCAAAAAAAGCAATTTTGTGGAGTGTTAAGTAACACAGGTATTGTCACTTCAAAGAATATAAGTATTGTGCTACATTACCCGTACATTTTAAAAAGTAATCTGTGTAACATACGTTACTTTTAACAAGTTAGTCCCAACACTGTTTATAGATAAAGCTAATTTGGAATACACAGATCTGTCCCAAATATTCAGGGATATTATATTTCTTTTATTTCTCCTGCTTTTCTTTAAACCTTACTTCACTAGCATTTTTAATTCTTTACACATGTGGAAGGCAGGTTATGGAATTTTATCAGTCATGTTTTGAAGTTGTATTTCGCCTAATAATCTCCTTTTTGTGCCAATATTGTTTTTCCTTGTTGTCTTTGAGGTAAGGTGGGGTGAGTTTAAAGAAAAAAAAATGCAACAACTGTCATTAACAGCAGAATTTAAAATGTTAAATGGTTTCCATTTGCCTTTAAGGTACTGGTATCAACTGCCACTTTGGCTTGGGGTGTCAACTTACCAGCACACACGGTAATCATTAAAGGAACACAGGTTTATAGTCCTGAAAAAGGACGATGGACAGAGCTTGGAGCCCTTGATGTTTTACAGGTAAAGTGAGCAACTTTAAAACCTGTACATAAAATTAAACTATGAAGATGTTTATCTGTAGAGTACAATTCAACCCACATACTTAGAAACAAGAGGCTTTATTGTTTTTGGGTGTGCGTTTCGTTTTCAGATGTTGGGAAGAGCTGGTCGACCCCAGTATGACACAAAGGGAGAAGGCATTCTCATTACATCCCATGGAGAGCTGCAGTACTACTTATCCTTGCTCAACCAGCAGCTTCCTATTGAAAGCCAGATGATTTGTAAGCTTTCAGATATGCTCAATGCAGAGATTGTCTTGGGAAATGTACAGAATGCAAAGGTAGGTGCACTATTTGTCTTCAAATTATGCCTTAACAGCAAGTATCCTTGCTTAAAGTGCTTAAAGTTTCTGCTGAAACTGAATGAACAAATATATTTATATTAAAATGTTTTGGTTGTGAAGTATCTCTGCTTGACACATTTATTTGGTTTGGCAGTAATACTGTAGACCAGTGGTGTATAGTACTCATTTATATGTACATAATGTACATAGTGAGGACATCTGGCATTTCCAACGGTAACAGATTTTAGACATTACCAAGTAAAATGCCAGCAGTTAAAGGAAAATGTTATCCCCAAAAAGTAGGCTAACTATACCACTGGCTATATATAGCCCCATAAATGTTGAAATTTACTTTACTTGAGTAAATTGATGATGTAAATAAAATCAAAAATTTTCACAAATAGGTAAAAATAAGAGATAAGACAAATTTTTCTATTTTGTCATAAATTATTTGTATTATGATGAGGAAGCCCTAGCTTTGAAGATGTATCTAACATTTTTTGTACCTAAATTTAATAGATGTACCAGAGGTTAAAAATTAGTGGGTTGAGTCATCCTCCCCTTTCTTCAAGATTTTCATGCAAGATTATCTTAATATTAAAATATATTTGTGTGTGTGTGTATATGTGTGTATTTGTACATATTGAAAACACAGCACTTGCTAGTGGCATTGCATCCCCTAAAAGCGTGGGATTTGCACTTTGTTGTTAGAAAAACTGTACTTTCAAATTATTTTTATTTCAAATATGAGGTAACAACCATTGATTCTGAATAACTTTAAAAATATTATCTCTCGAGGATGCTGTTAACTGGCTTGGTTACACTTACTTATACATTCGCATGCTGCGGAACCCTCCACTGTATGGGGTGCCTCATGATGAGAAAAGTGGAGATCCCCTGCTTGAGCGTCGTCGCCTGGACCTTGTACACACTGCAGCAGTAATCCTTGATAAAAACAATCTTGTGAAATATGACAAGAGGACTGGTAGCTTTCAGGTACTAGTGCTATTACAGTACTACTTTGTGGACAAAACTGTAGAACATTGTAATTTTCATGATCTTTAATTTATTTGTTTGCTTTAAACATACAATTTGTTACAGTACCGTTCATGTGAAAGTCAGTAGGTTGAACTGATGTTTAATATGCCTTTCTTTTTGTATTTTTGGGTAGGTCACAGATCTAGGACGAATTGCAAGTCACTTCTACATTACTCATGACTCAATCCAGACTTACAACCAACTGCTGAAACCTACATTAAGTGAAATTGAACTATTTAGAGTGTTCTCCCTATCTTCAGAGTTCAGGAACATAACTGTTCGTGAGGTAAAGTTCATCACTCTCAAATATAGTGTCATTATCAATAGTTTACTTTTAGTTTAATATTCCATTTAGTGCAAAACATATTTTCAGGAACATATTCTAATGAAACCATTTTGGAATGTAACTATGGCAGTGTTCCAAAGATAGTATCATCCTTAAGTAGTTTTTCTCTTAAATGTATTGCTTTATTTTCCCCTCCTACAATGTGGTCTTAAAGAAGTCAGTACAATTGAGGAAGAAGTGGCAGCAGTTCTTATTTTTTTAAATGGTTGTTATTTCTAAAAGGAGGTCTTTGTATGGTTAACTGTAAGCCTGTTGGTATTATTTTTAGTCTCCATATTATATTTGCACTTCGGTCAGATAGTTTTGGATTTACATTTACTTCTATTCCTTTAATAGCATTATTTTAGTAACACAAGAAGGGATAGGATTTTACAATGAAAAATCTATTACAATATCCTACACTTCTCTCTCTCTCTCTCTTTAATATAGCATATTTAAACTCAGTGGGATCGATGGGTGGCTAGCACTTGAACAGTGCCAAATGATGCGCTAAACTTTCATGTAAAAAAAAAAAAACAAAATATTCTCACATAACTCGTGTTACATCATCCACATGTCCAATGTCCATTTGTAGAGTTAAAACGTGTCAAATGAGTGTATTTTTTGCTAAAATATAGACATTTACCTCCTGAAATCCAGGCAATGTATGTAAACATGGAAGATATCACTCGCACAGTGCTGTGCTTTTGAATTAAAGATCTGTACTTTTTATTATCTCACAGGAAGAGAAACTTGAGCTTCAGAAACTTCTGGAGAGAGTTCCAATTCCAGTGAAAGAAAGTATAGAGGAGCCAAGTGCTAAGGTAATTCATATACATGTTTGTGGGGCCAGAATAGAGATGTTAACTTTGATTTTAATTTTTGAATATTTTCAGGTTTTGATAAATTTCTGTTGCATGTCTGTGTGAAGAAAATTAAAAATGACTAATTAGGCCTGACTCAGATGGGCTCGGTGATATTAAATCTTCCTAATGACCATTTAATGGTAGACAGATTTAAAACACAGTGAGCTTTAAATGCATTAAATCATTACTAACTGACAGCAACCTGTATTTTTTTTCTTACTATTGAAGATCAATGTGCTTCTGCAAGCATTCATTTCTCAATTAAAGCTGGAAGGATTTGCTCTGATGGCTGACATGGTGTATGTGACACAGGTGAGCACCCAATGTTAAAAATAAATCACATAATGTAGATTTAACTGGAGAGGTGAACCATTTCTGTGCATCATTATAATTAACCTGTTGCTGGACAATCATTGTACTGTATATGCGTTTTTATTGTAATGTCATCATGCCCCTCCAGATTATTTCAGAAGTACACGTTTGGTATTTTGTGCATTTCTTTTGTGAAGATTTCACAACCAGTCAAGCAACATTAACATAATCTTACTGTCACAGGAAGCGTATTTTTTAAAAATGTTAAAAATGAGTTATGCTAACAGTTACATTTATTTTTATATACTGTAGTTCACTATTATTAACTAAGCTGCTTGATCATCATATTTGTATAATTTTTCTATAATTCATTGAAATTCAATACAATGTGTACATGGTAAACATACATTAGTCTCTATAGACACCATCCATCCATCCATCCATTATCCAACCCGCTGAATCCAAACACAGGGTCACGGGGGTCTGCTGGAGCCAATCCCAGCCAACACAAGGCAGGAACCAATCCTGGGCAGGGTGACAACTCACCGCAGGACACACACAAACACACCCACACACCAAGCACACAAGAGGGCCAATTTAGAATCACCAATCCACCTAACCTGCATGTCTTTGGACTGTGGGAGGAAACCAGAGCACCCTGAGGGAACCCACGCAGACACGGGGAGAACATGCAAGCTCCACGCAGGGGGGGACCCGGGAAGCGAACCCGGGTCTCCTAACTGAGAGGCAGCAGCGCTACCACTGCGCCACCGTGCCGCCCCTATAGACATCATCTACTTGTAAATATGTGTATATTAGTGCTACATATCTGCATAATATTTTAGTATTTTAAAAGCAAACTTAATAAACTTTAAGAAGCACTTGACTCAATTTCTGTCTTCCTGAAATAAAGACTTCCAAAGCACCTTCACAGCTGTTGACCTGAGGAGAGATGTGGTAACGCCACAAGCTTTGTGAGTGGTCTGCAAAAATCCAGCTAGGGAAGAACTGCTTGTTTTACACATTCGTATTGTACTTTGTAGTACACTCCTGCCTCTCAAATACTAGCATCAGTAATGCACAGTTAAAGTATATTGATGGACCCCTAAACATCATCCACCTCAACCACCTGATCTAAGCAATGAGTTAAAAAAATTAAATAAAATGTTCATACAGAATTTGCTTTTATTGTACTTTTTTTTCAATTTAAGAAACATTCACAAATCTCTCTCTCTCTCTCTCTCTCTCTTCTCCAGTCTGCAGGACGTCTAATGAGAGCCATCTTTGAAATTGTTTTGAATCGCGGGTGGGCTCAGCTCACGGACAAAACACTGAACTTGTGCAAGATGATTGATAAACGAATGTAAGTTAGTTACTTGGTATTCAGGGTATGCTACAAGCTAAGGTTAAACACACAGATTTAGCGTTCACCATTATCTGCCTGAGTAAACATAACCATGAGATTTGGCTGGTTACCTGTACCAATTTTAAGAATTGTTAAGTCATGTTCCTGCTGTATATATTAAAGTATTGTAAAGTTTAGTTTCTCATTGAAATATATGGTTGGGTTGGGTGACAAATTTATTTCACCAATCAAGAAATTACTCAGTTAATGTCACTTGTATCATTTAAAACTTTGGGGGGGGGGGGGACTCAAAACAGCAAGGCAGGGCTAGGTGACATATCAAATAATATTGTCCAGTCACTCTGATGACTATGATATTGAACATAAGAACTAAAGAGAAAAAGTAGTGGGTAAAAAGAAGGGAAAAAGAATATTCCTGCATTTTGCATGGTGGGTAATCACTGTGTAGTTTAACTAAAATGTTTCAAGTCCAGAATAACTCTAAAACATTCAAAAAAAAAAGGAATTGTTTATGGAGCAGGAAAAATATTTGTTTACTTTTGAATTGGATTAATTTGTATGTTTTTTATAAAATACTGTGATTTAAATGCCAAAATGTGTCCTCTTCCTGGAATCTTGGCAGCAATATCATATTTTGTGAGTTTTTTATGAAATATATCAAGTATCTCACAGTGATCCTCCACATTGGTGTATATGTTCTCTTTAGTATTTTAATGCTAAATTCACTAGTTAGAGAAGGTGTTAAGTGGGTCTGTGAGGAAGTAGTACAGTTGAACAGCATTATATAATTCATGCATGCTTTAAATGTCTTAAAATTATACTTATTCCTTTCTTAGGTGGCAATCGATGTCGCCTCTTAGGCAGTTTAGAAAGCTTCCAGAAGAAGTCATTAAGAAAATTGAGAAGAAGAACTTTCCATTTGAGCGGTTGTATGATCTGAATCATAATGAAATAGGTACATTTTGTTTTTTCACACTTTATTTGTTCAAAGAATTTTTTTGCACTTTTGTATTATAATGAATCTGATTCTGAGTGTCCAGAGCACCAAATTAGTTTAAGTAATTGATTGTCATCTACTAAATAAGTCTTTTGCCTTGATTTCTAGGAGAGTTAATCCGTATGCCCAAGATGGGCAAAACAATCCACAAGTATGTCCACCAATTTCCTAAACTGGACCTGTCTGTCCATTTACAGCCAATAACTAGATCTACTTTGAAAGTAGAATTGACCATTACACCAGATTTTCAGTGGGATGAAAAGGTGAGTCTGTGTGTGGTGTTTTTTTTTTTTTTTTTTTTTCTAGTGTCCTTTCATTATTTAATGAATCTTGCTGAATTATGTGAGATGTTCCAGTTTTGAACTGATTTTTCTACTGATAGTCAAGGTGGCAACACACCAAGCTGGACAGATTGGGCCTGTTTATGTTCAGCTTCTTTTGGAAATTCCCCAGATGCTCCCAGGTCTGCCATGAGATATAATCTCTTGTAAATTGTTCAGAGTCTGTACCTAGATCTGCTCCTATTGTGCTACTTATGAGGCACACCCTGTGGGATAGACCCAAACCACTGACACCATCTTCTCTCAATCAGGTGAAACAGTGGTTCTATAAAAAGGTCTTCCTGTATTGGTAGGATTCTCACCCCATCACTTAAAGTGAGCTCAACAACTTTGCTCTGGAGTCACTTTTTCAGATACTTGCACTCATGATTTCAGTTTATGTCATTATCTAGAGTTTGTAATTAAAGACATGGATCATAAGTTCACACCTGGATATATTAATTTATATACTATTGCATTTTGTTGAGTCCAAAAGCACATCATCATTAAGAAACAGCAAAATTCAACTTTTAGGTTCCCAAAATAGTATTGTTGAGGCTTTTGCTGCACTTTAATATTTTGTCTATGAAAATGATAAACAGGACAGAAAACGAAACACATTCTTGGTAATGTCCCATGTCCACTCTGAACAGGCTTGATTTAACACAAAATAACACATTTACATCTCTTGATCTACAAGTACAGAGGTGAATTGCAGAAGCCCTGGAACCCAATTGTAGTGCATTCCACAACGTACCACAGCGCATATGATAATGAGCTTTCCATGTCAAATCACCTCTGTGTTTGATCTCAAAGACGGTGTCCCTCCCAACCATGCAACATTGTAGACCAAAACAGCTTGCATTAATTCTTGTGAACCCCCAAGTCTTTGCCACTATGGAGCTCTCTATTCAGAGCCTAGCCACAAAAATCCGCCCAACCCTAATCGGTGTTTTTGGCACTGCCTCCTCTAAGCATGGTGTATTCACAGAGTTTGTTTTTTAAAGTATGCTTTTCACATTTTAGCGAGTATCCCTTGCTGGGCTTGTTTCTCAAATCTTGCCATGAAGATCTTTTGTGAGGCCTGCCCTGCCTTTCTGAATTGGCATATGATTGGGCAGAACATCTTTGTGGCATTCCAAAAGTTGTTTTCCTTTGTCTCACCAAACACCAACAACACATAAGCCTTTTGGCTTGCTGGTGCTTCTTGCTCAAATCGAAAACTACTCCTGCTAACATTATATGGAATACCTCTCTTTCAACTTGAAGGTTTCCTTTAAGGTCCTATTGTTACCTCTATGACAGGTGCCAAGAACCTTTTTGACCATACTTTCATTCAGCTGCTTATGCTAACGAGGCCTTTAACAGAAATTAATGAAATGGATGACTCTAAGAAAAAAAGGGTATTCATGATCATTTTGTGCATAAATGAATTTATTTGCCATGGTCTTCTCATATCCATTGTATGTTATATTTCAGTCTGTTTATTGCATCTTAAACTTCAGTTTTAGGCATCTTTTCTTTATACTTAGAATATTAATTACTCCAGTCTCTCAAACATTTTCAAGTTTATTTTTTCTTGCTATCAATTTAGGTTCATGGGTCTTCTGAGGCTTTCTGGATTTTGGTTGAAGATGTTGACAGCGAGGTCATACTTCATCATGAATATTTCTTACTAAAAGCAAAATATGCCCAGGATGAGCATCTTGTAACTTTTTTTGTGCCTGTCTTTGAGCCACTGCCACCCCAGTACTTCATCCGTGTTGTATCTGACCGATGGTTGTGTGAGTATTGTAAATGATATCATTTCTTTTTTCAAATATACAGAAAAACGTGCAGTGTCTTTTTGTTCAAAACATGCATTGTATGCCTTGTGAAGATGTTTAATATACAGCATAAATTCTAGTAGCTCAAAGTTGTTTTAATGTTATTTTTTATCTGTTATCTAAATTACTGCATTAGCCATATAGGCACAGAGTTTCCAAGTTCATTATACAATCAATCTAGTAGCAGAGTGTTTAATCCTGTGTTTGAGTCCTGGCCCCGGTACTCTCTGGACTATGCTCAGTTTCCGTGTTTATCCTGTTTTCCTTACACATCCTAAGGTTGATATTTTCCTTGCACTCAGTACTGCCATCATCCACTGTGTTACTCGATTCCTATAATGTGCGGCATCAGGCTTAAGTTAAACATTAAAGTGTCAAATTAAAAATAAAAATGGGGAAATTAAAGGTTACCTAGACATAAGAAGATACATTGTTCAGAGTTATAGCTCTTTTCACCAGTGAATTTGATATTATGTCTTTATAGGCAGGTCTCAGATTATGGAAATGAACAAGCACATAATACCCCAGTACCCCATTCTTTTCAACTGAATTTTAAGTAATTGCCATTTAGCGACTATATTTTTAACTCATGAATGAATTGAACTAGTTTTGATACAGGTAAATTTGTAAAAGCAGTAGCTAATAGGGAGGAATATTACAAATCACTGTGAACTTCATCACTATTTTCTATCATTTGATACTTCCATGAACACGTCACCAAATAGATGAAGTACCACAGCCACATTGTATGTTAAGAGGTAAGCAGCTGAATTTGCAATTAAGCATTTAGCTAAGTGGCAGAAACCACTGTACCTCCCAGCATCCTATGCATGTATACATTACCAGTCATGCCGTCTCTAGGAGTACAGCTGCTGGGAGAGGGGTAGGTGACACGGTCTTTGCAATCACTCAGCACAGACACCACATCTCTGCTGAGGGATCAATCCTTCATCAGAATTTCTAGCACTAAGAAGTACGGTATCATTAACAAAAAACCACAGGATGTTTAAACTTAAGGTTAACATGTTGTACACATCTGTTACTCATTTTTGTTTAAATTATTTGTGTTTTATGATTTACAGTACAATAATATTCCTTCACTGTCATTTTATTTAGAAGTTTTAAAAGGTTGTTCTGTAAAATGAATAATAAAGCGTGATACGTTTTTGTCGATGTTTATATTAATGGACATTTTCAGCACAAGTCTTATCTACCTACAAAATCAGGTTACAAATGTAAGTAGAAACAGAACTAGTTCTGTGTGTGTGATATATTTAGACTTACATATTTACTTAATGCATTTTTTATGTTTTGCAGTAGATTTAGCCCTACCATGAGAAGGGAATGTTCTTAAACAAATCTGTATCATTTCTACAGCTTGTGAAACACAATTGCCTGTTTCATTCCGTCACCTTATTCTTCCGGAGAAATATCCCCCACCCACAGAGCTTCTGGATTTACAACCTCTTCCAGTATCTGCCTTACGAAACAGTGCTTTTGAAGCCTTGTATCAAGACAAATTCCCCTTCTTCAACCCAATCCAGACACAAGGTGGGTGGCAGACCTAAGTTAATTCAGAGATGTTTTCCACTACTCAATAGTGTTTTTTTTGTTTTTTTTTATATATATAAAAGAGTGTACACTAAGAAAAGCTAGGAAGATGCAATTTAACTATTAACCTATTTGTGAATGTGTAACACTTGACTCCTATGGATTTACTTCAATTTTTCAGTTAATCATTAGTATCTTGTGTTTTCTCATTCATGTATATACTTTTATCCCTATATACCAATAGTCCTGCTGTGGAAAAAACATAAAATCTTGTTTGTTTATCTTTTCAGTTTTTAATGCAGTTTATAACAGTGATGATAATGTGTTTGTTGGTGCTCCCACTGGTAGTGGAAAGACTATCTGTGCAGAATTTGCTATTCTAAGAATGTTACTCCAGAATTCAGAGGGTCGCTGTGTATATATTACACCCATGGAAGCCTTGGCTGAACAGGTAAGACTCCTGCTAATATGAATTTTCACTGACTAAGCCACAAAACCAACATGTTTTTGCTTTAGTGTGTGTGTTTCCAAAGATTTTAGAATATTTTTGAATAAATGGGCCTTAACTTGATGTACTTACATTACTAATGGATTCCGAAAGTATTCACTTTCATTTTCTGTATACTTCATTTTGTTCTTCATTTAAATGGAAAAACTTGCCAATTTAGCCATCAATCTACATTCTATAACCCATAATAACAAAATTAACATATTTTAATATAGGTTTTCAAATTTATTATGGCCAGGTTTATCCGGTTTGCTTTAATTATCCTTTAAATGTGTCTAGAATGAATTGATTGGACATTGTTTAGAATGGCACACACCTGTGCATATAAGATCCCAAAAACCAAGCTATGAACTCCAAGGTAATTTTTGTAGACCTCTGCAATCAAATTGTGATGTGACACATAGATAAGGAAAGAGCATTAAACCATTTCTAAAGCTTTGAGTGTGTCAAGGAGCACAGTGGCCTCAAAAATTATGAAATGGAAGACGCTGGAAACCATCAAGGCTTCTCCTAAAGGTGGCAATCTAGCCAAACTGAGTAACTGAGAAAAAAAGAGCCTTTTTCAGGGAGATGACAGAGAAGCCAGTAATTATTCTTAACAGAGCTTCATAGGTTCTTTCAGATAGGAGAACCTGTCAGAAGGACAACCATCTCAGCTGCACTGCATCAATCAGACATTTATGACAGAATGGCTAGATAGAAGTTGCTGCTGAGAAAAGGGCATATGACAGCTACTTGGAGTTTGCCAAATGGCATTTAAAAAACTGTGACCATGAGGAAAAAGATTATCTTGTCTGATCAGGCAAAACTTGAATTCTTTGGGCAGAATTCCCAAGTACTTTGTCTAGCGAAAAACAAGTCACTGAATATCATATGCCTTATATACTGTACTATTCCTACAATGAAGTATGATGGTGGCAGCATCATGCTATTGAGGTGCTTCTCTACAACAGAGTCATTGAGACTCTGAGGGAAGGATGATTGCAGTCAGATAGCGAGAGGTCCTTGAAGAGAACCTGCTCCAGAGTGCATGTGACCTCAGACGGGGGTCAACAGTTCAACTTTCAGCATGACAATGACCCAAGGCATGATAACTCTGGAGTAGGTTTGGAATAAGCCTCTGACTGTCCTTAAATGGGCCATCCAAAGCCTCATAGAACTTGTGTGATGAGTCCTAAAGATATCACAGTTTACAGACACTTAACATCCAGTCTGAGTTAGAGACAAAAGAAAAAAAAAAAGCCTAAGTCCAGGTGTGCAAAGCCTGGAGAGATTTACTCAAGAATTCTGGAAGCCGTAATTGCTGCCAAAGGGGCTTTTATGAAGTACTGAGTTAAGGGTCTGAATAATTATCTGAATGATCTATTTCAATTTATTTTTAATAAATTTGCAGTCCTTTCTGAAAACATGTTTTCACTATGTTGTAATGGCTTTTTGAGTGTAGATTATTGGGCAATAATGGCAGATGTATCTATTTAAAATTAAATCCATAGCGCAATAAAGTGAGTAGAAAGTTAAGTTGCCTGAATACTTTCTGAATCCACTGCATGCAAGCATGTGAATATGTTTTTCAGACCTAAAGTACTGTACCTTCATATTGATTAGCCACATGGTTTAAACAGTGCAAATATTTGACTTTTTTCTGTGTATTTTTGATTGAATTTATTAAAAGCAAGTAATATTCCATACAAACAAGTCAAAACTAAATTCAGTTGAACCCCCCCCACCCATGTGAAAGAGAGGAAGGCCAACAGCCAGAGTAAACCTTTAAGAGTAGAAAAGAGGGGAGAGAATCTTTTTCTCCAATATAAATGCTTATTCTAAAATGTTACTAATTAGATCCTGCCAGGTTTTAAATTTTTGAACAGATCCTCTAAGTGAGAATTTAAATTTTTCCAATTTCATATAGTATATAACATCAGTTACCCACTGACTTAAAAGAGGTGGGCTGCGTTACACTTGCAAAATTTGAGTGTGGGCAAAAAATTGTTATCTATAAAGAAATAATCAATTCTCGAGTACCAGTGATGTACTGGTGAGAAGAAGGAATATGCTTTTGAGTTTGGATTTAGAAATCTCCAAGGGTTTGATAAGTTATGATCAATCGTTTTTGCAGTGTTAGATGTTATTGCCCCATGGCAGAAGACCTATTCAGGTCTGGATTTAAAACACAATTAAAGTCTCCAGCCATTATAATTTTATGAGTGCTCACATTAGGAATGGATGCAAATATGCTTTGGATGAAAGCTCAATCATCCACATTGTGTGCGTAGATATTTATCAAAATCACTTTACAATTAAGTAAATTACCCATCACAATCACACATCGCCCTTCGGAAATCAGATACATGATACTACAAATGAAATTGTTCTATGTATAGAAATTCCTGCACCTATTGTTTTCTTTGAATAGCTGGAGTAGAATGTTTGGCCAGTCCAATCTTTTTGCAACCGAAACTGATCCTTGCTTAATAAGTGGGTCTCCTGTAAAAAATACTATCTTGGCAATTAGACCTGTTAGGTGAGAGAATACTTTCTTTCTCTTTTAATTTGTAATTGAAACCTTTTTGACATTCCAGCTCACAAAGTTCACTGTTTGGTCAGAGACATTGCTTCTGAACCTTTGTTGACATTTTGTAGTCTTAAATTAAGGAGTACATTATTACAAAATATAGTTTTAACCTTAATTTCCAATTTTGCCAGGAGTTATTGCTATGAAGCCTATTGTTGTGTTGGCACTTAAATTGTAAGAATTAAAAAGGATAGATTAGAAATAGCCTACTCTCTTTCTCTCCGAACCCCCTGCTCCTCATTTTGCTTCCCAACAAGAGACTAGACCACACTTCATGAGGTCCCAGTCCTATGACATACCTTGAGACAGAGCACATCCAAAAAAAAACAAGCCCCCCAGCAGTGGTGTGGAAGGATTAAAGTGAGATAAAGTAGATAAATACCAAAGACAATACAGTCCAAATAGTGTGAACCTAGAATATAAATCTTAAGCAGTCCTGAAAGAGTAAACCCAGAGAATGTTAAAATGTTAAAACAGTAGCTATAGATAAGCAGATAACGTATGATACTAAAGTCCTAATACAATAAACCAAGGGTATGATGTGAAACCGTACCCTTTGGGGAGAGAAAAAAAAAAAAAAAGGAAAAATATATAATTGTAATTAAAACGTAAAAAATCCGACAAGGAAATAGAATGTATAATTACAGCAAAAGTCTAATTGGGAATGGACCAAATTGCCAGGGCATATTCGCATTCGCATATTTCAAAAAGTGTTGGGATCAATTTTCTTAGTTCTTTTTCTCCTTCCTCCAGAGAACTAAAAATGTAGAACTTGCCTTGAACATCCACTTTCAATTTAGCAGGATGCAAGAGGCTGTATCTGATTTCCGCTTTCTATAAATGCTGTTTAATCTCGTAAAATGCAGCACATTTAGCTGCTGTTGAAGGTGAGAAATCAGGGGAAAATACGAATGAGGTTATTTTCAAATATAACCTCTTGTTTCAGTCTGAGAAGTGATATCACATTTAATTTAGATTTGTCAGAACGCACAACGAGGCCTCAAGCTTTTGAGGCATTCGATCCATGTATGTGGTAAGCTGCTATCTCGTGTCTGGTTTGAAGTCCTCTACAGTTATTTTAGAGAATAGTTCAGCTATGAACTTCACTGTGTTTGGACTTTCATGGTTTTCAAGGAGACCTTCAATTCTAATAGTATTCCTTCTGCATCCACCTTCCAGTGCCGCTAGTCTGTCTCCAAGCACTTTGCCATTTTATCATTATTCTTAAAATACATGACTGCAAATTCTGAATGCAAAGCATCAAATGGTTCTTTTACTCAAAGTAAGAAACAGTACTCTGTTCTCACATTAAGTCAAACATTAGACAGTTTGAACTTCTTGAAATTTGACATGACAGTGATGCATGTGGGTTGAAAATATGGAAAGCATTAGGTCACATGAAACCTCCACCCACTGTGACAGGTTGTTGTGTGCATTTTTGAGACCATTTCCATACATTGCTAGATAGTAAGTGAATTTGCTTGTATACCTATCAAGTACTTTAAAATGTACTCATATACATAAAAATAACCGGTGATAGTCTCTGTGTTTTTGTTCCAACTCCTTTCTGTTGGACATTTTAAACATATACAACAATTAACACTTTGAATGCAAGGTATGAGTTAACTCCTATCTCACTGCATCTTTCAAGATATGATATAGCTCGCACCTCAGTATTCAATCAGTATAGATGCTGCAAGCATGCTGGTGGGTTCTGCTGCCACATCTTGGTTTCCTGCTATAGTGCTGCTATCTAGTGGATAACCATAGAATTTATTTGTCTGGATTAACATCTTGCAAAAATAATGTTCTAATCCGACAAACTGTAGTTAAGTCGTTGTGAGAAAGGTATAAAGCTACTGATGTTTTAAAACAACTAGATTTGTTGCAAAATAAATGAAAGTGATCAAGACAGTGACAATAAATTTATGTGGAGCCTGTAATAATACCTTTTTTATATAGTGCCTTTCCCATGTAGGCTGTGGTATTGTTGTGGATAGTATCCCCAAGGGCATTTCTTCATCACAAGGCATCTGACCTGTTAGGCATTACATCGACATTCTGCCACCCACTGGGCGCAAACAGTCACCAACTTACATTCATTGCACATGTTTTTCTACCACACTCTGTGTGGTGCCATCTTCAGTTTCTTTGATTCAAATGCAGACTTTTAGTTATGTTGCTGGTGAAAACAAAGTAATTAACAATTAACTTTTTAATATGAATTTATGTGACAGTGTCACTGATTATAATAAAACCGCTGCTTTCTGATACATTTCTTTACATTTTTACAAGGTTTGATAAAGTTCATTATATACCATATAAGCATAAACCTATATTGCATTGTCCTGATAATAAATGGTTGAGCAGTTAGTGTGTTAGTATATAATATCACATCAAATATTGGTTTATTCAAGGATGATGCTCTACTGATACTTAGATAGAAATCAACTAACAAAACTCTAATGTAAAGTTTTGCCTCACTTGATTATTGTATGCTTTATGAAATATTAAGACTTTAAAAAAATAATTTGCATAATAATTATAAATGAATTGCTCCATATTTGATATTGACCAGGTTTTTGCTGACTGGTATGATAAGTTTCAAGAAACTCTGAATAGGAGAGTAGTACTTTTAACTGGTGAGACAAGCACAGACCTCAAGCTGCTGGGAAAGGGAGATATCATCATCAGCACCCCTGAGAAGTGGGATATCCTGTCTCGGCGCTGGAAGCAGCGCAAAAATGTGCAAAATGTCAGCCTTTTCATTATTGATGAAACTCATCTCATTGGAGGCGAAAATGGAGTAAGTAAAATAAACTTAAACAGATAAATTCCTGAATTATTATTATTACACATGTATCTCATTTGTTTTCCTCCTTTGTTCTTTTATTAGCCTGTTCTGGAAGTAATCTGTTCCCGTATGCGGTACATCTCCTCTCAGATTGAGCGGCCAATTAGAATAGTTGCTCTCAGCTCCTCCCTTTCCAATGCAAAAGATGTTGCACATTGGTTGGGTTGCAGTACCACAGCAACCTTCAATTTCCACCCAAATGTCCGACCAATTCCATTGGAGCTTCACATTCAGGTATGGAAATACTTATAGTGACGTCCAGTTGATCTGTACTGGAGTAGGCCTCCTAACGCACTATTAAGATTACTGTAAAGTGCATTTTTTCTTATCTGTCAGTAAGTTTGGTAAAAATAATAATCTTAGTCTTTTATCTTTTTATTAATGTGTCCTCATTTTGCATAATAATTATAACTTGTTTTTTTTGGGGGGGGGGGGGGCGTTCAAGATTAGCTATTTTACTCTAACTTCAAAATGTGTGTTTCCATAAAATTCAGCAGCATGGTTAGAGCTTTGTGATTAATATGTCTTAGTATTTTATATTTTAAAAGTACATCCCAAACATCTCCAATATTTCAAAATGTGGACATTAAATTTAAATTGCATTCTTTGTGACATTTAAGAGTGTTATATTGTAAAATAAATAGTGGCTCTCATATTAGAGAAGAGAAATGAGAATTCATATTTTTGTCTGATTTCTAGGGATTTAATGTGAGCCACACCCAGACACGTCTGTTATCCATGGCAAAACCTGTGTATCATGCCATTATGAAGCATGCCCCCTCCAAACCTGTCATCGTGTTTGTACCATCTCGCAAGCAGACACGATTAACTGCAATCAATATTCTTACTTATTGTGCAGCTGATGTCTTGCCGCAAAGGTGAGTTTTTAATTTGAAAATGTTTGTTATTTCAGGTGACTGAGTACCTTCCACATGAAAAAAAAAAAAAAAAATCCCATCATACAGCATTGGATATTAGGGTCACGTAGTGCATCAGACTTACTGGTGTCATTAGTTTATGCCTTAGAGATCCCTCATAGGGTCATGGGTGAATTTATTTTTGGATTGATCGTATTTTCATGTGTGGTTAAGTTATCATTATTCTGAAAGATGAATTATTCTTCATATATAGGCTAACTTCAGGTCTTGGAAAAGCTAACATCCGTATTTGCAAGTTGTATTTTTTTTTTTGTTTTGTTAATATATAACTTGTACAGTAAACAAATACAAAGATGAGGAAGCGGGAGTAATGAAAGTGAATAAGACCGGCATGTTGGTGAATATTAATTTTTATTGAACACACGAAAGCAACACACAAGTGTCACATAAGCAACTCGGTAACAAGCATGTGAATCACAAATCACAGGACCTGATTTTAGCACTAGTCTTTTGTACTGTGTGGTAATGTATGCAAGGTTGTAGCTGTAAAAAGCTCTGCACAACCCTGCAGAAATCCCAGCACTACTGTAAATACCTTTGCTCTTGCTTGTTGCTGCAGTAACTACCGGTCGATCTTTATTTTGCTGTAGTGCTGCGTTTACAGTAACTTTATCTGCTCACGGTTTTTGTATGCACTTCATGATTATTCCTGCCTCCTTGCGCTATATAGAGAGAGGAGTCTGGCCTGTGGTTTCAGTTTTCTGTTTGTAGGCAATCAGTAAATGCAAGTTTATTTTTCGAACAGAATATGTATTTTAAATTTCTGTCTTTGACCCGTTTAATGATTATTTACGTTTTACATGGAGATGGGCTAGAGTTATGGTGCACACTCAAAGCTGAAAAGCTTGTATTATATACAAAGGGACCATTAGTTCTGTCTCTTTCTAACCACATCTGCAGCCAGCCACACGATTGTTGTTCAAATGAGCAGTTATTTATGTTATTGAGTGAATCTGCCTAATAAAATGGCCTCCAGTTGTGTGTTCCATTTCTTTTAATCGGTTAACTGGAAATAAGAAGGACCAACCATTTTGAGCTTGCATAGGCTAAATGTTTTCTTGCCTAAATTTTCGTTTTTATTACATTTTAATTTTGTAATCTTTATCTAGATTAGAGTGTGATGATGTATTTCATTAGCATTCTACTTTCCCTGTAACCACACAGGTTTCTTCACTGCACAGAAAGGGATTTAGCACCCTACGTGGAAAAACTGAGTGACAAGAACCTAAAAGAGACTTTGTCCAGTGGTGTAGGTTACTTGCATGAAGGACTTAGTCCCATGGAGCGCCGGATTGTTGAGCAGCTCTTCATGTCTGGTAATGCTTGTTTTAATTTTCTAACAGAATACATTTTGGCTTTTTCTGTCCAGCGGTCATTAGCAATAAAGTACAATCCCTCCTAACTGGCCTCGCATTAACCGGCTGACGGATTAACTGGTCTGTTAAAATAAAATACTTTTTTTTTTTTTTTTTTTTTTTTCCTCTGAGTTCTTTATATTATATGTATGCACTTCCTTCTTTCCTGGAAGGTGAGAGGTATTTTAAAACCAGCAAACAACAAAACAGTGTTCAAATTAAATAGTTTTCTTTAAATAAATAATCCATTAAAACAAGTGAATTAGTGGAGGTTAAAATCCATTAGTAAAAAAACAAGTCCTTTAAAAACAACGCAAACGAGGTTAAAACAATGGCTGGAAGCAGTCTCTTAAAATCCAAAGCACGGTGCCTTCTTCTTTGTACCTGGCGGCTCCCCTGCTTCTCCCATCGGGCTTCGCAACAGGGGAGTCGCCCTACCAGTAGGTGCAGCTGTCTTCCACACTGGTCCGGACCGAGACTTGGGTTCTTTCCCCAGCGGCCAGGGCGCTCACGTTGGGGCTAAACCAGACCAAATCCTCCACAACTGCCACTGCCTTTCAACGGCCAGTTGTCTTTAATACCGGTCACTCCAGCTCCGTGATCGCTCAGCTGGAGCAATTGCTTTCTTCAGCCCCACTGAGTGTCGGCCAAACACTCCTCTGCAGGGGTTCACCTCCCAGCTGCCTGCCTTTGCTCCATCGAATCTGCTCTCTCTCGCTTGCTCTCCTGCACCGGGTTTCCTCTACTTGCTTCCTTCTCCATTAACCTCCTGTTCTCCCCCTAGCCGCCTTGTGCTTCTATTTATCACGGGGACGTGGAGCAGATGTGGCTATTAGCAGTTCCTGGGAACAATTATGGATGCGGATGACTCCTCACCTGTGCACTTAAGCTAGGATTGCCCACATCACGAATTCCTCGGGAACGATCGGCCACACATACCACATCCCCTCGCTAAGCCGCGAGTGCGCCGATTATTTATTTAAAAAGTGCCCATTTTGACTTGAGCTGTGGACCCGCTACACCACACTGTCCAGTCGTTGTACGAGAAAAAAAACCTGTGTGCAAAATCGTGGATGAAGCCTTGTGGATATGGTTTCTTCAGGAACGTCAAAGAGGTACAGTACATACCTTAGAAATATTTTTCTACATGAAAATAGGTATGCGTCGGATTAACCAAAACGGCAGCCAGCCGTGGGTCCAGTCCCGAGGTGGCCGGTTAAGAAGGATTGTACTGTATATTGTTTAACTAGTAAACTTTTTGTTTTTACTTTCCTTTTTTACCTTTCCAAACTATAATATCCTTAGCTACTTGATATTTCTTTATTAATTATTAGTTATAATTATAGCTGAAAGAAATGCAGTATTTGTGTTTGAAAGGGCAGGTGTTGGCTTGCTCTGATCCACCTCTTCTGTTGCAGGTGCCATACAAGTGATGGTAGCATCACGTAGTCTGTGCTGGGGGATGAACATATCTGCGCATCTCGTCATCATCATGGACACCCAGTATTATAATGGCAAGATTCATGCGTGAGTACCATTTGAAATGATGACAGTTTGGGAGAATATTTGCATCTTCATTAAAGTCACTTCTAAAAGCTTAGTATGGAAAAATAGGACTAGTTTGTAAGATTATTTAGGGTTATTTTTTAAACTTGTATTTGGCTTGGATTGTAATTGATTCTGATTTTTAAACTGTTTTCTCCAAGAGTTATCTAATTTTTCTTCCTTATAGGTATGTGGATTACCCAATTTATGATGTTCTTCAAATGGTAGGAAGGGCTAATCGCCCCCTTCTGGATGATGAGGGTCGCTGTGTCATTATGTGCCAAGGATCCAAAAAGGTTTGTGTCAAAGGGCTTGTTTTTCCAATATCTCAGTTAAAGACAATTATGAATACAATTCTTTAAAAAAAAAAAAAAAAAAAAAAAAAAGTATTAGCATCTTCAAAAATTGTGGCTGCCATTTTGAAGGTAGGTTTTATTGACAGACCCCTATTGTCAATAGCTTCTAGTAAAAGTTTTAAGCAAGTGCTTGGAATTAACATTTTTTTCCTCCAAAAGACCTGTCGTGTTTTGGTAGCCACAGTGTCAGATTAGCAGGAATTCAGTACATCAGCCCTTTGTCAAATAGTTGTAGTTGCTGAGATGTTGTTGTTTCATGCTTTTTGTTATGTGGATTCTCTTTTGGAGAGTTCCAAACCAGTTTGTCTATTCATCAAGTTATTCAAAGAATGCAACGTTTTCTTTTGTTAGCTGAGTCTATTAATTTTAACACAAATCTATTCTGTTTAATACAGGATTTCTTCAAGAAGTTTCTTTATGAGCCCCTTCCAGTGGAGTCTCATCTAGACCACTGCCTTCATGACCACTTCAATGCTGAAATAGTCACAAAGACAATAGAAAATAAGCAGGATGCTGTGGATTACCTCACATGGACATTCCTGTACCGTAGGATGACTCAGAACCCTAACTATTACAATCTGCAAGGTAGGCCTTAACAATCTCTGGATTTCATTCTTCTGAGTGGGAAGAGTAAAGAAATGGTAAATATGCAAAAGGGTTTAATAATGATGTATTATAATGAACAATAGGTTAATCACAAGCTATCCACAAACCCAGACGAAATGCCAAAATGGCCACAGTTGTGGAAAATTGTTTTATTTATTAAAATAATAAACACAAGGAAAAAATGAATATACGGAGAATGAAAGTATCAAATAAACAGAAAAAAATATCCTGGCTGCCCCACTGAGTCTTATCAATACAAGACTTTCAACCCATCTCTGTCTCGTGTGGCGTCTTATGTGCTTGCTGCCTACAACTGACACCAAAACACTCCTCTTCCTTACCTTCTGTACCTTTTCCACAGGACCCTAGCCTTCTTTACTCTCAGAACCTGAACCCTTGTCATTTTCTCCTCCCAACCATATTGTCAGAAGGGCCATTTTAGCCTCAACCATAAACTGTTTCTGGTGCTGGGGTGGCCCCTGGTGTTTCTACACACCTAAACACCAATCATAACTAAAAGGTCTGGGCAACTGCCATGTATCCTGATTAGCACAGTTCATAAAGCAGAACCAGGAATAATACATGCAGGCTCCTGTTTCTCATAATTCTGAATATAATGTGACACCCATATTTGGAGAGTGTTTTTAAGGATCTTGTTTAATTGTTCCTAACCTTTTCACTTTCTTTTTTACTTCAGTGTATAAAACATTTTGGTTGCTCATGTTAGCACATAACTAACAATCATTAATAACACATTTTGCTCTGTCATTATTTATTGAACAAAACATAAGCCAGCATGCAGAATCCATTTCAGAATGACTTTGTACACATCGTAATTTCATAACTTGCACAACCATCATTAGTCGTATTAATTTGCCTATTTGCTATACAGTGATCCCTCGCTATATCGCGCTTCGACTTTCGCGGCTTCACTCCATCGCGGATTTTAAATATAAGCATATCTAAGTATATATCACGGATTTTTCGCTGGTTCGCGGATTTCTGCAGACAATGGGTCTTTTAATTTATGGTACATGCTTCCTCAGTTTGTTTGCCCAGTTGATTTCATACAAGGGACGCTATTGGCGGATGGCTCCTCTAGAGTAAATTGGCATAAACTGGAGCTCATAGTAGACTTGTCGATAGTGAGGTGTCCAAGTCCTGTGGCTGTCAAATGACACCACATAATCACTATGTGTTTTATGGCTGTGGTGAAGCCCTGCGTCTGGTTTTCACCTAACAACTGTGGTGCCATGTTCATTTATGTCGGAAAGAGCATTCTCTTGGACCCCCTTCTGTAAGACTCATACTTGTTCATCCTTTATCTAATAGAAGAGTCATAAACAGTAACATTGTACCGTGCTGACAGAGGCCAGGATATCCGCTGATGTAGGTGTGGAGTTCTGTGCAATTTCTTTGAGCCTTTTACTGTCTTTGAATGAATTTAAGATGTCCATTCCTAAAAGATTGCAGACTGTCCTGATTGTTCTCTGTTAGCAAGGAATCTTTCTTGCTATAGGGCTTCATATTGGTTAGAAGTGGCATTATGTCACTTATGGCACTGCTGATATCTTCTTTTTGTCCACAAACTTCCAAAGGTGTTGGTTTTATATAGACATGGTAGCACTTCAAATTTAGTAGTCCAAATAACTTCTTAAAGTATGTGCCAGAGCCAAAATGATTAGCATGTTGAAAATTGGCATAAACATTTTCTTTTAGAGATCTCCACATCCGTGCCTTCCCACCTTCATCTTCCCTTTAATGATCTGATTGAAGCCGAACTTGAAATATGTTGTCAAGTGTACACATTGCAATAAATCACTTGCTTGCCGGTTTCCCGTGGACTAGTTACAGTAGCACAATGCCAACAGCAGACCATAAATACAGACATAGGCTGTGAATACTTGATAGATTATATGCAACCTCAGATGATATCTTCCCAGAACCCTCAAGCAATTGTCTGTATTAGAAACTGTCAAGTAAACTTATGATCTGTGAATAAAGTGGCAGTGGTCATAAGGCATTTAACAGAATGGAGGAGAGAAACAAGCACTTGTGCACGGTGGCAGAGATCTTCAGTCACACATTTACCCTTTGTAAGGTACTGTGTGTTTATGTATGCGCTGAATAGAAAGCGTCTGTGTGCCAACAGTACTTTGGTCCGTTAAAAAAAAAAAACACACACACACTGATTCCCATTAGTTGTAGCTGTGAAATTATATAAAAATAAATGTGTGGGCCAAGTAAGGTAAAGACATAGATGTGATGGATGCCAGCAGTCTAAGTGGCATCTGCACATACCAGGGAATATAACGGGTCTATACAAGCCTGCAGAGTCTTAGAGTATCAAAGCACACTTCTCCACCATACATACTCGCTGTCACTAGCAGCTGCCTCCAAAGCAAATTCTAGGCCCCAGAAAGTTTTTAGGGGCTATGCGGGCATCTGTTTCTCAGAACAAATGAAATTGTAATTTACATTTAGTGTTTTTCTTCATTCTCTATCTATGTTTGCATTTTAATCATTCAAATATCCATGCAGAGGCACCATTCCTGTATCTAAACAAGACTGACTCAGAAGGATAGCCTTTTAACTTCAGAGATGTTTGTTCCAGCTTTGGGGGGGGGAAAAAAATAACTTGACATGGCGGTAAACAACTCTGTGGTCTTCCTGTTGAGTTTGTTAATGCCCATACTAAGATATTTGTGCCCAGCTGCATTTTTGACAATCCCATGTGGGTTTTTATAACAAGGGGCCCTTATTGTCTGTAATTTGTTTACATGGCATAAACCTATTTATAATATCCTATACTACCCCATCCCCAGGTATGTCGCACAGGCACTTGTCGGACCACCTGTCAGAGCTTGTAGAGCAGACTCTGACTGACCTGGAGCAGTCCAAGTGTATCAGCATAGAGGATGAGATGGATGTGGCACCACTAAATTTGGGCATGATTGCAGCTTACTACTACATCAACTACACCACCATAGGTAAGACCATCAGTGATGCCTCTGCCTCATCTCACACAGAATTTGTTTACTGCTTTAAGCAGTATGTGAAGATACAAACACTTAAAAAAAAAAAAATTAA
>JANRMT010062796.1:8200979-8254854 GCA_026402145.1 Polypterus bichir lapradei | reverse complement strand
TCCCATTTTATTAAGGTGTATCCATATAAATGGCCCACCCTGTATATCACAGATTTTTCGCTGGCTCGTGGATTTCTGCGGACAATGGGTCTTTTTACTTGTAGTACATGCTTCCTCAGTTTGTTTGCCCAGTTGATTTCATACAAGGAACGCTATTGGTGGATGGCTGAGAAGCAACCCAATCAGAGCACGTATTACGTATTAAAAAAAACTCCTCAATGATATACGATATGTTTCCTGTGCATTGCTTCGCATACTTGAAAGCCCGAACAGCACATATTGATTTTTGATTGTTTGCTTTTCTCTGTCTCTCTCACTCTCTCGGACATTCTCTGCTCCTGACAGAGGGGGTGTGAGCAGAGGGGCTGTTCGCACAATGGCCTAGAGGATACGGACGCTCCTCTCAAAAACGCTGAAAGACCAACTTCACATTGCTCCCTTCCTTGCAGCTGCCGGACAGCCCTATTGATTTTTGATTGTTTGCTTTTCTCTCTCTCTGTCTCTTTCTCTCTCTCTGACATTCTCTGTTACGCGCACTCCTTTGAAGAGGAAGATATGTTTGCATTCTCTTAATTGTGAGATGGAACTGTCATCTCTGTCTTGTCACGGAGCACAGTTTAAACTTTTGACTAAAGGGTGTTATTTCATGTCTAGAGGGCTCTAATAATGTTAAAAAAACGTATTTAGAATGTTGTAAACAGGTTTTCTATGCTCTAACTGCGAAAATATTCGATTTATAAATAAAGAATCCTACTTCGCGGAAATGCATTTATCGGGGTAGAGTCTGGAACAGATTAACCGCGATAAACGAGGGTTTACTGTATTATCATTATTATTTCTCAGGGTCTCATTTTCTGACTCTTGGAGCAACCTTGAAAGTTTGTTTTGATCAGCACTGCTTCACAAGGCTAATGCATTAAGCCTGCACTACCTTCCATTGCACCAGTGTTTCTCAACCTTTATGGCCCCGTGACTCAGTTTTGCATTTTTAAATTTATTGATAACCCACTAGCAGCAATTGGTGAAACAGCGAAACATTGCGCATTGCTGCTGATCACTTAGGGGACCCACTGGTGACCCACTCGTGGACAGTAACTCACCACTCACTGTTACTAACATGGGTGGTTGAAAAACACTAGCTTAGATGACCCACATGCAAAGCAACAATGGCAACATCAAATGGTTGAGAAACACTGCCTTATATTATCCCGCAATGCAGCCCCTGAAACATGAAAATTATTTTGTAATACTTCATACCAGCAGTTGAATTATGCATATCTATGACCCATAGAGCCTGAAGTGCAATGATCTGTAAACTTTGTGATCAATATACGACCAATTTGACATAAGGGACTGATCAGATGGGCAGTCCCAAATGGAGACGCAAGTTGGCATCTGACTATATTACTTGATATGACTTATATTACTTGATGTGTAAATGTGGCTTTTTTAAAAAAAAAAAAAAAAAAAAAATATAGTAAAGCTTAGCCAGGTGGCATGGTGGCACATTGGTAGCACTGCTGCCTCAGTTAGGAGACCTGGGTTCGCTTCCCAGGTCCTCCCTGCGTGGAGTTTGCATGTTCTCCTCGTGTCTGTGTGGGTTTCCTCCCACAGTCTAAAGACATGCAGGTTGTGTGCATTGGCGATCCTAAATTGTCCCTAGTGTGTGCTTGGCGTGTGTGTGTGTGCGCCCTGCAGTGCACGGGGTTTGATTCCTGCCTTGCACCCTGTGTTGGCTGGGATTGGCTCCAGCAGACTCCCGTGACCCTGTATTAGGATATAGCGGGTTGGATGATGGATGGATAGTAAAGCTTGTAAGAGTCTCTGTCATGAGAATCCGAGACGTGCTCTCATCTCTTTTTGCAAACCACAAAATTAAAACTGTGTGTGTTTACAGATGAACAAAAATTACATTTTCTCTAGATAACTAAAATACAACTGTCTGAAAACGTTCAAAAGGTCATTATTGTTATATTTTTAAATTATATTTATTCTGGCAGCCGTCTTGTGTACCTTGTATTCACCTGAAGCTTATTCCATTTGCCAGAGTAACCTTTTTAGGATAATGTAGCACCCAAGTTCGTCACCATCTGGCAATTGCAGCGGTGGGTTTAAATAGCTGCCAAGTTTGCTGTATCTTTATAAATAAATAAATAAACTTTGCTTAACTTATTGCAAATATTTGTTTTTTGAATTGATCACTTGGGTTCCTGACTTTCATTTTGTCATTCGTCTTCCTCTTTCTCTTTGTTGTTTCAGCACTTATTGACCTCTCCATTTTGACCCTTTTCTGTTTCTCATCTCACTCTCCCCTGGTTTCCCCTTTAAAAATTATGTTGGTTTTCTGACAAATAAATGTAGAATTAAACATGCCAATTTTGTATTTTTTAATTGACCTTTATGTTATACTTTAACACCATCCCACAACAGCAAGGTGTTCACTAGACCCATTGATCAGTTCCATTCTTAACCAGATCCATTTGGGACAATATACAGTATAGCATTTCTGGTTTGGTGAAAAAAACATAAGAAATGTCATTTTTCAACTGTGTAGCAAATACAAACCAACTTATACAACTGAACACAACACTTTATTTTTCAAATGATTTCCTACTGATTATTTGTTTAATATGTCTTGGGTTGGACCAGTGCTAGCACAGATTTTGCTTACTCGCACATTGGCTCATTGGGGTCAAATGGTTTTCACTGTTAATATGTACTTATCTATTTGGTCTGTAATACGTTTGTGTAGATGGTGCTTATTTATGGTGCATTTCTTTCAAAACTACACTTTTAAAAACATAGGTGGTCAGCATAACAGCACGTTACTCCATGAATAAGCATCTGTCTACTGGTAAAGTTAAGTACAATTCAGTGTTTGCTGAATGTTTTCTGGAAATTAGCCATGAAGCCTGCTTAGGTGAACATATGCATCCCATTATCCTTTGCAAGGCCAGTGTGAAATCACAGAGCTATAGCAGCCATGTGCAAAACTTTTACTCATGTCCAAAGTAAGATCAATGCAGACGTGGACATTGTTGAGGATGGCCAAGTATAATATTTTTGTCTCATTTGTTTAACTGGTTTCTCTTTATCTACTTTTAGGACTTGATTGAAAATCTGATGATGTTTTAGGTCATATTTATGCAGAAATATAGAAAATTTTAAAGGGTTCAGAAACTTTCAAGCACAACTGTACTGTAAAGAAGCCTTAAAGAAGCCTTGTCTTCCCCCTCTCATCAGAAAATACAGGACATGCTGTGAAATAATAAAATCAAAAGATTTATTACTCTTTACAAGGCATTTCATTTTACTTAATGGAAAAAGAAATTGCAAAGCATTTGCACAGATAGTTAGGAAACACAAAAAACAAGACATTCCCACTGCATCTGGAGGCACAACTTCAAAGAATGAAACAAAAAAGTCCCTGGTCACCACTCTGTGACATGGCCTGTTTCTTTTGTTGTTTGAGGCATGGTGATGCAGTGGTGCCTCACAATTCACATTACATATTTGGCCACAACAATTGGCAGACTTTTGCTTAGCCCTCCAGGACACTTAAAAGACCACTGCGCCAATCAAAACTAGTTCAGTTCTTCCTTTCCCATTGACTTTAATGCATTTCACGGAGTTTGGTGGAGTTTTGTGAACATCCCGTAATACAACCAAATTTACAGCCGAAGTGTCCACCATGGGGTTCACTCATCACTATCCATTACACTTGTAGGCATGCACCAAGGGGGCAACACTCATTTGTGGAGGTATGAGGCAGCAGCATTTACCATGGAACCACCTTACTGCCCTGCAAGATGAAAAGCAACTTTCTAGTTCACTTTCTGTTCTTTGCCACTAATTACTATATTATTAGGAAAACTTAGGAATGGCACTCCAGCCACTGTAAAAAAATTCACACTAATCCAGTGTGGTGCTGAGGTGTTACCAGCTGCACTCAGATCCCAATTCAGGTGGTTCGTCGTGTGGTGGGTGTGACAACGTGCTATCAGTGCATGCTCCTAACCTAAATTAGCAACACTATGTGACAATATTAATATTATTAAACTAAAAGTATTCTGTTTACAGCTTTTATAAGCCTGTTATTTTGAAATTTATTTTCAAAATTAATTGCAATCAAATGCAATTATTCAAATATAATCTTTCTAGGGCGGCACTGTGGTAGCACTGCTGCCTCACAGTTAGGAGATCCGGGTTCGGTTCCCAGGTCCTCCCTGTGTGGAGTTTACATGTTCTCCCTGTGTCTGCGTGAGTTTCCTCCCACAGTCCAAAGACATACAGGTTAGATGATTGGCGATTCTAAATTGTCCCTAGTGTGTGTCCTGCGGTGGGCTTGCGCCCTGCCCGGGATTTGTTCCTGCCTTGCACCCTGTGTTGGCTGGGATTGGCTCCAGCAGACCCCCATGACCCTGTGTTCGGATTCAACAGGTTGGAAAATGGATGGATAATCTTTCTAGACATTTTTGACATTTGTGTTTATTTCCTAAACTGCATACCTACCAGTCAAACATTTTTCCCCACAAATGAAACTGAAACATACTGTAAAATGCAAAGCACATTCTAAAGATACGTTGCAGATGCTTCTACATTTAATGAGAAAACACTGATAAAGCACTCAGAGCCAATTAGATTTTGCACATCCAGAACTTTACATATATATCCAAATATGTGTATTCTTAACTCACATACAGTATATCTCTTTTTACCTTGTATAACCCAAACTGCCTGCCACAAGTTTGAAACATACCTTCCCAAACCCAGACGCTCTTGTCCCTGCTGCATGTTGCCAAGAGATTTCCAGAAGGTGCCCAGGCAACACACTTTACTTCATTTTCATGACCTTCCAGTGTTGTCACACACTAATTTAGTACAAAGATTAGGGAAAGTAATTAAAAAATTAAGTTTGTTTTTTTTTTTAAACAAGATATTATCAACTTCTGGTATAAGATGTAGAATAGCACTTTGTTAAATATTCTGTCTGGTAAAAGAACCTTTTTTTTATAAGGGCTCTACTCATTCCACTAGTTTTTCCTCACAAAACCTTCTCAATTTTCCATCTAGTTTTATACATCCAGGCAAAATGATTGTGAGATCCCACTTATGACTGGCCAGTAACTGCTCAAGTCTACACATGTTGTTAGCTTTTCTCCACAATCAGCCTCACAATTACTTATACTACTGCATCAACAATGACATCATTATTTATTTCTATAGCACATTTTCATACACAGTAAGATGACAAAGAAAATAACAAGAAAATAAAATTTGAAATACCTAAAAAGGATAATAAAAACATTACATTTCAAAAATACTAGATAACAATAAATTAGTACGCATTTACCTAACATAGATATACAGGTAACAGAAAAAGTCCTTATTTTATTTGTAAGTCTCTAAAGATTAGTTTTTAAGTCTCTAAAAGATAAGCCTGTTCAGACAGCTATGGAAAACAGGGAAAAAGTACAGAGGCTCCCTCTCATTTTTTTTTACATTTTTTTATTTTGAGGTTCTGTAAAATTATTTCCTCTTGTGGACAAAAACATATAATCTAATCAAACAAAAAAAACTCTGGGGTGAGATACTGGAGAAAAAAAAAAATCTGATGGTGTCCCAAGTCCAAAAAACCACCAAGCCCCTGCTGGGTATTCTACTGCGAATGGGTTACATTAATAGGATATTCTTACAGAACACTCCTACATTAAAACGTTTTATTCAACACAGTTTAACATATGTATTATATATTACCTCAAAAGTATCTTGTTGCTTCTTCCAGATGCAGGTAGTGGCGTCAAAGCTGGCAGAGGCCAAGTAGTTTCCACAGGGTGACCAAGCTACTTTCCGGACAGTCCTCTGGTGACCCTCTGACAAAACTGATTTGCAGACCCAAGAGTCACCTGTAAAATGCACAAAGCATACAAAGACTCTTAGCACAGCATACACAGTCAGAATACAATCTTTGGATTTTAGGCAGATATTTTATTTGAGAGTAATCTATTTTAGTAGAGGATTACCTGCTGTTTCTTTATAAATAAAAATGAACGAACAAATAGACCACATGATCACTTTTCCATCATGGGCTTGTGAAAGAAACATTATAAACAAAAGCAAAAAAAAAAAATCAATTTTCAAGCCAGGTCACTGAAAACAGACTCAAAATATGACTTGGAAGAAATTGACTTTTCTTCGTAAAAGATACAATAATGTACCAGTGCACTTGTACCCGTACTAGTGGTGGCAATAGCGGGTACAGAATACATTGAAAATGTCACATGTTTGACTAATACGTAACATGCCGTTAAGATAAACAAAAATATGCCAGAAACATACATTCATACGAATTTCGTGTATTTAATAGACCTAATATACTGCATTGCATTGAAGACGTGCGGAAACAAACTCATAAAGATGCTTGACTTTTTATTTTATCATGAAACGGAGATATGCAATAGGTCGCCCCACACTAATGACAGCGCTGTTTTGGAATGCCAGTAATTGGTCAGTTTAAGGCAGCCCATCTGAACTCGTTGCACAAAACGAACACACCTGTTGCTCGCCTTTCACAAGCTCAGGACCGGCTAGCTGGATAACTCACCTTCGCGACCCCACACTCGGACCGCACGATCTCCTCCACAAGAGGCCAGTAGGGTGCCTTTGGGGTTCCACGCAACGAACCAGCAGCGGGAGTCTGGGTGAGCACTGAAACGGGTGAGCAACTTCAGGCAGTCCTTCATGGCTTCCTGAAATTCTTGCAAACCCAACGCTCACGGGGTACGCTACGGTGATGATCGAGTCAGTAAACAGCAAGACTTGCAAGGGTTGAAGTGTTCATAAACTCGTCTAACATATGATAAAGCTCAATTATAAGAGGACAGAAACAGACACGCGCAAGTCAAGCGAATGTGCGCTACTTCCTCTCTTGTCGTTTAGAGTCCGACAACGCGCAGTGCAGCATGGGAAAATGAGTCCTCTTGCTACCTTTCTAATTCCCGGCATTCTGAAACTTCACACAAGAATCTCTTGCTGCCATCTTCTGGCTGGAGGTCCATTGTCTTTGTTTGATAACTTGGCCCAATAAGTTTTGCTAGAAAATGTGCATTTTATTTAAAAATATTAGCACTATATATCTTTTAAATATTAGAATGTGTAAATGTTATTTTGTATATTTTAAGAATTATGAGTAAAATTTTGAAATAGTTCCTTTTTAATTCTGAAAAATAATATTGACATCTAAACCTTACATTTAACTTACTTGGGTATTTTATTTCCCAATAGTGCCGTGTTTAGGTCACGGTCGATGTGGGGTCTGACCCCTTGTCTGTGTATATTTTCCTCTGGAAGCTCCAGTGCTCTTCATCACACTTCCAAATGCTGCCTTAACTGGTGGCTTTACACTGACCCAGTCTAGACAGTGTGGTTGTCCCCAGTGCTTTGTGCCAGTTCTGCTGAGATGGGCTTTGGGTCACTTCACCCTGCAATGTTCATTCGAAAGAACCCTGAGACACAGAGGAAAACGTGATTATTGAGTCATTATTGTCACAGTGGAATGTACATGCATGTGCTAATCAACATGCAACAGCATAATCAGTAACTATTGTTATTTTATATATATATATATATATATATATATATATATATATATATATATATATATAATGTATGAGACACCTCTGTCCAAGGCAACTTACAAAGCCTAAACTTCAGCAGTACACTATAGCTATCCTGTAGATGTCACAAACTTAACTTGCAACTCTGCATGTTTTTAAGATGATGATGTTGTTTGCATTAAATTTCACACAAATGTTGAGCTTTTCTTTATATAGAAAACCACAAACACATGGAATAAATTACTAAGTAGTGTGGTAACAAGGTGTACTTTGGGGAACCTTCAAAACTCAACTCAATGTTATTTTGAAGAAATTAGGTGGGCAGGATTGACAAGCATGTTGGATTGAATGGCCCATTCTTATAAAAATTGATTTAGTTTAATTCTTTTTATTCTTTACTCTCCATTAAAAGGTATTCACAAAGTAATCAAAAAATTATGCTCCAAAAATGTATTTTCATGTATTCACTTAAAACATTCCTCTGCAATTTTTGATGCTGATACTTCTAAACCCCATCAATTTGTGCAGTTGTGCCTCTCCAAATGTTGTCTGCATATTTAAAGTAATAATAATAATAATTCTTTGCATTTATATAGCGCTTTTCTCACTTGTCAAAGTGCTCAGCAATTGCAGGTTAAGGGCCTTGCTCAAGGGCCCAACAGAGTCCCTTTTGGCATTTACGGGATTCGAACTGGCAACCTTCCGATTGCCAGTGCAGATCCCTAGACTCAAGTAAAAAGATCTCCATTTTTTCTCTAGTGGAGATGGCCTCATCATTATCAAATAATATATTGTAGTTTAAAAAGATCACATCTTGAATCTTGATTATCTGTATCAATCCTTCTATAATAATATCCTGCCAGGTGACCTTACTTGCTTAATTAACACCACCTCATTAGCCAAGAAGGCACAGCAGCATCTCCACTTCCTTCCATGGCTGAGGAAGGCAATCCTAAATCCACATAATACCCCACCACCACCACTTCTAATAACATTCTACAGAGGTATAATCAAGAGCATTCTGACCAGCTCCATTACCATCTGGTTTGGGAACTGCAGTGTCTCTGACCACTAGGTTCTAAAACAGAGAGTCCATCCTGTAGACCATTTGGAATTCTCTGCCTTCCATTAAAGACACCTTTATCAAGCGTCACACCCACAACTTCTTCAGCAGTCTCTTTGTCCCACTTCTATTTGGCAGAAGGTACTGTAGATTCCAAACCAGTTTGGCCAGGTTCTGGAACAACTTTTACCCCTTGGTTGTCCAGACTCTGTGCTTTCCTGGGATCTGCTCCTAGTAGCTTATTTATATGTAGAATAAACATATCATTTGTTACTACTGTTGTTTTTTATTATAAGTTTTTACTTATTTATGTATTAACATTTAATATGTTACTTTTATATTTACCTTTTGCAACATTTTATTTTATTTTTGGTGTTGTAAATTCACTTTAGTGAACAGTTTCTCTGTTATTTTGTTTTTTTTTTTTTTTTAGTTCTTTTCACTTCCACTTGATTTTGGACTGCACACTTCAAGCTCCTTTGTGGTGTTTCCAATTTCGCCAGTTGTGCAACCACTTTCCTCTCTGTGGGACAGTTCTTCAGTTTTTTCTTTATTTCTTAGAACGGAGGAAGCAAAAAGGCACTTCCAAGAAAACTCTAGTTTAGGGTTTCTTGTTTACTATTCCGTTTCCTGATCACCTATCTCCCTCTTGATCTTATGCAAATCATAACAGCTAGAAAATCAGTTATTATCCTCTCCTCGAATGCAATCCATTCTTAGAAAGAAGGAAGCACTGATTTTAAGGAACTAATTTATCTAGAAACTAGATATGAGGGGTCCTTTCATCGGATTAGCCCTATTTCAGCTGTGGAATGGCCAAATGGGGGAGGCAGCTTGATGGATGAGGTTCCCAGGACTCTAAACAATTCCAAATCATATTAAGTGATAGAATCTACTGTTAAATTCTCTTCCGTACTTCTAAAATTTTTATTTTTAAACTGTATTGAGGATTTGTTCTGTTCTGTGTATTGTATTGACCCCCTTCTTTTTGACACCCACTGCATGCCCAACCTACCTGGAAAGGGGTTTCTCTTTGAACTGCCTTTCCCAAGGTTTCTTCCATTTTTTTCCAGTACCACTAGCCAGTCCAGGTCAGAATGAGGAGGCTAGAAAATATAATGTGCCTCAAACTCTGGTGTAGAATAGGGTGCCACATGTTAAGGGGGTGATCATGTGCTTTTAGAAACAGATAGGATCTCTAAAACCTGAAAGAACTGCATTTGAATCAGGTAGGGATGTGAGGCAATGTGAAGGCAGGCTAATCAGGGAATGTTTATGGATAGGAAGGGTAGTAAATGTTGGCCAAGTCAAGACTGAAACTTCAGATGTTAGACATAACACTAAATAATATTTAAATACACAGAAATAAGATGACATTAAATACAACACTGAACTGATAAGCAGTGGAGACTATGAAATACTAAAACCAATGGAGTGAGGCGGCCCCTTTTATCATGCCCCGGATGTGCTCCAGGTGGTCCGTAATTACCTTGTGGCGGCATTTCCTGTTGTGGCAGAAATGCCACATGAGCACCCGGAAGCACTCCAGGCATGCCTGGAACCCTCTCTGGTAGTACTTCTGAGTGTGGCAGAAGTGCTGCATTCCAAGGCTCTGTGATCATCCGGGCACCCCCTGGCAGTGGTCACGGGCCCCAACAGGGTTGAGCTTCTATTCTCTGGTCCCGTGGCCCCCATGCAGTCCAGGACGGCTGCCCTCTTGTGGCCCAGGGGAGGTATTGTCCCCCTCCCGGTCCTTCCAGGCGTCCCGGCTGGGCAGGATCCCCAACCATCCGCCACAATATAAATTAGAATCCTCAAACAAATAAGAGGGGCACAGTTAATACAATGCAAATTACTGTTTGATGTCTCCACATGGACTGAAGCCTTTCTTCTCCTGTAACGCATTACATTTAGAATACAACAGTTAAAGGATATTAAGATATTCATCATGATATTTGGGGTGGTTCAGTAGTACTGCTGCTGTCTCACAAAAAAGAGACTCAGGTTTAATTCCCTGGTGCTCCCCACACAGATTTTGCATGTTCTCTCCATGTCCATGTGGGCTTCCTCCAGGTGCTCTGGTGTTCTCCCACGAACATGCTGGCTAGGTGAACTGATGCTGACAAAGTGGCCTTTGATGTGTGTGTTCACCTTGCGATGGGCTGGCCTCCTGCCCAAGTATTGCTCCTGCAGTGTCTCCAGTGCTTGCTGGAATACACTCCAGCTGTCCTGCGGGTTTGGAAAATGAATGGATGGGTAATCATAGGTTTCACAATATTTTGAATGAGAAAATCAACAAAATGCACATCTATTACATTTAAATGCATAATATTTATGAAACAAAAGAAAACGTTGTTTAACTATTTTAGATTTTTTGTTTTAAAATCTACAGATTTTTCCTTGATATTGTAATACAACTACACAGACCATGATGCACCGGGTTCACATCCTGTTGCCAGGAAATAACTTCCTTCCAGAAATCCGGAAGAGAGCAGGGTAGAAAGCGACTTTATTTATGTTTTCTTTTTTTTTTGTTTTAAAGAAGGTAGTATTTGTTTCTTGTTTTGATTTGTGAGGGTATAGATAAGAACTGTAGCAGGTAGGGTAGGTGATAACTGTATTTCGCTTGTTACTGGGTGGCCTAGACGACTTCATTTCACCTTTTATTTTTTTATTGTTGCGGGTTTCGTGCGGCATCGGTGTGATGGGAAAGAGATTTAAACTCAAAAACGCTGCGGGACAAAGAAGCTTAACTTGTTGAACAGGATGTTTATATTGCACGCGTCGATTATTGTTTATCGTTGCAATAAATGAGTCTAAAACCAAACCCGTTTCTTTGAACAGATTTTTTAGTCGATCACAGCAAAGGCCTTTCTGAAATATTAAAAGTAAGACACGAAAGAATCGGGGCACTCAACTGGATTGTGTCATTGATTGCTTTTTATATGTACTGTCTGATACTTGAGATATCCGCTTTCTTGCTTTTGGACAATCAAGTTATTCTAGTTCACTTGTCCTGTGAGTTTTAAAGCAGTGACTAGCTATTTAAAGTACTCTGTCCTCGCGACATTAATATACATTATTTAATTTCCTTTATCGTTGCGTGTCAGGACAGGCGTTTCTCGGTTCGGAATTGCTCTATCTGAGTAAGTGACGGTTTCTTTTTTTGGAGATGTATGCGCCCTCGGCACCTACAGTACCAGGCAGTCGGCGAAGGCGAGGTCCAGGGGGTAGCGCCCTTCCAAAGCAGCCGGAGCGCAGTTTGGCTTCTGCTCTGCCCGGCGCCTTGTCCATTACAGCCCTGTGCACGGCATTGGCAGAGCCGGCCTGGCTTCGGGTCCACGGAGGTATCTGTCCCAGGCAGGAGCTGGGCGTGGCGGACGTGCTGGGACACGTGGAGGCCAAGTTATTAGAAGGTAGGAATCCACATTTTCGTATGTCTGTCTATCTTCCTATCGATCAATTTTCATATCTAGCTACCGGCATATTGTACTAACTATATGCTTATTGCATCTATCGTTTATCATTTTATAGCCGACTATCGCTTTATCTAGCTATCTACTTGTCATTGTGTTACCTGTTCATCATTTATTTGACTTTTTACCTATCCATCCAGCTGTCTGTTGTCATTTCAAGGTGTAGCGGCAGTTACAGTAATGAACAAACACAATTTGTTTTAATATCTCACAAATTATTTCCTCATATTTGCACATATTGAATACTCCATTAAAATATTCACATGTATAGTTTGGAAAGAGTATGTTTACCACTACATTTAATGACGTCAACAAAGGTTAACTGGTATCAGGCGATGGCAAACCTGGGGTCAGATTTACAGTGCATCCGGAAAGTATTCACAGCGCATCACTTTTTCCACATTTTGTTATTCCTAAATGGATTAAATTCATTAAATTCATTTTTTTCCTCATAATTCTACACACAACACCCCATAATGACAACGTGAAAAAGTTTACTTGAGGTTTTTGCAAATTTATTAAAAATAAAAAAAACTGAGAAATCACATGTACATAAGTATTCACAGCCTTTCCTCACTACTTTGTCGATGCACCTTTCGCAGCAATTACAGCCTCAAGTCTTTTTGAATATGATGCCACAAGCTTGGCACACCTATCCTTGGCCAGTTTCTCCCATTCCTCTTTGCAGCACCTCTCAAGCTTCATCAGGTTGGATGGGAAGCGTTGGTGCACAGCCATTTTAAGATCTCTCCAGAGATGTTCAATCGGATTCAAGTCTGGGCTCTGGCTGGGCTACTCAAGGACATTCACAGAGTTGTCCTGAAGCCACTCCTTTGATATCTTGGCTGTGTGCTTAGGGTCGTTGTGCTGCTGAAAGATGAACCATCGCCCCAGTCTGAGGTCAAGAGCGCTCTAGAGCAGGTTTTCATCCAGGATGTCTCTGTACATTGCTGCAGTCATCTTTCCCTTCATCCTGACTAGTCTCCCAGTTTCCGCCTCTGAAAAACATCCCCACAGCATGATGCTGACACCACCATACTTCACTGTAGGGATGGTATTGGCCTGGTGATGAGCGGTGCCTGGTTTCCTCCAAACGTGATGCCTGGCATTAACACCAAAGAGTTCAATCTTTGTCTCATCAGACCAGAGAATTTTGTTTCTCATGGTCTGAGACTCCTTCAAGTGCCTTTTGGCAAACTCCAGGCGGGCTGCCATGTGCCTTTTACTAAGGAGTGGCTTCCGTCTGGCCACTCTACCATACAGGCCTGATTGGTGGATTGCTGCAGAGATGGTTGTCCTTCTGGAAGGTTCTCCTCTCTCCACAGAGGACCTCTGGAGCTCTGACAGAGTGACCATTGGGTTCTTGGTCCTTCTTCTAGACCCTTCTCCCCGATCGATAAGTTTAGATGGTCGACCAGCTCTAGGAAGAGTCCTGGTGGTTTCGAACTTCTTCCACTTATGGGTGATGGAGGCCACTGTGCTCATTGGGACCTTCAAAGTAGCAGAAATGTTTCTGTAACCTTCCCCAGATTTGTGCCTCGAGACAATCGTGTCTTGGAGGTCTACAGACAATTCCCTTGACTTCATGCTTGGTTTGTGCTCTGACATGAAGTGTCAACTGTGGGACCTTATATAGACGGGTGTGTGCCTTTCCAAATCATGTCCAATCAACTGAATTTACCACAGGTGGACTCCAATTAAGCTGCAGAAACATCTCAAGGATGATCAGGGGAAACAGGGTGCACCTGAGCTCAATTTTGAGCTTCATGGCAAAGGCTGTGAATACTTATGTACATGTGCTTTCTCAATTTTTTTATTTTTAATAAATTTGCAAAAATCTCAAGTAAACGTTTTTCACGTTGTCATTATGGGGTGTTGTGTGCAGAATTCTGAGCAAAAAAATGAATTTAATCCGTTTTGGAATAAGGTTGTAACATAACAAAATGTGGGAAAAGTGATGCGCTGTGAATACTTTCCAGATGCACTGTGTAAAACTTGCATACACATATAAAGAGGCTTGAAATGTGTGTATGAAAGTTGACAGTAGAATGTGTGGATATTTATGGCGCATGCAATTTTTCTGAGAAACTAGGAAATGATGGCACTCTTTATCAAGCAGGAGAATACAGCCAGCTAAAAGATGACTCATGCTTATAATAATTCACATCACTGAGCTGTTTTGAGAATGAATTAACGTGATAAAACAGATTATATCTCAAAAGTGGTAGTTATGATGTACATGTATTTTACTTCCCTTTTAGGAGGATTAATGCTATATATTTGCACTGAAGAACATTTTCTTTTATTTTCAGTTTATATAGCCTGTATTACCTTTATCACTTATCAGGGAACTGTCCAACAGGTCAGGAACATCTCAGCCAAGCTTTACTCCATCATACCTGTCTTGTGAGGTACTATATCCTGTTTTTGTTTGATGTGGGTGTACATACAGAAAACATAATGTGCTTTTGCCAACTTAAAAAGGCAATTTGCACCATTGTCCGGTTCTCCTAATGTATTAGGAGCAATTGGCTGCTCTAGCATTGCAATAAGGCCACCTAGTGAGAATGAAGCTGCTTTTGTTACCCACAATCGGTTACATTCCATTAAGGTACAAGTTATCTGTAATACCAAGGTGAGACTGACAAATGTCATTGTTCAGTAGCCTGGGTCACTCTGTGATTAATTTTTTTTGAGGTAAAGTAGCTTTGGCAGATGTGATGGTGCTGTACATGGTGGCTGGCTTGATGGTAAGATAATTGGCTAATGACTCATTTTTTCTTATGGCCTGTACTATTCATTTTAACAGCAATCCTGTCATTACATTTGTCAAAGGATAGTGGCTACCCGGTCAGATGCTGGTGCCTTACTCCTTTACCTGACCCTGAGAATTTAGAGGAGAGGCGCTATTAAACCACACATGATCTTGTGTGGTCAGTTCCAGAGTGTAGCCAGATACTCTTTAATGCAGTTGGAGGGGTCACACTGATTGAGAAGGGCAGCTGCTCTACCAGTCAATGAAGTTCTACAGCATTGTGATTGCATATGTATGAGGCTGATTAGCATTGACCATGTATGGTTGTTTCAGGGTGGCAATAAGGCAGAGTTGAAGAGACATTCATGTACACACATTTACAAGATGGTGGTAGTTTATAATGGCAGATTGAGTGGAAATGTTTGTATCCAGGTTTTATAAATCAGAGATTTTTTTTGGGGATATGCATTTTCTTATTTTTTGGTGTTTGCAAATTTTAATGCTGAAATCAAAGCTGGGGCCCAATTAATAAAACGAAATTGGAGGTGTGGTTTAGAGATACTTTGAACAATAAAAGAAAAGATGAAAAATTTTGCACTTACTATTTACAATAAGAATCTGCTGATATGAAGCATGTCTTGCAAAAAAAGGGACTCCAGAAGATCTTCAATCAAGAATTGCTTATTTGCAAAACGCTAAAGGGTTACAAAGTAATTTTAAGGGGTTTAGATATTCATCAGTCCAAAGTTAGACACATTGTGTGAATTATGGAAATGATTTAATACTTTGGTTGCTCTGACTAGAAATGAGTGTCCAGCCAAAAGGCACAATGAAGAGTGCTCAGTGAGGTAAAAAAGAACCATATAGTAACTGCTAAAGGCTTGAAAGAACTGTTGAAAACATGTTAAGGTTTATGGCCATGATTTAAACATACACAAAAGTTTGAACAGGTGAGGAATAAGCCACAGTTCTCAAAAAAAAAATCAGACGTTTGCCAAAGACCACCTCTACGCTCCATAACATTACTTGAAAACTGTATGCTTACTGATGAAACTAAGATGCAATTTTTCATGAGAACATGTAATAGTAAATATGGCAAAAAAAAAGAACATTACATGAGAACATCATTCTAATAGTGAAAAATGGTGCAGGGAGCTGTAGGACCTGGACAACATGCTATCATCAAGGAGGAAATTAATTCCCAACTTTAACAAGGTATCTTACGGGATCATGTCAGGATAGCTGCCTGTTAGCCAGCTGAGTGAAGCAGCAGGACAGTGACCCTAAATGTCAAAAGTAAATCTACTAAATAATGACTTCAGAAAAGGAAACTCTGTCCCAGTCAGAGCCCAGTCCTTAACCCAATAGAGAAGCTGTGGAATGAGATCAGTTCACTTCAGAGATACTAAGAGTATGGCTGAGCTGATGCAGTTTTGTAAGGAAAACTGGTCCAAAATTCCCCCAGTATGTTGTGCAGCCACCAGATGTACTTGTTAGAGGTCACTGCTGCCAAAGGAGGTTTGACCTGTTATTAAATCCAAGTTTTTTCAATGACTTTTTTTTTAACAGCACACTTCTGAATGTTTGATTGTTGTATTCAATAATAACATGAGAGATTGTTCTTGTGTTATTAAAGTAAGCATATTGTGTTTGTCTGTGATTGTGACTTGTATGAATAACGGATCACATTTTATGACCAGTTAAAAACAGTCATTCCAAGGGTTCAGATACTTTTTCTTGTCACTGTATCTATGGTCCTATTCAGCTACATCTAACAGATCACATTTTATGACCAATTAAAAACAAAGTCATTCCATGGGTTCAGATACTTTTTCTTGTCACTATATCTATGGTCCTATTCAGCTACATCTTTTACCATAACTAGCTACCTATCAGTTGCCATGTTTAGCTACCGGTTGTCATATCTAGCCATGTACTTTTACTTCTAGGTTTCAATCTCTCTGTCTAGTTTATTTTTATTTCTAGGAATCTGTCCACATGTTGGGGTGGCGTGATGGCTTTGAAGCTAGGGGTCTGTGCCAGCAATTGGAAGGTTGCTGGTTCGAATCCCATAAATGGCAGAAGTGACTCCGCTGGCCCCTTGAGCAAGGCCCATACCCTACAATTGTTTCATCCTGGGTATGACATTAATCTGCATCCAGCCTGCAAGCAGGTCCTCCAACTTGCAAGGAAAACTTTGGGGTTGGTGGCAGGATTGACACTCCAACCACTGTAAAAAACCTCACACTGTTCCAGTGTGGTTCTGAAGTGTAACCCATTGCATGACTTCACTCGGGTCCCAGTCTGGGTGGTTCGTTGTGTGGTGGATGCGACAATGCTTTGTAAAGTCAGTGCATTCTTCCGAACCTGTCTACTGTGATATCAAAATATATCATACCTAGCTCACCATCTATGGTTCATTTGTCTGCTTACTATATTTAGCTTCCTACCAATTGTTCAGTCAACCAAGCTACCAATCTGTTGTCATATCTACCTATCAATCAATTTAATTTATTGTCACATCTAGATACCTATCAATTGGTAGATCATCATATCTAGGTAGATTTTTTAAGTCTCCCTTGACTAGATCCAAGCTTTCTACATTTTCTGTAGTAATCTTAATTTGTGAAATCCAAAAGACTGTCTAGTCATACACATTTTGTGTTGTTCAGAGGACAAATTAGAGTCAGTAGTTTACTTTAGAGTTCAGGAAGTGATGAAACAGATTAGGAATAATATTTTTTTTTTTTTTTGCATTGTTATTGCATAAACAGATTTACTGTTCCCTTTTGTGAGTTGTAGAACTTCTCATTGCCCTATTTCATTAAGATTTGTCCACATTCATTTGAGGTCCTTTTTTGAGTAGAACATTGTGATTTGTATGGTTTTTATCTGACATATAATTATTATCTTCTGTTTTCTCAGACTACTGCATGAACCCTCAAACAATTCTCCTCCTCCGTGTTATAGCTGCCTTCTGCTTCCTGGGAATCCTTTGCAGCCTTTGTGCATTTCTTTTGGATGTTTTTGGCCCAAAGCACCCAGCTCTGAAAATAACTCGGAGATATGCCTTTGCCCACATATTAACAGGTATTTATTTTCTGTGTGGCTTGATATTGTATTTTAGTCAAGAAGGTCAGTTGCAGTGTGCATTCAGCATGGGATCATTCCGTGATGGTTTTATCTTAGTACATATTTATGGTAACAAGACTATTAGCTGGGTTTATTTCTGTTACAACGTGCACTTTAGCTGCATACTAGCAGTAGGTCGGGATTAGCTGCATGCTAAGACTAAATACTGTTGCAACATGTGTGTTTTGCAGACGGTGAAGGGGAACAGGGTTGCATACTAACTTAAAACCAACTCGTGTGTGTTGATGAATGTCATAAAATGAATACCCACACACATCATACAGACTGTTATGGATATGAAGAATTACATATATGAAATACACAAATTTGAACATTACACATGGCATAAATCATAAAACATATTATAGCATCTGTTCTGATTTGCACTTTAGAATAGTGCAGTAATAAACAAGTTGTATTTAACTCTGTATTATAAACAGTATGTGGTACATGTAAAATTTAGTATTAGTTCAGGTTGTTCTGCCGCATAGTAAAAAAAAGACCACTTTATAACAACAGGGTTGCGGTAAAGAGATTTTGGCCCCCAGTTGGGAAAAACCCAGTTTAATTGCCTTGACAAGGGAAAATAATCAGAAAATAAAGATGTTATGTCTCAGGGCCAGTAGTAAGGCTTTTGGTATCAAATACTCCTGTCCTCAGCAGCTGGTTCATTCTGAAAAGCCACTTTCCAGTGGTGATATTTCTTTTATACTGTGAAACCAGAAGAGGTAGGACGAGTAAGAGTAAGATGGAAATGATGTTGCATTTCTTTGGAAATGTCGTCTTCCACTCTAAGGTTGGAAATAGAAAGTGAGTTGGAGACTTAATTTTCTCCGTGTGTTCACCCAGACAAGTAACCGATAGTCTCTTGCCACACTCTGATGTTTGACAAAGTTTAACCATGTAATATTGGCAATATTCTTAGTAAAGTGAACATTGAAAGATGATGCAAGTTTATTCCATGCTGTGGCCCTTCCAAGTACTGTGAAAGTATGTTTGTGGGTGTCCTCCAAATCTGATAATAAATTTTCCACAATGTGGACTGAAAAGAGCTTGTGCAGTGGTTTGTAGTTCACTCTGATTAGGCATTCTGGAAGAATGATTTCTAACATCTGCTGATATATACTGTACATTTTGACAATGCTTGGATTATTAAAATTAATTGGCACATAATAGTTGACAATTATCAACATTTTCAGGGATGTGGCAACTGGATGATTATGATACTTAAGAAGCATCACATATTTCTTTTTGTTTAATTCCTCACTTACTGAAGATATTTCTGGATAATGCTGCCTTGTTCAGTGAAACAGCAGTATTAAATTTAGACTTCAGATCTACCTGTTAACATGACTCCATGTAATGGTTGAATATACTAATAATGCATTATATCCCTGATTCTTGAACAATAATATACTGTACAATAATTCTTTAGTCTTCCTAACAGTATAGTGTTTCTAAGAATTTATGTAGAAATGACAGAAAAAAGTTGATAATTTTGTTTTATTCTTACACTTCTGATCCTTGTGCATGTGGTTGAGTTTCTCATAAAACTGTTTTATTTATCCAGACCTCTTCAAACTGAAAATTCCATTACTAAAACTGCTACTTTTATATCTTTTTCACATTTGTTCTGACATGTTTTCCATGGTTTAAGTGGAGAAGTGTGTAGTTGTATACTGCACTGAACAGAAAATTGTTGCTATATCAATATTTAAAATGGAAACAGCTTGCTACAGCTTTCTGTTAAGTTCTTCCATTGCTTGACTTGGCAGGCTGCTTATGCTTATACAGGTAGTATGATGACAGATTCACGTAGCAGAAAATTATTTTCTGATCGGGTCGAGGTTACATTGAAACAGTAGAACACTGAATCACATTGGAAAAAGGAGAACTTTTTGCCTACCAAAACCAGGGGCACGGGGGTTGGCGAGCGAAGCGAGCAGGGGGCTAGTCTTTTAAATATAGTTTTTCTTGTGGATTATATGTGTTTAGGGACGAATTGGCAGATGAATTTAAATGAATGTTTTGTGATATCTAGAAATTAATTTTTTTAGTTATAAGAGGCAGGTCTAACAAGTATTTAAAATAAAGAACATTCTTGCTTTAGCATTTTTAATTGGGTACTGCATATCCTGTTCCTAGACATAAGTAACTTTTCTTAATGGTAGAAAATCATAACACTTTTTTTTACTTATTTCCTAACTATTTAAAACGGTGAACTGTAACTGGTATTTTATAGTTGCATTCCAAAAGAGGGAGTAATTAAATAGGATTAATAAACACTTAAGAGAACACAATTTTAAATGCAGCTAATAACATACCATGTCTTTTATAATGGTTCTGATCTGTTTTAAGTGATCCAGGCCTGTGCTTAAGTGTTACTATAGAGAGGTTTTAGTCATGTTGTATGTGTCCTTGGTGTCACACACAATTTTATGTCTGTCTTGCTGTGTGCTCAGGTTTCTAAAATAAAATCTTCATTTTTTTGTCTTCCAATGACAGTTTTGCAGTGTGCTACAGTGATTGGCTTCTGTTATTGGGCCTCTGAGTTGATCCTGTCCCTCCAGCAGCAACATAAGAAATACCATGGGTCACTTGTCTACGTCACTTTTGCTGTTAGTTTTTACTTAGTTGCAGGGGCAGGTGGAGCCTCCATTCTTGCAACTGCTGCCAACCTTCTTCGACATTACCCTACTGAGGAAGAGGAACAAGCTCTGGAGCTGTTGTCTGAGATGGAAGAGAACAGTGAAGTTTATCCAGGAGATTATGACATTGCCAATCAATTTCAGCCACCCCCTGCTTACACCCCATAAATCTTCTGGCTTTGGTGGGCACCACTTTACATGTAATAGAGTGCTGATATCATAATATGACTAGAGAGTCCAACAATACACACTTTTTCTCTTTCAAAGAATGGAAAAAAAACTGCATGTCTTGGGCCTATTACTGCGGATGGATGCAACAGATTGTATTGTCCCTATCAAGAACTGATAACACAGCATATATTTTTTTATTTGGTCTTAAACTGTGGGGTGAGCACAGATTATATTTTTAGTCATTCCCTCAAACTCGGGAACATTTAAATGGACAAACTTCCTTGTGTCAAATACATCATCTTAAACCTCTTTTAAAAACAGCGTGTAAGAGTTCAGAATCAATGCACCTCATGTTATTGGACACTGCTGAACATCACTTGCACATGTTTCTAATGTAGAAATTGAGCAGGGCTTTTGAAAGGTGCATTGTTTAAGTTAAACAGTGCATTTGCCTCTTTTCAATACTCAAGTCTGTTCCTTTGAACTACAATGCCATGCTTGTACAAGTGGCTGCCCAAAAATGCTGATAGTTTGGGACCATGTTCATTGCTGTGCTTCTTTGTGACTAATGTGCCTAGAAATGATCAGATACATTGTAAAACATATTGCAGAATAGGACAGATGTGATGTGCAGTTTTTTTTATATATATAGTTTACTTTGCCAGGAAATAATACCCAGAGGGCATATGTGATGTGCGCTGCTTTTTTGATTGCTGCATTTTGTGTGCTAAAACTCCACTGTAATGTTTTGATTATAAACCTTGTGGCTTTGAGTAGAATGGAACATGGATAAATAAACAAGTCTTATTAATCAAACATTTCCCTTTCATCACCTAGCAGAGTGAAAGTATCATGCTTTGGTCCTTTTTGGATTTTTCATTTGAATCTGCTTTAATTATTGTGTGATTGAAATTAGGGTAGCAGTTACCAAAGTATGGTTTCTTTTGCACTGCAGTGTCCTTTTTTTTAATCATTGGAGTGTTGTACAATGACTCCTGTGGGTGGCACCATGCAGCCTAAAATATGCAGAATCTTATGTGGTGGGCATATATTACCTTTTTCTGGCTTACTCCAATTAATACCTTCCCAGGATTGTTCTGATGCGGAGCTGTACATATTGGCAGTATGGCCAATTCAAAGCCTGCCTATTTATGAACAATGTAGGAATGTTATGAGACAAATGCAGTGTGGATTTCTGATGGAAGCGTTCAGGAAAAATGTACAGTCCGTGCATTGCTTTTCTTTCTGTAGTTAAACATGGCTTTTTGAATATTAGCAAAGATATTTGATTACCGAATTATAGGAGCTGTGGAATACTAGATTTTTAAGAGTCTCCTAACAGTCCTTCAGTATAATTGTACACCTTGTATACATACATTTTAAATTAAGTACAAATAAGTAGCAGTCTAGTAAAGGCCAATGAATGTAAAAAGTCTAGTTCTAAATATTATGTTTTACATTTTCTTAAGAAATATCATAAGCTGAAATCTGGGTAGTCAAAGCAGACTGAAAATGCTTTAAGTATATTGATAAGGAAACAGATATATGAGCACCAGAAGGTCCTTGATATTTTTTTAGCTTGAATAACCTGTTAATTTGAATACATTTGTGTGTATTTTTTGTTTAGATTACTTACAAAAATGCACATAATGTAAGCAACCCAACTTTTAGCTCGAAATAGATGTCTAGAAATCAGTTAAATGCATATTTGGAATAAGATGGAAACTTAATATGGTCTTGATTACAAATGTAAATTTCTGCCTTAGAACATGTGTCACAAAACTTTTTACTCTGTCATCTTTCTTGTAGCTGTTTCATTGTTAAATTTTGTTTTTCTTTCTTTCTCACAAATAAGATGGCACTTGTTAATTTATACATTTACTCACTATCTAATTTTTTACATTCAGTTTTACATTTTTCCCCATTTACAAAATAATTTTTAGAAATGCATATGGTGAAGATGCAGAGAAGTATAATTTGTACACAAGGTAATTTGATAACCCACTCTTTTGCGTGTGTATGGCTGGAAGTGTAACTGTGGCAAAAATGCACTAATGTCTAATAATCAGTGTTTCCAGCACTTTTCACATAATGTTTAGTGGTATTGATTAAATGAAAAGAGAAGCAAACAACTTTTTATCAGACTTGTTTCCTCTTAATCTTTAATAAGTTAATCTTTTTCTGAAATAAATTAATAAATGGTAATTTTCTCTACTTATTGGTATTGTTGGTGGGCATTAATATGCACACAATTCAATGGAATTATTGACGCATTTCACATTTGAAGCTTCTTATATTGATTGTATTGGAAAATAGTGTTTTTACATATTCCAAAACTTATACATTTTCATTGTACACCACAAAGTGATACAGATACTTGTACAGCTATGAAAATGTTGTAGCCGGATTGTAATTTACCTTTCATAATTTATAGAAAAAAAATCATATGTTTGGTCTTCTGTTTACTATTGTTAAAAAGATTCTGCTAGCCAGTTTAACCATAATCCTAAAGGGAGAACCTGTAAGACTTAAAACTTAATTAGATTAACACTTGAAGAAATAAGAGGCATCCAAATAATTTTCAAGTAAGAGATAATGAATGTCTAGTCACTTGTCTACCTTTCAGTTCAGATGATAGAAACTGGAAGCATAATTGTTAGACTAATTTTGCTGCTTATTTCTTTGTATTGCTTTTAGTAGCTGATATTTGGAACTTCTTCAAATTCATCTAAATAAAAAAGCTTTGTTATTTGCTGGTGCTGGCTAATAAGGATGCAATAGTTTTTCTGGGCGTAAACACTTTTTTTTTTAATGTATATATGAAGATTCCATTGTGTTGCTTGCATTGTTTAAGGCTGGAAAGCCAGACCATCTTCAGTTTGATGGTATAAATGATTAAAAAATTATTATACCCATAAATCCTATATATATAATATATATATATATATACACACACACACAATTTTAAGAATGTTGATTTGTTATTGATATTGCTTTTGGATGTTACAGAAGATGTAAAATGTCTGCTTGATAATGATGTCTTTTGAATGTTATATGTGAGAATAAATATTACTTTTTTGATTTTTGTTTTACTGATTTTTTTTTTCTTTTTGACAAAATCCATTTAATATTCATGTCTTTTTAAATGTAAAATTTTATATGTTTTCAGCTTATAAATGCAAATTAAATTGCATATGTTTGTTAAGTTTCTTGTCTTAATTTTGAGTAGATTTGAAAATGAAGTGGGGTGTGTGGGGCTTCTTGTTTTGTTTATAAAGATAACTGTTTGCAACGTCAGTGCAGTATTTCAGATTGACTTTACAGTGATTTCATTTGATAAAATGGCATATTTCACAAAGAGAAACAGTACTCTCTTCTTTTTGTTACATGATTCAGCTCCGCAGTCCTGGTTTCAGATTCAATTCAGAGCTCTGTATGTGTATGTTACACATTCTTTCCATGTTGGTGTGGATTTTTCTCCTGTTCCACTAGTTTCTTCTTTCACAATCCAAAGAAATACAAGGTGGGTTGACTGGCACCTCCTAACAGGCGTCATATGAGTAAGTGTATTTTGAGATGGAAAGACACCATGGTGAAGACTAGTTTCATTGTTGTGCCATATCCTGCTGGATAGGCACATAAGGAGGAACATTATGGACAAAATTAAATAAAAGTCCCATGAAATGTGAGCAGAAGTAATTAAATGTATCAGAAAATCGTTTTTATTGCTTATTTCTTTAAATATTTAATTTTCTCTGTTTATTCTAGTGACACCACATGCAACATGAAATAAGCCCTGGGGGGTTTAAAAAAAACAAAAAAAAAAGCTTATCAGCGTTGAGAAGATGTGTTCTAGTAAGTACTGTTTTTTGATTGGTGAATCATTTGTATGCGCTTTGCTTGACTTAGGAATCCTGTGGCTCGTGCAGTCTCAAAGCACATCAGATACGAGTTCAACAAAAAGTTGCCCAGCATTACAGTATGAAATGGATATTTAAGTTCAAGAAACTCTGAATCCATCATTAGGAGTTAGCATCTGAGTAAATGTGCCACTTGATTCTGTAGAAGAAATAAACCCAAAATATATTAAAGAGAGAAATTTTATCCTCATCTAGGACCTGTTTGAGTCAGGAACCAGGCAGGAGGGAGTTTGTTCATTGTGTCTTTTATTTCTCTTCAGCAAATGCTTAAAGAGGGTGCATCCTGTACAGCAATCTACTGAGGGACAATGCCGTGGGCAGAGGTTATCAGCAAATGGTCACAGAATAAAGGCAGAAGCTCATACTTATTGACAACTAAATTTACATAAATGCTGAATTAATCCTGACATTTACTCTGATTGGTTAAAAGACATAAGATGTTTTCAGCAGAGAGCATACTCGGCCTACATATCCACAATAAATTTCTCATTTCATATATTTTTCTTCTCCTCAAACATTTCTTATGTTTAGCTCTTACTCTTCTTTTATGAAGTTTTCTGCATACATGACACTTAGTCACTTCTTAAACCACCTGGAGCATTTTATGTTATCTAACCTTTGCATTAGTCTCTTCATGCTATTTCTAAGACAAATGCTATATATTTCTTTTAATGTAGACTACATACCGAAAACTGTTACCCCTAAATAATTGTATTACCCCTTGATTGTTCTCTCTGTTCTCTCACAGTTGCTAGAGGTACTGTATATATAGGCTCTATGAATGATTCATCAATCAAAAAACAGTATGTGCTACAACCTGCCCTCTTATTTTTGAAGAATGAAACTGCCAGTTTTCATTTTAGGGCATATTTCATGTTGCATGTGTGGGTCACTGAAAGTATTAAATGAAGAAATAAATTAAAATGTGAAGAAATAAGCAACAAAAATGTATTTTGTGATATTTAATTACTTATACTCACATTTCATGTTATTTACTTATTGCCACATTTCACAGTACTTTTATTTATTTGCAGGTTTATTTATTTTTACAAAAAATTTTCATTTATAGTTTCAATCCCAATGAATCAGAACTAAAAAAAGTGGATCTTATTGTGGATGGATTTACTTTTGACATATTGAAAAAACAAATGCGTTAGCACATTTTTCTGATTCTCTTGACTCCTTATTTAATCTTGGTACATCAACCAGGTTGCTTTTTAGTTTTATGGAATTTTTTTCGTTATGAATGAATTAATCCCTTCATATATGATTTTTCAACTATTAGTTGAACAAATCTGCATAGTATGGAGCAATAATAGCATTTTCCTTGAGTATCTAAAAACTTGGCAGAATACAACTTTGGCGTAAACCAACCTGGTTTTAACTTGCAAAATATTTCACATATGGAAGATACTCTGCATTATATTCTTTTTATGGTCACCATATTGATAGTAAATGAAATACTGATAAACACTGCTTGTTAATTAATTATGATGCCTCTAATTATGATACCTCTAATGCCTCGTATTCAAGTACCTTTTGTATTTTAAGGACACTAATCTGGTTTTCCTTTGGTGGGAGGTTTGTAGCAGCTCAGGCTTTGGAGTTCTTTGGCCAGTCATGAAAGGAGCAAGCAAAGCATTCAGGGGAGTTTGGGAGAACTGCAGAAAGACGAGAAGAGTGATTTCAGGTGAGATTTATAAGCTTTAAATCTTTATGTATATAATGCAAAGTACACTCACCTTTCATCAAAACTACTATTTTGTGTTTAATTAAAAAGCTGAAATTTGGCAGGATTGTACAGCTAGGGCAGTAGGCATCTGTTAAGAAATTTCTGAATACCAATATTTAGAGGTAAAAACACCCCTACAATAGAAAACCTAAAGACCCCAAAATCTCAAAACTGCTTTGACAGATTTAATTAAAATTTGGTGACCTATATAGGAAAAAGAAAATGAGCCAATCTGTGTTTTTATGTGTCGATATTTACTGGTATTATGCTAACGTACATGCTCTATACTACGAACGGATTCTATGCAAATGAACAATGGAGCAGAAGCAATTGATGAGGCAGATCCCATTAATCATTAGGGTGGACAGACGTGTCCTAGTCAGAAAAAGAGATGTAATCACGTCTGCCGTGTATAGTCGGGTGTAAAACAGAAGGAGAAAGTACACCAAAGCTCAACAGCTAGCAAGCATACTATAAAGGCAGGTGAAATAACTTGCTTAAGGTCACACAGTGTCAGTAGCAGGATTTGAACCCATATCCACAGTGTTTGAATCCCTAGGTCCAAAGCCTTACACACTCCCAACACATTGCCTGACAATAATATTAGCCAATAGTTTAAAAAAGTGACAAATATTTTATATAGGAAAACACTTTGTTAATTACTTAGTACTTTTGATACATCTGCTTAACTAGGGGTAAGCAACATTGGTCCTGGAGGGCAGCAATGGCTATAGGGTTTTGTTCCAACTCAGGTGCAAATTAGAAAACAATCCTTGCCAATAACAGATCTTATTTAATATCATGCCTTGCCAATGTTTTAAGTCTGCAATATCAGATCATTCTTATGTTTTTTCCTCTCTAAGGATATTATTCAAATGATTTCAAGACTTCAGTTTCCTTCTATGTATATTATTAAACCAGATACTGCATGATGAATACACACTAGTGTAAATAGATAGATAGATAGATACTTTATTAATCCCAAGGGGAAATTCACATAATCCAGCAGCAGTATACTGATACAAAAAACAATATAAATTAAATAGTAATAAAAATGCATGTAAAAGCAGACAATAACTTTGAGTAATGTTAGCATTTACTCCCCCGGGTGGAATTGAAGAGTCGCATAGTGTGGGGAAGGAACGATCTCCTCAGTCTGTCAGTGGAGCAAGACGGTGACAAAAGTCTGTCACTGAAGCTACTCCTCTGCCTGGAAATGACACTGTTCAGTGGATTCTTCATGATTGACAGGAGTCTGCTTAGTGCCCGTCGCTCTGCTACAGATGTTAAACTGTCCAACTTTACTCCTACAATAGAGCCTGCCTTCTTAACAAGTTTATCCAGGCGTGAGGCGTCTTTCATAGATAAATAGAAGCAAGTTAAATGAAAAACATCTGTCTCCTTTGTCATTTGCATCTTATTGCTAATAAGGAGCAATTAAAATAGTGAATGCAGCTATTTGAGACTAAAATAAGCAATTAAGGGTTTGAAATATAAAAAAGCAAGATAACTAAAATGGAGCACATTTTCACTTGAGCAATAAGTGCTTTATCAGCAATAATTCACTTTGCGTTAAGCTGCTGGTTTTGAACAAAAATCGGCCCTCCAGGACTGATGTTGCTCACCATTGCGCTTAACTGACAGCACTATAACGGAGTTCCATCGAGTGTTCTTATCAGCTGTAATTTTAGAGACACTTTTACTTTACCGGAGCATTTGATTTAATGAACATTTTTTAAATGCCATGTTTGATATTGATAACACCACTATACATAGTAAATGTGTGAAATTTGCACACGACACCAAAATTGGATGGACAGCAAATACTGCTGAGACAGCAACAAAAAAAGAAAAACTTGCATGATCTTTATTGGGTAGCAAATTAGAAAATACTTGTTAATGCTGACAAGTGAAAAGGGCCATATGCACGCAAAAGGAACATTATTTATAAATACAAGATAGTGCAGGCCTACAGGGTGCAAGCTTTTAAAAGTTTTAGTGGTTTATGCTGTAACAGACCTTCTCTTTCTACAGGTACTAGGCAGATGTGATTACAAAGGCAAAAATGTTGATGTATATTCTATTTATATTTTACAGTTTAACCTTAATAGCCTTTTTGTTTAGTTTCTATCATGTGCTATTGAGGATGCAGATTCAGTTATGGTCACCATGCTACAAAAAAGACATAACAGTTCTAGAAAATGTGCAGAGGAGAGCACCCCCAGCCTGAGAGGCAAGTCAAACTGTGACAGGTGAAGGGAGTTAAACCTCTTCAGGCTTCATTGGGTCAGCTCTTCAAAATTCTCAAAGACATCAATAAAATTGATCTAGGATGATTTGTCCAGTTCATTATGTGCACTCAGAAGACGCCAGTGGAAATTATGGTGCATTCAACATGGAAACCAGGGAAATGTTTTCCTCAAGAGAGGTTGTTGCCTTAAGTGTGTTGATCTAGTTTTGAACAGAAATAGGAGCAGATGTGAGCATGAAATAAACTGTAGGATGATCATGTGTATACAGATTCATTAAAGACTTTTTCAGAGAGAAACAAAACAGACTTCACTTTCCATCTGCTTGTCCTGTTGAGGTTTATGGTGGCAACATATTGAGCTAGACAAACTAGGGCAGCAACAGCAGCTTATAGCTTCTCCTGGAGAATTCCTAAGTACTCTCAGGCTTTCTGAGAAACATTTTAGATCTGCTCAATGTTTTGTTTTTTTTTCCTTCCCTAGATTTACCCTAGATTGAATACTTCCAGTCCGATTCTATTATATTAAGATGTTAAATCTTAAGTGATGACCTACACAAGCCACTGATACGGGTGGTCTAATCCTTAAACTGGTGTAGCATAGAAAATACAGATGAGGAAAAACGAAATTAAACGGCAACAGGACATCAGCTCATGAATGCATTGCTAAAGGCTGATTTAACTCAAACTAACTTATAATCATCTCCCAAAAGGTGTACATTAAAACTTGGTAAACATCGTTTTCTGTTGTTTACCGCTATTAATGACATTCATTCTTAGCATGCTAAAGCAGTTCTCCATAGTCCATCTGTCACTGAAAAAACTCTCTTGAGGTTTTGCATTTAATGGATAGATACATTGCATCATCTGCATATGTTAGGTAGGATAGGCTAAATAGGAATGAAAGGTAAATGTTTGAAGATAATCATTATACAGTATTTCAATGTCATTGAATTCTGTCATTATATTACGCTTGTCAGTTTATTTCAGTAACTTAAATAAAATGTATATGTTTATATATTGAAGATTATTTGTGTCAAAATTAAATGCAATTCAGCGTGTTATCTAGATTGAAATGCAACGTATATTTCCAAAGTTAAATGCACCAGATTCAAAAACATTATATTTCAATCTAGTAAACATTTTGAATAGCATTTAATTTTGGCACAGTCATATCTTCTTATATAATATGCTACCGTGGCTGTCTGTCTGTCTGTCTGTCCAGGATTTTAAATCACCTGTAGCTCGCAAACCGTTTGACCTATTGACCTAAACTTTGGTACACATATACTACGTGACGTCTACTATCTGCTTTCGGAGTGATGATTGACCTCCAAGGTTATTCCTCTTTTTATTTTTAATTTATTATAGAATCAACTCTTGGCAGCGGCTGTGCGGCACATGTGTACGGGTGCCATTCTCATTCCCTACCATCTTCGCCGTCACTTCCCCTACCTCTTCATATCTTAAATCATTCTTGAGGCAGATTGAAGACTTAAGTGCCAGCTTAAGTGAAAAATTAAGGAAAGCATACTAAGTAATTGCAACACTAACACTGACTTAATCAGTTATAACGTGAAAAGATGTTGATGAAAGAAGAGAAAAAGCAGGCTGCTAGGGTGGGGAAAAGAAGAGCTGCACAGGAAGCAGCAAGCACATCAACCTCTGAGCGAATGAATGCTAAACGTACAGAGAGAGTGAAAACTGTGAATGCTCAAATCAAGTGTATTCTGCAGTGTGCCGTTACTGGTTGTATCATAATTGAAAACATATGAACCAAATGTGTGATTGCTTTTCACTACACCAGACAATTTTCATCTCAGTTTAAAATGCAGTACAAAAGCGAAGGGCATGTTCGTGTCCCTTGATTGTGTGCTGTAACTTAAAGCAAAGCAAAAGTATTGCATTTTGCTTAGCAGAAGCTTGAATGTATTGCATTTCAATTGCAGACCATGCTTTCATCCTACCAAAAATGAATATAAACAAATGACCAATCAGTGTCAAAAGGTGGGGCAAGGGGCATCAACAGTTGGGGTAAGAGACGTTCTACTTCTAAACACTTCTGTATTCTGGTGGCGGACATAAGTTTTGTCAGAGTGGACCGTGGAATGATTAACCGAAATGGTGAAAAGTATCTTTTAGGTCTCACAGAAAAAGTTTACTTTTGGATTATGTTGTCTAAAGCTATTGTCTTTTAAAACACATTAGAATAAGCCATTCAGGTACATTTTTGATGTGTGGTTTGTTAGTAGTTTTAGCTAAATACTGAATATAATAAAACATTTGTTACCATCACTGAGCTTGGTTTCATTCCCTCTTTGAAAACCAGATATTATATATTTTTCCTTCTTTCGACACCAAAAGGAATGAAATTATCATTTACTTTGCTAGCTTCCACCCTTCTAATGGGACATCAACTCCTATCAACTTCACTTTCATTAGCACTGCTTGAAAACATGCCTCTTATCTCAACTCTTGATGCCCCTTACCACCCCCTTCCCATTTGATGCTAATTGGTCATTTGATTACAGTGATTTTGCCACAATTCAAGCAAAATTAAAAAATCAAAATACAATACACCTGAACTGTCACTAAGTGGATTGCAATAATTTTGCTTTGCTTTTAGCTATGAAAATTCAAAATGCTTTTGTATTGCATTATAACCGATATGAAAACTGTTGCAGTCGAAAGCAATCTATGATTTGGTTGATAGGCTTTTAATTATGACATGATAAAACCATACCAAAATGCATATGCCACTACATTTCAATTTAGTTAACATAGTTGGATTGCATCTAATGTTATGAATAACATTCTGTATTTATCTTACCATGGTAACATTTTTAACTAAGGTGGTTTAAATACAGAACTACAAGACTTTCAGACAGTTAAAGTGATCTGATTATATGATATAACAGTTGCTTTTTTCTTTCTTTCTTTTATTAGATAACCTTTAAATGCAAACACATAAGTAAAGCCTGCTAATATAGCCCAATTCCAACATGTTACTGTTAGGTAAATGGTGGAGGTCAGTAGCAATCCCAGTGGGAGACAGATTCTTGAAAAAAGGCAAAAAAATCCTTATTTGCCTTAATACCGTTGAAACGTTTAATTTTATTTAACTGCTTCCATTAACACTGCCGTGTTTTTATAGTGTTTCTGACCAGTAACTTGCATGTCCCTTGTCGGGTATGGATAGCTTTAAACGGCAGCCGTTTGAATTCCACCACCGTTCATTAGGTAGACTTAATTGACAGGCGCAGATGGCAACTTGCAGGCTAGCTCCTGGAGCTCCTCATAAGTACTTGAAGAACTAAACTTACAATTAAACATGTTTTAGGTATATACTGACAACAAACTGTGGGAAAGACGCAGCTGACACTGGACTTCAGAGATCCAGGCAAAAAAAAAAAAAAAGTGTAAACTGCATAGTTAACCACCGTGTCTAGTATATTATCACAATTTTACAATGACAACTCTGACTCCCACTGCCCTTCTGACAGTATGGTTTCGTAGTATTCAGTAATGCGTTTTTAAATCCTGTCAAAAGGATAAAATAACGGCGTGCAGATAGGTGCATGTTACAGTGCTTATTAAGTCAAGAAAAACATGCACTTGCCAGTGGGTACGCACATTGACCGCTTTTATCTAAAGTAAGGTGACGAAAAACAGGATAAATCAGGATATTCCGATAATCGGAAAACATACAAACATTTCTACAATACAACAGCGTAGAAGTCTGCTTGCAGGCAAACGTCCAGACAGACTCTCCTTGACAGATAAGACTTTAACGCCACATGACGTACTCAAAGCGAAGCGACGCCATAAGCCTCACCTGAACTTGTGTCTCAGAGAGAGGCGGGCTATAGAAGCAAACTGACCAATCATCTAACGATCTGGAGTGAAAGGGGATGGATATCCGGGACCTTATAGCCTCTCCTTGGCCGCGAAACAGTGTGCGGGGCGTGTCGATGGGTCGGTTGTAGCTGCAAGGGACATGTGGGTCCTGTAGCCTGAGAAAGGGAAGTTGCGAGGGAGACTTGGGGGTCGGGGCAACGTAGGGGACTGTTTTAGGGGGAAGAAAGTCAGAATTTTGCTGTAGCATAGCACTAAGGGAAACGGTGTGGCAAGAACCGCTTCTTTAAAAGTTTTGGTTTTTGCAGTAGGTGACAGGAAGTAGAAGACTGTGATATTAACCATGATATATTTTAGCGAAATGATAAACTGTGTTTAAAGGTGAAGCTTGGCACTGTACTTGCACATTTTGATTTCATCGTTTTGTTGTGCATAAACTGGGCATTAAGTTTTTAATCGTGCGTTGCGGTTGTGACGCTGTCACCATTGGAGATAAGTCGCGTAAATTTTCCTTTGTATTCTTCTCCTTTTCGCCCAACGGTGTAGAGATAGGGCTAATGATTGCCCGTCCTTGGCACCTTGACGAGTGGCGGGAACGACTGGCAAAGGGAGCAAGCAAGCATAGTGGGAAGTGTAATGTGACAGGGTGCGATCAAGAACCATTAAGGTCCTTATAGCATTAGCGCCTGTTAATCACTGTTCTTCGCATTGACAGAAATACCACTAACCGTTTATTTGCAAGGAATGCCGAAGACAACGGCTGGGTTCTTCCCGAAACCTTGTTATATTAAAGGGTGAACATTTATTATTGACGAGTGCTTAGTTGTACAGTGCGTGATGGTCGTCTAACACCTAATTCAGATTTGGGTAAATTGTTTATGGCAGTTTTTCCATTTGGTTGAATACTTGTTTAAAGGTATAGTATAATTTGGAAAGCCACATAAGTTTAAAAAGATGATGCAGTGTTTGCAGAGAAAACCTATACCAGGGCTGTATTCTTGCTTCAGCACAGTCCGCTTGGCCAGTGGCTTTCCTCCTATAAGGGTAGAGGGTGGATGGTTCGGCAAAAAGATGGAGACTGCTCTTTTTTGGTTGAAGAAAGGCTTAGGAGTTGGGAGCGAAAAACGAAAGGCAATGGTATCAATCCTAGCCAGTCAGTGCAGTTATGTTACTGGACAAAGAGTACGACGTGCTTACCAGATCTGCGAACTCTACAGCAACTTGTACTCTGAGCGCTCAAGGCGTAGTATAGTGAGTAGTCTGTGGAGAAAATTTCAGAACAGGCATTCCAGGACCTGCAAGCTTGTGGCAGCTTTGGCTGGCGTCTTTATGTGGGAAGAAGACAGAATCCAGGATGAAGAAATGCAGAGGTAGGGCTTTAAACTAAGTGTTTTATTATGTAGAAAATTGTAGGACCATTGAACTAGTTACCCCAGTTGTGTAGGTTTCAAATACAGTATTGCAAGTCGCTCTTTTTGCAATTACTAGATGCAAAGAGGAGGATGAGTTGTGTTGAACTGCATACAATTATTTTCTTTTTTACTATGCATTATTGATACTCCATATCAGGTTTAAATAATATTTTTACTTTCATGAAGCATGCTAAATGCACTGCATATTTAATATTTTATTATTTTAGATACATAGTCATAAAGAGTAATAGTTTACCCTGCAATGGATCCTGTCCAAGGATTGTACCTGCCTTGGCACCAGCTCACCTACAATCCTGCTCAGAATATAGTGAGCTTAGTAGATGGATGGATAATATTTTATTTCTGGTTTTAGTATTTAAGATACATAAATCTGTAAAAGGAGAGGAGACCATTCAGTCCATCAACTCCTCTTGTTTAGCTAATAGCTAAGCTGTCCCAATATCTCATCGAGATTCTTCATAAAGGCTGTCAAGGTTTATTCTTTAACTACATGTTTCAGTAGTTTTTTCAGAGTCCCACAACTCTATGTGTAAAGTGGGCTTCCTGGCTTCAGTCTTAAATGCACTTTTCCTTAATTTCCATTGATGTCCTTGAGTACATGATTAACCCTTAAGTTGAAAGAATGTTGCTGGATTTGTTAGTGCCATTGAGGATTTTAAATACCTGGTTAAGGTCCCCATGAAGTCCCTTCTGCTTGAGTCTAAATAGTTTTAATTCTTTCGAGACTGGGAGAGTAGGACATATCCTTAAGTCCTGAGATACACTTGATTGCTCTCCTCTGCACAAGCTTTGTTATGTGGAGACTAGAACTGCACACAATAACCCAGTCTTAGTAGTGCTTTATAAAGTTTGCTCTAACATCCCTTGACATAAATTCAAAAGTTTTTAATAATATAATCTGACATTTTATTTCTCTTTAATTGCTTCTGTACATTGCTTATTAAATGAAAATGATATATTTACAGTATAAATTCTAAAATAGTTCTATTATATCTTTGTGTATTAAAAGAGGAGTGTACACTATGTACATATTCTAACAAGCTTCCTCAATGTCAGGACAAAATTGAATATGTTATAGTGTTAACTTCAGATAGCTCCCCTTTCTTGTATATTTCAGAGTAGTGCTTGTTTTCATTGAATAGACCCTTTTGACATTTCGGTTTACTGCTTGTCAATATCACATGCTGCTCATGACTTTTTTTTATGGCAGTGCTATATACATTCCCTAGACTTCATAGTGCTGAAGTTACTCTCTATACATCCATTTATTTTCTTTATCTGTTTATCCAATGAGGGTCAATTGGTGTGGGACAAAACCTACAAGAATTAACCCTGGAGAGGACTTCAGTCAATTGTAGAACACACTCATAAATGTGCATGAACACTTACTGTATTCATCCAAATTTGTGCAGCAAGCTAACCTAACAGGCATGTCTTGGGGATGTGCAATTGAACAAATAGTATCTTTAGAAAAACTTGCATTTACACAGTTCTTTAAGGTGTGTGTTTAATAATTATGTTTTTAATTCTTATGTGTAATGACTAAAAATATTTACCTTTTATGCATTTGCTACCCCAATTAACTACAATTTTGCTTAACTGATGTTCATGTTGTAAATGTGGTGCTGTATTCATAAATAGGGTTTTTGTGCTAGTCATGATAGGAATCCTGTTTGAATATATCTTGCTAAAGACTTCAGTGGTACCATGTTGGACTGGGTAAACTAAACTTTCTTTTCTCCAGCTCATTCTTTGAAATACTAGGATGCTTCCGAATCAACTGAGAAGATTAAACCTTCTTGCTAAATTTACTTTCCATGCTTTAAGTTTGAGAATGTTTAAAGGTACATGTTTATTTCTTCAACATAGAGCACTTTGGGTTAGTGCACAGTTTTAATAATAACCCTGTGCCTGAACTTAAACAAGTTCAAGTTTGTCATGTTTACAGAGTGACAGGGTCCTTTCTGGGCTCAAATCAGTAGGGTAGGGCTCTACATTAACTTAAACAGTCAACAAAAAAATCTCTCATTAAGAAAAGCATAGAAAATTATTTTCAGTGATCAGTAAATTGGAGGCAAGTCTGGGAAGTTCCAGGGGTGCTTTCTGAGGAGCAGTCAAGCGTGAACTAACATACAAACATGAAGATAAGGCTTAACTTGAAAAGAACCCTACCAGGGATCTCCAGAAAACAATACATTTTTTGTGTTCCTTAAAAAGGTCCTGCATATTGTTTTTATGAACAGATGTTGCTCCTAGTAGGATGCATTGCTAAGTGAAAACAATTCTGAAGGTGGTGTATATGTAAGTATGCTCATACCGCTCTATTCCATCTTGTGAATGTAAAAGATGTTTCAGTGCAAGTTAAATATATAAAAAAAATATACTATGATTGGAGAACTACACCTGTGACCCTCCTTGGAACTGTATGTTCCAAGTCACCTCACAGTGGGGTGTGTTAGATACACCTTTGAAAGGCAGGCAGATTGTTTACTTATCAGATTCCCAAAGCACTAGAGGTGCCGCTTCTTATCTGAAGCAGCAGTGGCTCTAGTTTTATTGCTTCCAAAGTGGTCCATCTAGAATGAGTACTGCAATTCAGAAGCCTGCATCCATTTATCTATGATGTTGTTTTGGGTACCCAAAGCTTGTGATCATTGGTGATAAAAGGTACAATAGGTAATTCAAGAGCTTAATTTGAGGACTGCACCACAATATCCACCATCTTTATACTTAAACAAGATTCTAATGTTTTTAACTCTGTACCTAGGGTAGCATCCACTCCTTTATTTTTAGTGGGTAAGTTTTCACGATGAAAGCTTTAATCTGTCATTTGTAAATGCTGGCTCTCGTTTTAGCCACATTGAATTTGGCTTTGAACTTCTGTAGTGAGTATGGAAGTTAATTGAAATCAAAATAATAGCCTCTCCATTTACAAGCGGTACAATGGCCAGATATGTTGACTGAATATACTTATAGGTTTAGAGGGTTGTTGTCATCATGTGTATAGAGTACAGTGATATTTCTGTTTGCATGTACTAATTAACTTTCTGCCACTATGATTAGTGAGTATAACTACCTTACCTCCGAACTTGTTCTTCTTACCTTAAACAGCTACAGTACATTCCTTCAAAACCTTTGTCTTCCTTATCTGAAAAATACCATATATTGGCTAATCTCTACACAGATTGTCAAAATGAGGAACTTGCACAAAAATGACTAATCAATCTAAACTTACTAAGAGGGCACATATATATTAAATTGCAAAAGGAAAAGTGGTAGTGGAGGCAGAAAAATCTTCAGACCTTTATGAAAATAATGACAAAATGCAGTAATAGCAAACTGTTCAATAAGTTTTAAACACACTTTTAATGGATTCAACTCAATGCCAAGAACATGAACAGAACTCTCAATTTTCAAACACAGGGATCAGTCAGTAAGAGTAACCCCGAAATCTGGTGCCTTTGGTTCAGCCTGCTAACAGTAGCCTAGGTAAACACCCATAAGCCCTATTTAGGACCAGCCAAGCTGTACAAACATATTTGTTTTATTTTTGGGGAAGGCTGTGAATGATAACTGGGCATGGTGCAATTGCAGCGAAATAAAAAATCCTGGCCCTTTAGTTAAAGCATCTTGGGAATTAGGATTTGCATCACTGTTTGACTGTCCCTTCTTTCAACTTAATTTATCAAGGGAAACCTTACTGGTTGTGCCAAGGTTTTTAAATAAATGCATGATTAATTTAGTAGTATTCATTTGTAGTAGTAGTACTGTTTATATCGTGCAGTGACTTAAATTTTATTCAGAAACAACATTAAACAAGTTAATTGGCTGGTGGGGCTATTTTTACAGTTACTTTGTCCTAGTCCATTAGCAGATGCTTCCACCAACTAATCAGATAAGAGGTAAAGTAATTCTTTCCTAATCTGATAAGCAGTGCACAAGCACTCTGGAAGATTCTTTTTTTCTGTGTTGAGGGGCCTGGCTTGCATTATTTGGAATCTTTAAAAGAAGTCCTTGTACATAGTCATCACAGTGGTGTTTACTAGTTTTATTTTTATGTTGCATATGTATTAGTCAGAAAAAGTTCCTTAGGGATTCCAATTGTGATTATATATTTCTGTCAGTTAAAAATAGTCGTTTGTTTGTTTATAAAGTATCTGTTAGTGGAGTAATATACCCAAGAGAAAATGTCACCCGCTTCACCTTTTATTTTCATAGCAGACAACGTTGTATGAAGGATATCTATACACACACACAACTTTGTGTGCATACATTTTTGTTTGTTTGTAAAAAAAAAAAAAAAAAAACATGCCTTTTACCTTTTTAGGTGTGTTTCCATGAAGTGTGCAAAGCACCTAGTACTTGGATCACCATTTGTGCCAGTCGGCATAAAAAAAATTTAGTTCCCAGTGCACTAGTTTTCTTGAAATTTGGCACAGTTATTCTTTAAGAAAATTTCCTGGAAAAGTTCAATTTCTGTTCAGATATCTTAAATACAACATTCTGTGCAAGTTTTTTAAATTTCAGAATCTATCATTGAAAAGCTTTGTCAAATTTTTCAAAATTCTCTATCCTAAAACAGAGAAACATTCTGGTAAATTACAGATTACAGTCATATGAAAAAGTTTGGGAACCCCTCTTAATTCTTTGGATTTTTCTTTATCATTGGCTGAGTAGCAACTTCCTTTTAATATATGACATGCCTTATGGCAGGGGTTCCCACAATGTTTTGGCTTGCGAGCAACTTTTAAAATGACCAGGTGAAAATTTTTTATATATAAAAAGAGAGATAGTATCAGAGGTGGGTAGTAACGAGTTACATTTACTTGAGTAACTTTTTAAAAAAATTGTACTTCTAAGAGTAGTTTTATTGCACCATACTTTTTACTTTTACTTGAGTACATTTGTGAAGTAGAAACGCTACACTTACTCCACTACATTGGGCAACACTCGAATCGTTACTTTTTTTCCATTAGATAAAGTCTGACAGACAATTTTCAATCTACTCTGAGTAGCGTATGCTGTCAAGTTGCGCACACGCCTTCCATTGCGTCTCCAGCTCTGACGTGAGGTTTTGGATGTTCCTCAAATCAAGGTGCTGCAGCTTTGAGGACAGATTTTGCATTTTTTGTTTGAAAGCATTAACTGAGCTAATCATATTGACCATAGTTTTCTCATTTCCTTCATAACCCTAATTTAGCTCATTCATCATGTTGGTCAGATCGAAAAAAAAATGCCAAGTCTAGCAGCCATTGATTGTTATGAAGTTGCTTGTATTCTGCATGTTTAATGACAAGGAGAAACTCCTTTTTCTCCAGCCATGGTTCTTGAAATCTCAGCAGGAATTTCTCCCTAGCCATCTGCCTCAACAAAGGCATCTTTTATCATCTCTCCATCTTGGAAGGACTTCTTATGCTTAATGACCGAGTGACTCACCCGGAACGATGCTTCGGTGTGTCGGCCTATGCTTTTGAATTCAGCCGAGTGAAAAGTGATTGCTGTCCGATTAACTGTGATTTTTAGTTCCCTCTCCTTTCTCTTTCTCAGATCGCTTTTCAGAAGGAAGTCAGTTTCGTAGCTTTTATGAACAGTTCGAAAGTGCCTTTCCACATTTTCCTTCTTTGGAATAGCAATGATAGATTGACAAACACACTTCGATTGTGACATTGTGAGAGAAAAAAATTCTCTTCCAATTCCACATCCAGCCCATTTTTTTTTTTTTTAAAATCCCTTCTTTAGTCGATATAAATTGGAAGGCTAACTAGATCACTTAGATAGCCGGAGTTTTGCAGTAGCTCGAGCGTTTGATCGTGCATGCGGGATGACCAGTGTGTTAGAAGAAAAGAGATCTCATACTGGCCGCCCTGTATGTCAATCAATTGGAAAATGCCATAGGCAGGATATATGATAGACTAACATTTTAAAAAAAAAATTTTTTTGAATGCAACGCGATCTACCTGCACTACCTTTCCGATCTACTGGTCGATCGCGATCGATGTATTGGGCACCTCTGCCTTATGGAAACAGTAATATTTCAGCAGTAACATTAACTTTATTGGATTAACAGAAAATATGCATCATAACAAAATTAGACAGGTGCATACAGTATATTTGGGCACCCCAACAGAGATATTACATTAATACTTAGTTGAGCCTCCTTTTGCAAATATAACAGCCTCTATACGCCTATTATAGCCTTTGATGAGTGTCTGGATTCTGGATGGAGGTATTTTTGACCATTCTTCCTGCTGAGCATGGACAGCCTGCTTCAAATCATCCCATAGATTTTCAATGATATACGAGTCAGGGGACTGTGACGGTCATTCCAGAACATTGTACCTTTCCCTCTGCATGAATGCCTTTGTAGATTTTCAACTTTGTTTTGGGTCATTATTTTGTTGGAATGTTTGGCGTAACTTCAACTTTGTGACTGATGCTTGAACATTATCCTGAAGAATTTGTTGATATTGGGTTGAATTCTTCCGACCCTCGACTTTAACAAGGGCATCAGTCCCTGAATTAACCACACAGCCCCACAGCATGATGGAACCTCTGCCAAATTTGACAGTAGGTAGCAGGTGTTTTTCTTGGAATGCGGTGTTCTTCTACCGCCATGCAAAGCACTTTTTGTTATGATCAAATAGCTAAATTTTTGTCTCATCAGTCCAAAGCACTTTGTTACAAAATGAATCTGGCTTGTTTAAATAAGCAATACAACAAGTGACTCTGTTTGTGGCGTGAATGCAGAAAGGGCTTCTTTCTCATCACCCTGCCTTACAGATGTTCTTTATGCAAATTGCACTGAATTGTGGAACGATGTACAGATACACCATCTGCAGCAAGATGTTCTTGCAGGTCTTTGGAGGTGATCTGTGGTTTGTCTGTAACCATTCTCACAATCCTGCGCATATGCCGCTCCTGTATTTTTCTTGGCCTGCCAGATCTGGGCTTAACATCAACTGTGCCTGTGGACTTCCATTTCCTGATTACATTCCTTACAGTTGAAACTGACAGTTTAAACCTCTGAGATAGCTTTTTGTAGCCTTCCCCTAAACCATGATACTGAACAATCTTTGTTTTCAAATCTTTTGAGAGTTGCTTTCAGGATGCCATGCTGACACTCTTCAGAGGAGAGTCAAAGGAAAGCACAACTTGCAATTGACCACTTAAATACCTTTTCTCATGATTGGACACACCTATCTATAAAGTTCAAGGCTTAACGAGCTAATCCAACCAATTTGGTGTTGCAAGTAATCAGTATTGAGCAGTTACATGCATTCAAATCAGCAAAATTACAAGGGTACCCTAATTTTTGCACAGCCAGTTTTTCACATTTGATTTAATTTCAAACATCTAAATACTGCTTCACTAAAAATCTTTTTTCGGAAAAAACCCCAGTACTCGGATGTTCCAAGGAAATGAAAGACATACCACTGTTATCTTTTTTGTTTAAAGTTGAGTAAATTATTATGCAGGCTGAGAGGGGTTCACAAACTTTTTCATTTGACTGTATTTAGTGTTTGAAATTTACTTTAAGAGAGTTCACTGCAACTTATCTATTTTGTATATTTTCCTTTTACTCACCCAACAGCTGCTTCTGATGGCAAAAAGGATCCACAAGATGAGGTAGTCAAACACCAGGCCTGGTGTGCATGAACCTCTGCTATACAAGCTCATTCCTCCTTCTGCATGACGTGAACAGTTATGTACACACTATTTACATTATGTTACATTAAAAACATCCCAAAATCTGCATATTATAAAGATTCAATATTTCTCTGATACTATAACTTATGGGGAAAACTCCAGACCTGCTCTCCATAATGGAATGAAGCAGCCATCAATTTTACCTTGACACTTTAACATATTTTAGCTGTTCTTTGGGCATATCTTTCAAAAATGTGTTTAAAAAAACAAACTATAGTTAGTCACAGGCTCTTCACAACCAACCTCTAACAATAGGATATCAATCAATGCCATTTCTTTTTTTTTCTTTTTTTTTTTTTCTTTTTTTTTATTAATTTTATTACAATCCATACAAAGCAATCAAGTTTTTACAAAGAGAAAAATTAAGAACAAAGAAAAATTAAGAACAATCATGCCATTTCTGCATCACTTGAATTGTAGTGTGCTATCTGTGAAAGCTGTTGAGCCATCACAAGCCTATTTGGGCTCCATTTACAATATTGTAAAATACTGTTAAAACCTACTATATTTTTAATGTAGTCTACTAATGCATGTAATTGCATTCTGTTTTCACCTTTGTGTTTGAATCTGACTTTCTGTTACAAAAAATTAATAAATAAATATATAACTCGCTCTGAAATAGCAAAACATTTAAAGTTTCAACTTTCAAATCGGTTAACCAAGACTCCACATGTACTTGAATGTTACACCATACATACATTTTCTAACATCTTAATTTTCTATATGGATCATAGGACTGGTTTACAGGAAAATATCAACCATTACAGAAGCATGTTATTCATATGCATTCCTGTATGCTTGTACTATTTTTGGCATGAATTTCTGAGATAAGACTGAAGGTTAGTTTAATGATGCTTTCACAATGCATACCTGTTGCTGTACTGGAAGATGCTTGCTTGTTCAAAGGCTGTTTAATATCTAGTGCCTGCTTGACCTCACAGTGTTCTATTGGCAGGTTTAAATATTTTTAGCTGGTAGAAGGATGTACTAGTTACTAAGAGACTGAAACACCAACGTGTAGAGCCATACAAATTATACAAATTACTGTAGTTTTTTTTGTTTATACCATAAAACTGCCTCACATCACAAAAATCACTTCAGCATTTAACTGAAAGGTGACTTTAGTGCCTGAGGTCTTAGTTGGCAGATAAAAAAAACAGTGAGCAGCCTTGTTCTTACTATATTTTACCCATCCATTTTCAAACCTGTTTAACCCAGTTCACAGTCATGAAGTTCTGGGGCTGCTCGAAAATAGAAATAAGGTAAGCTGCATAACTTTTCATATTTGTCACATTGGGATTGTATTCTTACATTAGCTTGCTTTTGATGTCAGTTAGTTCATTCATATCTATGAAAAGATACAGCATTGGCCTACAAATAAGGCACAAGGAATTTTTTTAACAACCAATAGCAGTTTGGGTATTTTAATTTTTTTCAGTTGCTTTATTGATTCATGAGTACACAACAGATCACCAGCTTTACTGCTTTCCAGAATTGGTTGCAGGCCTTGTTTCTACTGCTTGTTTGTTCTATATAATTACTGAAGCAGGCACTTGATTGAGAGCTGATAATCTACCTGCAAGAAGGTGCCAGTTCATTTAGTCCTGGTGCCTAACTCCTCCATAGGACATTAGTTAGCTCTTAGCTTGAGTGCTATATGTATGGAATTTCTTTTGCTTGTATGTGCATATTCTAAACTGTTAGACAATACTTTTACTGTCTGTAGGTAAATTTTTGTTGCTTAATTCCTTTTTGATTGTTAAATTACCTCCTAATCTTTGTTTTGTTTTTTAACAGATGTGTAAAAGACATGAAAAACATTGAACGGTTGAGCAATCTTATGAGGACTGGCCAGCAAGTTCTGGAAATGCCTGACCAACCTAAGTTTGAAGAGTGCAACTCTAGCCTTCCTGTGGAGCAACCGTGGGAGATTGTTATGAATCGAAGAAACTTCCTTGTGTGGAGGAGGCCAATCACAGGTAGTCATCTGTATGAATATCGAGGTAAGGTCCTTACTGGCATTGACCTTTTCCCCATAGTTAACTATGAATAGTGATGTGTGAAACAGGCAAGTTTCGATTAACAAAGTTGACACTATGATTCATTTCACAGATGAATTTGCAATCATGAAAAAAAAGCTTTTTGGGATTTTAAAGTTTTTTTTTTTTTTTTTTTTTTTTGCTCTGTGAAGCCTCATTCACACTTTCATTTTTACCTGTGTTCTTTTCTGTTGCTGTTTAAAGCATATATCTTGTACCACACCGGTAAAATCAATTTTATTTGTGCCTCTTGTTGATATCAGAGTGGTATGTTTTTTAAAACTGTGACATACTGAATATGTTCTATAGGAAAACACGGCAAAGCACACTGTCATGCTGCACATAACTATGTTTTACTCAATGGAAAATTCAATATACGGAAAGTTTCTACAGCCAAAAACACCTTTTTATACTGAAAGCTAGAAACTGATATCCTAGTGAAGGATAGTTTCGCTGAGCCAGACATATTACATATACATCTGGAGACAACCATGAGTGAATTCTGCTTGAAACTTGGTGGGAACAATCATTCACTACCAACTTTTTAATGGGTTGGCCCTATACTTGTATTCTTTTTTTGAGAACCCTCTCTGGACATACAAGACTAAGTTAAGGATATGTTTTTTTTTTTTTTTTTTTGTTTTTTGTTTTTTTTATTTTTTAACTGAAGATCTTTATTTAAATAGATAGATAGATAGGTACTGATTGATAGGCAGACACATGTGGAATTAATGCAGGAAAACACTTCAAGACAGGAACTAAATGTCTTTCTTCTGGATTGTCAATAGCATGAATTTCTCTAGAAACAAAAATTTGTGAAGTGAAACACTGGGTTTTGCTGTGAATTTTTTCATTCATCACTAACTGGAATAGATTCCTTTTTCTTATAGGTTTTAGCTTCCTGAGTATGAATTTTCATTGTTTTCCATTTCTGGGACATAAACAAATGATCAAAGAATCATCAGCAGTTCTTAGCATTTGTGGTAAAGGCTGATTAACACCGAACAAAAATTATTTTTACGTATTTTATGCTGAGGCTGCTATTAAAATTGCACAATGAAAGATGAAAAGAAATATCTTGTTTTGTTCATTCAGCTGCATACTTAATGTACAATTTTCACTTGTATATTTATAACTCTTCACCTTGTACAGTAGAACCTTGGTTCACGACCATAATTCGTTCCAAACCTCTGGTCGTAAACCGATTTGGTCATGAACCGAAGCAATTTCGCCCATAGGATTGTATGTAAATACAATTAATCCGTTCCAGACCATACAAACTGTATGTAAATATATTTTTTTAAACATTTTTAAGCACAAATATAGTTAATTACACCATAGAATGCACAGTGTAATAGTAAACTAATGTAAAAACATTGAATAACACTGACACAAAACACCCAGGCTCCCTGCTCAGCTGCACGAGCAGGCTCGCTCTCTCTCTCTCTCTCTCTCTCTCTCCAGCACATGAGCCCATGCGCTCTCTCTCTCTCTCTCTCTCTCTCTTTCTCTGTAACATTGCAGCAGTTCGCGCTATAGCCTTGCAAGCCGATCGCTGTATAAACACTTTTTTAATGAGTTTTAATCACAGGGGGGAAAAAAAGGAACATTTGAACAAATCCGAACTTTATTTAAAAACCAACTACAAGCAACCAAGAAAGTAACATTACAGGAGTTTGCATTATAGCCTTGCAACCGATCGCTATATAAACACTTTTTTTTAATGAGTTTTAATCACAGGGGGAAAAAAAGGAACATTTGAACAAATCCAAACTTTATTTAAAAACCAACTACAAGCAACCAAGAAAGTAACATTACAGGAGTTTGCATTATAGCCTTGCAACCGATCGCTGTATAAACACTTTTTTTAATGAGTTTTAAGCACAGGGGGGAAAAAAATGAACATTTGAAAAAAGTGAAAAATAACACTGCAACAATTCACGCTACGAACTGAAAAATGAACATTTAAAAGATCCGTAATACAAAATCCATAAACCACCAAGAAAACTAACCTTGCGTGAGTCGAGTTCTGGCATGAAGTGAGGAGGAACTGGGTGGAGAGGAGGTTACAGTTTTGAGGGAGAGTCTGGCTCCGCGATGGAGGGATGTTTTCCTTCAGGTGTTTTCTCTCTTGTGATTTCTTGGGTTTCTGGTGTTTTTAGCTGTTTAGCTGGTGGGAGCGAAAGCCTCATGCAGCCATTCCAAAAACAAAGTCCTTGTGACCCAACCCTTCGTGTTTGCCCTCCACATTACTGGCAGTCTGGCTTTGTTTACATTGTGCTGCTTGAAAGCACGAGGGTTCTCAAATTGGAAAATGAGTAAACTAGTAAACAGTTTTTCCACCTCTTCCAGCACTTGAGGCCTCTGCCTGGTTAACGCTGTAACTCCTTTTGCAACATCAGCTGCTTTAATAGATTCTTTCTGCTTTAGAATAGTCAAAATCGTAGGTTTTGACTTCTTGTACTTGGCGGCAAGATCAGTAACACGAACGCCACGCTCATACTTTTCAATAATTTCTTTACTTCGATTTCAATTTTCTGCAAAACTTTCTTCTCACCACTCTTCACTTGCTTAGAAGCCATGGTTAACTGCAAATGCACACGAAATACTGTAGAGCACAAAGAGATCTCAGGTAAAGCATGCAAGCACGAACGTCTGACCGAGAACAATGTAACACGTGCGGAAATCCTCAGCGCGCACAAACCGTAAGGGAAACTGGCTTGTTCGTATACCGAGTGTGTGGTCGTGAACCGAAGCAAAAGTTTGGCGAACTTTTTGGTCGTAAAACGAGTTGTACGTGTACCGAGACGTTCGTGAACCGAGGTTCCACTGTACAGTGAAGAAAATTGTGCTTGGATAGTAATACTTAAATTACATTTGTCTAATTTTTATCTGTAAGTTACTACAGAAGGTTGTTTATTGCAGTATTTTTTTTTTTTATCCTAAACAGTATTTTGACATGAAAAATTTTTGCACTCTTGAGCCTTTTGTATCATATTCGTGATTTACATTTTGCTTAGTTTTTTTTTTTTTTTTTAATTGTCATTTTTTTTTCTTTCTTCAAATATTTATTTTTGGAGCTTGTCTTTGACATAGCCATAATTATTAAGTACGGCTTGTCCTTCTCCTTCTTTTGGCTGCTTACACTAGGGGTCAGCACAGCAGATCATTTTTTCCATATCCTGTCCTCTGCATCTTGCCCTGTTACACCCACCACCTGCATGTCCTCTCTCACCACATTCATAAACCTCCTGTTGGGCCTTCCTCTTTCCTGACAGCTCCATCCTTAACATCCTTGTCCAGTATACACAGCATCTCCCCTCTACACATGTCCAACCCAACACAATCTCGTGTCTCTGACTTTTTCTGTGAACCGTCCAACCTGAACTGACCCTCTAATGTACTCATATCTGTCCAGATGTAACACCAAGCGCCCTTCTTGTTGTCACCCATACTACTTCTGATATAGTTGCCCAGCTGTCTGGTAAGTCTTCACTGCCACCCAGTACCTGCTTTACCGCCTCCCTGAACTCAATCTTGCAGTCTTCCTTTTTTCAATTTACACCATTTGATCCTTGGCACTGTCCTCACTCTCCTCCACTTCTTGATCTCCAATGCCATCCTACAGACCACCATCCTATGCTGCTTAATTATGCTTTGGCCTGCCACCACTTTGCAGTCTACAATCTCCTTTAGACTGACCCTCATGCATAGGATGTAATCTACCTGTGTGCAAAAAGCATCTTCCTCCACTCTTGTACATCACCCTTTGTTCCTCCCTCTTCTTAAAATATGTATTCTCCACAACCATGCCCATTCTTTTCACAAAATCTACCATCATCTGACTTTTCTGCATTCCCCTCCTTGACACCTTACCTATCCATCACCTCATTTCCTCTGTTCTCCATCGACATGGTGAAACAATTTGAACCTGCCTCCGATACACCTGGCCTTGCTCCCCTTCCATCTGGTCTCTTGCACAAACAATATGTCAACTTTCCTTCTCTCCATCATATCCCTAACTTTCTCCCTTTACCAGTCGTACTACCAACATTCAGGGTTCCTACCCTCACTTCCACTGTCTTTACCTTCCTCCTCTCCTCCTGTCTCCGGACACACCGTCCCCCAGTTTCTGCTAGCACCTGTTGGCTAACAGTACTGGTGGTGGCCATTGTTAACCCAGGCCTCAACCGATCCAGAATGGAAATCTTTATTGTTGTCTGCATATTGATCTGGCAAAATTTTAAACCGGATGCCCTTCTTGATGTAACCCTTCACATTTATCTGGGCTTGAGACCAGCATGATACACTGGTTTGTGTATCCCCTGTAGTTTGGTTTAGGTTCAGCTTATCCAAGTTGCTTAATCTTCGGTTTTACAGATCTGATTGGTTGTTGGCAGTTCTGATAGCTGGTGGTAAGTAAGGACATTATGAACTAGAGCGGTTTGATGTGTTTGGGTGCAAAATGTGGAAGTTCTGAAAGTAACTGTATTTTTTAAAGGTTGGCATCTTCACAAGCCAGTTTATCCTTAAGTGTGACACAGATAATCCAGTGGTAATTAAATATATTTATATGTATCCATACCCAAATATGAAACATTTAAAGCCTTTGAAATCCACAGATAAACTAATGGTAGAAAACTGCATATTGAAATGTATAATTTTTTGACATAAGGTTCTTCACACATAGTGGTTCCATTAGACAATTTAGTCAGGTCAAGATTACACAACAATATGGTTGTGATTCCTGCTTTTTTTTTTTTTTTTTTTTTTTTAAATTAAGTTGTGTTTTGGCATACAAGGTGACTGAGAAAAGTTGAGGAACTTGGTTAGATGAAATACAGCCTGCCGGATGTTGATAAGTGTGTCAGTGGCCTTGTGTGTTGTCACTTGTCTGGACAGAGGATTCTTTATTTGGAAATTGATATTGTTAATGGTGACATATAATAATAATATTAAAATAATGTTATATATAATGTATGTATGCATATTGTCTTACTGGAAAACGCATCTTATCCTGAGGTTTCTTCCAGATGGTATCAGGTTTTCCTCAGAATTTTCTGTATTTCGCTGCATTCATTATATCTTCTAACCTTATAAGACTTCCAAGGCCTGCTGCATAGAAGTATCTCACAGCATGATGCTGCAACTACCATGTTTCATGGTGGAGATGATACGTTGTTGTTAATGCACAGTGTTTCTCTTACACTAAACTTGCTGATTAGTATGATGGACAAAAAGCTCAATTTTGATCTTATCACACCATAAAATCTTCTAACTGACTTCAGAGTCTTCCATATGCCTTTTTGCACACACCAGCTGAGATGTCATGTTTATGTAACAACAACTTTATCTTTGCCTTTCATCCATAAAGTTGTGACAGGTGAAGCACCTAGAAAACAGTTGTATGCACAGTCTCTTCATCCTTACCCACTGTAGCTTGTAACTCCTTCAGAATTCTCATAAGTCTCTTGGTGTTCTGCTATACTAGCCTTCTTCTTGCATTATTACTCAGGTTTTGTGGATAGCCTGCTCTAGGCAGATTTACTGCTGTGCCATACTTTTCCATTTCTTAATGATTGACTTCAAGGGATATTTAGTGACTTGGGTATTGATTCCATCCCCTGACTCGTACTTTTTCAGCCACCTTTAAATGGAGTTGCTTGGAGTGTTCTTTGGCCTTAATTGTGTAGGTTAAGTCACAATACTGACTCACTACACTCCAGGTGACTTCAAAAACCAATTGTTTGTGCCAGTGACGATTTAGCTATGTCATATTAAAGGGGGTGAATACTTAAATATGTTTTATATGCTGTATGTATTTAATATAGACCACTTTACAGCGATCTGTTTTCACTTTGACATTAATGATTTTTTTTCTTGTTCAGTGTCAAAACAGCTCACTGCCATATAGAAATATGTGAAATCTTTATACAGGCAAGGTATATTTTGACAGAATCAAAACTGTTTGTTTTGATTCTTGGGCTTGCACCAAGGGTCCACATGAAAACTACAATGCTTCTACAATTAAAATATATGTAGAATTACACTTTATGCACAGTTACCTTAATCTTCTAAGGAGAATTGTTTCACTTCCTTGTAAAAAAATATCTTGTGAATAGTTGAAGGGAAATGCTCATTATCATAAAGTTTAGAGATATTTAACATTGAAAATGTGCTATATTTTTGTTCTAGATATAAAAATTTGAAAAAATTCTTATTTTCTTTTTTTCAGTTTTAGGATCATATACAGATGTCACGCCCAGACAATTCTTTAATGTGCAGGTAAATTACCATTTTTGTGCCTAGGTAAGGAGGGTGTTTTTGGGAGAGTACATTTAATAGATTTTTATGTTTTTCACAGAAATATATTTTTAGTTTATTGTGAGTACGTCAGAATGTTCAAGCAGTTTTGTCCCAAACTACAAAATAGTAGTTTTGGTATGTAATATTACCCATGTTGTAGGTGTAGGGTGAACATTCCTAAAATTGAAAGGCACCATCCTCATTCATGAGAGAAGTAGTTAAAACTGTGCATTGTCATGCTTTGCTGTGTTTCATAATTGAGGCACATACATTTTTTTTAATATTTTGAAACATGCTGCATAAGCAGCGTTAAAAAAAATATTAATGTAATAGAAGATTACTGACAAAGTAGTTCCTTGGGCATTGCAGAATAAAAAAAGTCGCATCTCTATGTATTCCATTCTTCAATTGCAGTATCCAAGGGAACAATGATGGCGATGTGGCTTCTGTCCACAAACCTGGCACCTTTAAGAAATCCTTACTTTGCCAGCCAGCTGTCAATGATCTTTTTTAAGCAATCAGCTTTTGGCATCTTGATACACTTGGCCTTTACGACATTAAGCAGTATTGTGCACACTTCTTGGACTGGTTCCCATACTGGACTGGTTGATTTATCTACATCAAATGATTTAGTGACTTGTAACAGGCTGTTGTTGATGGTTACCACACTGTCACAGTTACTTAATTCTGAAATCAGACTGTCCTCTGCAGTCATGCTTTAGAGCAGCTAATCAGATGTTTTCTGTAACAGCAGGCCTCTAGCTGCATTTGTCTTCATCTGCAATTGTAAATGTTAAAACTACATTATTGTTTCAAGGTCTTGATCATTAGATGACAATGAAAGACACTGTAAACAACAGATTAGAGGAAAAAAAAACAAATAAGAATGGATATCCTGCAGATGTTTTATTCCCACCCAGTGCTAACATATTTTGAAGAACCTCGATTAAAATTAATTTGTCATAAAAATACTTTTAACTCATGCTTGAAGAGAAAAGTAGCATGTCATAAAGCACCCATAACTGGGTAAATGTTGCACGTTTTTTTAGAATAAAATGTATCTGTCCATCTCCGTCATGCTAAAATAGAACACAGATTCACTCAGAGTAACATGAAATGTGTCTGTAATGGACTGGGCAAAATTACTGAATTTAATTTTTAAACAATTTTCCCTCCCATTGCCATGTGTTCCAATGGCCAGTTTCCCCCACACCATCCCTAATACACCAACAACTCCTACCACATCAACTGGAATAGCCTGTGATGAATCCACCTATGACCACCAGTATGGGCTGTCCATATCTGAAGGCCAATTAAGGAGAAAACTGAGGAGACTACACACAGGAAAATCTGCAGGACTAGATGTAGTCATTCCTCAAGTTCTTAAGGCCTGAGCTGGCCAACTTCGTGGTATCCTTTGTCACCTATTCAGTCTTTTCCTAAGGCTCCAGAAAGTTCAGCAGCTGTGGAAAACATGCTGCATTTTGCCTGTTCCAAATAAGGCAGTCACCTCTTTATCTAATGACTACAGACTCCAATGTCTCACATCATAAAAACCTTTGAGAGGGCTGTCCTGGAATATGAGTCCTCCTGTCGGAGACCAATTTTACCCACTGCAGTTTTTCTATTGGGCAGAAATTAGAGTGGAGGATGCAATTATCTGTCTTAAGATGTTTCTGCACTTGAGGGGTGTATTAATAACAGTGATGAGACAGAGTATAGGAGCCCAGTGGAAAATTTTTTCTTGGTGCAGAAAAAAAATCATCTGCATGGTTTTTGACTTTCCCCTCACCAAAGAGCCTCTTGTGTCCAGTCACTGTGCAGGGAGTGAATTTAGAGGTATTGTACTTCTACAAGTACTTGGGGGTCCACATAAATGACATTTTTTTTCCTTATGAAACTGCACTCCTTTAATGTGGGTAGTTACATCCCTATGCTGAGGTGTTCTGGGCTGATAATATCACTTCAGGACAGACTTATTGAATCAATAATCTAATTAAAAGGGCAGACTCGGTTATGGGACGCACTCTGGACCCCCTGGAGGCAGTAAAGGAGGAGAGATTTAAATATAACTGAGTGCCATTACGAACAATGCTACACATCCTCTCTGACACACTAGTACTGTGTGCATTCAGCCAACAAATTGTTTAGCATAAGTCTGTCAAAAAAGACTACTGGAGCTTCTTTATACCAATGGTAGGACGCCTGCATAATGTGTCATTGTGACTGCCAAGTCAGAAATTTTCTTTCTTGTTAATTTTCTTGCTTTTTAGTCATTCTGGGGTGTGTTCAGACCTGTGTGTTAGTGTGTATCCATTGTCGGAGATGGCTGGGGTGGCGACCTGGCCGGGATACCCAGGAGGAGGGCTTGCGCCTTTCCCAGACCATGTGGGGGCGACCACCCTGGTACCTTTTGGGAGCCATGGGTACAGAGCTTTGAAGCTTCACCCTGTAGGGGCCTGTGGTCACCGCCAGGGGGCACCCCTGTGCCTAGAGAGCCCTGGACCTCAGCACTTCCGCCACACCCGGAAGTGCTGGGGGGAAGAGTATCGGGGACAGCCAGAGTGCTTCCGGGAACATAGCCGGTGCTTCGGCCACACAGGGGCGTGTCGGCGGAAGGTCACTGGAGGACACCTGGAGCACATCCGGGTGTGTATAAAAAGGGCTGCCTCCCTTCAAATGATAGGTGGAGTTGGGAGGAGAAAGACGAGGTCTTGGTGGAGGAAGGAGGCGGCCTGAAGAAGCAAGGCATTGGTGCTGTGGCCAGGACTTTGGGGACTTGTGGGGTTTGTGAGCACTATTGACTATTTGTAAATATGGAGCACTTAAATAAATGTATTGTGGGTGACATGAACGTGTCTGCCTGTCTGTGTCCAGGCCATTCTCCACAATGGAATCCCAGATGGGACGTTCCGCCTGTTACAAGGCGGGGAATCCCTGACACAAATAATTTTGTGGACGGCGCGGCACAACAGGTGCGCCCACACACGTGCCGCTGGTGCGGCGTGCCCACAGCCCCAAGAGCAAGAGTCGCCCAGCAGACCGCCACCGGACTCCGGTCAGATTCCTACCTGGTGTGGAAAAGCAGTGACAGGTGTTACAGGAGTACAGGATCCGGGAGGTGAGATCCCTGCTTGCTGGCAGGCAGCCCGGGAGGGCTGGGCTTGTTTTGAGTAGCAGGCAGGGCCTGCCCGAGTCCACGTCAATGACAGACGTGCGCCGATCCGCGGTGCTTTGTGGACGCGGCAGCGGCAGAGAGAGCCGCCATGGAGGAGATAATGCAGCTCAGAAAGCTGGCTCGTCACCGAGGAGGAGAACCAAGATGGCTGCGGACCAGAAGTCCCTCCCCTAGACAGGCATGGGATTTGACGTTGTGTCTTGTGTGCCCGCCAGTGACTGTATAGAGGCGGAACCAAGGAATGTCCGTCACGTGCTGGGCAGAGACCCGATTGAGCCGGAGTTGGGAGGAAGGAGACGGAGCTTGTGAGGAGGGGAGTGGAGGTCAGAATAAGAGAAAGAAAGAGACTTGTTGGAGAAAGGCATTGTGGTGCTCAAAAAAAATAAAGGAGTGCGTTTGTGCTCAAAAGAAATAAAGGAGTGTGTTTTGGACATTCTGCTGTTTGTCTGTCTGTGTCCGGGGTATGCTTTCCACACCATCTGTCAATGATGTGTAATCATTCAGGTTTTATTTATGAGTATGATGGCTTATTACTTACTCTGCACTTTAACGATTATGTTTACAATAGTCATACTGTATATACACTATATATATAT
>JANRMT010062796.1:8176790-8200879 GCA_026402145.1 Polypterus bichir lapradei | reverse complement strand
AAATAAAATATGGTAGATTGAGAAATATATTTTTTGATGTACACAGATATGATGCTGTAGCATTAGCTGTGAGTGTGAGCAGTTGCTATCCCCCCACTTTACAACACACAGTCCTCTCTGTAGAAATTTAATGCATGTGCAACTAATGAGAGCAAAAACAATTGTGGATTTGGACCAAAAGTTTTATCGTAATAGGCAAGGTTATTTTTAGGGGAAAACGTTTTAAATGTTTTCTGAAGAGCATGCATGTTTAACACAAATGGGACTTCTTTAAATGAAGAGACATGCAAAAACAACATGTCATCAATACATTGATCCTTTTATTGATTAGCATTTTACATTTCTTACAGCTGAAGGCAGAAGTGAAGCAGCTAAATAAGCAAGTAAATTAGTTAAATACAAAAATTGATTGGAATGAAAGTAAGCAGTTATAGAGCGGCTTCAGTCATTGATTTCAAGATTCAAGAGTATTTAATGTCATTTCATCCATATACAAAATACAGCGAAACAAAACAACATTCCTCCAGGACCATGGTGCTACATAGAACACAGGACAATGAAGACTCCACGACACATAACATAAAGACACATACGATATATAATATATAATATATATATATAATATATATAAGATATATATATATATATATAAGATAATATATATATATATAAATATATATATATATATATATATATAAAAGATATATATAAGATATATAAGGTTATATAACAAGGTGTATGTGAGTCAAATGTGCAACATTTCAGAGCAGAACACATATATCAGATATCAGACCGGTCTATGAGTGTTTGGGAATCTGAATGCTTGGAGGGAAAAAACTGTTACACATTTTGGTGGTAAGGCCCCGAATTCTTCGGTACCTTTTTCCCCAATAGCAGGAGTGTAAACAGTGAGTGTGAAGGGTGTGTTGGGTCATTCACAATGCTGGTGGCTTTGCGGATGCAGCATGTGGTGTAAATATCCATGATGGAAGGAAGAGAGACACTGATGATCTTCTCAGCTGTCTTCACTATCTGTTGTAGGGCTTTACAATCCCTGACTGTGAAATTTCCAAACCAGACAGTGATGCAGTTGCTCAGGATGCTCTCTATGGTTCCTCTGTAGAATGTTGTTAGAATAGCTGGTGGTAGATGGGCTTTCCTTAGCTTATGTAGGAAGTAGAACTGCTGCTGTGCTTTCTTGGCTAAAGAGCTGGTGTTGTAGGACCAGGTGAGGTTCTCTGCCAGGTGGACACCCAGGAATTTGGTGCTACTGATGACCTCCACATTTGAGCCGTCAGTGTTCAGTGGCAAATGGTCACTCCTAGTCTTCCTAAAGTCAACAATCATCTCCTTTGTTGACCAAAACATTCTGAGCATCCATATTATTAAAACAAAAAATTGCAATGCTGCAAACAGGACACAATCCTTTAATTGCATGTTTGGCAAATGTGGTTCAACTTTAATTCAGTGATGATTTTCTGGATTTTATATTTGGCGATGCATAATACATGTTTACATAACTAACTAGTTATTTATAATTTGTGTTTTGAAATATTCTCTCCCTCCATGTGTTACACTTAATTTTGAGGTTGAGCTCTCGTCTATACTGTGTCAGCTTGACATTGCGTTTAGCCATCATTCTCTTCTAACTGGGGGAAAAGCAGAAGGAAAATATTCTTTATTCTTGAGTGATATGCTTACATAATTTAAAGGCTATCCTTTAGAATCCCTGTCCAGTAATTAGGCAAACATCCTTTCTTTCCCCTGAACACAGAATATTTTTTTCAATACAAGTACTGATATTGTATATAACTAGCTGAAATACCCAGCGTTGCCCAGGAGGAAAATAGTGGATTTTTTTTTTTTTAATTGTTTGAGAAAAATATAAGTAGAAAAAAAAACTTTAAAAATTAACAAACAATGAAGACTTACTAATGTGCTTGTCTTGCTGGACTGAACCAGGCAACTCTATTTAATTTCAAAAGCAACAGGCGGGTGCGGTGTTGCTCAAACATAAAGAATTCTGGCAGTCGCCTCCAGTTCGCCCTATGGTGGTCGTCCGAGTGTCAACTGGATGATAATATGCGTACAAGACCATAAGATCACCCGACACCCTATCCAGAATGGGGTGGGTTAAGGTTGATTTCACCTTACGGTATTTTTAGTCGACCAATGAGAAACGTGTACCAAGTTTCATGAAAATCGCTCCAGCTGTTCAGAAGTGATGCTGGAACATACATACATACACAAACACTCATACATTGACTTATATATATATATATATATATTTCTGCAAGTTTTATAATTACTGCATTCATAATTTTGTAGAAATTGTTTTTCTTATTGTAAGTTGTCTATTAAAGTTTTGTCTTTTTCCTGATTTCTCTTTATATAGCTAGATACGGAATACAGAAAAAAATGGGATTCCCTAGTTATTAAACTGGAAGTGGTTGAGCATGATGATGTCACTGGATCAGAAGTCATACATTGGGTCACACATTTTCCTGTAAGATTTTGTTCTTCATTTAACTGTAAAAATGACTGAACTGTGGTAGTTTTCAGTTGTGTGTTGATAGCACAGTAAAGTAGTTGTACTACAGTTACTGGTGTTTAAGATTCTGTATTTAAGAAAACATCTTAAAGGATATTGGTTTCTTCTACTGATTAAAAGCATACATTATTTGTTTACTATCCGTGGAAAGAAAGTTAAAAGTGGCAAATGTTAATATAACCTTTTGTCTTTTAATGCATGACTTGAGCCTTGTTTTGTTTTTCAAAAACAGAAATTCTGTTTTGTATTAATGATAACACACATTGTTCTTTTGAGTAAAGTGGGCAATTAATGCTGAAATGTAGTGTTATGACTTTGTAATACAGTAGACCTACAGACACTTTTTTTTTGTCTCTCTACCCCATAGATTAGACAAGGACTCTATAATATTTATTTATTTTTGTCTTTTTTACTGTTTATTTTGTATTTGTAGTATCCAATGTATTCTCGGGACTATGTCTATGTTCGAAGATACCAGGTAGACTATGAAAACAACTTAATGGTTCTTATATCAAGGTGAGAAGCAATGAAATGTTGATGTTGTCTTTTCAAACCATATACCAGACTTATGTACTTAAAGGGCAAGTTTAATTGTTTGAGATATAAACTCATTGTGTCAGAATTTGGGTTAGTGACCCATTTTTAAAGAGCAAGAAATATGAATCACAAGGAATATAGAAATTGTAACTATATGTTAAAGGGATTCCAGGGTAAGTTAAGCTAAACAGCATATTTTTTCTGATACTATTCTAGTAAGGAAGGTTCAGTTCAATTTTATTTTTGTGTCCATAGTACAGTGAAATTGTTCATTGCAGGATTACTCATGATTCAAGATTAATTTTATTCATCAAATACAGTATTGTACATGTACAATGTGCATTAGAGAAATAATATAAGTAATAGATAATGTAGATACAGATACATAAATAGAGAATATGATAGGGGCATTATATCAGTTAGTGAGGATTGAGCAGCAATGGCATGTCCTGATTAAGACGTCTTAAGGCCTGTAGGTAGAAACTCCATTTAAGTCTCTCAGTTTTGGGCATAAGACTGGAAAACGTCTGCCTGATTTCAGTAGGCTGAACAGGCAGTTCATGGGGTCTGAAGGGTCTTTAATAATTTTGATTGCTCTGGTTCTGTGTCTCCTATAGTAAATGTCCTGTAGGGGGGCAGAGCACAACTGGTGGGACCCTTTGCTGTTTTAATCACTTTCTGCAGGGCTTTACGGTCTTATACAGAGCGGCTGCCATACCAGGACGTGATGCTTTGGATGAGTATGCTTTCTGTAGCCCCTGTATATAAAGTATTAAGGAAGTAATGGCGACAGTAATAAAATGGGATTTAATGCATTTCAGGTAAAAGACACTTTATAAACCTTCAAGAGAGGTAATAGAAAATTAACCAGAAATAGTAAATGAGCAAAATTAAATAAATGAGATATCTCAAGAATAAGTGTAAATATAAAATATTTTTAAACTAAGGAATCATATGTGTTAAAGGCATTGTTCCCAAATCTCTTCACTAGTAATGAGCAAACATTGCCAAGATCACTTTACCGTGAGTTCCCTGAAATCACGGACATGTTAGCAGTATTCGCCAAACTTGGCGAACTGCATTCAAGTTAATGGGGAATGATTAACTGAACTAGATTTGATTGGATTATAATGGTACAGGCATCTTTCATGTGTCCCTTAGTGCTTGGGAAACATCTGCCAACTATACTGGACCAATTGTGGCCAAAAAGGTCACCTGAGCTGTGCGGGAGCAGTGCCAACCACTACACTAATATGCCTCTGTAAGATCAAAGAAGAAAGAACGTAGTCAGAGACGCGCAAACATATATTTCCTCAAAACGAAACAGAAATCCCGAAATTGTAGTCAAAAGTAAAATATATATATATATATATATATATATATATAGGTCTTTTAAAGACAGAAAATTCAAAGTGGCATGTCATGATTGAAACTGTTGGCTCATTCTGTTTTTTGAAGTTGCGCTGAAGGCTCTCTAAAATGTCTGTGCTTATGCTTTGCACTTTTTATTCTATCAGAAAGATAGAAATGTCTTGTAAACAGTAATAAAACTTCTGTTATTTCATAGTCTCCTCTGTTAGTTGGCGTTGGGCTACGTCAAGGTTTGTTTTCATTATTGGCGTGCCATGTGGCTAATTATTATGTATACATAGGGCACATGCCTCCTTTTCTTACGTTGATGTGGAACTTGAAGATCAACCTGCACACTTGGCTATAAGCACAGAGAAGTCTAATGCAAATGATCAGCATTATGTACCTGGGGGGGTTGTCCCATCAATGCTGGCTGCTACAGCTCTGGAGGATGTCACACTGGCCTTACAAACCATTATGAGGTGCTGGTATAAAAAAAAAAAAAAAACAGCCAACTTATCAGTAAATAATTTGACGAGCAAAGGCAAGCGTAGCACATTTGCTTTGGTGAAAGTCGGTGATCAACACAACTCTTCACCCAACAGATATACTAAAATAGCTTAAATAAAGCAAATAACATGTTTGTAAGCATTTAGGAAGCCTATTCCAGCAGTTTCATTAAATACTAGAAACTTCAAATGTGACTTGAGTCTCCCAAAAGGCAAATAAAATGCATCCCATAAATTATTGGCTAACAAAACTTATCTGAATTGGCTAACAAAATTTATCTGAATCCTGTGAAAAGTTTTGGAAACTCTATTTTATTTTTGTTTAGTATTCTGACAGCCAGCATGTATTTAGAAGGTGAAATCTTCTAAAACTAACTAGTTGCTGTACCAGCCTGATTCAGGTGATCCACAAGGTTTAAATTGCTTGGATACATTATATTCCTTTATATGTATATTACAGGTATATGGTTTATTATGCATCACTAGCTGAATTCCTAGAATTAAAATACAAATCCAGCAATGTTGTTAGGCTTGCATGTTAGCGTTTTTCAGATTACTACAGGTAGAAAAAAACAATACAGTCATACTGGAGAATTTACAGTAATATGTGTTACTCATTCCAGATCACTTTGAGAACCTCTGTTCTAAAGTAAACACATATAACAATTAAAAATGCTGTATTGCTACTGTGCTACATTTTCAAGGCCTGCCAGTTATTACAGTTAAACTAGTAAAACATGTATAATTGTCCACTCTAACCATGACATAATATCCCAGTTTCACATTATCTTTATTTTACTCTTAACAATTAAATGAGTTAGCATTTGAATGTTACCAAAATGAAAATAAGCACTAATTTCTTCGCCAATGCATCTATGGAAATGTGATTGCAGCAGGTTTTATGCTTCATACAGCATTCTTACCATATCCTAAACAATGTAAAAAAAGAGTATTGCTTTTATTTTCTTCCTTTAGTTTTGGCTTTTAGCTGCATTCATTATTTTTTTCATCTCCAAGCTTCATGATACACAAGTAAAGTTGCTTGCGACTTTCTATTTAATTATACTTGTCTGTGGCCTTTTGTCTGTACATTTAATTTCTTTTCTACTGCTTGCAGGGCTGTGGAACATCCAGGCTTACCAGAAAGTTCAGAATTTGTACGGGTGAGGTCTTACAAGTCTAAAATGATCATTAGACCACATGCATCCTTTGATGAGGTAAGAGCAGTTTTATTTCTATTAAAATCACAATTACTGCTAATAATTATGGTGTTGGTTATGCAAAGTGTTTTTAATTACCCTGCAGCACAAACATTGATTATAACAACATTGGTTAGTATTGATAAATAGGTCTGAATAAATGTGATTATTTTTTTTTTTTTTTTTATTTTTGAGATCTTGAAAACAATCTGTACAGGGGAAGATAGAACACTCAATCACCTTTCGATTTTAGCTTTGCTGTTCAGAAATACATTTGTCATTGTTGTATATTAATAAGGTTTGCCGTCTTCCCATGAATTTTGAAAGTTCCCAAGACATGAAACCATATTCTGACTGAAATCCATATAAAAGTTGCTCCTCAGGCAGTGTTTCATGCTTAGGAAACCCTAGGATTTGTTTGTTTGTTTTAGAAACAAACACAAACATATGCAGTCTTATGAACTTGCATCTTTAGTTTGAAATGTTTTCAAAGCCTGGACTTTCATGTTCTTTCATGTCCATTAATCATTCAAAGCATAACAATGCTGACTAAAATAAAAGCTTGCTGACTGCTATATAATTGTAAATCTTATTATTTTTGTTTGACTATATTATGTAAAGCTTTATTTCTGTAGTTTATAGTAATCTTCTATATTTTATTTCACAGAATGGGTTTGACTATTTATTAACCTACAGTGATGACCCTCAGACTGTATTTCCACGCTACTGTGTCAGCTGGATGGTTTCTAGTGGTAAATTCAAATATATTCTGCTAAAAGATTTTACTAAGTCAAAAAGAAATGTAATTCTTTTTTATCTAAAATATGATCAGCTCTCAGGCTTACGTTTTCATGCCTGTTTGATTATCTAAAGGTTATTTGTAAATGCTATTTTTCATTAAAATATTTTGTTGGGAGCATATTTATTAGAGGGTTTTAAATGTAAAGTGTTCATCTTGTATTCTAAAGTAAAATACAAGTGTTAAAAGTATTAAAGATTCTGTGTCGCCAATAAATATTTAGTGAATTTCAGTTTGCAAACAATTTCATTGTTAACTCAAGCAATGGTTGTACCAAATTTAAGTACTTTATAATTTCCATTATTTTAACTTTATCCTCAAATTTAGTAAATAAGGTTTTAAAAAAGATTCCTAAAATGTTCAAGTGCATGGCAATTTGTGTTGGCCCTTGAAGCAAATTTTATCACGATTTCTTTAGTTTTTACTTAGAAATTTCCCCATGTGAGTGTAGGTGTGTGCGAGTGTACAAAATGATAGGGTGGTTTCCTGTCCAGGGTACTTCTGTTTTTAGATTATCTTTCAATATTTGTTTGTGTTGCACACTCGGTAATGTAAGCACTTATGATGGCAACCAACAGAGTGCAGCTTCTCACAGTGAGATGATGAGAGATTTTTGCCAGTTCCTTCATGATTTTATACCTTTTTTTTTTTTTTAAAGATGTGCATGCTGTAATCTTATCAGCTATACAGCAATGACAATAAATTATTGGGACTGCATGTCCATTTTTATAAACTTACTTGAACATTTTATAGCTTCACTTCTCCATTGTGAGACTTTCATATTGCATTTGGATGTAGAAATGACTTAGGTCAATTCAAGTGTATTGTATTACAGTATGTACATAATACAATGAAATTTGTACTTGTGTGTCTCCTCAGAACAACTGGCAGACAAACAATATAAAAAAGTAATAAGCATGCAGCATATGTAGATACAATTATATACAATGTGTGTTTGCAAGTATTACATACACATTGTTTATGTTACAATATTAGTTCTTATGAGACACTGTTCAGCAGATTTTTGACTTTTGGGTAGAAACTATCCCTTAATGTACTAAAGGGAGGAGTGAAGTTTTTAATTGTACTGTTAGCTTTTATAAGGCATTGTTCTATTGTATATGTCGTGAAGAGAAGGCAGCTGGGTGTTGGAAAAAATTTGTCACCTTCTCCACCATCTCCAGTGCTTTACTATTTTGAACCAAATAAGTGCCACACCAGGGTGTGATGCAGCTAGTGAGGATCCACTTTATAACTGTAAAAGTCTTGTCATGCAGAAGGAGAAACAGGTGCTTTCCTCAGATGCCAGAGGAAGTAGAGATGCTGGTGAGCTTTTATAATGAGAGCCAAAATTTGTTGTTGTACCCACTTCAGTTTGTCAGGATAGTCACTCCAAGAAATTTAAAGGTACTTACACTCTGAACAGCATCTCTTCAAATGTAGATGGTAGTGTGGTCTACATTCTGCTTCATGAAGTCTATGATCAGCTTCTTGGTTTTGCTAACATTAAGGATGAGATTTTTGTACTAGCAAAACTGAGTCAGAAGGAAGACTTACTCTCTGCAAGCCCTGTCATCAGTGTTGGTGATTAGTCTCATGATGGTGGTGTCATTGGCAAATATAATGATTGAGTTAATAGGTGTACAGGGGGAGGATCAACATACTATGCTGTGGAGTGCTGGTGTTGAGAGTTAGAGTGGAGGATGTGATGTTGCCAATCTGCACATGCAGATGTCTCTTTGGAAGTTAAAAATCTAGTTGCAAAGGTTGGCCTATTGAGGAGATAGTTGGTCAGCTTTAATGGTACAACAGTATTTAATGCTGAGATGTAATATATAAATAGATTACATATCTTTTCAGAAACAGCCTGCTTTAGATAGTTTCATTTTCAGGCACAAAATGTATAAATGTCAAACATTTGGCTTTAATGTACTTTTTCTAAATGTAAATGGTCATTAAAACAAATTGTAGTGTTTCAAAAGAAATAAGCCCATTTAAAAAGGGAACAAAACTTGGTTCTATATATATATATATATATATATATATATATATATATATATATATATATTATATATATATATATATATATATATATATAATGTATATTTTGTTGTAGTTTAAAATCTCTTTTTTGACAAATTAGCATCACATGGCATCAGACATCACAGATAACAGATGATATTAATCATCTTTTCCCAACAGCTTACACACACGCAATTTAACACAAACACACTGACATTTTCATCATGCTAGACTGTAAAGTGAATGAAAATAATTTTGGTGTATCCCTCATTTTTTGTTGAATTTGTTTGAGTCTCCTTGTGTAACATCTAGACTTAAAGTACATACATACATTTTGTGTTTCATTGTGGGTGTGTGTATTTTAATGATGTATTTATTAAAATCTATGTCTTTTTTAGGAATGCCAGACTTTCTAGAGAAGCTTCACACTGCTGCTTTACGTGCCAAGAACATGGAGATTGAATTGAGAGACTATATTTCAATGAAGCCTGTGGAAAGCAAAATGGCATCCAATGCAGAGCGCATGACTGAGAAGAGTCGTGCAGGTCAGCAGCAAATGGAGTATGCCTAAGAAAGTTTGGAAGAAAATGTATAAAGAAACATGTTAGAGCTATTGCAAGCAAAAAAGAATTCTAAGCCAAAAAAGCAACAATTTTATGGGAATCTTCCCAATATGTTTGCATAATGCCTTCTTTTTACTGCTGGGAGAAATCGGTGTAGTTTGTGAAGAACTTCTAATGACTACTAATGCTGATTTAACAAACTAAGCAAAGAACTGAGCTCTGACTCCCTTTTCATCTTTTTCTTATTATAAATATGGAACTCTAGATAGCTGATAATCATAGGATGCTCTCCTCTTCTTTTGCAATCACCAGTGTAGTAAATATTTTTTCCATAAGGCTGTATGGTAATAACTGTCACATTTTAGAGCTGCATTGGTTATAAATTTCAGATTTTAGTCCTGCCTTAAATCTACATTCCTGTGGCGGCTAGGTTGAAAAAAAGAAGAAAACTACATGATTGTAGATCATAATGTTATAAATCCGTCCTTAGATTTTTACAGTTATGATAATAATGTGCACCAGTCCAAACTATTAGAAAAGTCCAAGACATGATTCCAAGTCCAAGACACAGATTCCTATTTCTATATTTTTTTTAATGGAATTACTTTTTAAATTTGGTTATTGGTGTCATGTTTTCATTTTATTTGTTCTGTGTAGTTTGAAAAGGGAACATATTTGAAACTGAAGTCTTTTTCTGGGAGAAATTCATTAGGATTATGACTTCGGAAGTGCCATGATTTCACTGGTGCCTACATAAAACTATCAAATGCTGTGATGTCTGCAGAATTTGTAAATAAGTATGCAATCCTGACATTTTGGATTACAGTGTTTGTAGTGATACTTACTCAGGCGTATTTATATCAAATACAAATATACAGAAGCTTAATGTACCTTTAAATTATATGCACTTCCATTTCTTCTCTTGTTTCACCATGCTGTTAATTCACATGACACCGCAGATGATGTAGCCATTGTTTACAAAATTTAATTTACATGACCTGTCATTTAAAAATTGAGTTGCAACTTTCAGACATATGAAATTGTATCTGTGTTTAATTCTTCTTTCTCTCACTATTCTGTTTGTCACATTCTCTTTGTCTCAATTTCAGTTACTTTCTCCCTTTCTTCTGTTTTGTATTGTTTTTATTCCCCAAGACTTTGCAATGATCTTTATTACACATCTGTGTCTCCAATTTTGTTAAAAAAAGATACACAATCCTATGATGTATTTCTGTGTTTAAGCTGTCATCATCTTAGTTAAAACATTTTTTTTTTTCAGTTTTTAAAAACCTTTTTAGTCAATCAATGATGACCACCTTTTGAACAAAACATTATTTTTACTTAATCAGTGTTGGCCTGGGGGTGGGGGAAAATAAACAGATTGTTAATGTAAAAATAGTTAATTGTATTGTTTGTGTATGCTGTATAATTTAGCATGGAATGTGAAGTTTAAACTCATCAGAATCTAGATTGATATTTTTTGACTTTGTACTATTTCAGACCTCTTGGAATAACAGAAGCTTTTTACCATTGACAGAATGGTCTAACTAGTGATTTCAAACCGGAGCTAATCTTTAAATTAATGTGAGCAAATGTATGCAAATGAAGCAAATATTTCTTTGCAGTTCATTAATACACCTATCATGTGACAATGACTGTTATCTCTCTCATTCTATTATACAAAATTTGGAAATGATTCCACAGAACTGAATACTGTTACATAATACAATAATTACATGCCAGGTCTTTCTGAAATATTAAAGGTTTATTTGGCCATGCACTTCATAAGTATTATTTTGTGGTTAAAAAGGGGGGATTTAGAAGCTAAATTGTGCGTATATGCAGCTGTACTGCTTCAGAGAAAAAAATTAATGAGCACAGCTTTCCAGTTCGCTTGATAAGTCTAAGCTTGTAGCTCCTGAAGAGGAAATTTTGTAAAAGAATTAGGTTTGCACTGTTTTCTGTCTTAAGTGTATGTCAAATTGAGCAAGCTGTTTGCTAGGTACATAGTTATTGCAGAGTTTGATTTTGTTTTCCTATTAACACTGACTGTGAACTCTTGCAGCTGACCTGTTTTTGCACTGGAAATGACTGTGTCAGTTAATCTGTGGCAAATTCAAGCCTTTTTAAATGTTTTAGATCCATATAACATTATAGTTGTTTTTGAAAAAGTGTAGACCGTTTATAAAAGGACAGGGATGTGACTGCCTTGTTGTGTTATGTGTAAGTTGGTTTATTGTGAAAGCATTTTTTTTTTTACTTCTTCCTTTGATGTAAAAAGATAAGTTACATTGAGAGGGGTTGTTTGCTGTGCTTGTCGCCCAGACTCTCTCTCTTTAATTGCTCTATCTGAAGTTTGTTTCTTAAGATTGCCTATCCTGCTGCACTATTAGAAGGGTATGATTGTATATTTACTTAAGAAACTGGAATACTGATGGTATGAAATACAATATGTGCAAATAGTAAGAAATAAAGTGAGTGTGTTTTAGATTTTGCTTGTTTTATCATCTTCAAACATGGCAAACATCTTGATGTTCAGTGTTTTTTTTTAATGTAGCATAAGTAAGGAAAGAAAAAAATGTAATACAAGAGAAGGTGGCCAAAAAACCTGTAATCATGCTTTCCAAACCTTACTGTATCAGCTTATTCAGGTTGTTCCAAAGGTTACCAATTACAAATTTACTCTTTTATTCATAAAGAAACCTACTGGGCCTACTATATCTAATTGTCTCCTTTAAAAAAGGCAACAGAAAACTCGGTACATCCACATTTCATTCATGCTTATGAAAAGATTATGCTGTTGTTTTTTAGCACAATTTTAATAAAAACAGAGATTTAACAATGATAGCAGCTGCTGTCTTGGTCATCTATATGTACTGTATATAAGTAAATCCAGAAATGTTTTTTCTACTGGGTGGTTAAATTAATATTCTTTGATCACTAATTGGGAGACACAGAAGACATTCAAAGAGGCATGTCTGTAAAGTGATTATACTTGGAAGCCATTGAAGCATATGGGCCTCAGACTGTGTCCGTATGAAAAAAGGTGAGATGATTGCTATTCTGGGGACTGGCAGAGCATCTCACCACCTTTTAATTTGGTCTTTCATTTGATTAGAAACTGCACTTGTATTAGTTTAGATAAATGTGCAAAATTATTTGTTTTTGTATGTATATTATGTGCCCTTAATGTATTTGCATATGTAAAAGTATATATACATAAAGAAAATTCCTAAAAGTCACTGAAAGAAATCAAAAAAGTGGCTGATGCAGATGTTTCAGTCTTAGCTTTTCTTACCTTGTGATATATGAATATGCTATAGTTAATCTTTGAGGTTTCACAATGATCTTGCTTTGCTAATATAATTGTTCTGAGATTTTTCACATAGGAAGGCAGAAGTTTCAAGGCAAGATTGTTTTACTCGCTAATCGTGGCACAGGAGAGTGGAAATATGTTGATCAGCACATTCAGGTAAGAATTTCACTGTAGTCTGTACCAGTTTTTCCCAACCTCAGTCCTGGGGGCACACTGTGGCTGCAGGTTTTTGTTCCAACCAGATTCCTAATTAGTGACAACACCTGATAACACTGATCTAATTTAATTAGCTGCTATTTTTTCTTTTACATTCAGAAAAGCATAGTAGCATGATTTTTACATTTATAAGACATTTAGAAATGTTTCTGTTTTTGCTATAGATTTAAATGCTTAACTCTCTTTTGTTGATTTCATTATATTTTGCCCTTTCTCTGTGCAGTTTTTCCCCTTCATTGTATCTTATTAATGATAATTAAAAATGAACAGCAGGCATGTAGGCAAACAACACTGAAAGGCTGCATGTACTTTAGCATCAGACCCACTAATTATTAAACAATGGATAATTAAACAATTAGAACACCTAGAAAAGTAGAATGAAAATCAAGATGAAAATATCGTTAAAAAGAAAAAAATACATTTATTCCTATATAACTGCTTGGTACATTTTATATATATATATATATACTGTATACCAAACTTAGTTTTCTAATTTCTATATTGTTCCCAAAACACAGAATTTGGGCAATAACACATTACTTAATTATTCCAGGAGTCCAATTAAAAACAGAAGCTGGTTGGAACAAAAACCTGCAGCCACAAGGGGTCATCAGGACTGAGGTTGGGAAACCATGACCATAGTAAACGTTGAAACCTTTGATGCATAGAATTAACCATCTGAAAGAGTGTAAAAGTGGTGATTCAGGTTATAAAACAAGGAAGGCATATATCCTTGTATATGTTGAACTACATATCCATGATGACAGACACCATGACAAATGTAAAAAAAAAAAAAAAAAAAAAGGAAGAATCTTAAGTTGCATATAGTTTTGTTACATTTCTTATTGTTTAGAGCGTTAAAGACTGTTTGGCTTGTCTAAGTTAGGGAAGCTTTACGGTCTTGTAGTACTGAGTATATTTATACTGAGGCATTTTGTCTTGTCAACCCCTATTTCTAAAAATTACCACATCATAACAGACTTAACTGTGTAAGGTATGAATTGGATATTCCTGATTGGAACAGCCAACAGTTTTTATGAGAGTCATTGCTATTTGAATTTATATCCCTTTTATTGTTTTGATCATCCACCAGACATGCTATTCAGTTAAATCTGCAGTGAGTTTGTCCACAACAAAAACTACAGACTAGATATCTTGTCCAGTTACTAAATAGAAGGTGATTGTTTTCTGCGACTATAACAGACACTGTTTGGTTTTCTTTTAGTTTACATGCTTGTCCAATTCTTGGCTAAGTAGCAGGCAAATTTGAGATACAAATTAAAAGGAAATTGGCAGCTAAATGCTTCACTTGTGGATGGTGTCATAATGTATCTCTTGTTTGTTTTGAATAATATATTTTGAAAGAAACATGACTAACAAGTACTAATCTACTCTGGTGCACGAAAGTTTCAGCAATGTTTTAAAAAAAGGACAATCTACACCAGGTCAGGTTGAGGAGCATGAACTGATACAGTGTGTTGCTGCACCCACCACAACACATAACTGATGCTGTGAGCAGTCGCTCATTAAACACACAGTCAAACAAATGGTACCCAAGGATTCTCTGAAAAGAAACAATATCGAAGGAGTCCAGTCTTTGTCTTAGGTCACTGGATAGCATCCATGTCTAACAACCATATAGCAAAACAGGAAGTACCAGGACTGTAAAGACTTGGACCTTCATCTTTTTGCAAGATAGCAGGAGGACCACACACCCCTTTCCAGTGACCTAACAACCAGTCCATGCTCTCTCAGTCCATCTTCTGACTTCATAGGAAGAGTCACCAGAGACATGAATGTTGCTGCCGAGGTAAGTAAACCTCTTGTCGAGGTTGACATTCTCTCTGCAGACAGACACTGTTGCCCAAGAGGCCATTGAAGCCCTGGATCTTAGTTTTTATCCAGGACACTTGCAAGCCCAGACACTCACACTCCTCACTCACTCTTTTGAGAGCCCCTATCAAAGTCTCCATTGACTCAGCGAAGATCACAGCATCGTCTGGAAATTCAAGAGCAGTGAATCTTTCTTTACCAGCAGATGCCCCACTGAAGCTGGCTTACACAACCCTGCCAAACACCCAGTCCATGCAAGCATTGAACAGAGTAGGAGCAAGAACACACCCCTGATGAACCCCCATGCACAGTACCAGTGTACAGGCTGGTCATGATATCCAGCAACTTTGGGGGGTATCCTGCAAAATCTCAGGATGGCCCACAGGACAGCTTGGTCAGCTGAGTCAAAATGCTTTAAGAAAATCGACAAAAGCTGCGGGCGGCACGGTGGCGCAGTGGGTAGTGCTGCTGCCTCGCAGTTAGGAGACTCGGGTTTGCTTCCTGGGTCCTCCCTGTGTGGAGTTTGCATGTTCTCCCCGTGTCTGCGTGGGTTTCCTCCGGGTACTCCTGTTTCCTCCTACAGTCCAAAGACATGCAGGTTAGGGTTAGGTGCATTGGTGATTCTAATTGTCCCTAGTGTGTGCTTGGTGTGTGTGTGCCCTGCGTTGGGCAGGTGCCCTGCCCGGGGTTTGTTTCCTGCCTTGTGCCTGGTGTTGGTTGGGATTGGCTCCAGCAGACCCCCCGTGACCCTGTAGTTAGGATATAGCGGGTTGGATGATGGATGGATGGATGGACAAAGGCTGCAAAAAACTGCCAATATTCACATCTGCGCTCCATAAGAATTCTCAGTTTCAGGATGTGGTCAATGGTAGACTTCTTGCGCGTAAAACTAGACTGCTGCAGTCGCTGGTAGGCGAGCAAGTGATTACAGATCCCATTGAGGATAACCCTAGCCAAATACCTTACCCAGCACCAAGGGCAGTGTTATCCCCCAGTAGTTGCAGCAATCCAGATGATCACCCTTTGCTATCCAGATAGAGATGACAAGTCTCGTTTTCCAATCAGTTGGGGTGATATCCATTTCCAAAATGGAAGAAAAGATTGCTTGTAATGCCTAGAGGACAACCTTACCACAAGCCTGAAGAAGTTCACCTCAGATACCACAGATCCCTGCAGCCTTCCCTACTCTCAGCTGGTTCGCCACCTGACCAATCTCGGTGAGATTGAATAGTTCACACCATTTAATTAAATTTTAGGGTCATTAATGGCAAGTAGTGACTTCTTGACGATACTAGTTAGAGGGAAAACATACTCACCCCAAAGTTCCCAGGAATGTTGTTTGACCTCTTTGTGCCTTAGGGTTGTGGATAGGTGGAGCCTATCATGGGAGCAATGGGCACAAGACAGAACCAATCCAACAACCCTGGATGAGACCCTAGTCTATTGTAGGGCACACTACCATGCACACCCATACACTTGTACCAAGGCAGTTTAGAAGTGGCAATTGGTGTTCTTAGAATATGCAAATAAAACTGGAGTACCTAGAGAAAACACTCTTGTAGACAGGAATTGAAACTGTGAGCAACAAGCACTAGTATATTGCAGTTTTAAATAAGTGCTGTATAGGATACAGCAGGTTGAATAATGGATGGATGGATGCAATATAAAGTATAGCACTTTATGTCTGAGACTCTATATGTGTACGCTTAATGCCATTTGTTAGCAGAAGATTGGAAACATTATAGGTGAAAGTGAAATTTTGGAGCCTTTTGATATTAAGAGAGAAGCCACTCTGAGCCATTTTGTAGTTCAATGATGGGACATTACTGTGATTACTCAACTGTAGAAGTGAATCCTTATTTCTATACCTCATATAGTAAGAGTTGGGGAGTATAATACTAACTTTTCACTTGAGCCTGAGACCCAGACCATTTATAACCTTGAATGTTAATTCTGCAAGATATTTCAGGTGTGGAAGATGATATTTTCAAATTAAGGTTGTTATGCCCAAACATCAGAGTGGCAGTGGGTTGCATACTGATTTGCATCTGCAAGTAAGAATTTCAATATGCTGTGTATGTTGATTAATGACTATATAAACCTTGACTCTTAAAGAAAGTTAAAGGGGAGTGACTAAAAGTCACATTTTTAATAGAAGCATGTTCTTTTTCTCACTCACAAATTCCTTGTATTATTGCATCTTATCTCTAGAGAAAGGTTCCAATATCTTGGTTGCAGTGGCTGTAGTGTTTTTTTTTCATGACCTTTTTCTTAATTAGAAGCCAGTTTTTGTTGGGAATGAAACCTGTTACTAATTCCATGGCTTTCTAGTGCTCATGTGTCTTGTCAGACAGTTGTACATTTTCTTTTTGTGAAAACATCCTCTAGTGTAAACCTGTACATTTCATTTACTCATTTTTTACTCTGTTACTTTAATAAACTGTTAATTTATAATGAATTCACAATGATACAAATTCGGCCCAATTATCTGTTTTGTTGTTGGTGGTCTTCTTATTAGTGCCCGATTGTTAATGGGAAGCTAACTAACAAAACAAGAACTGATCAAAACTGGAAGTGCAGCTATCCAGGAGTTAGGATAACTGACCATTTCAAAATTGGCTCTGTGTGAATGTGAGAGTGGGCCCTGCAATTGACTGGCATCCTGTCTACGATAGCTTTGCACCCTATCTTGTGACCGTGAAATTGCTTAAGATTTCAAGTGAATGTATTTAGGGATATATGTTTGAATTGTAATTATAGGCATAAACTGAGTCCTAGTTAAGAAAACTGTAAGCCATCAAGACCAAGATGGACAATCCCTTCTCATGTCCATTGTGGTCAGAGTTCATGACCAGCATGCATTCTGTGATCCTTTGTTAATTTTGCTGTCCTCCTTGCCTTTGTTCTCCTTATTCCCTTTTGTCTGCTGTCATTTACTTTAATAACCGGCAGTTAAAACATTAAAGCTTACTGGATTTTTCCTCCCTCCTCTCATTCCCATAAATCTCTGATGACTCCACTGGAAGGCAAGCCATGTAGAGGTTTTCAGGACGTCCGTGACTGCGACAAGGTGGTGGGGGGAGGGGGTTGGTGGAGTGTGTGGGTGTGGAAAAAGCAGTTTGGTAACAAAAGAAGCTAATGATAAATGAAGTTGTGCTGCCCCCTTTGTTCACCTGTATCGTAAATATCTCTCACAAGGGGCGCATGACTCATGCCAGCTGACTGCACAATGGAAGCAGCAGTTCAGCCCTTTACACCACACTTATAAAGGCAGAATGAAGGCTCAATGAAAGTGGGAGCGGAATAATGTTTAGTGTAGAATTTTTGACTAAATTTGGCTGCTGTCTGATGGGAGTCCTGACATTAAGGTTATTTTGTGCTTAAGCCAATCTTTGGCATGCAGGAAATAAGCTACACCCCTAGGCCCGCTGTGACAAAGAAATAGTCACAACCAAAAGCTAATTTAGTTTTCATAAAGATGACAAACAGAACAGGTGGCATATTTGGGGGGGGGGGGGTAACAAAGCAACAGTTGGAAGACTACATATACAAGTTTTTATTATTGGATAAAACTAGCATGGACTTGAATGCAAATAGCTATATGTTGTGGCATGGAATCATATAGGTGCTGAATAATGTCTGGTGGGTGCCCACCCAGTCACTTTACATCTACCCCTCCAAAGAGGCAGTGGACCTTGTAGGATGTTCTGCACTGTTCTGTTGGAGTGATGTATCCAGTGTTCATATCATATAGGCATTTCTGCTTGACTGTTGGGTCAAGGTCATAGGATAGTGACAAGAACCTTGAATCAAACTCCCCTACACAAGGAACGTTGGCAGTCCCCCTCCACACTTTGGTGCGTTTTCTTCTAGTAGTATGTCATTTCATAATAAGTTTTTTATATAGTGCCTTTCCCATGCTCATGCATGTAGTGGACATCAGCCCCACAGGAGAAATGGGGCTCATTGTCTGAAACTAGTCCAGGCACAGTAAGCAATGGCAAACAGTCTTTGGTGTGCAGCCCAGCATTTGTTCTGTATTTTGATCTATGAAGGATGCTGTGGTGTGATGCATTGACATAGACACTATAATGGTGTGGCAGTTCTGTAAAGGTGATGCTCTGCGCCTCGCAGGTCCATCCCAATGAAGGCAACATCATTCTATGGCCAGGATGCTGGGCTGATTGAGCCTTCAGCTTCAGATGGACACAACTGTTTTCTTTTAGAAGCCTTTAGTTGTTCTTACAGCTGACAAAGCCATTAGCGGTGCATTTTCAGTGAGGTACAGAGACAGTCCAGTCATCCTAAGGTCACTATGATCCCACTCGTCTGGTAATCTTCATTTGTGGAGGAGTGTGATGTTAGAGCCCTTTAGTAAAAGTTCTGAGCATAACAGACATGAATACATTAATTTTTATATTCTCATAAACTGAACCAGGTTTTTCCTTCCTCTACTACCCCACTTTATATATAGGTACCCTCTCTCTTAGCAAATAACATGCCTGTACAACTCTAAGGCGAGCACTGCCAGTATATTTATTAAAATTAAAACCCTAACAATACGAACCATCATGTTACAGACCATCCTTTTATCAACAAATTTGCCCCATCATTGCACAGATTTTAACAAGTGTAGCATTTTATGGCTGTTCGCAAAATAACTGCCTTTTATTGAAGCAATTAACAGTCTGTTAGAGGAGGATCTGAACTCCATGCGATTTCTTGAGTCTCAAGAGCGAAGGCAGCATTGTGGTGAAGGGTATTGCCAAGCAGTGCAGTAGCTTTTGTAGCAGTTGTCTTTGGCTTTGTCTTCCTTTGTTTGTACCATTCAAAAGTGTTTGATTTGTGTGCATTACAGCAAGTAGAGTGCGTATGCTTTCTACCAAATAGTAGACCTATTTTTGTTTTCCCCTGAAAGTTTGAAAAAGTTTATGTATGTTCAGTTGCAGAGTGAAACCTGTAAAACAGTTCACTTATGCATTGAAGTATCTATTAATTTTAACAAATGGTGAGTACTTTATATGCAGAAGGATACATTATAAATTATACATGCATTTATTTTTCAAATTTGCTTATGCAGTTCATGGTTGCTTACAGCTGTAGCCCATTCTGGTAGCAGAGGACACAGTTCATTATGTGGCACATTGACTCACAGACAGTAGGACCAATTTAGAATTACAAATAAATGAAACCTGCTTGTGTGTGGGAAATGGGAAGAATAACCACAGACACACAGGGAAAACATTCAAACTCTAAATAGATGGTGTTCAGTGATTTGAATCAACTCTCCTGGAGCTGTGAGGCACTCCATGCAGTATATTAATAAAATAATAAGTATTCATAAAGCTCTTAAGCACACCATATATTTTTATGCATATTCATAAACATTAAAGCTGTTTTTATCACACTTTACATATTTATTATTATGTAAGAGAGTGAAGAAAATAGTACTTACTGTTCCTCATCCAAACAAAATTTACAATCAGGTCAAGTTATGTTCAAGAATTTGAAGATCAGTTTATTTCCCCAATCAATAATTTTTTCAGTGGCGATCAAATTCTTTTTGCTTATTTATTGAAGCACACTGTGCTTGTAAAGCTCTGTACGTTTTATATCAGCCCCACCCGTCTACCTTCTTTTTTCATTTTTTCAGTCTAGACATATGCAGAACACTGAATAAAAGCTGCCGCAGTGCTCTATGAAAATACAATATGTCTTCTGCCAGTCAGCCATTTAATTAAATGCACTGCATTGGAGAACTGCATTTCCACTGGCAGGGTTATGCTGATGGTAAATGGCTTCTCCTGCGGCTCTCCCTTCTCTTTTGTTCGTTTTCAGGCCGGTCAGTCACTTCGGTCTGACCTAATAAGGCAAGTTTTATTTTATTGCAGTGCTCTTTCAGATTGTTGGCAGAAACAGGAAGATGGTAATACAGCAAGAATAAGAACACAGATTCATTACAGTAACCGTATTTATTGGTGGTATGTTACAAGGAATCCTAAGAACGTGAAGGAGTTTGACTGTCTAGGAGAGGGAAAGGTGATATTCCATCTGAATGGAAGAAACATTATGACTCCATGGAGCTCAAAAAAAAAAAACAGTCAGTAATTGACGTTAACAATAGTGCCTCTGTGAACAAAATTATTTGGTATGAGCATATCCAACTATGGCAGGCATGATGAAAACATTGGACACCTGCCTGTATAAACCTTTAACTCTATTCATACTAATTATATTTGGACCTGAATGTCACACCTTATTGTGAATCAAATTTCAGCTGGTAGGCATGATAGCTGACCATAGAAGTCTATGCATCACTCTCGCTCTGACTCTCAGCTCCCAGCAGTCAGGCTTTGATTATGACATTTAAAGACAGACTTGGGATTAGTACTATTAGCCCCCAGTTTAAAGGTGAAACTCAAGACTGTGCTGGAATTCTTTCTTAGTCTAACTTATCTTTTTTCGAACAAGGAGGACTTTACTGTATACATCACCATAACAAACCTCAAAAGGGGAAAAAAAAGTTGTTTTTGAAGGACTGTACCTTACTACTGCCTTTTAGCAGCTTTTTTTTTTCATGTCGTAGGATAAACCACAGAAGACATAGTCTGAATCGGGGTGTTCATAAGAAATATACTGATTTACTTCATAAGGTAGAAGTACATAATAAACAAGAACAGTTAAAATATTTGAAATATTAAAAGGTGTTTTTCATTTTAAATGTTTAAAATTTAAATATTCTTGATTGTAAAAGACATTTATTTTTCACCCTGTGATAGAGGCCTGTAGAAGGCTAGATCACCAGTAACGGATAAAAAATATATTCGTAAATACTGACCTAAAAACGATACCCCACATGCTTATGTTTGTAAATTGACATTTTTAACCATCTAGGAGTGGCTCTTTGAGGACTAGGACCACTGGTAAAGAATCAAATATCAAAAATATTTGATTTGTTATCAGCAAACTTGCAATTGCATAAAATGACATTCCACATGTTTATATTACCAATCCCCATTCTCTTTTTTTTTAGTTTTGTGAAAAGAGCCATTTCCTCATAGGCCACTGGGGTTGGTTGATGTGGCACACGCAACTTCAGGTCATTCTGATTATTTTTGCCTAGGACACCCTCTTTGTTTATTCTTTATCAAAAGGGTGTAATTTCCTGTACAAAATATGGTCCAAACATGGCCTAAAAATGAGGGTTTGTTGGGTCTAGAGGTCCAAAAACTGGGGACAACCCCAAAAACTTTGATGTCTCGCATAACTAGATATACAGTGGGGGGGGGGGGAAAGTATTGAATGCGTCAACATTTTTCTCAATAAATATATTTCTAATGGCACTATTGATGTGAAATTTTCACCAAGACGTCGGTAACAACCCAAGTAATGCACACATACAAAGGAATCAAAACACATAAGTCCATAAATTATGTGTAATAAAGTGGAATGACACAGGAGTAAGCATTGAACACGCTTACCTAAATGTATTTCATACTTAGTAGAAAAGCTTTTGTTGGTAATGACAGCTTCAAAATGCCTCTTGTATGGAGAAACTAGTCGCACGCATTGCTCAGGTGTGATTTTTGGCCCATTCTTCCACACAAGCTGTCTTCAAATCCTGAAAGTTCAGTGGGCCTCTTCTATGAACTCTGATCATCAGTTCTTTCCATAGATTTTCAATTGGATTCGAGTCGGGTCATTGACTGAGCCATTCTAGCAGCTTTTTGTTCTTTCTCTGAAACCAATTGAGAGTTTTCTTCTCTTTTAATTATTCTTTTGAATTCGCTGTCAGAAATCTTGCGAGGAGCACCTGGTCGTGGCTGGCTTATGGTGAAGTGATGTTCTTTCCATATATTTACTGAGAAAAACGTTGATTCGTTCAATGCTTATTTTCCCTGCTGTAAATACCAGTCAAACAGTATATCCATGTGTGAGAGTTTTCTTGTACCAGTAAGTCAGGAGACACCACGAAAAAAATGGAAGTGATTTAAAAGTGTTCATGAACGCACACATTTGACCAGAGGGTCATGTAGAACGATCACATGCTAGAAGGAAATCGGGAGAAAGGTTAAAAAGCACTAGCCTAGTCTTATTCTACTGGCTATACAATGCATTGGCAAAGATGTAACTTAACATGGATATATTAAGTTAGCAAGATTGTTCTCAGTCATCCATTGCCATTCAAACTTCTGTTGACTGCAGTTTTAAAAAGATAGTACTTCGAAACGAACTCGGAGAGTAAAACATTTATAAAAGAGAAAAGAAAAAAAATTGAAAAGTCAGTCCACCAGTTTTCTAAATTCACTTTATACTGTACAACGAAGATTTTGCTTTCTGATCAATATGGTGTATTTACTTGATAGTGGCTTGCTTATCACAAAAACCACTTTTAAATTTTCCTGTCATTTACCTTTTTATTTCCTCTCATAAGTGTGTGTGTGTGTGTGTGTATGTGTATATATATATATATATATATATATATATATATATATATATCCATCCATCCATCCATCCTCTTCCGCTTATCCGAGGTCGGGTCGCGGGGGTAGCAGCTTAAGGAGAGAAGCCCAGACTTCCCTCTCCCCGGCCACTTCTTCCAGCTCTTCCGGGAGAATCCCAAGGCGTTCCCAGGCCAGCCGGGAGACATAGTCCCTCCAGCGTGTCCTGGGTCTTCCCCGGGGCCTCCTCCCGGTTGGACGTGCCCGGAACACCTCACCAGGGAGGCGTCCAGGAGGCATCCTGATCAGATGCCCGAGCCACCTCATCTGACTCCTTTCGATGCGGAGGAGCAGCGGCTCTACTCTGAGCCCCTCCCGGATGACTGAGCTCCTCACCCTATCTTTAAGGGAAAGCCCAGACACCCTGCGGAGGAAACTCATTTCAGCCGCTTGTATTCGCGATCTCGTTCTTTCGGTCACTACCCATAGCTCATGACCATAGGTGAGGGTAGGAACGTAGATCGACTGGTAAATTGAGAGCCTTGCCTTACGGCTCAGCTCTTTTTTCACCACGACAGACCGATGCAGAGCCCGCATCACTGCGGATGCCGCACCGATCCGCCTGTCGATCTCACGATCCATTCTTCCCTCACTCGTGAACAAGACCCCGAGATACTTAAACTCCTCCACTTGGGGCAGGATCTCGCCCCCAACCCTGAGAGGGCACTCCACCCTTTTCCGGCTGAGGACCAT
>JANRMT010062796.1:8156806-8175852 GCA_026402145.1 Polypterus bichir lapradei | reverse complement strand
CGACCACCTTACGGCCACAGCTCCGGTCACCCACAACACAAAAATAGACACACGGAACATGGCCCATATATATATATATAGTACAGCAGCTACAACTGGAACATCTGTGGCAATCGAAATGGGGTGGCGCTGCTACTAGGCATGCAACTCAGCTATACCAAATACTGTGAATGGACCACCATGCTACAGTGTCTTACTACATTAAAATGAACTGGCCGCTCTGTAAGCATTTGCTTCCAGGGCAGAAAACTGTGGCACGTAAACCACTGTCAAGATATTTTTGCCTTGTTTTCATGTAAAACTTGAACTGATGATTAATTTAGTTCAAGCAAAGAAGAAGTAGGTGAAAGATTCCAATATTTCAGGCAGACATTTCTGCGAATAATGCATACGAAAATTCAGGAAGGCATTTTTGTTGGTGCATATATGTGACAAACAGTTCTGCTAGTGGGGGTGGAATTCAGAGAACTTGTTGAGAATTTTCTTGGCAACTACAAAGCACCAAAACTTAAGCCCAACTGGTTGACAGCATACTTCAAACACACAAAACCAGTTATTGCAACATGTCACTAAAGATTTATTTTCTGCATTCACACCTGGGCCTCTTCTCTACTAATGATGGTGAAGTGTGTGATGAATATGGTGACAGATGTAACATTTTGCAATAATGAAAAAAAAAAGCTGTATCAGGGCAAAAGGAATCCATCACTGCTGAAACACTATTGTTGGACACTGAAGCAAACAACATCACATCCTGAGTACAAATAAGAATCGACAGCAAAGTGATTTAAGGTCCGTTGAATTAATGCAATATCTTGCCATCATTAACACGCTAAATTCAATTAAAGTTAAAAAATCCTACATGATAGAGACAATATAAAATTATACATGTTAAGCTTGAAACTGCCTGTCATAATGAGCAATGATTTTTCAGTAAGTAAACCAAAGTCTATTTTGATATTATTCAATACAAGTCAGCAATGAATTGGACATCTAAGACACACATACACCCACGTTCATGTTTACCAGTCTAATTTAAAATCACTAATTAACCCATTTATGCCTCGTGTTCCATTATTGGAACGACAGTCACGTTGGAGTTATTTATATCCTACTGCTCAAGGACATCGCCGGGCTTCGACTTTTCATGCAAGTCTGCTTCCTGGGGGTACGCCTTATCAAGTCGTGCACAGAGTTAGTCAGTGTGCTGCAGATGTTGGTGTGCTGGGATCTCCTCAAGAAGTGATGTGAATTTTCTCACATTTTTTGAAGAACCAACCCGAAGACAGGTAGATAGGAAGGAATGGATTGGAATACATTTTTTTTCTCTTCAAATTCTTGTTCCTTATATTTTTCTACGCAACATACGTGAATTTCATGCACAAACTCAAAAATTTCAACCTTAGGCATAAAGGGGTTAATCTAACAGGTGTGCCTTTGAGATATCAGAGTGTATCGGGGTTGAAAAAATTGATGCTTTTTAGTTTGTTAAATAAAACCCATAATAGGATTCCAGGCTTAAATTGCCCACCAATAAAAAATAGAACCTCAGGAGGCTAAAGTGCCTTTCATGGACCCCTAAAGGATAAAACGCTTTGCGTAGCTGGTTGAATTTGATATTTTATCCTGAGTGTGTCCATGGAAAATAAATGCTAGTTTTACCCCCACTAAGCTTTACAAAGCCATCTTTTTACATGGTTTTATTCACTTAAAAGCTGCATCATGTCTAAATAATTCTAACATAAATATGAATATTTAACAACCTGTAAAAAAAGCAAAAAATTCTTCACAGAGAGGAAGTTGTTATGTATATAAATCTACATGGACACAGTTTTGTGCTAGAGGTATTCGACATCCGAAAGGTAAATGAACCAGGAGATAGCTTTTGCTAGTTTTTTGGTTTAGGGATTCTAACAGGAGGTCAAAACTAGAGAGAAATAAAATCTTGCAACACAGCCTAATGTGTTAACAAAACCAAAGGCTTATAGAAATAGCCAATAAATTGTTAACCATCCATCCATCCATTTTTCAACACGCTATATCCTAACACAGGATCACCAAGAAAAACAAAAAAAGGCATTCGCAAAAATCATTTAGAAACTTATCCACCAACCTGAAAAACAGCCGACTTGCACTGAATATCATGCTGATCAAAGGATGTGTCCTTGATGAACACAAAATGGCGGTGCCCACTAAAAGGAAAAAAAGTGTTCTAGTTACTCACAAATAAAACAATAAGCTAAAGCAATTAGTCACCAAAAAAAAAATAAACCTGTAACTGAAATCAGCACAGTTGGGTACCAAAGAAACAATTCAAAATTCCAAAGAAAAACTTATTGAACCAATTAAATAGTAACAAAGTTATAGAGTTAATGGTCTCATAAGAAGTTCATTAAAACCCTAAAGAGAGTGATCAAGAAAGAACTTCAACTGAAACCATGATGGACATTACACAGTCAGGATTGTTCAATACAAGCAGAACTCTGACATCTAGCAAGTGAAGCTGTGGAGTTTGTTTCAGTTTGCAAAGAAAAACTGCATAAGCAGCCTCACATCTAGCACTAAAAATACTAAACACAGAAAGTAACAAAATATGAGAAGGTGTAGTTTTTATCATGTGCCATGTCAGTCACAATATTTTTACAGAGCCAAATTATGTTACAGAGATTAATAACGCCTCAATTTCAGAATTTTCATTGCCAATGTTTACTTATTAAGATTTACAATGTCAGCCCAACAATTATTTTTTTTTATATTGACTTTCTTGTTATAGTTTAGCTGTGAAAGGAATAGCATCATAACAGAGAAAACATTGTGTTTTTAGCTCAACAAGCTAAGTTGATCACATGCCACTCATGTTCATCCATCCAATCCGCTATATCCTCATGCAGGGTCACGGGGGTCTGTTAGAGCCAATCCCAGCCAACACAGGGCCCAAGGCAGGAACAAACCCCGGGCTGGGTGCCAGCCCACCTCAGGGCACACACACACAAACACCCACACACCAAGTGCACCTAACCTGCATGTCTTTGAACTGTGGGAGGAAACCCACGCAGACACAGGGAGAACATGCAAATTCCACACAGGGAGGACCCGGGAAGCTAACTCTGGTCTCCTTACTGTGAGGCAGCAGTGCTACCACTGCGCCACTGTGCTGACCGTCACTCATGTCATGCATATAAATATCACTTGTGACCTGCATAATCAGTGGCATCATTCTCAACAAACCAATTCCAAGGCATTACTGTTGTGACTCCCACAATAACCTTATGCATTTGTCAAACTGATTTTCTAATGAAGAATCCTTACTCTAATTTTAATTCTTAATCTCTAACTCCATTGTCTTGATCTCAGTTCTTTACCCCAAAACATTAATCACTTTTAATTTGACTTCTGATAATGATGACGATGAGTACGTCAAGAGTGATGTCAGTGGATGCGGACTGCATTCGGACCCTTCTTCATTCTTCAGCTCCACAGGAAATTACAAGCATTTAACAATAATAAAGATGGTGCTGAGGCCAAATTACTTTTTCTTCACCAATTACATATAAAATGGGGAGTATATCCTGACACAGTTGAAATTGGCAGAGAATTTTCAGTTTCACATGCACAATCAAACGTATGCGCCCCATCTCAATTCTTAGAAGAAATGTGGAGCATGCTGGAAGATGTCCAAAGTTCTATTCACTGGAGCTAAAACCTGTAGCTTTTTCAGGAGTTATGCTGAGTCAGCTGCAGGCATGCATAGAGTAAGATGGATGGAAGATTGCATTTTACTTTGACAGAACAAGGAAATGGAAAGTCCTTGCATTTCTTCTGTAAATATATGGGAACAAATCTGAAACTAAATGCTTAGAAGTAAAATAGGATAAATAAACGGAGTGAAAGAAAGTGATTGAAAGGAACTGAAAAGGAAAACTCAGTGCACACCAATCCAAAGTGGTTTAAGAAAAATTAACATTTTTGTTTTTATAAAAAATAGTTTATTATACACAGAAGGGCTAAAAGCAAAGTATACAAAATCAATAATTATTGAGAAAAAAAGCATTCATACTGCAGAATGATCACATGACTGCTATGATAAAAGACAACTGAATTTCACACCCACTTTCTGCTCACAGAGTTAGATCGACTATTTGCCATTTGGGGTGATGAAATGAGCAGCTCAGTCAGTAAGCATCACAAAGTTAATGGACATTGGGCTGTTATGAACCGTGTGAGATGTTGTATAAAATCCTGTCCATTTCTACTCTGCCATTCAAACAATGAATGCACCATGGGGGGGAAGAGTATGAATTGTTAAATGTTATTTTTAAAATCCTTTAAATTTAATTTTCCACCCTTTTACAATCTGCTGGACACATTTTCTTTAGCAGCTGTCACTTACCTGACATCTTGTCCCAGGATGGGTTATAAGCTGGTAAAAAATACAGTAGATATTGATGCAACTCACTCAAGAAACAACTGCTTTTGTGACCAAAACAATACCTAACTAATGAGCTAACTGATGTATTATTTTCAGTAATCCTGAATTGTGCAATTTCTGCCTTTTTTGTCTTTAAGAGCTGTGTGTTAACCAGTTAAAGCATAATGTAAGCTAAGGGTTGTACATGTATTCCGCCTCGTTGAACATGTGCACATTTCAATGTTCTCCAAAATTAAATCTTATTGTGTCTCTTAAGGATGTTATTTCAGTATTCAGAACAAGCAACTTTTGCAGTTCTGATTTAACTTTATTGTAAAAAACATATATTTCAGAATCATTCATCCCCATGAAGTCATAATTTGTACACCTACTGTATGGTGTAAACTACAGCTAGAAGTTGCTGATTTGGACACGGTAGTTTTTGCCTATTTATTTTTATGCAGCTGATCAAGTTCCTTAAAGGCATATGAAGAATGTTGGTCATTGGCAATTTAAACTGTGCTGCATAGAGATGTCATCATTGATATTGTTCCCGTATACAAAAAATGAAATGAGGAATAGCCCTTTTTATTTCTGGGTAGTCTTTAACATTTTCGTTAATCACTTTTAATGTTTCACCCTTACAGAATTATTAAGACAACTGGCTGCCAGGTATGTCTTCTTGGTCAGGTTTTGTTTTACTGTATCAGTAGAAAAAAACTGAAGGTGTAGTTTGGGTTTAACTGTTGCTTTTCCCCGCCTTTGGAGTTAGAAAATGTAAGCCAATACAAAGAGACCTCTGAATGGAAGAAGTTATGAGGAGAGATTGAAGGAGCTGAACCTTTTCAGTTCAAGCAAATGTTGATTAAAAGCTGACATGATAGAAGTGTTTAAAATCATAAAGGGATTTAGTACAGTGGATCCCAGCTGTTACTTTAAAATAAATTCTTCAACAAGAACACAGGGGCATGGTTGGAAAGTGAAGGCCAGTTTTTGCACAAATGTTAGAAAGTTTTCCATCACACACAGAGCAACAGACCCATGAAATCAGTTACCAAGTAGGGAGCTTCAACTTGACATGATGTTATTTTGGACAATATACGCGTATGTACAGTTGTGCTTGAAAGTTTGTGAACCCTTTAGAATTTTCTATATTTCTGTGTATATGACCTAAAACAACATCAGATTTTCACTCAAGCCCTAAAAGTAGATAAAGAGAAACCAGTTAAACAAATGAGACAAAAATATTATACTTGGACTTTTATTTATTAAGGAAAATGATCGAATATTACATATTTGTGAGTGGCAAAAGTATGTGAACCTCTAGGATTAGCAGTTAGTTTGAAGGTGAAATTAGAGTCAGGTGTTTTCAATCAATGGGATGACAATCAGGTGTGAGTGGACACCCTGTGTTATTTAAAGAACAGGGATCTATCAAAGTCCACTATTCACAACAAATGTTTGTGGAAGTGTATCATGGCACGAACAAAGGAGATTTCTGAGGACCTCAGAAAATGAGTTGTTGATGCTCATCAGGCTGGAAAAGGTTACAAAACCATCTCTGAAGAGTTTGGACTCCACCTATCCACAGTCAGACAGATTGTGTACAAATGGAGGAAATTCAAGACCATTGTTACCATCCCCAGGAGTGGTCGACCAACAAAGAGCAAGGTGTGTAATAGTCGGTGAGGGCAAAAAGGACCCCAGGGTAACTTTTAAGCAACTGAAGGCCTCTCTCACATTGGATAATGTTCATGTTCATGAGTCCACCATCAGGAGAACACTGAACAACAATGGTGTGCATGTCAGGGTTGCAAGGAGAAAGCCACTGCTTTCCAAAACAAACATTGCTGCTCGTCTGCAGTTTGCTAAAGATCACGTGGACAAACCAGAAGGCTATTGGAAGAATGTTTTGTGGACGGATGAGACCAAAATAGAACTTTGTGGTTTAAATGAAAAGCGTTCTGTTTGGAGAAAGGAAAACCCTGCATTCCAGCATAAGAACCTTATCCCATCTGTGAAACATGGTGGTGGCAGTATCATGGTTTGGGCCTGTTTTACTGCATCTGGGCCAGGACGGCTTGTCTTCATTGATGGAACAATGAATTCTGAATTGTATCAGAGAATTCTAAAGGAAAATGTCAGGATATCTACCCATGAACTGAATCTCAAGAGAAGGTGGGTCATGCAGCAAGACAACGACCCTAAGCACACAAGTCGTTCTACCAAAGAATGGTTAAAGAAGAATAAAGTTAATGTTTTGGAATGGCCAAGTCAAAGTCCTGAATATAATCCAATCCAAATGTTGTGGAAAGACCTGAAGTGAGCAGTTAATGCAAGGAAACCCACCAACATCCCAGAGTTGAAGCTGTTCTGTATGGAGGAATGGGCTAAAATTCCTCCAAGCCGGTGTGCAGGAATGATCAAAAGTTACCGGAAATGTTTAGTTGCAGTTATTGCTGCAAAGGGGGTTCACACCAGATACTGAAAGCAAAGGTTCACATACTTTTGCCACTCACAAAAATGTAATATTTGATCATTTTCCTTAATAAATAAATGACCAAGTATAATATTTTTGTCTAATTTGTTTAACTGGTTTCTCTTTATCTACTTTTAGGACTTGAGTGAAAACCTGATGATGTTTTAGGTCATATTTATGCAGAAATATAGAAAATTCTAAAGGGTTCAAAAAACTTTCAAGCACAACTGTATGTGCACAGGAGCGATGAGCTTGTTGAGCAGAATAACTTGCCCTCATCACAATTGTTCTAAAGCAATTGGAAAAAATTGCAAAAAAAAATTTGGAAACCAAAAACTAAGAAAATAAGAACATAACACAGTAAATGGTACCCAGAAACAGATGCAAGTGTTGATGGTTTTAATAAATTGTATGTTCAGCTAATGCCTTTTGCATTGACTCAAGACGAGACGGTGAGAAATGTGAAAATGGGATTGGGAGAAAAGATGTGGTCAAATAGCAGGCTGGGACCGTTCATCAAAAAAAAAAAAAATAAATAAAATAAGAACACTAACCCAAAATTCAAAGTCTACAGCAAGAAACAATATTTTTTTAAAGAAAACAGTGAGTTAGTCAGAGAAAATAGTAAGTGAAACCAAATAGAGAATCCTAATAGTCAGTGCTCCAGAAACCTTTGAGCTGACTGCCACTCAGTATAATGTCACACATTATCCTCTCCCAGTGGCTGTTGGGACTGATCACCTCAGCAGTAGCAACATGGAGTTGCCAAAAGATGTATTCAAACTTCAACTTTTGAACTGTTGCAAATTTTGCAAAATCCAAGTGAAATTCATAATCCTCTGGGTTCAGAACCCCATAATCTGTGTAAAACATGTACCCAACAACCATCAAGGGAGCACAAGAAAGTTAAATGACTTTCTAAGTTGGAGGTGGAGATTTAACCAGAAACCTATACTACAAGTGGATAAGAATGATGCATTAGACTGGGAAAACTAAAAACTCTGAATCCTTAATGCTATACTATAGAAGCCAACAGAAGGGCACACACTGCTGATGATCCAAAGATTACCAAAAACTAAGCAAAATTGTTCAAATTGATCAGGTCATGCTGTATAATCTTTGTCTAACTCCACTTGGTCTCAGTCTCTCCCTAAATACTTGCTGGCAAACTGTACTGAAGAGGTGAAGTTAGATTTTTCACAAATTTCTTTTTCTTTGCTACACTCTCATGATGCACACATTTCATAAGCATGGTGCCTGTACATCTTCTTAGCTGTGGAAAACCAAAATTCCTTTACAGTTCTTACAATCCATTTATTGGCTTCTCTCACTAATGCCCCATTTACCTAAAAAGTGAGATTTTGGAGCACTTTTTGATCTCTAATCTACAGGCAAGCCTTATTTTCTCCTTTCTGTAATAGACTTTGTCATGTTTCACAGGATTTTAAGTGTTTTTCAACTTTTCTAATAAACTTCTTCAGGATTTTGCCTTGTATAAAATTATAATGTATTGATATCTTCATAATGTAGTTTTAGTTAAGAGCTGTACAAACAAACTATAATCTGTTAGTGGTAAACGCCTTAACAGCATATACATTAACTGGACTCCATTCGGATGAATGTCGGAATTTTAAGATCACGTCTGCACAAGAGCCTTTTTTAATGTGGCACAACAAAGAGGTGTAAACTTACAAAATCGGTCATTGACTAGTTTACATTTATAATTTACAGAATTCTGTATTTTTACTTTTTAAAGATCAAATAAAACCTCAAATGAAAAACATATACTGCAATAAAATAAAATGTGAAAAAGTCAAAGGGTTTGAATACTGTTTATAATAATTTAGTAATAGAATATAATAAAACAACATTGTTAGTTTTTTGTTTTACTCAGGGTCACGGTAGGGGTTGGGGGTGTCTTTCTCTGTCAGCAGCTTTGGTTGCAAAGCGGGGACCCATCTATCACAGGGCACACACACATGCTGCCAGTTTACATAACACCATTTTCCATACAACATACAATTTGAGCTGTGGAAAGAAAACTGGCATACTGTTGAAGAGCAACACAGGAACACTAACAGAGCATGATTTGAACCCAGGACACAAGGTCCCTGACGCATTTGTGTTACTAAAATACTCTTCAGTCTATATCCTCCAGTAAATACTGCAGTAGTGCCACAGGATATGAATATAGAAACAAAAAAGAATTGGACAACAAATATCATTCGGCCTATCAAGTTCATTTGTTTATCTAATAGCTAAGCTGCCCCAGTATCTCATCCAGATACTTCTTAAAGGTGTCAGAGTTTCTGTTTGAACTACATGTCTCGGTAGTTTGTTCCATTTCCTACAACTCTTTGTGTAAAGAAGTGCTTCCTTGCTTTAGTCCCAAATGCATCTGTTAAGCTGAAAGAATTTCGCTGGATCTACCTTTTCAATGCCTTAGAGAATTCTGAAGACCTGGATTAGGTCCCCACACATGCAGTCTCCTCTGCTCGAGAATAAACAGGTTTAATTCTCTGAGTCTGTCAGAATAGGACAAGTCCTTAAGTCCTGGGATGCACTTGGTTGCTCTCATCTGCACAGTTTCAGGTGTGTTTAAGCGTTTCTTGTACTGTGGTGACCAGAACTGCACACAGTAATCTCACTAATGTATTATAAAATCTGACCAGACCTATGTGAAAGCATGTTTTTACTTTATGGGTTACGGAGTGTGGATTGAAGGGAAAAAGTGGCAAATGTATCCATATTAAATTAAATCTACAACACAATGAAGTATGCAGAAAATACTTTCTGAACCTATTGCATGGCAGACGTCTAGACCAAGACCAAATATGTAAGACATTTAACTGAACTGAATAATTTTTGGTGTAAAATTTTGTAAGTTCTTATTTCTTCACTACAATTTACATACATTTAATTTTTCCAGTAGATAGATGAAACATTACAAATATATGTTACATATGCAATTTCAATAAGCAACAATTCTGCTAGATTGGGATGCAATAGTCTCAAATCCAGAAACCCACTTGCAATATTCCATTTTTCCCCCCTTATATTCACTTGCTTTCCTTTAATCTATAGAAAATTACTGTTTCTTAAAAGTCATAAATTGAAGCAAAATGGTGCACATGCTCTTAATAAAAAGAAGAGAAAGTACAGAAGACCTGAAATGCTGCTTTCTTTACAGCAGCTGATTAGGAAAGCAATGTTGCACCATGTTTTTGAGCAGGTCCTCGACTTAATTGATTTTTTTTTTAAATATCTTGGGTTTTTCTCCTAATTGACTATGAGTCTGTAAAAGGATGGACAGTTTTGTCATTCTACTGCAGAATAAATTATTGATTTTCTTTTGCCTTCACTGCTTTAGAATTGATATTCTGCATTATAAAAAAAAAAGTAAATGTTTCAGTACTTCTCTGCCAAGACTTTATGCCACAGTGGTTTTCAGCAAGCTAGAAAGCAAAACTTTGGAATATATATACCACAGTACAAATGTATTACAGTTTAGAATTAATGAATGTGATTACAGTTAAATATACAAACCCTAAAGCTTCCTCAAAAAGATGACATTTCCTGATCTACAACATAGGACTTTGCTTACATGTTAGACCATTATCATGAGAAACAAGAATAAGAGACTGGTTTGTTACACCATGTTTCATTCTGTTCTTTTTAGTTTTCACTGCTTACCATGTTTTCTTTTTTGGATGACAAGCTTTGTCACAGCACAAGGGACACAGTGTTCATCCCTGACCCACTTCACACTGTTTTTTTTTTTTTTGGTGTTCATCCAAGTCTTCTTCAACATTTGGATTTTCTTCCCTATTCTAGAGATTGGCCTTGTGGGAAGAGTTTGGGAGTGTGTGAACGGATCCTGTTAAGGGATGGTACTTTCTTTACTCTTAATGTTGTTGTGGCGTGTTCCAGATGTTTGCAACCATATAATGAAAAAGGGTTCAGAAAATGGGTTGACAATGGATGATATGATTGGTGGTTCTTTTTGTAAATTTGTTTGAAACTTTTCTGCTTTTGTTACTCTAAGCAAAAGATGGACAGATAAAGACTCTTTCTGAAAAAAATTAAATATTGTATATATTACAGTAGCTACCACTGGCTATGCAGTTTCCTGCATACTATAAGCATTGCCTTCTTTACAAAAAAAAAGCAAGAATGTAACTACAAACATGCAGACGGCTGGTCTTTCCAAAACCAAGGTTCTAGGCCCAGTAGTTCGCAAGCTACCAGCAGGTTGCTCAATGCTTAGTGCACACCATAGCTGCCATTCTTCTTTTTCCTACCATGTAATCTGCTTCTGTCATTTTCTTTATATTCAGAGGAGGTCACTGCTCTTCTTTTTCTTTCTGCTCTATTACCTTTTCAATCTGTTTCTCTATGCAGTTTGATGTAGGAAAGACACAAACCCCAAAAACTTTGCAGAAGTTAATGGCAGACACCTTTTTTGATTCACCAATGCATATCACATCATAAGCTCTCGATAAAGATGAAGATCAAGATTCTAGCCCAAGTAGTTTGTTACAGACTGACACAATCCTTAGTTTTTATATATATATATAGACCAAACCAAAAACTAATACTATTCTGTCAAATCAAAGATCAAACCAAATACATTATAGAAACAGGCCAGTTTCAACTTGTAACTTGAAGTGAATGTTTGTTGTATAAGTTGGCTGGAATAATGTGACATCATTTGCTTACTAATCCTGCTTGTTCTCTGATGCATGTTTCAGTCAAAATTGAGCAAATGTTTATAAGCAGATCCCATATGATTATTACTCAAGTGTTCCATGTGTCGTAAGTAAATTGTGTTTCATTAAAAAGAGTCGCTTAGATTGAGTTAGCGTAGGTTTCCAGATATTTGTAAGCAGTGTTTGAATGGTGCTTTCCAATTATAAATTTGTATCAAAGGGCATAACATAAGAAAATGGAGATGAAGCCTACTGCGATGATTGATAGTGAATAAGAGCGTGCTGTGGACTGCCACCAGTACCGTCAGTTTACTGACATCAGTACACATAGAACATCTTAAGCTTGGATAAGATGTACTGAATGTTAACATTTACAGTATACAATCCTTTTCTGAACCCTCATCCTCCATGACAGAGTTACAGAGATTAAGGCAGGCAAAAGCCCTGATGGAATATCAAGGCACAGTAATGCACTCATATTCACTCACAATGGAGATGCCAAGTAATATGACATGTCTTTGGGTGAAGAAACTGGAATAAACAGAAAAACCCAAGAAGTCACAGTGAGAAATACAAATACATTGATCAGGCCAAAAAAATAATCCACTGAGCAGAAGCAATATGGCAGCAGTGCTTACAACTCTACTGTTGTACTTCTCATTTTTAGCTTTGCAATTTTCTTTAAAAAGCAAAAAAACAAAACACTTCTATGAAAATTGTTTCCTAGTATTCTTGGAAGAGTGCTTGAGATGCTATGGCTGGCCATGCAGACAAAGCCTGAAGAAATACAATTCATCATTAAATAACACCAGAGGAACTCAAATGCAATTGGCTAACTAAAACAGTCACTAATTCAGCAATTAGCTAAAAGCCTAAGGCAGCTGCTTCAACACAGTGTATAGATTTATTGATGTAAAAAAAGGCGTTTGTAGAATCTGATCTCTAGGTAATGAACCATCCATTTTTTTTGCTGAAGTCTCGACCCACACCAGTACTTTTATATGCCATCCTTCAAAACTCACCTAAGGACATACCTTCAGGCTATAATTTTCACTGAAAATGAATGGATTTTTAACTTTGTAAAATGTAAAGAAGAAAAACGGATTGGTTGTGTTATGATTTGAATATAATATGTTAATTTCTATTTTAATTTGACCATATAAGGTATGTTGATTAGTACATGCAAATAAGAATCTGTACTTTGTACTTGTGACAGTAAAGATAGATTGATAGATTATATTTTATTTGTGCCCAAGGAGAAATAAAAATTTTATAGGACCTCCAAAAATAAATGTTCATATGTAAACCTTTATTTATATATTAATCATCATTAATTTTTACAATATTACCCAACTAAGAGGTGTAATATGAGTAGTACATAAGTTACTGCTGCTTCCTCACAGGCATAGAGGATTTGGTAATCTGAGTGGAGTTTGCATGTTTCTCTGTTTATGTGAGTTTATAATTTGGCTTCTCTTGTTTTCTTCTAGCATCAATAGGATGTGCATATTAGGTCAAGTGGAGATTCTAAATATAAATGTGTATGGGTGTGTATGTATATGCTGTGACAGAATTGGTGGGGTCCTGCCATACTGCTAGAATAACCTCTGGCACCTCACAATTTGAAATGGAATAAGTAGAGCAGAAAATGGATGGGTGCATTTATGATAACTGACTTAACAGCTTTCTGCTGGTTTTTACCATGAGTAGTGATATACCAAAGGGTGATTGACATATTGAAAAACGAAGACTAAACTGCAATTCACGTTACCTACATGGGTTCACCAACATCTGTGAGTGAGCCTTCACAAATCTAGATTAACCTTCTTGTCACTTTCACACTGTGCAGGGTTAGATCTCACATTCAAAATCTCATGTGAAAGAGCTTTATATATTACACTTACAAATAGTACCTGACAGCCAGACTTGCATGCCGGCGCCCAGGGCCAACATACTGCTCATTTTTTTCACTAGTCTTTATTTCTTTACTTTTTCTAAAGAGATTTTAATGGCATAAGATCAACGATCCTGTCCCATGTTTCCAGAGACATTCTTTTTTTGTATAACCAAGGATAAATCACATTGATTTATGAATATTGGACAGACTGTAAAAACGTCCTGTAAAAGAAATTGGTCTTTCTTTCTACTAACATTAGCTGGTAGACTATAAAATGATAGACCATTTTTACTAATTGTCAATGCTTTAGGCAATTTGAGTTTTTTAATTCAAAAAGACTATTAAGTAACTGTTTGCCACCAGTATTAAAATGAATATTTTAATAATGTGCAGATAATCATTACTACATTTGCTTTCAACTGCTTTCAAATTCTGGCTTGATTGCTGTCTGTGTGAACTTTGCATGTTCCCTGTTCTCTTTGTGTTCACATAGGGTTTCTCAAGGTGCTCCAGGTGTGTTTTTGGTTTTTTTTCTTTATAATTCTCAGTGATGTACTTGTGTGTCTAGATTGGATTTTTGGAAGTGATTATATTTGTGTTCGTGAATTTGTGATGGGGAATGAATGGAATGTGGTACCCAGGGTGCCAGGGTAGCCTCCAGTTGTACATCACATTAAAACTGGGCTAAGGAAGGTAAGAAAATTAATGAATAGAACTGATTTAAAGATAATAATAATAATTTAACCTTTAGATGTAATTAACTGACAACTCAACCCAATTTTTATAGTTAAGTTTACAGAATAGAGATATTACACATTGCTATTAGTAAACTTGGAAACTTGTCAGATAATGAGTTCCTATCTCAAAAATAAATTGCAAACAAATTAATATGATACAAGGAAATATACCATCTACTATATAATAAAACACCAAGTTCTGCATGTCTGATTGGTCAATTTGGCTTTGGTGAGGAACTGGAGGAAAGAGGAAATGTGAGACACACATGAAGGAGTAATGGTATAGGAAGCATGCTGAGAGAGTCACCTTCAAAGACAGAAAGTATAAAACTTTGAAAATACTGAGAAGCAGCCTTTACAGGGACACATGAACGAGAAGGAGTGCTGGTAAAGATAATTCAGTTAAGGCGGCACGCTAAGAGAGTTACTTTCAAAGACAAAAAGTATAAAACTGGACAGGAGATGAGAAAGGCACCTTGAAAATAATGACAGAGTCTGACAAGCAGAATTTACGGGAATGCACTTGAAAAAGGTAAAGAGAGGTGTAGACACATACGTATACAGAGGAAAGGCGTTAAAGGAATGCGTAGGACAAGAGATAGCAAATATTTTTAAATTAATGAACTACCTGTCTTTGACATGTATAGTGGCTAGTGTATATATATATATATATATATATATATATATATATATATATATATATATACTAGATAGATAGATATATAATATATTATATGCTCAATTTTTGGTGACTCTACCACTCTAAAATATAAAAGGTAAAAATTGGTAACTCAAAAAGCAAAATAAAGTTTTGATTAACTTACTATATATACAGTATATTGAACATGGCAGCCAGTCAAATACTGTAACAGGGTTCACCCAACAGCAGAGGACATATAATACTGAACGTAGGGCTATGAACTTCAAGGTGTGTAACTGGAGGATGTTACAGGGTGGCACTTTCCTTTCATTTGCTGTGTTATACTGTGCTAGAAGCACAGAAGAGGTGTGTCACTGTCATTAGTACCAATGACTGGGTATAAAAAGGGGACTGGATATTTTGCTAAATCATAGCACTTGTACTGAGGTATGCCAAGTTTAAATTCCTTGCACAGCAGTGTAGGGGCAGTGAGATGTGATTTAGTGGAGTCCCTCAGTGCAAACGGCAATTAAGTTAAGGGGTGCAGTGATGGCTATAACCACACACTGGAGGTTTAAGGGTCTTTTTGAATCATCAATGATTGTAGTCATTAGCTTGCAACCAGACATGACCCTTAGGACGTGGCCACAGGGCCTTAAATTATAAAGTATAATTTAATAATATTTAATATTAAATTTAATAAAAGTATGTACCTGTCCAAAAACCAAAAGACTGTAGTCAGCCATAAATAGAAGGAAGATTGATGTGAGGGTCATTGTCATTAGAAACATTCAAACAACCCAGAAAAAATGGAATATTCGCAAACTCAGCATTGTTACTATTTAAAAATATGAGCAGAAACTGACTCAATTTAAGAAATTCTTTATTTTCTGCGTGTAATTAACCAATTTAATTAATTTAATTTAATTTAAAAGATTTTGGGAACTGCCTACTAATTCACTTTTAATACAGTCTGAAAATATTTAGACCAGACATATTAGATTTACCCAGATTATCAGCGTTCAAGGCAATAACACAATAAAATATTTATCATTTACAGCACATAATAATGTCTCCAACGTATTTAAAAAATACAGCAAATGATTTTTAATTGTAACAGTTTTTATAAAAAATGGATAGTGTGGTTTTTCAGTGCTGTTCTGGCATAAAACCAAACCAGAATTTTTATGCATGTGTACAGACTTCTCAAATGTAAGTAATAAATTACTTAATAATATCAGTCCCTCATTTGCTAATGACCAATGAAACATGCAAATTCATGCATCTTTCATGTCACAGAAAAGTTTTAAACAATGGGATGTGGGTGCTTGGTGTGTCTCAACTGGCATCAGATCATTGTTATATCCTTTGACATTGTCATAATCTGACAAAATACAGCCTTAAATACAGATTTAAATGTTAAGTAAACAGAGCCTAACAACTGTCTGTTGTTCAGGAAAATGTATCAGCAATGAACTGCATAAATTGAAACAACAACACATCAAGTTTAGAATCAAATAGCCCCAAAGTGAAAAAGGACAAGCCACAGTAAAGAAAGAACACACAGACTACACACATAGACTGCATGGCCAGGTGTTCTGGTTGGCACGAGGCCATCAAACAATTGAAAAAACTAATTCTATATATAGTACATACCGTACCTGTTTCATCTGCACAAGGATTCTTCATTTCTTTGAAACAAGAGCATCATACTGCAGGCGTCTGTTTCATGAAATGTCAGGACCACACATAGGTTTCCTTGGTGTCTTTTCCAGATTCAGGGATGGATGAAAGTAAACCACGCAGTGAACAATGCATTCCTGACATTAGTCTCCTTTTTTTTAATTACTCTGGCTACTTTTAAGCGTGCAAATGGCATTGGAATTTTCACAAGACTTTGCTGCATGACCACAACTAGGAAAAGCTTGAACTTGAAGTGCAAATGCATTATTAAAAAAAAAGACAACAGTAGGTTGTTCTCATTTTAATGCGGGTGATGACCTTGTTGTAATTGCAATTAACCTGTTGCAAAACTGGAAAATCACAGTTGCACCTGTTACACACCTCCAGTGGTACAGAGGACACTGCAGGGCCAACTGGTACAGCCCCATCAGCTAGAAACATGCTTGCAACACCAGGTACAAGGAAAATGTTTCTCCATAATTACATTGAGGATATTATAGAAAATGAAAAATGTTTAACAAGACAAGGCTGAGATTTGATATAAACAGTTTAATAATACATTAAATTAGTGTAGGAAGATCAATAATTATTTTGCACTATATCTGGTGGGGATTTGCTCCACTGGCCCTTAATTCAGAAATGTCACTAGTGGTTTTTAAAAACAAAACCTATTATTCGACTTTTATGGCTTTTGTTTTCATTGACCCCAGTCATTCAAGAGATAAATGCAATTCTCATAATTTTATTATTACGGTACTAGACTTTCCATTTTTTCCTTTTAACCTCTTATTGCTTAATCTGTTTTTTTGCTTTGTGTCTGTTGGTAAAAGGATATTTTCAGTGTACGGCAGTAGAACTCATTCATTGTAATTCATTTTACTATGTAGTACACTCTACAACTTAAAGCTTTGTAGATACTTCTTTTTTATTAGGTAATTTTAATGTATTTGTTTATCTTCACCAACAGACCTGCCAAAAAGTTAAAATATTGTAACTCAAAAGGTGCAACAACATAGTCCATCATCTGTGTAGAATTTGCTTCTTCTCTCAATATCTGCAGGGTTATTCTGTAAGTACTCACCTTTTTCTTTTACAATAGCAATATGTTGTTCTTCTTTTGAAAAAATACATACATGTTGAGGTCTATGAACCCCAAAAAGCCCCACTTCATACAGGAGACCTTTTGGATTGGGCACCCAGGGGTACACTCTTGTTTACACAATTATTTTTAGACACAATTGTCCCCAAAAACCATGGTTCAAAATAAGCTCAGGTTTATTGGATGAATTTGGTACCAATACAAATAGGCTGTAATGGGTATACTGACACACTTCATCCTTGGGCAAGGGTATGTTATTTGTCACAACCTTGTATTATATATTGTAATTATCACATTGGATAAGGTTAGATCCTTATCACTAGTATTATTTAATTGTACAATGGGATTGGTAATGTGGTGAATCATACACCTGTTGGTTTAAGTGACTATGAATGTAACTACTATATGGGTGGTGCTATTGTGGTTCCTAATAATCCGTATTTAACAATTATTAAGGAATTGTTAAAGAATTATTATTATTATTATTATTATTATTATTATTATTATTATTATTAATTGTCTTATATTTCATTGATTTAATGCACTCTATAAATGACCACGAGGACGCCCCCAAACTACATGGAGAAGAACTTTTGTGCAAGACCTGAATGCACTGAACACCACAATGGATGATGCTGAAGATTGGAACCACTGGACAACCCTTGCTGGCCAATATTCCACATAGCATGGGAGGATCTAATTCTAAGTAAGTAATACACTATCGAGAAGTCATCCAACTTTTAACTAGTGGTGTGTCCATATTTTGACATTTAAGGTAACTCATATCAACAGGTGTTAGTTTGATATGAAATACATGGGATTGTCCACATTGTACTGTGACATGGGGCATTCTGTTTTTCCTCCTATATTCCCACAGATGGCAGATTAAGTTAATACATACTGTATGTTTTCCTGTTGCCGGGGGGGGGGGTTAGTTCCTGTAGTGGATTGGTGTACAGGTCTGTTTCCTGCCTTGTGCTCAGTGCTGCTGGGATATGCCCAGTCTTCTGTGACTCAAAAATAGTTTAAAAGGGTTTGGAATGAGACAAGAGATGAGATGATATAATATAGAGGTTACACAGTTCTGCAGTAGTTAGTGCTGTTGGACCATAGGTCTTTGTCTTTATGAAGTTTGCATGTTATCCTTGTGTCCGTTTGTGTCATCTCTGGGTACTCTAGTTGTCCTACCCTATCCTCAAAGATGTGTGGGGTAGGTTATTTGGTGATTCCAAATTTGCTTTATGTGTAATATTTGTGGGTGGGCCTTGTGATTGACTGGTGGCTTCTCCAGGGCTGGTTACTGTAATGCTGTGATTGATTCCATCTTTGGAGTAAGTGGACCTAAGAATAATATAATATAATATAATATAATATAATATAATATAATATAATAT
>JANRMT010062796.1:8127749-8156796 GCA_026402145.1 Polypterus bichir lapradei | reverse complement strand
ATAATATAATATAATATAATATAATATAATATAATATAATATAATATAATAACCAATCATCTATGAGCTGTTTTGAGAAACAGAGATAAAGATAACAGTAATCCCAGATATAGACTCTTCTTTCAAATTATTTTTAACATAGCCATGTTTGGCATTTTTGAATGAGTGTTATTTGGAAGAGGGTGGCACAGTGGCTGAGAGCTTAGTGTTACTGCCTCAAAACATCAGTGCAATGGGTTGAAATTCTAGCTTGCTTATTTTCCATATTGGTTTTCTCTGGGTTTTTTCCTTTCCTCCTCTATCCCTAAGATGTTCAGTTTAGGGTGAATAATCCCTTTAAATGGGCCCAGTGTGTGCAAGTGTCCATCAGAATGTACTAGTGCTCAATCCTGGGTTATTTTTTGTCTAGCACTCAATGTTGTCATGATATTGTATGACTGAATTTGAATAGGCAAAATGAACAAATGACTGTCATCTGTGAGAATGAATTATAATTAAAAAATAAGGCCCAAGATTTATAAAAATCTTGAGACCATTGCTAGAAATATGCAGGTCCAAAAAGAGATGGTAGTCTAGCAGGAATTTATAGTGCAATATAAGTAGTGGGTCTTTCTTTGTAAACCCCAAAAAGGCAGCATCATTAGGTTTTACTAGTAACAAAATTCCTGCAGCTTACTTGTGACTGTAAGATAGCTTCAGTAATTTAGACTCCTAGCCCTGAATACAGTAAGTGACTTACAAAAGAATGTAGCCATATATATTCTTTAGAACTGGTAAGAGTCTAGAGGATAAGTTTAAAAAAGTAATCCTTTGTCTAGTTAAAATATTTGATGTGAATTCAGCTTAAATACACAATCACTGAGAAGTCTCACACTTTATTAGAGCAACAATAATAATAAGTGCATCATGAAAGCAAAAAACATTCAAAGCAAATAAAAATATGATAACTGAAAAACACCAACATAGGTAAGTATATAATATTACAATAATATTACAATATAATATTACAATAATATTCACAACTGTAATCAAATTTTAGAAAATCAGAACTGAGTAAGTGGATGAGATGAGAGAAACTGTCAGTTTGTCAACTGTTGTTTGACTGTAATAAAATACAATGTTGTAAACATTTTGCATCAAACCATGACTATAATTTTTAAGAAAGGACATAGGAGATTCTATAATCGTGTGAGACCAAAGTTGACAATTTTGGCCTCAAACCTAAGCACTAGGTTTGGCAAAACACAGTACACCTTTTTGAGATCTTTCCTGAAATGGACTGTGATTGCAATATAATATTAGAGGGAAGCTTATTTGTATCAGAGCTTAGAATATTTGTCCAGACAGATGGACAGTTGGAAAAATGGGTTTAATAAAGAAAAGGGATCTCCTGAAGGAAAACCTACATCAATCTGCATGTTTGATGTAGATCAGGAAATAATGATTCTCTTATAGGGACACAAAAAGGTATCTGGACAGGCTTAAACTCCAAGAATAGCCAATGGTTTTGAAATGAACCTAAATTAAACAAAAATATGTGTTGATGTTGAAATTTGCTGTTTAGTAGTGGCTCCCATTCAGTTATTAGAAGCCTGATTATTACACATTACACCAAGCATAGTAGCCTAGATGTACAAAACTAGCAAAAACTAAAAGGCGATTTTACCAAATGAAAAACTTCTGGAATCCATCTAGTTTGTGTTTTATTTAGAACGTATGTTGAAAGATACCCACAATTTTATTTTCACTTTAATAATATTAGGTTTTTAATACCTAATGACAAAACACAGAATATAAGGATGAAGAGATTTACCTAAAAACAAAACACACAGTATGGTATAAGGATGAAGAGATTTACTGGCGCTATATGTTATCCATATTTTATAGCATCACAATCAGGATGCATTCTCTGTTCATTATTGTTATTGAAGAAGTAAGGCATGTCCAGGGTAGTGAAATGAAATATTATTCAAATACACATATAAAATAATTAAATGAATAATAATACAGAGTTCTTGGCCTTGGCCTTTTGTATTTCTTGATCCTGCCTTAACACACTTTATAAAATGGGGTAATAAGAGTCAGTTAAGATTTTTTCAGCTCAAAGCAGATGAAAATCTGTGTATCGGCAGACAATGCATCTTGTATACTAAAGCCAAATATCTGCAGTCTGTCTTACGCCTATCAGTACCTACAGACATTCTGTAAGCACAGAGTAATGAGAAACATCTCTTTTCAAAGTGAACCACCCAAGTCCTTAATCTAAATGAATCAGGCCTCCCTTTCCTAACTCAGCAGTCTAGGACTTTCTAACTGCGTCACCCACACTTTCTGCCTATCTTACACCATCTCTGCTGTAAAGAGGAAGGTCCCCGCCTGCCAAGATCTCCTGTCTCCTGTAAATTATAGCAGCACTTTAACTAATGAAACAGTTTGAGGCAGACACTAATAAAAACCCATTAAGTGGATAAAGCCATTTCCCCTAATGAAATTAAAGCGTTTCTGCCATGAGCCCACAGAGACAGTGTATTAATATTTATAAAGTGCGGACCCAACTTTACCTCAGCCCCCCCAGGAGGAGAGGGTGAAAGGAGTCTGAAGGCTGAAGGCACGATCGCTTTTACTTCAGTCCATCCAGAGCGAGGCATGGACAAGAGTCCTGGCAGCTCTGCACTGGGAAGAAATGCAGAAAGCCAAGCTTCGGAAACGCTGATGCCAATCCAGGTTCCTCATAGAAGAAGACTCTGTGCATGCTTTGATCTTATATTTATATGTTATAGATTTATACTTTTAAAATAATTTTGTTTCTTATCTTAAATAGTGCATTCAATTATTTTTAAGCATTTTGGTCTGTGATAATGCTCTGGCTAACTGATTTCTGAAAATGGCGATCGTTAGATCGTTAAACGCCTAAAAGATGGTTTCTTTTTCTGGTAAAAAGTATATTATATTATTTATTATTACTTTTTAAGAATGGGAGAATAATCATCCTTTATGAACTAAGTTGTGCAGATGATTTTTTTTGTTGAAAAAGGCAACACGGTGAAACAAAGTCTAAAGCGTCAGGTGAGTATATTTGGTGTGACTATGCTTATTTCATGGTTATTTGCAACCAAATGCGGCAGTGTGATTTCACTGGTCTTATATGAGGTTGGGTTGTGAAGCCATTTCTTGGTACAGAGGTCAAGGAGAGCTAAAGGTGTAATCTGTTTTTTGTAAGAGGAACATTTTGTCATCCGTTTGAGATGGGGTATGTTGGAATAGCACTGTTGGATTAGCAACCATTGACAAAAAAAGAAATTAATTGTTTCAATTTTTTTCATTTCATGAAAGTAGTCTATTTTATTTTTGTTAAAAAGTAGACATTAAGTTATTATGTGAGATCAAATCTCACTTTATAGGGCTTTGCGTGGAAAAATGATTCTCTATATACCGAGGAAAAGGGTCAGATATATCTTTGAAAAAGGTTGTCGGCTTCATAATTGAGGTGGGGGCGAACAGCCTTCTTAAACAAGAGTAGAATGAGAAGCAGTCTTTGGTAAATGAGTAAATATTGGATATAGTTTATAGGAATAATTAGTCAAAAACGTACTGGTGGAAAATACATGAGTATCTTTTTTCGTTCATTTAAATGTATCTATTTTGAAGGTAATTTTAATTATGGAGCTATATGATATTTCCATAAAAGACATTGCACTGATTCAAAGATGAACTCAAAGAACTGGAGTCCATTATGTGGTAGAGACTAGCAGCAGAGATCGATGGATATGCTGATGAATTTTCCCTCAAATATATAGCTACTTTATTTAAAAAAATATAAGATTTGTTTCTAACATGCCATTGCATTCCAAATACAGATACATAAAAAACTTCTTTAGGTGGATATTACATTTGCACAAACGATATTTACTGTAACAAATATTGTGAATAAGTTTTCTTTGTTTTGACTTTAAAGTCAATAATCTACCTAAATTTCCATCAATTGATTAAATGACCAAATTACAAACATTTCATTATTCATATTTTATTAGCTGCCAACAAAAGCAATAAGAATTCAACTATTATAAAAACAGAAATAAATTTGAGTAGGTAAATAGAACATTGGAAATAAAAATTGTGTGCTCACAAAGATGCATATTGCTTTAGCTTGATGATACTATTTATAATCTATCTATGTATGAAGATCTTCTTTCATAAGTTTTAATAACAAACAAGTAAATCTGTTAGATTATAAACATTGGAATACACCTACTAATTTTATAGATTGTTTCAATTTGCTTGTAATCATGTTCACTATAATTAGGCAGTTCTTACCTTACTTGCCATGACTTCAAGACTGGCTTTGGCTCCCTGCTAATCTGTATTTGAAAAAAAATTGACTCAGAAAATTGGCAGATTAATATATTTTTACATATATTTATTAATACCAACTACATGCCAGTGAAATTATTTCTCAGACATTTTCATCAGCAATCTTTCTTTGTTTATATACATTAATATCTTTGACAAAACCTTGACTTTCTCCCACTTTACTGCAGGAAGGAGAACAGTTCCTCCTTGACTAAAAATTAAATTTAAAATTTTCTAACTGAATTGAAGCAATGATTTGATTAGCCTGTGGAACCTGCTCGGTATTTATCCTTTATATATCTCTAGAGAGAAAAAGAGACCCAATGTCATGTCAAAAATAATTCAGCATTAATGTAATTGGCACAAGTATCCCAAGGGATTTTTCTGCATTTACTATTCTTTAGCCTGAAAAACTATACACTAATTGAACAAAAGTCTCTGATATAAATGTGTGTCAAGTATCTTTTCCAGACATGGCGTCCACTCATCATAAGTCATTTAAATAATCTGCAAGTCGAACACACAAATACAGCATTTGATAAATCTAAATGTTTTTTTAGATTTTATAGAGTTATACAATTTTATTTCTGTATTGCAAAGTAAAGTCATTATAAATTTGCCAAAACAATACCTCAAGGACACATACAAAAATATCTTTCTTGAAGAATGAAATACGAATATCATTTTTGAAATTATTTCTGTCTAGGATAATTCTAGGACAATTACACCAGGCTAGCAATTCTTTCAAATTTCCCTTCTTTAGAAATTTCTTTTCTGCAGGTTCCACCATCAAAAGGGCGTTCCCAACTAGCACTGCAGCAAGGGCAGCGTTTGATGCAACAAATTGCCATGCGCAAAGCAGGTCATTAGTAGGCAGTCACAATGACCTACACAGCTCATCTAGTAGTTGAAACTGGGATATACAGACAGTCACACTCAGATAAATTCAGATCAAAAAAGAAAATGAAGAAATTTATTAAAATAGGAGTGTAAAACATAACAGTGATTGGCCACTAACTACAAAATTAATGAAATGAAAGTGAAATTGAAAAACAAAATATTAGGTTCCTATCTGCTGAAGACAGTAATCTACCGTTAAGTAATGCTGAAAAGATGCTTCAGAATAAAGTAAAAAAGTCACATAATAGCCTGGTTCAAATTATATTGCATTATATTTATGATTCACAAAACAGGGTTGTGAAGTCCTAAGAAAAGTTAGAAATCTAAATCTAAAGCGGAAAAAATTAAAGTTAAAGAATTATTATAATCATGTTTTAACGTTACAGTTTTCTTCTCTGCTACATGTTCATTTTCCTTTAGAGCTGTGCATTATTTCTGTATATTTCTAAGACTAATTGGTGAACAACAAATTACAAATGTGAGGAGAAATATATGAAGATTATAAAGGAATAGGAATAACTTTAACCTCAAAAAAGCACTGATGTAAATGTGTTTTGTCATATTAAGTTGCACTGCCTTATTCAAAGCATATTCAGGTACAAGATGCTCTAAAATTCAGTCAGTAATGTTTTTCTTTAAGAATAATTCACACCTTCTCACTTCTCCAGCACCTTTCACTGATTATCTGATATTAATCGTTATTTTCAATGTATCATTATAGTACTGTTGGAGAGCTAACTACTACACTTTCTTTCCCACTTGCTAGAACTGCTGATTGATACAACAGTGCAGATCATCACTTATCGTATGATTTTTTTCCTGAAAAAAGGGCATTTCAATTCTATAATGCTTAATCAACATTTTTTAGAACAATAGATTAGCAGAAATGTATACTTGGTGTAAAATGCTTGTAGTGACTAAGAGTTGTTCAAGAAAGCTAGAGGTATCTAGAAGATGAGAGTGCTTATAATAACAATTAAGAAATTTCAGATCAATTTTCATGCAAAACAATAATCCACAAGGCACAATTTTAAATAGCATAGAATCTTCCAAGCAAGAAACCATGTCTTCTTTGCCTTCTAACGAATAATAACTGAAATATTTTCAGGAGATATACTTTTGGTTGTAACATCTGTGTAGGGCATGCTGATTGTAATAGTGACCTTTTCAATGCCAAAAATATTGCATCTTCAAATGTGTTTTTCTTGTTTAATGACATTTTCTTAAACCTGATGTAAACAATGTTGGCTTAAAGCATAAAAGAATGTGAACTGCCAGCTTCCTTATATTAGATAAAGCAATCATTCTACATAGGTTTACATGAGAGCCTAATGAAGTTCTAAAAAAGCCATGTTTCAAACCTAACAGGGTATTAGCAAAGGAACCTGGTACTACACTTCACAGGCTTCCAACTGGACTCAGCATTGCCTTCTGCCGGACTCTCCATTGTGCTTGATTTAACCATGTGGTTGAATACTATAACCCATGGTTGAGTCAAGCACCTGGGAAAGCCCTTGTGCATCAGCAGCCACTTTGAACATTTACAGTGCTATAAAATCGTCTTTTTTCTCTGTCTTGCTAATTTATGTATAATGCAATTTACTGATCTCTGCAAGAATGTTAGAGTGCATCAAAGTACAATGTTCTATGACTTCAGAAAGCAACACATTAAGAGCACCGACAGGGTGAACTCCATAGGAGGCGGAGTAGTGATGCGCACATTTCTGGCAAATATCCCATTGTCAGACATCTGCAATGCGGCCATTGTCTATCTTCAACTGTATGAGAATGAGAACTTCTTATTTTACTGGCTTTAAATACATTTCTCATTTAGAATTTCTTCTAGTTCCTGGGACACAATAAAAAACAACGTGCAATTTTTATGTCTGGATTTTTTTTCATGTCTCTTCCAGTTTCACTCTGTATGATTGTGACATTAATATAGCTGTCACTACATCTGTCATCACGGATTGCGTTAACAATAAGTGGTTAAATCTAAATTAATTGAAATAACCACTAATATTTAAATTATAACCAATGAGTTTAGTGAAATTAGTAAATGTGTAGGATTAGAAAATAATAAGAATGACACAGAATGCTTTATTTCTAAAATGAGTGAATCACATACATTTTACAATGACCAACTTTGATTTTATATAGGCCTAATGCCTTTTATAATGAACATTACTCCAATGCGCTTTACAAACACATACCCTTGAATATTGGGAGTCACTTGCTTGAGCTCACATATTGTGCAAGCTGTGAGGCCACATTCTATGTTATAAATCTTCTACTTAAGATTTATTGTGTTATTCTTTTAGAATGTTTGATTTATAACAAAACTAATATTAACTAGGGAGTTGGTTCTCCAATACTATTGTAGAAAAGGTTAAAAAAAAATAACAAAGATTGTGTTGAACCATCAATGACGTCTTATTAGGTGGAGTTTTGAGCTCTTAATTTTCAAAAAACTGTACAAAATCTCTTTCTTCCCTCCAACCAATTTTTTTTCTCCATCTGGACATTTCCTGTCCTCAGCCAACGTTGATTTAACGGAGAGCCAAAAGGAGTTCAGTTGTGTGGTCCTTCACAGTGCTCTCAGTAATGAGAGAGCTCTTTTCTTCACACTGCGCCTACTGTTTAATACTAAATTCAGTCACAGCACGTCTATATAAAAAAATGCAGTGTTTCGGAAGAAACAGCTTGTGTTGTACCATGTGCTCAGCACACTTAAGAATTTTCCCCCTTTTTTCATTTGATCTTATTGTGTAATGTTTGACATTTACAATACAGTATACCATATTTGCAAAAAAACAGGTATTCAAACAGAACAACATCTGTCTACTAACATTTTAAAAATAAATTTAAAATTGCTGCCGTACTCTTTAGAATTTAAACTATCTGATTTTGTTTGCATAAAGAGCAAGCTATAAATCAAGCACTATGGTCCATGCAGCTGTGTGAAAAGTATTATGTAAAAATGAATTACTCATTCTTTAATCCACCTATTATTATGATTGTGTAAACGATGATTATTTAACATGTGCCATAAAGCATGTTTGCTTTCAATTATGAAATATATGATTAAAAGGCGACATTAAAATTAATTACTCTCAAAGGAACACAGATTGCTGCTATAGTCTAGAAGGGACATTACCTTTAACTTTTGTCAAAACAATAAACTGGAGAAGATTTAAAGACACAAAAATATAAATACTGTACAGTATGTGCATTCTTAAATCAGCTTAGTGTAATTTTTGGTTACTGGGTCTGAAACCTTATTGAATAAAAAAGCAAATAGAAAGTGGAGACATTTGAGACTGAGATACACTGAAGCACTGATACCAAGCCCCAAAGTGGTTAGGGGGCTGAGAGACAGCAGATCAAACATCTAAGCAAGCAAATGGATCTCTGACCTTTTAATCTGTTTAGTTTGAGTATTTGCTGCCATTTGCTAGATCAGCAGTGAATATTCCATTTGGCTGAGCAGCTGATTTCTAATTTTGATTACAAAATTGAACTTTACTTTGTAACAGATTTTTTTTCCAATATTTAGGAAAATTTTATCTTGTACAGACTTTGCTTTCACTCCACACATGTACAAATGTGAAGCACTTAGTTTTTATATTACATTTTTCCTCCTGAAATGAAGCTTAGCAAATATCCCTGCCCAGCAGAGCCTGATTCTAATAAACCCAAAAAAAGGGATTTTGTAGTTTCCTGCTTAAAAGGGGCAAAGAAATTAACTAAACAACTTTTTATCCTTTCAATAAACAGGCATATGCACTCAGTGGCCACTTTATTGGGTAAATCTAATGTATGCTGGGAAGAATCCCTTTATGTCTCTAGGACAGCTTGAATTTTTGAAGGCATGGATTTTGACAATGTGCTAGAAATGTTTGAGAATTTAAGGGCCATATTAACTTAAAAGTATCATGAAGATTTTTGGCCACGTTGACATGGCACACTCCCTTTAAACCTCTTCTCAGTGGTACTTTATTAGATTGATATCAGGGCACTGTACAGATTATTGGAGTAAGTTGAAACCACTGTTATATTCATGGAAATAGCTTAAAACAATGGCTTGGAACATTTTGTTTATCCTTCTGGAGTTATCTACTTCAAAAAGGGTACACTGTAGCCATAAAGAAATGCACATGGTCAACAAAAATCCCTAGGTACATAGTGTCATTCAATAGATGCTCAGTCAATATTACAAGGCCTAATGTTTGGTACAAAAGTATTTCCCACACCATTACACTACCACCACCAGTCTGTATCAGTAACACCAGGCAGGACAGGTATATGTTGTTTTACACCAAATTCTGACCCTACACTATGCATATTGAGGTGGAAGTCAAGATTTGTGAGGCCAGACAAGGTTTTTCCAAAATTCAGTGCTTTCTGTTGCTGCTGTACCCATCCACTTCAAAATCTGACATATTGTATATTAGAAATGCAAATTTATACATATTTATATTTGTTTTTTTTTCTGTTACTTTGAATAAGTCTGGCATTTTCCTCTGCTTTCTCTCATTAACAAGATATTTTTGTCCACAGAACTTATCGCTGTCTGCATTTTGTATGTCACACCATTCTCGTTAAACTCTAGTATTAGATTATAGCTTATGGAAATCTGAGGAAAGCAGCTGTACTTGAAATTCTGGAATCACCACATTGAGATGGGTCTGGCTACATATATCTACTGTGAGGTTATATCCACTTAGGCACAAATCATTACACTATGGGCAAGGTTACTTGCATTACGTCTTGTAAATCTTAAATATCGCTATGTCTGTGTATGAATATATTGAGTTGCAGCCACATTATTAGTTACATATGTTTTTTAATGTAAACTGCCTGCTCTTCCTAGCAGCTAATAATGTGGCCACTAAGTTTGTATACATAGAAAACTTCTCTAGTAGTTTAAAACAAAATATCAACTTGGGGTAGACTTCATATCTCCATTTGATGTACTTCTGGACACATTAGGCTGCAGGGAACTGACAAGCTATATACCAAACAGGACTGAATGTTTTGCTCATGCACAGAAATTTATGAAAATCTAATTAAACTGAGATGCAGGGCAACCAAAAGTTACTCCAATAATAAAATATGTAAGAGCAGAATTTGCTTTAGGGCAGAGAAGCACTGATACTCACAAAGGAGAACTTTAGATTAAGCCAGTCAACCTGACAAAATGCTTATGAACTGGGCATAATGTTAATGGCAAACCTTCAGTAAACACAGGGACAGCGCACAAAATGCAAAGCAGAGACAGACTTGAGACCCATGTGTTATGATGCATTCATGTTGTGGCACTGTTTGTTTTCATAAAAAACACTTACTTAAATACATTAGAATTTTTGCTGTATGAAACCTTATTAGGAGTAAAACAACAATGTTAAATATGATTCATAAGACCATTATTCTAAAGACAACTAAGCTTATGTTAAGCATTTAGTTTTGTAGGACGTACTGTGGGGTTTTTAACATTTTTTCCCTTTTTTGTCTATATTTAATAAATTGGTGTGTGACCCACAGCAATTAATAGATAAATCGTTGTGATCAACTCAAGAATATTAATTCAGTCCTCACACACAGACACATTCACAATTGTAGGGAATAATGAATTATAGTGCTGCATATGTTCCAGCTGACATTAATCAGTCTTTGTCTACACCATCACAATTAGCTAACTTGATTTAAAAGATTAAGCTTCTAGTCAATATTAAATGTAATGCAATGTAAATGTAATACCTCAAAGTACCCAGACACTTAATGAAACTAATGGAGAAGACAACATTTATAAAAACAAAACACCCAAGAAAGTGAGAAAATAAGACATAAAAGAAAAACTGCAAACAACAGCTACATAAAAATATTGTTATTCTATCAAAAGATGACAAGAGTGAATACTTTTTGAAACAATATTAAAATGCATATAGAAATTTTATTCAATATTGTTCTATATTTTATTGAAAAGCACAAATATATTTATGTTAAACTGGTCATAAACTGAACACCACCAACACCTTCACCCTGCATTCCTTAATAGAAGCAAGAGTATAATAAGATTTATTTGGATAAGAAATTAAATGAAATGTACATTATGTGTGATTGATCACATCTTCCTAACAGCAATGTTATTCCCTTAAGCACAGATTTAGACGTTTTGGAGTAAGGAGAAACCTCTATGCTAAAAGTGTAGCACATAAAAGATGCTGGTGTTGATTCCTTCTGTCCCATCTCACAGTTGCTTGACTTTAATAAGACATCGTGATTGGAGATCCTACTGCATTAAGCTGAATTTGCTGTCATAATTTTGGAACTATTCCAGGACTTTTGGAGCTCTGAGGCATGGAGCATTTTGCCAATAAAAAAAGTTAAAATGTTTATACTCCTATGAATAGATGCATGTGATCAACAACAAACCCCAGAATTTTTGTATGATTTCAGCATTGTCCTGTCTTCCTCAACAGATCCAATATGAACCACAAAAACATACTCTACACTGTTATACCATCATCATGCATTGTTGGTGCCCAACATGATGGATCAAAGGACGCATAGGGTCTCCTTTATCCCAGTTTTCTCATAATCATAAGCCAAAAGAGACCGGGATTCGTCAAACTAGCTGATGATTTTATTTCTCCATTATTCAATGTTTGAGTATCTTAGCTCGCAGAAATCATACCATGATATTTGTTGATGAAAGAGGTTGCTTGCTGGCTTATGACAGGATACAAGTTATGTGTTGTGATGTTTCTTTCAGTACCAATGCTCTACTCTGACATTTCTTAAACTAATATTCTGCACAACTCATGTCCATGATGTCCATATTGAGAGTTCATAGTGACAGCTTCCATATACAAATTTCACACTTGGAATCAATTCCAGACCTTTTACCTGCTTAATAGTTAATGAAATAATGAGGGAACTGCTCCCACCTGGCTATGGAACGGGTTTTCAGTTAAATGTCCAAATACTTTTGATCCCCTGTAAACAGGGAGACTATGTATAAAAATGTCTATCATTCCTAAACAGCTCATGCGATATTTTTGGTAAACCCCTTAGACTTTTTTAAGCTGAAAATCTAAAATTTAATCACATAATGATTACTTTATTTTAAATCCATTGTGGTGTTGTACAGAGTCAAAATTATGAAGATTATGTCACTGTCCAAATACTTATGGACCTGATTACATATGCATGTAGAGTATATACTGTACCAGAGAGACAGATGGCACCAGGAACTGGTGGGCAGTACACATTCCAGATGAAATACTCTTACCTGTCTTGGATACTATGAAGTCACCGACTGAGGATGAACTCCATAAGTAATAATCTCCCAAGCCCATAGTGAGCAGCAACATTATCCCACTGCAATAGTTAAGGTTCACCCAGAGGCTCCTGAAAACTGTAGACTCTGTGACAGAGATCACTTTAATGTGCTTCCCAATAGGCTGGACTGGTGCCAGAAGAACTCTTTGGCCACCAGCTCTTCAGTCAGGTGAGTGTGGAGGAGCAAATGCAAGAACTCACCTTACAGAGAGGAAGAGGAGGTCAATACAGTGATGAAGGAGAAATCTGGGAGAAAGGAGGGAGCATGCTCTAATAAAGTGGTGGGTACTTAGCTTAAAACTATTTAGATAGGCCCAGAAGGGCATAGTGTTCATTTTTTTATTGACACTTTGCATTGTTGATCCTTCCATTGTACTCACTTGTGTTTATTTGATTTATGTATAATAAATTATCCTTTTTGAGATTGTGCTGGCCTGGTGTCTTTCTGGGGTTCAGGGAACACTCCAGAACACTACCATTTTGTCACTATACTGTATATACAAACATATATATATATATATATATATATATATATATTATATACATTACATGTGTATTTATTGATTGTGTAAGTTATTTGAAGATTAAGCAGTTTGCAATGTCAATAATAATATTTTTCATATCTGCGTAATTCAAGTCAATGTTGTAGGGAGCCAGAACCTAACCTGGAATCACTATTCACAGGCAGGAAAAAAACCTGGATAGTGCATATCTAAGCCCGCACGCAACTTGGAAATTCATTGCACAAATCTACAGTTCTCTGTGTGAAGAAAGCTTTGTATAATTTATGCACAATTTACCCTTAACTCGCTTCCAACTGTATCCCATGTTCTTACAGATGAAAGCATTTCAAAGTGACTACTTGCTAGATGTAATTATAAGTTTCACACTAATCTTATATTTATTTACATTAAATTTCATCTGACACATACTGTATTTGCCCAAGGCTGAATTCCATCCATGTCTTTCTTAAATGATTCTGCAGACTCAATTGTATCTGTTGTTCCACTTTGGTTGGTGCCATTGGCAAGCTTAACCAGCTAGCAGTCAGTAATAATTAATCATCACCATTATCTTCTAAAATGATAAAATAATTATGATTCTTTAATTAGGGTGGAATGGGTAGAGAAGAGTGTCAGGAGTGATTTGTGACAGACGGATATCAGCAAGAGTGAAAGGGAAGGTCTACAGGACGGTAGTTAGACCAGCTATGTTATTTGGGTTGGAGACGGTGGCACTGACCAGAAAGCAGGAGATAGAGCTGGAGGAGGCAGAGTTAAAGATGCTAAGATTTGCATTGGGTGTGACAAGGATGGATAGGATTAGAAATGAGTACATTAGAGGGTCAGCTCAAGTTGGACAGTTGGGAGACAAAGTCAGAGAGCCGAGATTGCGTTGGTTTGGACATCTGCAGTGGAGAGATGCTGAGTATATTGAGAGAAGGATGTTAAGGATAGAGCTGTTCAAAGTTACCTGTAGCTTTCTAGATTTTTTTGAAAACTCATTGCCATGCAAAATATTGGCCAAAATTTAACTGTGAGTTAATATCATAAATACAAAAATAGCAACATCAAAACCATACATTACACTCTCTGAGAACATTATTAGGAACACCTGAACACCTAATCAGCCAATCATATGGCAGCTGCCCAATGCATAAAATCATGCAGATACAGGTGAGGAGATTTAGTTAATGTTCACATCAAACACCAGAATGTGGAATAAATGTGATCTTAAGTGATTTAGACAATGGCAGGATTATTTGTGCCAGACTGTGTGGTTTGCATATTTCTGTAACTGCTAATCTCTTGGGATTATCATGCACAACTGTTTCTAGAATTTACTCAGAATGATGTGAGAAACAAAAAACATCCAGTGAGTGGCAAGTGCTGCAGAAGGATACACTTTGTTGATGAGAGAGGTCAGAGTAGAATGGCCAGACTGGTTTGAGTTGACAGAAAGGCAACAGTAATTTAGATAACCACTCTGTGCAACTGCGGTGAGAAGAAAAGCATCATCTCAGAAAGCACAATAGGTTGAACCTTGAGTAGATGGGCTACAACAGCAGAAGACCACACTAGATTCCACTCCTGTCAGTCAAGAGCAGAAAGCTGAGGCTGCAGTAGGCACAGGATCAACAAAACTGGACAGTTGAAGACTACAAAACATGATGTGGTATGATGAATCTCGATTTCTACTGAGACACACACAAATGGTAGTGTCAGAATTTGGCACCAACAGCTTGAATCCATGCACCCAATTTGCCTTGTGCAAACAGTCCGAGCTGGTATAATGGTGTAAGAAATGTCTTCCTGGCACACGGTGGGCCAGTTAATACCAATCAATCACTGTTTGAATACCACTGCCTATTTGAGTATTTTTGGTGACTATTTTTATCCCTTCATGGCCACAGTTTACCCATATTCTAATGGCTACTTTCATCATGATAATGAACCATGTCACAAAGCAAAATCCATCTTAAACTGGTTTCATGAACATGAAAATGAGTTCGATGTAGTTCAGTGTTGTCTCCAGTCACCGGATCTGAAACCAATAGAACTCGTTTGGGATGTAGTAGAAAGGGAGGTTTACAACATAAATGAGCATTATCAAATCTGCAGAAACTGCATGACGCAACTGTGTCAACATGGACCAGCATCTCAAAGGGAAACGTGGAATGCATGCCACAAAGAATCGAGGCTGTTTTGAGCGCTAAAGTACGTCCTACCCAGTATTAGTATAGCGTTCCTAACAATTTGCTCAGAGATGGCTACAACATTAAATGCAACAACTAAAACGACATTGTACTAGCTAAAATAGAAAATTATTCAAATATTTTATTTATAGGTGGATGCACTATTATAAGTAAAACTATTTAATAATAGCAATAATAATAATATTTTCTAAAATATTTTTTGGTACCTGAATGCATAAGCATCCGTTAAAAACTGATCATACAAATTACACGCCTAAGCCATTTAATATATTAAAACAACAGTGTAACAAGTACGAAATATACAACACAGCCGCCCAATAAGCGCGCGCTCCGCGTAGTACCGCTTGACACACACCCACCTACTTTTCCAGTCAGCCAACCAAGAATAATAAACGCCGGCTCCCTCTTTCCTATTGTGCCTCGTTTGGTTGCGTCACCTGGACGTGGAAGTCCAAATCTTGTAGTCTAAGCCGTATTGCGACATTCCCCGGCTGCTTTTCGGCCTCTCCCTACTGTACATTTCCGGCAGCGGCTTTCCATTTCGGACTGTTTACGTGTCACGCTGCCAGTGTCTGCCTGTGTGCAAGAATCGGCGCCCGCCGGAGTCGAGTGGGAGGCGAAGCTTGTGAGAGGATGGAGTCTGCAGCTCGCGACAGTCCCGCAGGTGAGTACGGCAAGACTGGTAGCAGAATTCCTGTTCATTAAGTGGTGACTGTGGTGCAAATTAACGGACGACTTCATCATACAGTCCTGTCCATGTTTACGTTAATATGTGCCATGTTTGATACACTGTATTTGTGCATTGTATTTATTTTTCTCGGAGGTTGCCCTTCGTGGAGTGACGTTTATAGAAAATGTGTTCAACTTTAAGTACAGTACTTTAACAAAGTACAAACAATGATAAATTTCGCGTATAATGAAATACGCTAAATTTTTATGTTTTTTTTTTTTTTTTTACCAGTTTAGCAATTTCTTATTTAATCAGTCGGATGCTAAACTTTCAACTTAAGTCTCAGAAAATATACTTTTCTGGGTTAAACCACACGTAAATGTGTAAGTTTATTTATCATTGTTATTGTTGAGCTAAATTAATTTAAGTTTTAATTTTACTAACCTGTTATCTCCATCTTCCAGTCTTAAGAAACGTTTATTAAAAAGCATTAGGCAAGTGATTCTTAACCCTTTTTGAGTCACGGACCCCTTTAAGAATCTGATTCAAGCTATGGACCCCCCTTCCCCAGAAATATTCACATAAACACAACTTTGCATGGAACGAATATAAGGTACTTTATTTATCGAGATTTGATTGTCTTATGCATATATGACGTACACAAACTTTTATTAAACTTAAATAAACAGTGAAAAAAAACTCCTTTTTATGCAAAAAGTAATGGCCACTCATTATAATTATGAAATACAACCTTCACGGACCCCCTGAAACCCATCTGGTCCACCGGACCTCAGGTTAAGAACCCCAGCATTAGGCGCAAGGTAGCAGCCAACCCCGACAGTGGTGCCATTCTTCCACAGGGCACGCACATACGTCCAGACTCATTCCCACATTTTAATATACTTAACGGTAATATGCGAACAACGGCTAGAACGTGATAGCAAAGCACAGACAGCGGCCGAGTCGAGAAGAGACTAATACTAGGTGGCATCACCGCAAAATTTCCAGAGCCTCCCGTCGACATTTTTAATCAAATTATTAATGTTTAGCAGTGAAATAACCTCAGTCATTTTTGCAAATATGCTTTTCTCGTGTGAATTAAAAAAAAAGAAAGGAACGCTTTAATTGAATTCATGGATTTGTTTTCTGACCAGGTTTCTGCGTTTATGGAATTTTCACGATCTTATAAACATACAACTAGTTTAATTACTACTCAGAATTGTCCCGATGTAAACGAGTTTGTATGTGTGTATATGAGTGTTTCCTGGAATTCCCGTATTTTTTTTTCCAAATGGAGCCAAAATAGTGCTTGTCTTGTTTTTATCCTGTAGTACAGTTGTGTTCAACCTTTAGTCCTCCAAGGTCCCCCAGAGAACCACAATGATATCTAAAGGGCTCCTACACCAGCCATGTTATTTAACCACTTGTACTTTGGCTGCAGTCTTGACATAGGTGCTCTTCTGAACTTGCATATTTGCTGCTGAGCTGTTAAACTGTGTTTTTAAAGCAAAATTTAGAAGCCATTTTAAAAACAGCCTGTGCATATTTAGTATAATTTTCTTTTTTTAACTTATGTCCGGATTTCTTAATCATATAAAATGAGTTGTCATTTGTGTGGGGTAAATAATAATGAAATTTAATTCCTTACAGTGCTTAGGCAAAACAACATACAGTATATTTAAGGATCTGTGCTGGTATCTGGAAGGTTGCTGGTTTCGAATCCCCATTACTGTCAAAAAGGTCCTACTCTGCTGGGCCCTTGAGCAAATCCCTAATCCAATTGCTCCAGGGGTGCTGTACAATGGCTGACCCTGTGCTCTGACCCCAAGGGACATGCAAAAACTAACAAATTTCTAATACAAGAAATTGTATAAGGCGAAACAAAGAACAAAACAAAATTAACAAAACCAAAGTAATAATACAATATGACAGGGCAAAAGATGTAGGCCTATAAAGCTGGATATCCATATTAAAGTGCAAAGTGACAGTACATAATTGGTGAAATGTTATAGGGATATGGTAATGGGTGACATGTAAGAGTTCAAAAGTCTGACAGCTTGGGGAAAGAAGCTGTTATAGGACCTGGCTATGCTGGTTCTAATGCTGCGTTATGTTCTACCTGATTACAAGGGGTCAGAACAATGCATAATCATCTGCATTCAGCTACGGATTATTTCCTTTAGCAACAGCAACATAAGGAAAAATGCAAATGCTTTTTTTCTCCACTTACAATAATCAAGTTAACGGAAAAAGGCAAAAGCATCGTGTCAGGCTACAGCAGAAGTCGAGTAAGCTGTGCAAGGACCATGACACCTGTGCAGATTTAAAAAGTGAACAGGGTGTGAATAAAGTCGATCTAGCGTATCCTTTGTGAGACTGTCACACTTTTGACATCATACTAAAACACTACCTTTCTTCATGGCAGTGTGGGGCCACCTTCCTTTCACCTTTTCTTGATGGATAATTGTGAGTAGCTTGTTCCCCTTCTAACTACAGGTTAGTAGCTTCACTGAGCTGCACTATGTGGATTAACACAAGTGGACACGGGTCACTCATTTTAATAGCAGCTTGATTATATACAGATACAGTCCATGAAATGATTGTTAAACTGGGCCTTTGAGAAAAGTGACAGTCTTTGCGCACTGTGTGTAACATTTTGTATAATGATGAAGTAGTCCACCTTAACAAGATAAGTTTGACACAACCACTGTAGATTGATTTTTAGTGTTCTGAGTACCGCATATACTTGCGTATAAGTCAAGTCTTGAAACCCGAAAAATCGATCATAAAATCAGACCCTGACTCATACACCCATTCAGAAATGTGACACATTTTTTTTTTTTTTTTTCTTTTTACATCTTCTTGCTTCCTCCAATCTCGCACCAGTTTCTCAGACACATCAAATTTTGTGTTATCAGCGCAGTTACCAATTTCTTTTGACACTTAACGACTTTTAACTTAAAACTAGCTTTATATTTTCTTCTGATCGAATGCTTCATCGTAGATAATGGATGCTCTTGCGATAAAGGTGTATGAGGGTGTGAGATACAAAAAACACAAAACGGTGCAAATGTTGCTTCGAAATAGTTTGGGTATTACCGTGTGGTCATGTCGACACAACATAGGAAAAAAGGCAGTGTGCTCTGTGGTCACTTTCTCAGGTGGGCTTTAGCATATCATAATCTCTTGGACCAATATTGTGAGTTTTCTGCATTCGACTTATACAACTGACATCATAAAATACTGGAAATTATATGGTAAAATCAAGTCCCAACTTATCCGTGGGAGAACTTAAACGTGAGTATATAGTGTATTTTGTTTTGCTGCAATATTATGATTATTTTAGTCATCCTAGGCCCCCCCCCAAAGGGAAGTATACTGGGGCCCCAATTGCACAATGGCCTCCTGGTTGAGAAACAAGTTCTATAGTAGGCCAAGTGGATTAAAAAAATTAAAAAAGACTTATTTTGTTTTTTTTTTTCCTTTATAATAGTCAAAGAGGCATCATTAATTGATTCCACCACATGTAAGAAGCCTAGTGATAAAAAGAAAAATCCAAAAAGGAAGACCATGATGGCAGCACGGAACAGAAGTGGAGATGAGAGCAGAATGAGGAAACTCTTTGGGTTTGAACTTTGTGACTTGTCCAGCTGGGAGCGGCTCCTACGCCTCTTGAACCGACCTACTGACCCTGCGTCCTTGGGAATGTTTCGATTTCTTTTTGGTAAATACATTTGCCTTCCCTCAGTGTTTCGTAATGTTTACTTGTCCCCTGTCTAACTTACCAAACTTCTGTAGGGGGTAGAACTATGTTATCTGTGTGATGTTTGTTTTCAAGGATGAATAAAGGTATGCATTGGGACCACTTTTTATCTGTAGCAGAAATGCCTAAGTAAAAATTTACAAAGGAAACGTGATATTTAAGTCCTCATTAAATATTCTTTACAGTTTTTTTATGTATTCCTTCCTGTATTGGATCCTCAAGTGTCTACCCATAAATGTCTTTTTGTCTTTTTTGCATTTTTTAAATCAACTGTGCATGCACAGATTCATTCATGCTCATCATCGTCATACTGTAGGAACAAAATCCTGAGCAGGTTTACCTTAATAGTGAAGGTTCTGGCATAATTTTTTTCTTTTCTCAATAAATAATATTGTGTAACGCAGAAAAATGACTCTTGGACAAATAACTGTGGTTATCTATAAATAGACAAGGAGAATGCACAGACTCTCACACACACACTCCTGTTCATGCCAGAACACTGGGTGGAGATTGTTGAATTGTAGATTATTTAGCCCAAAAATGCAAATTTGAATGGACTTTGTGGTATGATTGTGGGTAGGAAGTAATAGTCACCAAATGTCTGGTGAATCTGCAACTACAGCATATCTTTTTTTAACAAGCATATAAACATTACTTAAAAAATTTGCATATTATGCAGAACTTTAGAAGCTGTACTGTGAAAAGCCAGATGAACCACATAGCTGATTCATCATCATCAGATAATGAAATTAATATTATAAATGATTTATAAGTCTTCTCCTGTTTTAATTTCATTTATTCCTTTAGCTAAATATGGTACTGAATTTATTTTTTAATGATGAAAATTGGCTTCAGTCAATTTTTTTTTTTTTTTTTTTTTTTTGCTATTTAGACTTAAAGACTGTCTAGATATTTTTAAACATTCATGACTCTTACAGTTATAATTTGTGTACAGAATTAATATCTGCATAGAATGTGATAAAGAGTATTTAACAAATACACAGATTATTTAATTTTTTAATGTATAGTTTGTACTGAAATATACACAAGCTTTATTACTGTTCCATTCCTTGTGTATGTCAATTGACAAAAAAAGTTGGAATTTATATCAGACATCATTTCCGGTCCGTGTTCTTAACTGTCTTACAATAAAGTAACAATGAAGTACATTTTAGCCTACGTGAAAATAAATTGTTCAAGTAACAGTCTCTCAAAGCACTTTACTGTGATTGGAGTGAGTAGTACTGGTCTGTAGTCATTCAGGCAGTGCTGAATTAAAGTAAAAGTGTGCAGAGTAAAAGGCAAATTGTACATGATATTTGACACAGCTAAGGAACTGTCCAATAAAAGGAAAATACTGAAAAGCAATGGCAAAACACTTGCATAAATGAAAAAAAGCTTCATGATAAATCCTCTCCGTGGTGTAAGGTACAATTTGGATAATCACTGAAATAAAGTGAATTGATAATTATGGTCACTCATCTATTTTCTAAATGTACACTTTCTTATTCAGGGTCATGAGTTATAGTTTAGAGTGCCCACAATCCATAAATTAATTTAGAACGTCCAGCCAATCAAACATCCCTGTCAAAGGCAAGACATTTCCATGTCTTAGTGAGGTAGGTGCTTCATAACGTTGCTTACAATCAAGCTCTTTCCCTGAATGTATTTGACATTATCTCATTTGGTATATATGATGTGTGCATTGTACATTTTTGTAGCTGAATGATACCATCCTTTGCACAACATCCTTTCCACAGGATTGTTGAGATTGTAATTGTAATCTTGCTCCCAATGTTGCCTTTCTTCCTTTCCAAAATGAGGTAAGCTGGTAAATTCTGGAAATGTTGCATACATCTATATATTGTATTTTAGACTTATGAGTAGAATTTAAAAGCATAAAAGAAAACGTTTATTCATTTTTCTGGACTGAGTTGACTCTGCTCTTGTTTTGTCAAATTCAGTAAAATTCAAAGCCTTTTTCATCATAGCTGCTATCCTATAGTATGGCAGGTATACTGCTCCACACAAAAATCTATAAAGATAGAAAGCCCCAGCCAGAGAAAGACTTTGTGTATTAGAGGAACAGTCACTTATACAATATATTTCTGTAACAAAAGTCTTCATAAGACTTGTTTGTTGCCTCAGCTGATCTGCCATTATTTTGATTTAAGTTAAAGAGAAAGTGTTCGTCTAGTAGTAAAAGTATCCTGTGGAAAGCAAAACCACTGCCTCTCCAAAAAATATATAGGAACATTCTAAAGCACTCCTTTTAATGTACTTAATACATGTGTCAGTGATGATTATGGATCACTAATATTTGTTTATTTCTATATTCTAAAGTGAAATATTCTGAATTTATATTATTTATGTAGATAGAATCTTTTAGCCTTAAGTATAATAATTTAACCCATGCACCTGTGATTGGTCCAAACCCATATTAGTTCAGCACAGTAAACTGATATCTCAGTTTGGCTCTGTCAAAACCTTTTTATTTATACAGAGAAAGTAAGACCTTTGGAAGTTCAGAATCTGCAGGAGTATACATTGCATTTAACAGTCATTAAAAGTTTTATAATAAATGTCTACCTTTTAACAAATTTGTTTTGATCATGTAATATCATAGAAGGGACCACTTTTGTTTTTTTAGTTAGTAAATAATTGCAATTTGGTATTTTCATAGAGGAAAACAATATGTGTAGAAATGGAATCTTCACCTGCTACTGTTAATGGTTTGAAATACAAATTGTATTAGTAGAGCATAATGATTTGAGTTTCAGAGTAAGAGGAGTATTATAGTTGCAAGATTTGGAAGAGAACAGTAAGTTATTATTAAGAAAATAGTCAGTTGATGGGTGATGCACTGGCAAAAAAGAAACATAGTGTCAAATAAGGGTAGAGAAAACCCCCTTATGCCCAACAGGTTGTAATCCTTGAAAGAAGGTGAAATTGTCAAAGTATTTTTAGATACATGTCATAGTTGTCATTGTTGATGACCTATCTAAAGCAAGATTTAATGAAGAATCAAAAATCTCTTTATTTTTAGATAATTCAGAATTGAGGCAACAAAGGTTATTCTAGTTTTGCCTTTTTTGCTAGTTTTTATTTTTATATTTCTTCAGGTCTTAATTTTAGTTTTATTTAACCTTCATACTATATTTTTAATTTTAGTTTAGTCTTTATTTCACAAAGACATTTTTATTGTATTTGTGTATATATTAGTTTCAGTTTTAGCAATTATGGTATGGTTAAAGCAATTTTGTCAAAGTTAATTTTGTGTCACAATGAGAGAACTGTAGACCCAATAGGTTTGGAAATAACATTTGTTTAATGTCAGTAGACACCTATAGGTTTGTCCTGTTAAAAACTAAACAAAAATAAAACCAGATACAAATTATGAACTGACTATGGAAAACACTGCAGTTCTGCATGCAAAATAGCAATCCAAATTTAAATGGTATAATTGAAACAAAAAATCCTGCTTTCTTCTTTGCACAATTTACTAAAGTCCCACTATAGCAGTGATACAAATGAGAGCCTGACTTTTTATGTGATTCAATACATCTTTGTGTTAATTTCCAAGAAAACTCTGTGCTCCAAAGAAGTGGTCATAATGTTTTGCAATCCAGATGACAACTGTCCACAAACTGAGAATATGCCTTCAACAAATGCTTGTGAGGCATGGGCACACACAAGATCCAAAGCCACTGGGGTAGGTTTAGGATACAAAACCACTCTGGCTTGCCAGAACAGAAGAGGTGCCTGTAAAAACCCCCTGCATGACCTCTTCCTGATATTTTTGCATTTCAAGTGAAGCACTGTCAGATTGCCAAGGCTGATTTTCTGGGTTTAAGCTAATTGTTTTATTAGCTAAGAACTTGAATTTCTGAAGGACTGTGATATTTGCTAAAACTGCTACTGTCTGTGTAGCCTCATCTTGTTGTACTGCTGTGGTGTAATTTTTGTTTCGCTGCCTCGGTGAATATAAATAACTCTGCTTTTCTTTTCAAAGATATTAGCTCATGAGACTGTAGGGTCAAAGAAACATTTGGATCCATTGGACAAGCTGCTGCAGAGACTGGATCAAATTTGTCATTCATGGGATATAGCAGACATTTAAAATGTTGGTACAAAGACTTGACAAGAGCCTGTGCCAAATTTTTCTCTGCTCTATGTATAGCAGGGAAGGTATCACCTCTGACAGAGACTGGCTATCTGTTTGAAGCTGATCTATGTGCATGCCAAATGGCTCCAACACTTTAAGTTGGTTTTCCAAATTGACCCAGTCACTGGTCAATAGTGCATCCATCCTGGCTTCCTCAAAAACCTCATTAAGTGTAGCTTTAGTTTCCAGAAGTCACTTCAGCATGTCAAGTGTACTGTTCCACCATGTGGGGCAGTCACAACTCAGTGGTTGGTCACGCCATTAGACACAGATGATAATGTTATTTTAATGAGAAGGTAAGGAGTTTAGTAACATAAGTATTTTTTATTTATATAAACAAATGAATCACTTATTCCCAGTGCATCATAGAATAACTAAATGATCAGGTGGTCAAAGTCACTATTACCACTGTGGTTGCAGGATTTTGATTTGTCCAGTTTCACAGTCAAAGAGTCATTTTACCTCTGTAACCAATCTCATTTAAACAATTTTTGAAACTTGTTTAGCATGGTGGGGAATTACAATGTTGTTGTTTTTTTTTATATTTTACTAGCTATGTAAGCCTGTGCTGTAAAAAAAAAAAAAAAAACCTGGGTCCTAGAAACTATTAAAATCATCAGAAAAAAAAACTGAAATGTAGAGATGTCAAGCAATTGAAAGGAACTACTCTGGGCATCTCTCTCTTAGGAGGATTTGTTGTGCCGACATGCTCACATCGCTTGTGCATTAGTGGTGGGAGGAAAAGTAAAAAGGATACCATTTTGCTGATGTTATCGGCAAAGCAACTTTGTCTTTCTTCTGAGGTTTCATTTTGCTGACGTGCTGGCCTCGCTTGTGTTATTAGCAGCTAAGCGAGTTTTCTGTGTCCTCGGAAGTGGAGCCCTTACCCCAACTCCACCTCTCACTTCCGGGCCGGACAGACACACACACTTCCATTTGTAGACGTTTATATATAAGATGATGAAAGTAGCTGTTCTATTACTTTATGTGCACCCCACGATTTTATTTAGTCACATATAATCATGAAAACTGTGGTCAAAGAAAATTGTATTTTTTGCTTTTTAGTGCATTTATAACTAAAGTAAATAAAATTATTTTACTTAAAAAAAAAAAAAAAAAAAAAAAAAATTGTATTTTTTACTTTTAAATTTTTGAGTATTTTGCAAATTATTTTTCTTTAATCATTTTTCATGAAAGGGAAGCTTCTTTAAAAGTATTACATAATATATATTTTTTTGCAGAATTATTTGAATACTGAAAAGAATTATATTTTGGTCTCTATTTTTCTGTCCAGGCTCTTATGGGATTAGTGCTGGGTCGCTGCGAAAAAAACGTCGACAGCAGAACGGCAAGCTTACGGCAATAATTCAAGTCTACTCCTTTGCAAGAGTAAACAAGTAAAGTCGGCACGCATATTTACTCGTTTCACTCACTGGAAAAGGCAAGTGGGGACAATCCGATGCGTCTCTCACTTGTATGCTCCTATATCTCACTATATTCTCTCTCTCCGTCATTGCTGTGTGTGCATTAATTGCAATTGCATAACCATTAAATACGGTGAAATTTGTTACGTAATTGCATCGGTTTTGACAGATTATTGTATTGTTATCGATACTGAACACATATGCAAAATTTAAAGAAATTTGCTTTGCCAAAAGTGGCTTTAAATTAGTTTTAAGATTTGACCCAGACAAACAGAAGGAGGAGTCAAGTTAAATGAAATCGTTTAATAAAAATAGATTACACCGCCTTCTCTACAGATATTATGATAACCGATTTATTTTTTTGAAATGTTTTATTTAACTTAGTCTTTTAAGCTACTGTAATCATTTTGTATCATTTTAGTGTTCCATCACACTTTTTTGTTTTTTTCTTCCATCCATTATCCAACCCGCTATATCCTAACTACAGGGTCACGGGGGGTCTGCTGAAGCCAATCCCAGCCAACACAGGGCGCAAGGCAGGAAACAAACCCCAGGCAGGGAGCCAGCCCACCGCAGGGCGCGCGCGCGCACACACACACACACACACACACATGCACACACATGCATACACTAGGGACAATTTTAGAATCGCCAATGCACCTAACCTGCATGTCTTTGGACTGTGGGAGGAAAACGGAGTACCCGGAGGAAACCCACGCAGACATGGGGAGAACATGCTAACTCTTTGTTTTTTTCAGTTTGCATCCCTAAAACCACATGACTTTACAAAAAAGTGTTGAAATGACAATTGCTTCGGTGTTACCATTTGAGAAAATCTGTGATTACTTAGCAACAAATTAAGCAACAATCAATAATTTAATCTACAAACAAGCAACAATTTAAAATAAGGTTAGGTCAAACAAAAATCTGTCTTTCTCTCCAGCAAACTATTTTGTGAACCTATTTATTCCAAAATTCATATACTTCTGGTAGGCCAGTGTCTATCTCAATAGCATGAAGCTTTCTGCTGCATCTGCAGAGAAGGAAGGAAATCTTGGAAGAAAGTTTTAACATTTGAAATTTGGACAGTGCAGCTAACATTTAGTTACAGCATTTATTTAAAAATATTAAAGTGACTTTACATTAACTACGAGACTACACATACAAACAATAGAATATCCAATAGAAATCTACACTGATATTGAAAGCACAAGCAACTTGGGATCACATATAGACTACCTGTAATTTTATTTTTTAATGATGTCTTCTGGAAATGAATGTACCTATGCCATTTTCCTTTTGAATTTACACTCTGGGGGGGGCGGGCCCCATCTCCTCACATGTTTTATTCCCTGTTCTCCCTATCTTTTAAAAATAATAACATATTGCTAGGAGGAAAAAGATGCCAAGTAAACAAAGTACTGCTAGTAATTTGTTTCTACTTCAATTACTGCTTGTAGGAAAATAGGAATGTAATTGTACTGAATACACAAGATCTAAAATAAACTAATTACACTATATATCAAAGAAGTACATTTTTTAAAATGCTAATGCCATTGTGCTCCAATACCAATCAACACTCATGCCGTCTTTGCAGCATGTCATTGGCACGCATGATACGAAAAGGCAAACTATGCACTATAGCCAAGCCACGGTGAAACACCATTAAGTACAATATTTTTCTATAATGCATGCTGAGTCACTTTTTTTTTTTTCTTTTTTTTTTCAAATGGTGGTAGAAAAAGTACTACTGAGGATGCTATATTTAATTAAGTTAAAGTAATTAACCCATTTACATTCTTTTTTCACAGTATTATCGGTAGAGCACCTAATTATTCGTAATCCACAAACATTTCTACCCACTAGAGGGGCAATAGTATTGTATCTTGTCCATATTTTGAATGACAATGTAAACTTTTAAGACATTATACAACCCTATATGGTTCTGTGCTTATATACATCACAACTTGCAGTTCTTGGTAGTTTTCTAATCTGTGAGAGGATACCACTTTTCCTAGCTGTTTTTCCTGCAGCAAACTCTGACCTCTGACAGAATCATTTTCTGATTGTTTCTTGCAATTATCTATCTCTGTATTAGTCATCATTCAGAATTTGGTAATCGACTGTATTTTTTAGTGGCTTGTTCTTTCGTGATGCTGTTAAATGAGGGAGTATGTTTTAGTCTATTAAATTATAAAATAAAAAAACAAAGTGTTGTTTGTAATGTCCCTGCCTCTTCCTAACTCAGGCATGTGGCAAGATGGAAACAGTAGTGTGACTGATCAATAAGAAAGGTTGTACTTAATAGTTTCATTTCTTGAATCAAAAGATTGCTTCAAGAATAAAGTCTGAGCCAAGATGCATATGCTTCTGCTTTCTGTTCAAGGCAGCACCTTAAACCAGAAACTAGAGTAAATTTGATTTAATTTATTCTAGGAATTTACTATTCTTATTTAAATATCTTGAGACATAGCTTTACATAACATTTTTCTGTCTGTTATTGTCTCCTAATATGGATGCAGTGCAGAGTGTGATTTTTCGAGTTCTGAAAGGCAGAATGGTGTGTCAACTGAGTTTTTAGTTGAATATATCTGCTTTTAAGCTCAATTCTCTGTATTTTGTAGATGAAATTGTCTTGCTTAAGATTTGCATGCAATTGGTCATCTGGAGATATTTGTTTATGGTATACATATTGCTTTTTTATAATGTTTCTTCCCCTTTTACACTTAGATTGCATTGTGTGCTCTTGTTATGCAAAATTCCAGTGCAATGTGCTCTATATCTTTATTCTGAACAAATGAATGTTTAATTTCTTTCAAACGAAGTTGCATCACATTGGAGCCCAAAGTACTTCTGCTTTAACTAGTCACTGCATTTTGATTATTCCATCCATGATCATGGCAATAAAAATAATGGAATGGTTTTCTTTATTGTGATTTTGCTGTTATTTCACAGGAATGCTTATGGTGATTGATATTCCCCAGGAACGAGGGATGAGCTCTTTGGATTACAAGTACTTGGATGGAATGGATGTATGTCGATTTCCATTGTTCAATTTCCTGAAGCCTCTGCCGATGGACTGGATGTACCTGCTTTATGTTGTTATGTTGTTTGGTAAGAGTGAATACTTTTTCATCAAGTATTTAGATATTGTTTGGTTGTGATGTTTACTATATGTTGCAGTGTCTATTTTATAATGTGAAATTTAAATCTATACTAATAAAAGGCAAAGCCCTCACTGACTGACTCACTCACTCACTGACTCACTCACTCATCACTAATTCTCCAACTTCCCATGTAGGTAGAAGGCTGAAATTTGGCAGGGTCATTCCTTACAGCTTACTTACAAAAGTTAAGCAGGTTTCATTTCGAAATTCTACACGTAACGGTCAAAAATGTCCGCCATGTTGAACTTTCTTATTCATGGCCCCATCTTCACGAAATTTGGTAGGCGGCTTCCCTGCGCTAACCGAAACCAATGTACATACTTATTTCGGTGGTATGACGCCACTGTCGGCCGCTATATTGAATTTTCCAAACATCACTAATTCTCCAACTTCCCGTCTAGGTAGAAGGCTGAAATTTGGCAGGCTCATTCCTTACAGCTTACTTACAAAAGTTAAGCAGGTTTCATTTCGAAATTCTACACGTAACGGTCATAACGGTCGACAACGTCCGCCATGTTGAACTTTCTTATTTATGGCCCCATCTTCAC
>JANRMT010062796.1:8103788-8127349 GCA_026402145.1 Polypterus bichir lapradei | reverse complement strand
TCAAGAAATTTGGTAGGTGGCTTCCCTACGTTAACCAAAACCGATGTACGTACTTATTTCGGTGGTATGACGCCACTGTCGGCCGCCATATTGAATTTTCCAAACATCACTAAGCCTCCAACTTCCCGTGTAGGTAGAAGGCTGAAATTTGGCAGGGTCATTCCTTACAGATTACTTACAAAAGTTAAGCAAGTTTCATTTCGAAATTCTACGCGTAACGGTCAGAACGGTTGACAATGTTCGCCATGTTCAACTTTCTTATTTATGGCCCCATCTTCACGAAATTTGGTAGGCGGATTCCCTGTGCTAACCGAAACCGACGTATGTACTTATTTCGGTGGTGTGACGCCACTGTCAGCTGCCATATTGAACTTTCCAACGTCACTAATTCTCCAACTTCCCGTGTAGGTAGAAGGCTGAAATTTGGTAACTTATTTCGGTGATATGATGCCACTGTCGGCCATCATATTGAACTTTTCAACGGTCTTTGTTACTTATGGGCTCATCTTCAAGAAATTTGGTACGCGGGTTCCCAACGCTAACTGAATCCTACTTACGTACATATATATGTCCATAGCCTGCAGCTCGGTCACCGTGTGAGGCGCCGTTGGGTCCCCCATCCCAACGCCTCCCACGTTGTTGGCTGCCTACCTTTATAAGGCCGTCTGTCGCTCCAGTCTCTACATTCCCTTCCTTGCTTTGCCACGGTGTTCACATCTCCCTGCTGATAACTACAGCCTTTTTATTTAATCCACGGCTTCTCCGCTGTTTTATTGTTCATTTATTACGATTATAGTTATTGTGTAGGTATTTTAGACTTACTTTACATTGTTCAGGTACCCATTTCCTTTATCATTCCAACCGTACCTCCATTAACATGTCTTTCGAGGTGAATACCATCGATCAAAGAACTGTCACTTACCAAGTGGTTTCCATGCCCGGAGATGGCACCTGCCTTTTCCATTCTCTTTGTTATATATTGCACGGCCATATCAGGCTCACTCTTGATATCCGGAGGAACATTGTGTCTTATGTATTGAATGACTGGGACAGGTTCAAGGTGTGGACTGATGACGGTACAGGAGATAATTATACTACACAGGAGCACTAGAAGAGTGAAATGCTTAAGTGTACCGAAATGGACAAATATTTTACACCTTTGGACAACCGCCAATGCCTCTTAAACATCTTAGATTCACAGGTGACGATTTCAGTAGTGGACACTTTGATGTTTAGAAATGTTTAAACTCTCAAAAGCTGGATGTGAAGTTATCAATGAAACTAGTTGTATACTTACAACGCTTGACAGATGCCAAATGTCTCTTCAACACAAGTCCTACAAATACTGTTGTAATTGAAACAAACAATGAAACTCAAACCGATTATGACAGCAGCAATCCAAGCTGTGAGATTTGAAACAAGATTACTGTTCACATGCCCAACTGTACGTTGCATGCTCAAGAGTAAGCTCAGCACACAGCTACAGCTTGGTCATATTACAACTGGAGGGCCGAACTGACAACGTGGCATACAAAGAGATCCTTAACAAATAATTATTGGTATATTTTCCCTCAGTTTTAAAAAGGTTTAATTGTCGTCTTAATAAAAATTTTAAGACAGTACTTCGCCGCTGCGAAGCGCGGGTATTTTGCTAGTAATGAATAATCAGCAATATATTTACTTTTACGATGTTTTTCATGTTCTTCCAGGAGCACTTGGGATCATGTTGGGCTGCCTTTATCGCATATCCTGTCTGATGTTTATCAGTACCTACTGGTATGTGTTCTTCTTGGACAAAACTACTTGGAACAATCATTCCTACTTATATGGGCTCATTGGATTTCAGCTGACTATCATGGATGCCAATCGATATTGGTAATTTGCTCTTTTTCCTTTCTTTCAGTCTCTTGGTAACCATGGCTAAAGTTATACATTTTAGATAAAGCAAACTATAATTTCCATTTTAAGCTTCGAGTACTGGCATTGTGATGGACAAATGTCTAACAGGAATACAGGGAATTAAGGAGTTCCGAAGTCTGCAGGGAGACACATTTTTTCTTATCTTAAGCCAGATACACTTTTATTATTACTGTTATTATTATTTATTTATATATTTATTTTTTGCACATGTCCGTTTCATTAAAGATGGTGTGTAACTGATTATAGAAAGTATTTCACTTATTCACTTGATTTAGCACCTTATGATTTCTGACTTTTCTCAAAAAATAAAAACTGTCATGGATAAAATGATGATTTTAAACCATTTCTGACATCCAGCATAATGTGACAAAGGAACTCAAGGGTATTCCAGAAACAGAGGTTGAGGTACTGTTGTTGTACTAATGTTTCCATCATTGGCATTGTTGTCCAACTTAAATGGTCACACCTTGTGTGTGTGTGTGTGTGTGTGCACGTGCACGTGCACGTGTGTATATGATTTTGTCTGTGTAAGATTTAAAGTATCTATTATAATTAAGCAAGCACTTATGTGAATGATTGGCTCTTACAATGAGAAATACTATGATGTAGATATTTATATTGTTCTGGATACTACTGCTTTCACTACACTGTAGCATGTGCAGCTAATTGGAGCTGCTGCTGTAAACATCAATTTAGGAAAAACATTAACTAAGTCTGAAATTGAATTGTTCATTATTTTCGCTGGAAACTATTAACTAATTTACCCAGATGAATATTTTCATTTCAATTGGTGATGTAAAATGGTAAATGTATATTAGCTTGTAATCAAATTAAAAATGAGGAAGCTCTTTGTTTAAGTGTCTTTGGAAGTAATTTGCTTTTACTGCTTTCAGGTCAATAGATGGGCTCTTTAATTCAAAAAAAAAGAATGCTCATGTGCCCCTATGGAATTATACAGTACTGAGGGCCCAGGTGAGTCAACAGCTTATTTTATTCTTTCTGAATACCACTCTTTCATTAATATTATTTGGGGCATGTTCCCTTACCTGCACATGTTCTGTAAAATAACAGGCAGTTTTTACATAATATTAACACATACAAAATCCATTTGATTATTCTTTTCAGCTTTTTTTGTTAAGAGGCTTTGTAGGTTACTTAAAACATTAAGAGGAAGCCACTAAATCTTTCAAAATATGTTTTATATCCCACAGTCTAAAACATACAAAGAAATGGGTGAAATGTTTCTTTACCAGCAATATAAAAATAAACAGGAAAACAGGAAATAAGTGACTTATGTATTTCTGTTAAAGTTCTATACTTTTGGACAAACAAAGTAATATTATGTTCAGCCAGAGTTTGGGGGATGGCACCAATTGTAAACCCACAAGAAGGTCTGCTGTCAGTTAGAAGCAGGGTGGTACATGACCCAGAACTAAATGAAAACTATGAGAAGCTCCTTAGCAGTTTTTGATGAATCCCACAAGTTAAAAGAGGCCCCATTGAGAGCCTTATATTAATTATGTGGGCTACTTGGGTATACTGGGAAGAGAAGTCTTATCAGAGAATGAAATTCAGCACCTTGTTGAATTAATATTGGTGCAGCATCTTGACCATACATTTCCTTAAATAAATGATAAAACACACGGCATTTAAGCTAAGCATTACAGTAATACTTGAGTTCTTTTAAATACCTTTTTTGTGGGGTTTGGGGTTTTTATTAAAACTATAAAGAGTTCAACTAAATGGTTCAGTTTTACGTACTCAGGAAAGAATCATTTGAGGATGCGAAGGAGTTAACTCTGTGTCAGTGTAAGCACACACCTGCTTTTTGAACAGCTACAGGAGTCTGTTAAAACAACTGCTCTTGTTCAAGACCTCATCTTTATGCCTTAGTGCTTTATGTTGTGACAATTGTCACAGAATTTCAAATCTTGGACAAACATCAACTGATTAAAGTAAAACCTCAATGTTAAAGCGATCCTACCTCAAAGAAAAGTAAAGACATATTTCTTGTAAGATGCATTTTGATGCTTTTGAAAAAGTACACCTTGAAATTAATTTTTGTTAATTATGATTGAAGTAAACTTTGTTTCATATTTTATGTATTATTATACTTTTTTTTGGCACAGGTACGTTCAGTTGTTCTCAACACATTTATTGTTCAAAATATAAACATGGCAAAAATACATTTGCAACATATGGTGTATTATGCATTTGTCTATTGCAGAGAAAGAAAGCATGCCATGTTCCTTATAATTGTTAAGACTTGAAGTAACTTAATGGCCAAGGATGCTTGACTTGCTTGTTTGGAGCGTCAGGGAATGCTAGACATGAAATTGGAGGAACTCCTGGCAAAGTTGATTGCCCAAGAGTGAGTTGAGAGTAAATGGCACCTGAACAGTGGCACCTGGAACCTATGGGACTAGGCTGTCCTGCAAATCAAACAGACATTTATTAAGGGAAATAATTGTTGGTGTTGCCCAGAAGTCATCCAGCTAATCACTAGAATGGGGTTCAAAGTCATTGCATGGCAAAGGTACAATTGAGTATAGAGTTGAGAGGAAGGTTTGGGTTGCTGAGATGGAAAGGGCTAGGATCTAGAGAGTTAGAAGCTGAGGAAGAGAGTGTTTGTTGTTATTTGTTGCTATTTCTGTAGGCTAGTGGACAATGCGCTTCATGTGTTGGACAATGGTGATTGTTTTGTCTGTTGAGTTGCACTTTCTCCCTTGTAGTTTATATGTAATAAAGGCACAGTTTTGTGGTGTTCTGGGCTTTTTTGGTAGTATTTTGAGTACAGAGATCTGCTTTGAGGGTTGTCTTCTATCGAACAACATAAATCCAATTAATTCTTGTAGTACTCCCCTATACCAAACACATTTGATTTCAAAACCACATCTATTCTGAAATCTATTTATGTATATAAATTTACTTCCATTTTCAGTTGTGATCAATTTCCTGGCCTGTCTTTGTTGTGTTTTGCCTTGAATAGTTGTATCATATAGATAGATAGATAGATACTTTATTAATTCCAAGGGGAAATTCACATACTCCAGCAGCAGCATACTGATAAAGAACAATATTAAATTAAAGAGTGATAACAATGAAGGTATAACAGACAGACAATAACTTTGTATAATCTTAACGTTTACCCCCCCCGGTGTAATTGAAGAGTCGCATAGTGTGGGAGAGGAACGATCTCCTCAGTCTGTCAGTGGAGCAGGACAGTGACAGCAGTCTGTCGCTGAAGCTGCTCCTCTGTCTGGAGATGATCAGTGGATGCAGTGGATTCTCCATTATTGACGGGAGCCTGCTCAGTGCCCGTTACTCTGCCACGGATGTCAAACTGTCCAGCTCCGTGCCTATAATAGAGCCTGCCTTCCTCACCAGTTTATCCAGGCGTGAGGCATCCCTCTTCTTTATGCTGCCTCCCCAGCACACCACCGCGTAGAAGAGGGCGTTCGCCCCAACCGTCTGATAGAACATCTGCAGCATCTTATTGCAGATGTTGAAGGACGCCAGCCTTCTAAGGAAGTATAGTCAGCTCTGTCCTTTCTTACAGAGCATCAGTATTGGCAGTCCAGTCCAATTTATCTGTGTGTTAATAAACCAAAATATGAATAGTACATCTTTGTTATTTCTTGCATTGTTTGCTACTTTTTTTTAGTTTGCTACTCTTGCTTGACAGTCTATCCTTTGAGTAATTGTGTTTCATCTTTTTGTTTTTTCCTCCAACTGATAGATTTTTATTGTGTACTTCATAGCTGGGGTCAAAAAGCTTGACGGAGACTGGGTTGGGGGATACTCAATGAACTATCTATCACAACACTGGCTTTTTGATCCCTTTAGGTAAGTACAATGTGTAAAAAAATAATCTCTTCATATACAGTATTAGATAGGGAATGTTTTGGTATATTTGTGAATGAATAATGCAGCCTCTTTTGCACAATTTCTGATTTCCTCTTCCTTTCTTTGTAAAAGTGTTATTCTTTACAAATTGAACATAGTCAATATATCTTATATAGAAATTAGCATAGGAAAGTATAGAACAATAATTGGATTAAAGACACTGAACCAAAAGATACATGAGTCAGTTTATTTCCATTATCCAGCTTTTTTTGAACCTCATTCTTCCTGGATAGACTTTCAGACACTTAAAGATTTGTACTTGCAATATTGTATGCCTTGCACGTTTTAGGACAAAATATACTAAGAATTGAGCAACCTAATCTTAACTCTGGAGACTTGGTTTAAACTGGAAAATATAAATTAACATAATCTGATTGAGAAGAGCAGAGTTAGGAAATCAACACGCTTTGCATTGATAACATATTCGAATCCTGTCTTTGGCTCAGATCCCCTCTTAATTGGACCTTGAGTTCTTATATCATAGGGAATACTTATGGACATGTAAATGACAGACTTCTCAGCAGCAGGCAAGTTTTCACTGAGAGCAGGCTTAGATGCTTCTGTCTGCAAGTACTTTCTGAAAGTTCACTGTAAGTGACTCCTGTACAGAAAGAACTTGCAAATCCATGATTACATGTAGTAGCACTGGAGGAAGTCCATAAAAATGAGTCTTGGTAGCCAATAATGGCTCATGAGCCACTTGTCATAAACGAAAAAGTGGAACCAAACAAAAGGTTCTCTCTGTGTAATGTGCCATTGGTGTCTTGTAGTACATGGCTTTTTTACTCAACAAAAATTTTTGTCTGTACTTTACCATATACTGTATGCAATAAGAACACTGCAGTAATTAGTTGTTATCAATGTAAGACCTTTGACATTCATCTTATATTTTAGTGTAATGTTATTTGACATAATGAGACACAGACAGGTAATGCTTAGTGATACTCCAAAACAAGACTAATGTTACACATTGCAGTATTGCATATGCTTTTATTTAAATGGAATTAAGTATTCTTTCTGTTACATTCAATAATCTTTCTGCATTATGTTCCTACTGTCCTGAAAAAAGAGCATTAAAACAAACAGCCTGCTACTTGCTCTTCACTGATTTATACTGCTGACACCTACAATTAAGCACACTTTGTCAGCAAAGGATGCAGCACCTTAAGCACCATTTTTTACCATTAGTGTCACTTCTGCATCATCCTTTGTAAGCCCCTTCTTTTCTTTATTAATTTTGATGTGTGTCATATTGTGTTGGGTAATTTTGAAATTAATGTTGCAGGCTGATTTTCACAGATGAGATGACTAGTCTGATTGTCGTTCATGGTGGAGGATTGATCCTTGACTTGACTGCTGGGTACCTACTTTTCTTTGATGCAACACGTCCTATTGCTATTGTTTTTGTTACCTACTTCCATTGCATGAACTCTCAGTTGTTCAGTATTGGTAAGTTATCTATGTTTGTTATTATGTCTGTGATAATGATTAAAAATCTCATTCCCTAATATCCTGTAGTTTTAAAAATAAGTATCTCTAAGAAGTCTTGTTAAATTATGCAAACTCCTGTTTAGTTGCTTAGAGCCTTGATAATATGTCTTTAAGTCATATTTGTAATAGCACTTAAACCTACATAGAACTTTGGCTTAGGAAATATGGGATTTGTAGTTTTATAATACATTTTATGAAGACATGTTGATTCCTTTGAAATAGGTTATGAACATGTAGTATGTGTTCTAAAAGCACATTTTCTGACCATCTATAAAGTAACACACCATATTTATACAGATACTAGCCATGTTAACCTGTCAAAATCAGGTAATAGGATATGTTTGGCAATATTTGATATATCTTGCTCTATGTTTATCTTCAGCACCTTTCCTCTGTACTCTTGTGTGTCTGAACCTTTTCTTGATCAGCACTCTCTCACTCTTGAGCAAATTCCTATTAAAGCCTGCTTCTCAGACTTTATAATTTTTTAGATGCTTTGCTTACTTCCTGTCTGTTCTTATACTTCCTGTCATTGATGATGACTCTTAAGCATGCCTCTAATAGCTTTACTATTCCTTGTGTGTCTTACACTTGCACTTCACTAAAGCCAAACTGACCAATCACATTGCTCTAAGGCAGTGGACAACACAAGAATACATGCATAGACCTTAACGTTTTATTATAAGTAGATGCTTAACACAATAAATATGTGAATGTGAATTAGAAAAACAAAAACAGGATTATAATATATATTGCATGATCCGAGGGAAATCACCTGGGGTCTCAGACACAACACCGTGCGTAGAATTCACACTAAAACATGGCTACGGACAAAACCGGAAATGTGCGTATGCACAAAAAAATCCAGATGCATAAATCTATGCGTAGGCCAAAAAGCATGAAAAGTAATGCATGTGCATGCGCCTGCTGCCCCACCCTGTCTCCTCCCAGAATTACTCCTCTTTGAATATGCAAATCAATATAAATAGCCCTTAAGTTCAGCGTTCTGTGAAAAGACAATGGCAAAAGCAAGGGGGGAAAAATAGAAGAATTTCAGCGAATACCAAGTGAAGGCAATGAAAAACATACTATTTATTGGTTTAAACAGTGGTATGAGCAACAAAAGGAAGTTGATCAAGCAACACAGAGTGTCAGAGAAACTCAAAAGTTGAAGTTCACAAAGTCGCACAGTGCCCGAAATAAAAAAAAGTTATCAGATAGCAAAGTCGCTGTGAAAAGGCGACTAGTAGCCCACCATCCGAGTGTTACATGGAAGCTTATTAGGGTACAGAGAAAAGAAAAAAAAAAATAGGCACACTGTGGGGGGAAAAAAAAAGCTTGAAATGTCAACTTTAATCTCAAAATTTCCACTTTAATCATGTAGTTTATTTTGTCATTAAAGTAGAAGGTCATAAACTTCATCTTAAAATAGTTTAATTTATTAGATTCTCAAATACCATCGTAGCCAAAATAGCATGTTAAATGCTTTGCATCTTATTTGTTCTTCTATGTGCTCTATGTGTGTGAATCACTACATGCTTCTTAAACAGGCTTTCTCTTCCTCCGACAGGAAACAGAATCTATTACATTCATGATATTACAGCTCTCTGAATAATTTAAATACTGAGATGTATACTTGAGACCATTTTCATGATAATAGAAATTAAAGCATGTATTAAACATGGGAACACGGGGGCGCAGTGATAGTGATGAACTGGTGCCTTGTCCAGAGATTGCCTCCCACAAGATCCTTGCTACGCTGTGCGTCACCTTTGATGAAATAATTTATTGCAGCAGTACTGTCTCTTTCAAATGTACTAACCCTCAATTCCTGTCCTTCCTTTTCTTTCTCCTAGTAACCAATCACCACACAATCAGCTCTTTAATAAATGTCAAGCCAATGATTCTTCAGACTTTTAAGGAACATTGAAATATCTTTGTAGTACATGTTTAATTTTTCTATCCATCTAGTGTTGCGCCAGCCCCAGCAAGTATACAGCATGAGGCAGGAACAATGCCTGAACTGGGCACCAGCTCGTCGCTAGCGCTGTAACACCATGTCCTCACATGTTTAATTATTAACAATATAGATTATTTAAATAATGTTAAAATTTTATCTGTATAATGTAATAAACATACTTTGCTGCATTTCATCTTAAAAATGATATCATCATCATATGCGCTTTTAAAGTGGCTTAGGTTGTGCAATATTATAACTGTATCGCAAGTTTACAATGAGGTAATTGTACTTGTTAGTACAAACAGTTCCACAAGGAGCATTTGATGGACTGATTGAGTGTGCTTAGAGCTCTTGGGATGAACCTGTTTCTGAACCACAAGGTACAGGAAAGGCTCTGAAGCGTTTGCCATATGGGAGTTCAAATAGACTGTACATATGGCTGAGGCAGCGTGTGCTAGATGCTGTATACCAATAATTCTCTTTCCGATCAGCTGCTGTAGAACTGTGATTTCACACTCAGATACAGTGGGATAAATACTCTTGAGTAGTGCAGTGAGAGTAACAACGTTAAAGCAGCTATGGTATTAGGAATAGTTTTGGTCATTCCGTTGACCATTATATTGTTACAGGTTAATTACAATCAGATGCCTTAAACTAATAAACAATATGCGGTTAATTTCAGGGTATTTGATAAAACCGTGTCAGGGATGTGGATCCAAAAAAGAAAGGTGAACTGCACAGGAACGATAGCACTGCTTTGACGCTGGGTGCTGCCAGTTTGCAAAACTGAGAGGAGAACTTGCGTACACCAGGAATTGACCAGGCATGAAAATGTGCGTGGATTTATGGCAAGTTTAGTTTTTATACATCGTGATGTGAGCTTGGAAACGGGCGTACGCAAAATTTTTGTGAGTGCGCACTGTTTATAAATGAGGCCCCTGGTCATGTTGTCCTGATCTACTTTTAATTAATTTGCGCAACAACAACAAAAAAACACTCTAAACAACATGTACCAATAGCCAAATTATCTTGATGAATTTATAAAATGAACTGATAAATGGTCATCATTATCACTAAAGTTTTTTTTTCTTTTAAACCTATTGGTGAACATACTTCTCTAGAAGTCATAAGCTAAATATAAATAAAACAAACATTTATTCAAATAACAAAAGAATTGCATTCATTCTATAGCCAAATAATCTGGAATACCCATATTTGCAAATGGAAGCAGTTTACTTTGGGAAGCGTGCATTTTTAGTATGCAATTATCCCAGAAGGCTTTTATCTTGGTAGTAGTTGTTATTGGGCAAAAAAAAAAAAAACCTCTTGATGTTTCATGCGGGCATTTTTTTTTTTTGCTGGTATAGTATTACATATCTGAAAATGTATTGATTTCATACAAGTAGTATACCTGTATTTTAGAAATGGTTACTTAATTTTGGTGCCGTACAGCTTTTTTGTTCTTTAAAAAAAAAAAAGACAGACTTAAAAGTGCTATACAGATGGCCAAATGCAAATGTATCAGCATTTTTACAAATTTAGTAAAGAGTAAATTACTAAGTAAAGGCTTAAATAGGACTTTTTTGACTTTCAAGAGAAAGAAAGCAAATACTCCCAACATTGAATTCTGCATAAGAATAAAAATAAACCTATAAGGGTTCTTATTATTTCATTCATAAACTGTGTAGTAGATTGGCCACTTAGCTTTGTCATTATCATTCTGATCAAAATTCACACACAGCACGGGGTGCCTGCCTACTGGGAATGTGTTGTTTTTAGAAATGTAGCACATACTTGAACCTGCATACACTCACCTAAAGGATTATTAGGAACACCTGTTCAATTTCTCATTAACGCAATTATCTAATCAACCAATCACATGGCAGTTGCTTCAATGCATTTAGGGGTGTGGTCCTGGTCAAGACAATCTCCTGAACTCCAAACTGAATGTCAGAATGGGAAAGAAAGGTGATTTAAGCAATTTTGAGCGTGGCATGGTTGTTGGTGCCAGACGGGCCGGTCTGAGTATTTCACAATCTGCTCAGTTACTGGGATTTTCACGCACAACCATTTCTAGGGTTTACAAAGAATGGTGTGAAAAGGGAAAAACATCCAGTATGAGGCAGTCCTGTGGGCGAAAATGCCTTGTTGATGCTAGAAGTCAGAGGAGAATGGGCCGACTGATTCAAGCTGATAGAAGAGCAACTTTGACTGAAATAACCACTCGTTACAACCGAGGTATGCAGCAAAGCATTTGTGAAGCCACAACACGCACAACCTTTAGGCGGATGGGCTACAACAGCAGAAGACCCCACCGGGTACCACTCATCTCCACTACAAATAGGAAAAAGAGGCTACAATTTGCACAAGCTCACCAAAATTGGACAGTTGAAGACTGGAAAAATGTTGCCTGGTCTGATGAGTCTCGATTTCTGTTGAGACATTCAAATGGTAGAGTCAGAATTTGGCGTAAACAGAATGAGAACATGGGTCCATCATGCCTTGTTACCACTGTGCAGGCTGGTGGTGGTGGTGTAATGGTGTGGGGGATGTTTTCTTGGCACACTTTAGGCCCCTTAGTGTCAATTGGGCATCGTTTAAATGCCACGGGCTACCTGAGCATTGTTTCTGACCATGTCCATCCCTTCATGACCACCATGTACCCATCCTCTGATGGCTACTTCCAGCAGGATAATGCACCATGTCACAAAGCTCGAATCATTTCAAATTGGTTTCTTGAACATGACAATGAGTTCACTGTACTAAAATGGCCCCCACAGTCATCAGATCTCAACCCAATAGAGCATCTTTGGGATGTGGTGGAACGGGAGCTTCGTGCCCTGGATGTGCATCCCACAAATCTCCATCAACTGCAAGATGCTATCCTATCAATATGGGCCAACATTTCTAAAGAATGCTTTCAGCACCTTGTTGAATCAATGCCTCTTAGAATTAAGGCAGTTCTGAAGGCGAACGGGGGTCAAACACCGTATTAGTATGGTGTTCCTAATAATCCTTTAGGTGAGTGTATATACCCCTTCAGTAACCATGGTGAAAATATTAAATAGACAAGAACCCAGACAAATATGGTACAAATCTCATCTCACTTAAGAGAGAAACTTTCTCTCAAAATATACCTTGTAGTATAATCCTTTACACATACAAATCTAGGCGGAAGAGAAGCCATCGGAACATTCATCATTCCTTTCTTCAGGGTGGAATGCTTCTACTGCCCTATCAAGCTGTCCTTGTGTAACAGCCCGTGTCTTGGTATCTCCTCTATGCTCTTGAATCCTTCTTGCGATGGCACATATGCCATCCTGGAAGAGCTGGACTACCTGTGCAACCTGAATCAGTTGCAGGTACAGTTATGCTACCACTAGTGATAAGGAGACTAGTAAAATGACAAGCAGGAGTTAAATTACAACTTTTAATAATGTATTATTGATAATAAAATAATAATAATGAAGCAAAGTGCATTTGAATATTGGTAAACATACAACCTGATAAATGCTAAATGTGTAGTTTCAGGCAGCACACAAACATGTAGCTACTCAAATCAAGTCTTTGTTTCTAGTCCACTTTCTTCAAGACAGGCCACATGCCTGTCTCAATATGGCTGCTGAGTTGTGCACGTCTTGTTTTTTTCATGGCTGTGGTGTGGGGGAGAGAGAAGAAGGTGTAAAACGACCAACTTTATATATTTCTATCCAAATCCTTAAGTCAATTTGGTGTCATGGTACAGAATGGCCTCGGATTCAAAACCAAACCCATACAGCCATACTTTACCAATGGGTACACACACTGCTACCATTTGTTTAGCTGAAGCTTGCCAGCTGTGAAGCTTTGTGGCCTTCTTGAAGGGGTTAGGTTATAAGACTGTCCTGCACAGAGTCCCTTGCCAAACCAGTTTGAGGCACCCCTTTCCACCATGCAATAAATTTCATATCCTGAGTCAATCGTGAAGTCTCAGGGGTTGCTTAGTTAGACATCAAAGCATTGCTGTTCTCATCAATGAAATAAAACATGCCTGCTGAAACACTTAATAGTACATTTGCTTTGTCTGACTTACAAATAAAGACACACAAAATATTTATTAATTTGTATACAAAATAACACTCTACCACATTAATCCACTGTGGTCCTTATTTTTTCCCAGGAATATAGATTAATCATTGGTGGAATTTTGTTGTCCACCAAGACAAGAATAAAAGGATCAACCCATCTATTTAAATGACACACACTGTAAAAGTCATTAAGTTTAAAATATTAGCACAAAAGCCTGGAGTTGCACCATCACTTCACAGAGAGGGCTGCCTATAACCTGTGGTCAGTGTTCTTTTTGTTCTGTTAAAGCAAATCTAAAATTAAACATTTTTTCCCCCCTCCAGGAATGTTTCCCTATGCCATGATTGCCACAACACCACTTTTCTGCTACCCTGATTGGCCTAGACGTTTATTTGCAAAGTTTCCTACCTGCCTAAGAGGAGTACTGCCACCTGTGATGACAAATCCACAAACTAGTGTTTCTTGCCTTTACCCTGAAGTTGAACTTAAAACGAAAGGGTTAACTGCTGAACAAAACCTGCAAGTCAAGCCCACCAGAGCAAGTCTGCGCCATAAGCTGGGGGCAGTCTTCACAATTATCTATATTGCTGAGCAGTTCTTCTTGCCTTACTCACATTTCATCACTCAGGTATGAGCATGTGTATCAGTCTTTCTATAATTAATACACATACACATTAAGATGTTCTTTAGTACATAGTTATATATGAGAAAGTGATGATTGAATATCTCTTGCTTTAGTTCGGATTAAGACTTCGAGCATTTTTCAGTTTTTCTGATTTAACACCTCTTGAATCTCATTTCCTTATTTTCACAACTCCCAACATTGTGTTTGACTGTTGCTACAGGGCTATAACAACTGGACCAATGGTCTATATGGTTACTCCTGGGACATGATGGTCCATTCTCGATCTCACCAGCATGTTAAGATCACTTACCGTGATACCAAAACTGGGGATATTGGCTACCTGAACCCAGGGGTAAGCAGACTATATCATATTTAAAATACACTAAATGAAATTTCACTATACTGTTGGTTCAGCAAAACTTCCAGTGGCCTAATGTATTCAGCAGAGGCATCTTTTTCAGTCATTTTTGTTTATTTCATATGAGCTGCTAATTTATCTCTCCAGTGTGTAAAATGGGTAAACATCTGTTTTGGCAGAAGTAGAGTATATGTGGCTGTCTAGTAGTGCTGCACTTAGGATAGGAGCTGATTGGGCGCTCAGCTGTAGTAATCTGGAAGCATATTAGTTTTACCAGCCTAGAGGCTGTTGTCAGACAGTATCAGGAGAAATTTCTCTCTTGTTCAAAGTGCCAAGGAGCTGATTCTGAATGTGTCTGCGAATGTTGGACTGGAACAGTATTTTTTGGTGAGCGTTTGCATAATTATCTTTAAAGCAGTTGTTTGTATACAGATTGAAGAAAGAAAATGGACGTACTGTATACCTGCAGGCTACAGAAACTGGTGGGGCTTTGTTTTCACTAGGTAGAATATGTAGACTTTGGTGTATTTAAGAGAGACGGACCATAAGCCATCTGGTGTTTCCTAGGAACTTGTCATGTGTAAGCACACTTATGCTTGTATCTTTCATAGGATATATAGAACATATGATAAGAAGGTGAGAAAGTTTCACATTCTGAGTTTCCTTTGTGGAGGCAGCATTTATGTCAAGGAAATTTGTATCTTGTCATGTGCCATTTAGATATATTATAATGTGACTGTGTTACCCTTTTTCTAATTAAACTTCTTAGGTATTCACCCAGAGTAGACGCTGGAAGGATCATGGTGACATGCTGAAGCAGTATGCTGTATGTCTGAGTCACCAGTTGTCAAAGTACAACATAACTGAACCAGAGATCTCTTTTGACATTTGGGTATCTATTAATGAGCGTTTCCAGCAGAGGTAAGGCACTACCCTACTACCTAAAAATAAAAGCTTTAGTTAGAAATTGAATATTTCTTGTCCAAGTAATTGGTATTAGATTGGTAAAGTGTGCAGAGAAGACAAGACCTCACAATTGTGGCACATGTTCAGAAAAAAAACCTCTTTTATACTCTCTAATGAGAAAAAAGGATGAGTTTTTCTCGGTACCTCAAAAAAATAGTTAAAATATAAGATTGGGATTTTAATTGCTACATTCTGTCATTGAAATGACACACTTTGGTAGGTGTGGATTCAATGGTAAGATTTACATCATCAAGCTTTGGTTAAGAAAAGGAAAAAAACACTTATTCACATTTGTTTTAGGTACTTTTTTTTTTTTTGGTATAAACTGCTAATTTTTATTTCAGTTCTCCAAAGCTGAGTAGGTTAGATTAATTGTTGATACTAAATTGTCCCTGTATTAGTTTGGGAGGGTATATGCGTGAGTGGGCCCCACTGTAGACTGACTGTCCAGAACTGAATCCTGCCTTGTGGTCAATGCTGCCAGGTTATGTTCTGTGCACCATGACACTGAATTGGAATAAACAGGTTTGAAAATATTAATAACCTTTTGGTAATGATAATAAAATGACCACAAACTTATGTTAGTTCTATTGACCAATTAATGTTATTCTGTTATCTTCTCTTATACAACTCTTCATGTTTTAGGATATTTGACCCTCGTGTGGATATTGTGAAGGCTGACTGGTCACCTTTCAAACCAAATCCTTGGCTTATGCCATTATTAGTTGACCTTTCACCTTGGAGAGCAAAGTTTTCAGAGGTTGAAAATGCACTGGACAATCAAACAGAAGTAGTTTTTATTGCTGACTTTCCAGGTGGGACAGTTTTCTTTGCTTATTCCCTTTGTTATTTCAAATAAAACAAAAATGTCAACATCTGGTGACTTATAAAAGTGTTTTGACCCTTTTGGGCTAAGCATCTTATTTTAATTAGGTCTTTGTTACAGTTACACATGCAAGTAGATTTGGGGAATTTGCAAAATTATATGAAAGTATATGGATCTCCTTCCAAGCAATGTTTACTTAACTATGAGTGCTGAATATTTTATCCAAAAAACTCAGTTTTTTGAAAGTACACAAACAATGGTTTCATACATAAATTATCATAAAACATCTGTGGCTGTGTGCTGTTTCTGCTGTCGGTGCCTGTTCAGTGTCCCTGGCAGCAAAGGCTGTGCGGGGGTGACTCGATGGCCAGCAGGAATGTATGGCAGGCTTGCTCTCTGGCTGTGTTCATGTAGCAGGTGGGTTGCATTGGCAGTCGCAGTTTAACACAATCTGGTTTGTACCTCTTGTCATTGTAAGGAACAGTCCCCCCCCCCCAGTCAAATGTTGTTGTAGGCGCATCAGCTACATGAACCTGTTTATCACAACAGTCAGCTGGGGACCAATCAGATGATGCTGGTACTTCATTTCCATTTTCGTTCTCTATCTCCAGATCACTTGCTTCAAAATCAGAGTATGACAAGTCAGATTCCAATTCAGCAATAATACACAAAACATCCACAGAGTTTTTTGTTTTGCGCATTCTCTTTGGTCTCTCTCCAGATGTTGATACCATTTTGGATGTTGTTTGCTCTTCACTACCCATTCATGTGCAAAGAATCGAGGTCAAATCAATGAAGCTAACCTTCCTTCTAGCAAAGAGAGTTAAACTAAAATGTAACAGTGAATTTTAAAGCAGTTTACAGCTGATTACTGTCCTCTACCCCTGAATTTCGACAACAGTCGACATCCACCCCGAAAGCGTTAATCATCAGGGAATTGAAGCTGTTTACCACCACCTAGTCACTTCCTTCGAAAACTCTGTATCTGAACAAGAAAGACACTTGTGAGAAATGCACTGAGTTGACAACAATCACTTTGAAATACTTTCTGAGGCCAGTGGCTGAGTGAGCCTTAAAAGTCGAGTAGTTAAACATAATCAAGAGCCCTGATTAATGCTGACCTTTATGGGAGGATGGCAATAAAGAAAGTATAATCCTAAAGGACAAGTGCAGATTATTAGATTGATAGAAGGAATGTGATTGAAGCAATGTAGAGTTATAGATAGATGAGGGCAAACAATTGCCCATGCTTCAAGAAGTAGTGTCCCTAAGGTGAAGTATGGTTGCAGCACCATCATATCATGGGAATGCATATCATCAGCAGGAATTGGGCAGTTCATTTAAGTTCAGGAAACAATGACTGTAGCACAGCATTGGGAAAACAGCAAGCTAATACAGACTGTCCAAAAATATTTTTTTTCTTTTACTGCTGTGTAAGAAACATTAACTGCTTACAAGCTACTAAGGGTTAAAAGCTGACAAAGCTGTTTTGCAATAACAGAAGGTTATTCATATAGGTGTCTGTCATAAGACAGGGTGCAGTAAGCTGACCTTGGACAATTTTCTCTTTAGGAACGTGTCTGTTAGACACAGGAAAAATGACATTTCCTTCTTTAGGACCCATTTAAAACATACACAAAACAGAAACTGATGGCCGATTTGCGCAATATACAGTAAGATCAAATGCTTAGATAAATGATATTATTCTTTTTGATAAGTAAGGTGAAGAGGAGGGAGGAAAAAAATATAAAGTCGACCGAAAAGGGGAATCTGCGCTCTTCTGCCTTGCAAAGCATGAATCCATGTACTCATCTGTGACTGAATAAAAGCTGATTGATTGAACTATTCCCGTCTTCCTCGGAGGTTTCTTCCACACTACCAAAGATAAATAAAGGTGAAGTTTGTTAGGAACAGTAAAGGTGAACTAACTATTCAGACAGTGAAATAGTAAATGCTCCAAACTATTATTCTTGTGAAGTCTAGATGTGTGAAGAGGTCAATAACATCCTAACATTAACAGGGACTACCAAGGATATTTGAAAATTGAAGAGGGAGATGTAGTGCATAAATTGCAGGCTGGACCAGATGACTTTTTTTAGAATATTTAAAGAGGTTACTGAGTACATATATATTGTATACAATTTAATCATTTTTCAGAAATCACTGAATACAGAGGAAATTCCAAAGGATTTTAAACCAGCAAGTATTATCCCATTACAGTAAATCTCTTACATATGAACTTTCAAGTTACGAACTTTCAAAGATGTAAACGTGCATGTCCAGTAAATTTAAAAATTATTTAAATAAGTGAAAAATTAAACATTATACCATAACTTCAAATTTCAAGGCAGTGCATAAGTTAGTTTGTGTGTCTGCTGCTAGGCGGAGCGCAAAACCAACGCTATTACTGCTTACATTCTCAGTCACATGCATGCATCCTTTACAAGTGGTTGTTATTTTGGCTGTATCTCTCTTTATGTCGAGTTAATACGCTTTATTTTAATCCCAAGATGTCTGGAAGTAAGTGTAAAAGCAGTGGTGATGTACTTCTAAGAAGTGCCAGTCGATAACAATGGACACAAAAGTGAAAATAATCGAAAGAGTTGAAAGAGGCAAAAACTTGGTTGACATTGCTCGTTTGTATAACATGAACTGTAAATTCATCTGCACGATTCTAAAGAACAAGGACAAGATCATGGAAAATATTTTTGTTACGTAGGCAAGCTCACTAGCCATAAGCAAGTCTACCGAGATCAGCTGACTGAAAACATGAAAAAATACAAAAATACTGTACATAAATAATATGTGGGTCACAGACTTGCACAAGAGAGAAGGTGAGTCCAGATTTTTAAAAAATACCAGCTTTATAGTAATCTCAATGTTATCCAGCAATTCCTGCCTGCGTTAATAGAGTTTCAGGGCAGAGCGCAGTTGGGGGATAGTCGGGGTCTCAAAAATCTCAAATTAAAAATATTAACTTTTCAAAGCTGTTTGTACTGTGCGTACAGTATAAATATGTTTTTGGTATTTGTTGAGGAGAGAGTGTTGTTAGGTCTGCATACATAATCTCGTTCGCTAGAAGTAAGCGAGTCTACTATGCCGAGATTAGCTGATGGAAAACAATCGAAATAAAAAATATAGCTTTCAGTTTGTTGTTAAAATGCACTAGAAATCTATAACAAAAAATACAAATTAACTTTTAAAAGCACTTTCTTCTATACAATTAGCTATACATGTAAATGTTTTCTATAGGGGTTGGGGGTTACATTGTGTTTGTTGGGTGTATTACAAAAAGACATAGCAGTGCTAGTGGAAGTCCAGAGAAGATAAACTAAGCTGGGTCCTGTAATGTGGAGTATGTTCTATGAAGAGAAATTCAATTTGCTGAACCATTTCCATTTACGCAAATGAAGAAGGAAGTAGTATGGTGGATCCCAGAGTTTACATTACATTAAGTTCTTCAACACCATTGAGACACAGATGTGAGTACTGTGGTGCTCAGGATGTATGTAGCTTTGGCATCTCCCTGTTCCTTTGTCAGCGATAGTTAAGATATCAAGATGATTGTGTACAATTGGTTCACAAACAGACAAGATAGGTGAAAAGTATTTAGTGCATTTTATTCCACACAGGCATTGTCCAAATAAATATGTGCAGTGCAGTACATTAATAGTAGTATAAATGATTCACAATAACTAGTGCTCATTATGGGATTTAAAACCACATTCTTCCATTAAAGGGCTTTTGTCCCAGCCACCTCACCTGCTTTCTGCTGGGATGCCCAAAGCCTGGCTCCATTGCCCCACACCATTTTTTGGCATTGTTTCTATTACTCACCGCAGGGCCTCCTCCTGCCCACCTTACCTACTGTCAGCTGCATCAGCTCACACTCGTGATTGAACTCTTAATCTTAATTTTTCTTCCTTTACTTCTTTCACAAGAGATGTGAGTGGGTGGAGCTCTGTGAGAAACTGGGAATGAGTGCAGGAGAGTTTGAAAGTTTGTGATTTTTCCATTTTTTTTTTCCTGCTATTTTGTTCTTAATTGTTATCCTACTTTTCCATGTGCTTATAATACTTTTCTATAAAAGCTGCTATTATTGTTATTAGCCGATGTAAATTTACAGTACTTGTAAAAGTTAGCACTGAAGGGATAAAAGGAAACATACAAATGCAGCTCAGTCATTTCTTGTTGGTGTCTTGTTGAGCAAATGACTTTGAACAATTTTTTTTTTTATTGAAGAATCCAAGAATAAAACTTCATAAAAAAAATTGTTCAAATTCAGTTTTATTCAATAATCCAAAATCCTTTTCTTAATAGACGGTGGTTCCTTCCCTATTGGAAATATTGCAGATATTTACCGAAGTGTGCTGAGAAATTGGCAACAGCTGAACTGTCCTATTGAGGAAATTCTTTAAAGTTATATTGGACTTTAGAATTGCCGGTCATCTCTAACATGGTAGTAGAGCCAATATCTCTGAGACAGTGTCTGATCAATGCTGGTATTTTACAAATAAGACATATGATTCAACTGCAGCTACTTAGTTGGCTGAGCACAGAGAAGGTGGCTGCAGCTTTAGTTCTGGGCTCTTTGCGCACAGCAGAAAGGTTTTTGTGACAGATTTTTTTGAATATGCCTTCATCAGCTAAGGGCTTGTTGCAAGACTGTCTCAAAGCTGCCGATTATTCAGAGCCCTTGTCTGCTTTTCAAATTTATTACTTAGTGCCAGAGAGAACATAATGGGGGATGGGGTAACTGCAGGACAATGAGAAAGACTTAACATCTTCTGTTTGATTCTGCAGAAGGGAAGGCACTATATGAAGTGTGTATCCTGGTTCAATACCAGTCCCAAATATGCAGATACCCTGATACACCCTGGCGGGATAAACTGAGAGGTGAAGAGTGTGTAGTTCCCATTTGGGACAGTCTTTACAGACCACCATTGAATACGAGAACTGGTGATCTGCAATGGAGAGTTGTACATGGGATTGTAAAACTTAATTCTTTTTTGTCTTTAATTAAACCAACATCTCAGAAATGTGTCTTTTTTTCCACTGTTTTCTTTATTATTTTACAACTCAACCTTTTATCTGCATTGGTTGTGTTTTTAGTATTTTGGGTGTTTGTTTTAAAGATCAGATTTTTATCTTTGGTATCACTAACATTAAAGCAAAAAAGAATGTTAGCAGACTAGCATTTTTTCTTTTATTATGCCAAGCTAAGCTTGCCATTTATGTCACTAGGAATGAAAAGATTAAGAGTGAAGTAGAGTCTGACTTGGTGGGTTTCTTTAGGACACAATTAAAATGAAGTTTTTTTTATTTAGATTACAAGTTTTATAAGATGACCCACAACTTGGAAACCTTTATAGAATAATTTTGTACAACAAATTTAATTTGTAAAATTGATAATGAGGATTGAGTTTTCCTATTGTGAATTAATTACTGTGAAACTTTGACATATGATATCGGTCTGCTGAACATCCGCTCACTAATGAGCAAGGGGCCTCTCATCCAGGATCTCCTCACTGATTGTAAGTTTGACTTTTTCTGTCTAACTGAGGCATGGCAACAACCTCATGACTTTTCTCAATTTAATGAATCCACTCCCCCGGGGTTTATGTACATCTCTCAACCCCGTGGCTCTGGCTGGGGAGGAGGTCTTGTGTTAATGTATCGTGAAAAATGGAAAGTCTTGCCATTGTCTGTTCCTGCCTTCAGTTCTTTTGAATCTCTTGTGTGTCAATTAAATGGACCTATTCCTACTATTATTGCAACTGTTTACTGGCCCCCTAAACCAAATAATGACTTTCTGAATGACTTTGCTGTTTTCCTTACAAACTTATCTACTGTTTGATCTATGTGGCTATTCAACTTCACTCTCATTTATCTCCAAATAATCTGTATGAACAGTTCCAGCCTAGTTTTCGTCCCCTCCACAGTACAGAAACGTCACTTATAAAAAAATACTAAAGACCTCCTTATGGCAGCTGATTCTGGTTTAATTACTATTCTCATCCTCCTTGATCTGAGTGTAGCCTTTGACACTATTTGTCGCACTACTCTTCCTAATAGATTATCTTCGATTGGCTCTATCTTACTAACAAACCTACTGCTTCCTTTCCACCCTCCTCACTTATTGATTGCTTAGCAGAAATCAAATCCTGGTTTTCTTCAAATTTACTTAAATAGTGACAAAACTGAGGTTCTCCTCATTGGTACAAAATCAACATTATCCAAAACTGATCATTTTTCATTTGTTATTGATAATTCCTCTGTCTCCCCTTCCCCACAAGTTAAGAGTCTGGGTGTCATCCTTGACAGTACTTTATCCTTTCAGTCCCACATCAATAACATCTCCCAGTCTGCATATTTCCACTTGCGTAACATTAATCGTATTCGCCCCTCCCTCACTCCCCACACCACTGCTACCCTTGTTCATAGCCTTGTCAATTCTCGTCTGGATTATTGCAATTCCCTTTTCTTTGGTCTTTCTCGCAAATCTCTTTATAAGCTTCAACTGGTCCAGAATTCAGCTGCCCGCATCTTTACTAGAACCCCCTCTATTCACCATATCACTCCTGTTTTGCAGCAGCTTCATTGGCTTCCAGTTCAGTTCTGAATTCAACTAAAAATTCTCCTAACTTTTAAGGCTCATCCACAGCCTTGCCCCTCCATATCTGTCTGACCTCCTCCATGTTGCCATTCCATCCCGTACCCTTAGATCCTCCTCCTCCATCCACTTGACTGTCCCCTATGTCCGTCTTACCACGATGGGGAGAAGAGCATTCAGTTGCTGTGCTCCCCAGCTTTGGAACTCACTACTATCTAAGCTTAGAAATATTGAATCATTTTCACTTTTAAAATCTAAACTTAAAACTCATTTGTTTAAGACTGCTTTTTCTCTTTGATTACAATTGCTCTGTCTGATTTTAACTTTTGTGTTTTAATTTTGTTTATAATCTGTGTTTTGTCTATTTTTCTGTGTCCTTAAGTGTTTAGAAAGGTGCCTACAAATAAATAAGATGTTCTCTTTTTTTGATGTTTTAATACTTTCTGTATTGGTAATGTTTAATAATATATAAAAGTCAATGTATGTGTGTGTGTGTATATATGTATGTTCCAGCATCACTTCCGAATGGCTGGAGCGATTTTCATGAAACTTGGTACACATGTGAAATCAACCCTATCCCACCCTTTCTGGGTAGGGTGGGGGTGATCTTGTGGTCTTGTATGCATATTATCATCCAGTTGATACTTGGAAAGACCACTAGAGGGCGAACTAGAGGTGACTGCCAGCATTCTTTGTTTGAGCACCACTGTGCCGGCCTGTTGCTTTTGAAATTAAATAGAGTTGGCATCCCAACTATTTTTGGGACTCATAGTCTTTGTCACTTTAACTACCATATATATGTATGTATGTATGTGTGTGTGTGTGTGT
>JANRMT010062796.1:8086219-8103388 GCA_026402145.1 Polypterus bichir lapradei | reverse complement strand
CGTTTCTGGTGTGCTCTGTAAAAGCAACTGACAGTTTTATCATGAAAAATCCGTAGTATTATTTGTTTGTCGTTTAATGTTTGTTTTTGTTAACTATATTTTCATCTTGCATTGTTCTTATTGTAACAATGTTGTAGTAGCAATACAATTAAATCAACCTCATAATAATATTAATTTAATTTACTTTTTTACGTCATCAAAAATTCTGCATATAAAAACTTACTACTGCACCACAAAACAAAAATTAATATGTCAAAAAACCTTAAAGGCTTCGCTTTTCCCATCCTTCTAACACTACTTTAATTAAAATATAATCACGGAATACGTTCAAAATAGGCTATCTATTATATATAAGATAAGTAAGCAATTTTATTTTTATCTACCATAAGCATCCTATATTTTATTTTGTGGATTTATCGGCTGTCTTTGCAATTTTTGTTTATTCATTAATGAACTAAATGTCATTTGTTTCGTAACATTGTAGCTAACGTGTTTGTGTTACAATTTTTTCATATAAAAAGAAATAGGATTTTTTTTTTAATACGTTCATAATCAAAAAACTAATTTAATTAACTTATCAAAATCAAAGGTAAAGTATAGACCAAATATAGCTATGATATTTAACTTATATTTATTTATATAGGTAAAATGTTTAACCCTTTAATTGATTGTAAAACAATTTGAATTGGAAGAGACTAATTGGAGATTCGGTCTTGTATGGCTGTTATCATCCACTTGACGTTTGGACAATCATTGAAAATTGATGGAATCAATTTGGACACAGCCTGTTACTCACATGGACAACTTTATATGGCATTTTCAAGGGTAGGAAATCCTATGACCCCTTATATATTGGCTAAAGATTGAAAAACTAAAAACATTGTGTATAACAAGGCACTCTAGAAAACAATACAAGCACATTACTGAGTCTTCATTGTTTGTTAATTTATTTTTAAAGTTGTGTTTTTTTTTTTAAATTATATTTTTTTCAAACAATTAAAAAAAAAAAATCCAAAAAAGAGCACTTTATTTTCCTCCCAGGCAATGCTTGGTATTTCAGCTAGTGTTTAATAAAAGGTACATTATATTTAAAACTTCTTTCTTTCTTTCTTTTTCTCTCTCTGTCCCTCTCCCTCCCCCTCCCTCTGGGGCAGGTGCCATGCTTAATGACCCACAAAGTATCAATTACGAACAGCTGAACTGATTGCGGTTGCACATTACAGTTACTAGCAGTTAGCTAGTTTTCCCAAAAGCACGCCTTTTGCCTTGCCTTTCCCATTTGTTTGACTACTGTTTTGACAAAATTGCAAAATAACAGCCTAAAATCTCACTATTCAGTTCATTTGTAACTAAAAGATCAGCACTGCACATGTTCTATTCTGAACAGGTGTATTAATACAGTTGATTTGAATGAAATAAATGAGAACGTTTCAAGATAATGAAATAAACAGGTGATCGATGGGTTGATAGTCAGTGGAACATAATACTGTATGTTGCTGTGATTACTTTGAACACTGTAACTGAAAGATGCAGCTTTACATTTGTCAACTTTCTAAACTCCACTTGACAATCCTTCACATCTACCTGTACAGTAGTCATTTTTCAAAATGAAATGAAAAAATTACAGGTAGGCTGATAAAGTAATTTTCATCTTCTCTATGAAATAATGTTTCTGTCCATGATCCCAAAAAACAGAAAAATTCAGTTAAATAAATCTCCTGTTTCACTGAAACAGAAACCTTTAATTGAAATGTAATTTGGTGTTCTCAAAATTTGAATGTATAGTATGACTACATATTAAAACAAAATGCCTCGGGTCTGTCTTTTTTTTTTTTTTCCATTTTATGAGCTTGTGAGTTTGCAGTCAAAAAACAGAAATACCAGCAGCAACTGAATATTTTTAAAAATATCTTAAATTAATTTGCAAGGTACTATCATTAGAGTGCAGGGGCTCCCAAGCTTTTTTTAATACATGGAGCCCCAAAATGTTTTTCAAACCTGTTAGGGGTCACCAGTTATATACCCCCACTCACAGTAGGAGCAATGTAAAATTCAGTCTTGGACTTGAAGTGCAGAAAACTGTGGATACTCGGGTTTAGCCACTGTATAACCAATGGTTTTGTATGAAATATGCAGCATAGACCTACTCCTGTGCAGACGCAATTGAAGAACATTTTGAATTATGTCTTTTTAAATCTATGGAAGGTTAAGAAAATATTTAAAATTAGAATTTTATTTAAGAACATTATCTTCTACAAGACTGCTGTGGCCTCAAACAAGACCCCTAGCATTGTACTAGGGACCACAGACCCCCAATTTGAAATCGCTGCACTAATGTATGTAATGATTAAACTAAAAAGTGTCCCATCTTTTCTCTTCCCATGCTAGCATTCAGACAGGCAGTTGACATCTACTTTGCCTAGGTGGATAGATTGACCATTTATCATAAATAAGAAAAAGGATCAGACATTTTAAAATGCTACAGATAGTGTCTTAGGTGTGGACTCAAAATCAGTCTACCCATTTTCTAAACATACCTATTCCATTACGTGGCAAAGTATGACACAATGCAGGAACCCACTTTTGATAAGGTGGCAGGCCTTTGTAACATGCATGCATGAATAAACATTCAAACTAACATGGAGCCAGAGTCATTGGTTAAAGTAACATGAACATTTTGACGTACTGGAGGAAATAATACCTGATTTTTCTGGGTTTTGTGAAGAAGGATTTGCAGGAATATTTACTGATATTTTCGGAATTCAGTATTGAAGGTTTATGATATGTCCATAACCAGTGGAAGTTTTACACCATACACCAGGCATGTCAAACTCGCTACCATTGGTGGACCGCTTCAACTGCCATACGTGCGTCAGTGAGCCACACAGTAACAAATACTATTATACTATTATACAAAGTTACTGTAGCTTTCTTTCCAGTACTGAAAACTTAAAAAAATGTAACACTTAAAGTTTAAAGAAAAGCAATTTAATTCCATACAATCTCCATACAACAGCATACAATTAGAGTCTTAGCCTCTTAGCTAGGTCCTTATATAGGAGTCTTACAGACTGAGATCTATTTCTTTTGTCCTGACACTTGTCATCTCTTGTTAGTAACCAATTTGTCAATATCAGGCTTGAAATCTTGTGCAGCTGCATCTTTTATGAGGGATGAAAGGTGCGCGACAGTAAGTCTTGAGCGATGTGGAGTTTGGTAGCTTTCATTAATGAAAACAGTTGCTCACAAAGGTAAGTGCTTCCAATCATAGACAGTACTCTCGATGCCAACTTACGAATCTACACGTACGAGGGTGGCAGGTAAGCATACAAGCCTGGCACACCAACTTCGTTGTATTTTGCCTTCAGAATAGAATTTGACTGCAGTTCAGTCAATTCCATTTAGATATTCTCAGGCGCATTCTCAGTGTTGTAAGACTATGGTGACGTAAACAGCGCAAGGTCCTATTCGTGTAAACTGAAATCACGAAAACGCTCACTGAATTCATTGCTCAGTAATTCAAGTTGGAAAACAAATCCTCCAAAAAAGTTTACTTTACTAAGTTTACTTCAAAGTTTATATTGTAAAATAAGCCAATATGCAAAAAGCCCCCTAACCTACACTTATTTTACAAACTCAAAATCACAAAAGTTTGTTAATCAACAACTCACCAACTTCTCGTGTCCACTTCAGATATTCAGCTGTAGTCCACACTAACTGTTCATTACAATACTAGCACAAAATTACATAAAACTAGGCAAAAAAACTTGAAAATATGCAAGCTATTACTGCTTGTGATGGTCAATTCTGCCCAGTGGCCAGTCTCAGCAACCCAGCCAGTAGTGTAGCCTGCCAGGCTGCTGCAGCCTAGCACTTCAGTTGCAATGTCGAGGCTCATTAACTCTGGTCAAGGCGCGGGGTGTGTGGAGGATGTGTCATGCCTAGGGTATCAAGGAGCTGACGCCGCAGCTGCAACTATACTAGCAGATGACGCGTCCAGTACCGTAATGCCATGGGAAAACGTGCTTTTGTCAGAAGGCGGAAGTAAGAAAAGTCAATAAGTAATGCCGAAGATACAGAATGATTCAATCACAAACAATATTAATCATTTTGTACAAGTTTAGTGCTAACTGGGATCTGTCATGCGGGCCGCACAGATTTCTGTTGCGGGCCGCAAGTTTGACATGCCTGCCCTACACTATGGCTTGATTGTAATATGGTACTGAAATATTAATGGCATACACTATACTAACAATGTATGTTTTGTTACATACAAAAACACTACAAGGTTATTCTCCTAAATTGCTGATTTTTATTTTTTAAGGACTTTGTTTAGAAAACTTTGTGAGTGAAGATCTAGGCAACACAAGCCTGCATGTGCTTCAAGGAGAAGTAAATGTGGAGACTGTAATGGAAAAAAAGAACTATACACTTAAAAAGGATGAAAAAATGCAGGTAAAACAGTGACACCAGTACACAAATGCCAAAATGTTTTTTCAACCTTGTAAAGTGAATTAACTTGTCAAAGGGCAGAAAATGCATGTCTTCATATTAGATACAAATCACCAAAAATGTCATTCTGGTCTTTGATCTCCATACTTAAATACACATATTAATAAAACTATTACGAAGTAAAGTTCATTCATCATTCACAATAATGAGACACACTATCATTCAGATGTCTGGTCTAGTATATTTGTCTCATCCACGGTAAATGTGGTTAAGTTACAACATATCTGGTGAAACTTGACGGTGACTCTTGGAAATTCATGGGAATTGAAACAGAACTGAGAAATGACCATTTGGGTTTCAGAGTACAGTAATCCCTCCTCCATCGCGGGGGTTGCGTTCCAGACCCCCCCCGCGATAGGTGAAAATCCGCGAAGTAGAAACCATATGTTTGTATGGTTATTTTTATATATTTTAAGCCCTTATAAACTCTCCCGCACTGTTTATAAATATTCCCCGCAGCGTTATACAGCATAATCCCTTTGTATTCTCTTAGATATTAGGTAAGATTCATTGAAATTATGTATATAAACACACACTGTTTATATACAGTAAAACCTAAATATTATTTTAAAGATATTGAGTGTCTCCGATATCACATATGTTACAGCCATTACGATAGACAGGTCACCAGCAATAAATACGTACATTGCAAGAAAAATAGTATACAGTAAATGTATTAATTATTTATGGTTACTCACCAACAATGACACGATGACTTGTCCGATAACAATGAGTTTAATTTTACTGCACAACAAAGGAGAGCGTTAAGCCCTTGTAAAGGAGCCACTTCAGGCGATTGTGTAGCACTGCCGTTGTTCTTCTTCTGGCAGTCTTCAATCCAAATCCCTAAAGCAGATTCCATCCAGACTACTGCCTTATTACATCCACTTACAACTCGTTATGCACCCTGGTTAAAAGGACGCTGCAGCCGTAGATCTTATATTCCTTTCCTACTTTTTAAATAAAAAGAATCGTAGCCTTCAACAAATCCAAAACGTTTACCTTTTCGGCAATCGTTAACATCTTCTTCTTGCGCTTGGGCACGGCACCTGAAGCAGTAGCAGATTGTTTTGGAGCCATAATGAAGGGCTTGACTATGCACAAAGATAAACACTAAAGAGCACAACTCTTTACACAGCGAAGCACGTTGATGCTGAATGAGCGAGATGAAACTTCCTGGTTAACACTGCATAGCTCCTGCGTGCTCTGATTGGTTAGCTTCTCAGCCATCCGCCAATAGCGTCCCTTGTATGAAATCAACTGGGCAAACCAACTGAGGAAGCATATACAGGAAGTAAAAAGACACATTGTCCGCAGAACCCGCGAAGCAGCGAAAAATCCGCGTTATATTTAGCATTTATTTAGTTATGCTTTCATATAAAATCTGCGATAGAGTGAAGCCGCGAAAGTCGAAGCGCGATATAGCGAGGGATTACTGTATACTTGACTTTGACTTTGTTCATACGCATCCTTGACGTGGTGATGTAGTTTACATTTTGGTGTGTTTTACATGATTTTTTTCCTATTATTAAAATGTGACAATTTTTTATAATAATTGGACAACTAATGAATCATTGTACAGTAACTGTCTGTTTCTGTAGCAGATCAGGACAGTGTGGAATAAAATTATTTGTTTTCCACTAGCAAGTTTTCTGATGGTTTTTATAGGTGTTAATTGCATTGAGAATGTGCAGTGAGACCTGTAGAGAGCTATGACTTTCTTTGCTTGTTTACTGGTTAGTTCAGTTTAATCTGTGTAAAATGATTACATGCTGAAAAGGAAATGTTATAAGGCAAAAAAAGTTTACATTTTGTAAAAGATAAAAAGAGTTAATTCCCTGTGATCCCAAGATTGGATTAAAAAGATTTGGAAAGTTAAAGGATGAAAATCAATTAATACATTTAATGCTTACACAGGTGCACAGTATAATTTATAGTGCATTGTCTATAATGTCTGAAATGTTTTGCTATTCATTTTTGAGTTTTCAGTTTCTTGGATTTGTGTGTTAATAATTTTAATGCATAATGAAAAAAAAAAACTTTGTATGTCTGTCTCATATTTTTGGTTATGCAGCAACTTTCTGAATTTTTGTGATTGCGTATAGAAATATTGCAAATGATGGTTTTATCTAAGTGAATTTCTTGCAGCTTCCAGCAGGGGAATACCACAAGGTATACACAATATCCCAGGAGCCTTCCTGTTACATGTACATATATGTCAACACAACTGATGTAGCTGTGGAGAAGAAAGTGGCAAAGCTGTTTGAACTACAGGAGCAAGTAAGAAATGGAACAGGTAAGAGAAAATGATTGAAACGAATATTTTATGCTGTCCTCTGGGCTTTTGACTTTGGGGGGGAAAAAAGAGTTTTCTTCTTTCAGAGTATCGGCATCATTTTAGTAGTGCTTTTTGGGGGAATCTTAGTCATTTCTTACTTTTATACATAGCCCTTGCAATACAAGTGCTAAGGTTACAGCATATAAAAATTGTTGCCTTTGCATATATTAAGGATATACTGTAATTTTACATTTTTTCCCATCAAAATGAATCCCACATTAGTGTAAAACTGGTAATTAATAAAGTAGTCATTTCTTATAACTTTATAACGGGATTAATGGAAGTTGGTTTTATTTGGTAAGCACTGTTGACCATCATCCTATTTAGTCTAGTGAATAGCAGTGCAATTTAACCTTGTTTTGCTTGTGATTAATCAAACACATTACCAACAGTCATTAATCAATTATTGTTGCTTTTAGTTCTGTTGTTCTGATTTCTGTCAGATGCTGGGACAAGTTGGTTAGTTACAACCCAGCTTTAAAAATTGCAGTCAAACAAAGGCAATAGTATAGATCGTTAATAGGGTTATAACAGCTGTAGATCCAAGAGTAGAAGTGTGGTCAATAGCTGCTTCAGTCCCAACATATTTAGACAAGCTAGAGACACCTGTCAGATTTATCTGAGAGCTACCTTTGTTAGTGCTGTGTTATGTCACCAACAAGAACCTCATATATTTGGTCTGTTTTAGACCTTTGTTGTTAGGCCTCCTTGATCCGCCACCTTATCGTGGTGGAGGGGTTTGCGTGTCCCAATGATCCTAGGAGCTCTGTTGTCCGGGGCTTTATGCCCCTGGTAGGGTCACCCAAGGCAAACTGGTCCTAGGTGAGGGATGAGACAAAGAGCGGTTCAGTAGACCACCTATGATGAATAAAAAATTTGGACGGCATTTTCCCTCGCCTGGACACGGGTCACCGGGGTCCCCCTCTGGAGCCAGGCCTGGAGGTGGGGCTCAATGGCGAGCGCCTGGTGGCCAGGCCTGCACCCATGGGGCTCGGCTGGGCACAGCCCGAAGAGGCAACGTGGGTCCTCCTTCCCACAAGCTCACCACCTATGGGAGGGGCCAAGGAGGTCAGGTGCAGTGTGAGTTGGGTGGTGGCCGAAGGCGGGGACCTTGGCGGTCCAATCCTCGGCTACAGAAGCTGACTCTTGGGACGTGGAATGTCACCTCTCTGAAGGGGAAGGAGCCTGAGCTAGTGCGCAAGGTCGAGTGGTTCCAGCTAGATATAGTCGGGCTCACCCTGACGCACAGCTTGGACTCTGGAACCAATCTCCTTGAGAGGGGCTGGACTCTTTCTACCACTCTGGAGTTGCCCCCGGTGAGAGGCACCGAGCGGGTGTGGGCATACTTATTGCCCCCCAACTTGGAGCCTGTACATTGGGGTTTACCCTGGTGGACGAGAGGGTAGCCTCCCTCCGCCTTCGGGTGGGGGACGGGTCCTAACTGTTGTTTGTGCATATGCGCCGAACAGCAGTCTGGAATACCTACCCGTTTTGGAGTCCCTGGAGGGGGTGCTAGAGGGCATACCTTCTGGGGACTCCCTCGTACTGCTGGGAGACTTCAATGCTCACGTGGGCAATGACAGTGAGACCTGGAAGGGCGTGATTGGGAGGAATGGCCCCCCCGATCTGAACCCGAGCGGTGTTTTGATATTGGACTTCTGTGCTCGTCACGGATTGTCCATAATGAACACCATGTTCAAGCATGGGATGTTCATATGTGCACATGGCACCAGGACACCCTAGGCCTCAGTTCGATGATCGACTTTGTGGTCGTGTCGTCGGACTTGTGGCCACATGTCTTGGACACTTAGCTGAAGAGAGGGGCGGACCTGGTGGTGAGTTGGCTTCGATGGTGGAGGAGGATGCCGGTCAGGCCCGGTAGGCCCAAACGTGTTGTGCAGGTCTGCTGGGAACGTTTGGCAGAGTCCCCTGTCAGAAGTAGCTTCAACTCCAACCTCCAGCAGAACTTCGACCATGTCCCTAAGGAAGGTGGGGGACATTGAGTCTGAATGGGCCATGTTCCGGGCCTCTATTGTTGAGGCGGCTGACCAGAGCTGTGGCCGTAAGGTGGTCAGTGCCTGTCGTGGCGGCAATCCCCGAACCCGTTGGTGGACACCGGCGGTGAGGGATGCCGTCAAGCTGGAGAAAGAGTCCTACCGGACCCTTTTGTTCTGTGAGACTCTGGAGGCAGCTAATAGGTACCAACAGGCCAAGCGGCTTTGGTGGTTGCTGAGACAAAAACTTGGGCATGGGAGGAGTTTGGGGAGGCCATGGAGAACGACTTTCGGACAGCTTCAAGGAGATTCTGGTCCGCCGTCCAGCGTCTCGGGAGGGGGGAAGCAGTGCAGTGTCAACGGCGTATATGGTGGGGATGGTGCGCTGCTGACCTTGACTCGGGACGTTGTGGGTCGGTGGGAGGAGTACTTCTAAGAACTCCTGAATCCCACCAACATGCCTTCCAATGAGGAAGCAGAGGGCTTTCCCATCTCTGGGACTGAGGTCACCGAGGTGGTCAAAAGACTTATTGGTGGTAAGGCCCCGGGGGAGGATGAGATACGCCCGGAGTTCCTCAAGGCTCTGGATGTTGTAGGACTGTCTTGGTTGACACGTCTCTGCAACATCGCATGGACATCAGGGACAGTGCCTCTGGATTGGCAGACCGGGGTGGTGGTCCCCCTCTTTAAGAAGGGGGACAGGAGGGTGTGTTCCAACTACAGAGGGATCACACTCCTCAGCCTCCCCGGAAAAGTCTATTCAGGGGTTCTGGAGAGGAGGGTCCGTCTGATAGTCGAACCTCAGATTCAGGAGGAACAGTGCGGTTTTTGTCCTGGTCGCGGAACAGTGGACCAGCTCTACACCCTTAGCAGAGTCCTGGAGGGTGCATGGGAGTTTGCCTAACCAGTCTACATGTGTTTTGTGGACATGGAAAAGGCGTTCGACCATGTCCCTCGGGGAATCCTGTGGGGGGTGCTCCGGGAGTATGGGGTACCAGACCCCCTGATAAGGGCTGTTCGGTCACTGTACAGCCAGTGTCAGAGCTTTGTCCGCATTGCCGGCAGTAAATCGAACCCATTTCCAGTGAGAGCTGGACTCCGCCAGGGCTGCCCTTTGTCACCGATTCTGTTCATAACTTTTATGGAAAGAATTTCTAGGCGCAGACAGGGTGTTGAGAGGGTCCGGTTTGGTGGACTCAGGATTGGGTCACTGCTTTTTGCAGATGATGATGTCCTGTTTGCTTCATCAGGCCGTGATCTTCAGCTCTTTCTGAATCGGTTTGCAGCTGAGTGTGAAGCGGCTGGGATGGGAATCAGCACCTCCAAATCCGAGACCATGGTCCTCAGCCGGAAAAGGGTGGAGTGCCCTCTCAGGGTTGGAGGCGAGATCCTGCCCCAAGTGGATGAGTTCAAGTATCTCGGGGTCTTGTTCACAAGTGAGGGAAGAATGGAGCGTGAGATCAACAGACGGATCAGTGCGGCATCCGCAGTGATGCGGACTCTGCATCGGTCTGTTGTGGTGAAAAAGTAGCTGAGCCAAAAGGCAAAGCTCTCAATTTACCAGTCGATCTACGTTCCTACCCTCACCTGTGGTCATGAGCTATGGGTAGTCACCAAAAGAACGAGATCGCGAATACAAGCGGTTGAAATGAGTTTCTTCCGCAGGGTGTCTGGGCTTTCCCTTAAAGATAGGGTGAGAAGCTCAGTCATCCAGTAGGGGTTCAGAGTAGAGCCGCTGCTCCTCCACATTGAGAGAAGTCAGATGAGGTGGCTCGGGCATCTGATCAGGATGGACACCTCCCTGGTGAGGTGTTCTGGGCACGTGCAACCGGGAGGAGCCCCCGGGGAAGACCCAGGACACGCTGGAGGGACTATGTCTCCTGGCTGGCCTGAGAATGCCTTGGGATTCTCCCGGGGAGAGGGAAGTCTGGGCCTCTCTGCTCAAGCTGCTGCGCCCGCGACCCGACCTAAGCGGAAGAAGATGGATGGATGGGTGAAATTCAGCCTTAGATGTAGTAAAACTGAACCTACAAAATATTTAAACTATAAACAATGAAGTTTTGAGAGAGAATTGATGATTCTGGGGAATAATTAACATGGAACATTTGAATAATCAAAAAACAAACTATCGTCAACATTTTTTTTTTTTTATTTAACATCACTGTAAAGAACATATTAGAGTTTAATACGTTTTTACCCAAAATAAATTAAGTTAATGGTCTCCTTGGCAGTGTCATGCATTTCAAATAGAAATGTATAGAATTCTCCAAAGTTTTTAACTTTTATTGAACTAACTAGCAGAATACCCACGCTTCGCAGCGGAGAAGTAGTGTGTTAAAGAAGGTATGAAAAAGAAAAGGAAAAATTTTAAAAATAACGTAACATGATTGTTAATGTAATTGTTATATATATATATAGCAAAATACATATCTATATACATATCTACATATACATATATATATATATATGCATACCTATCTACATCATATATACACACACATATACATACATACATACACAGACACACACATATATATAATTTGTGTGTGTGTGTGTATACACATACATACAAACATACACACAGGTATATATAAATATATGTGTATATATATATGTATGTGTCTATATGTGTGTGTGTATAGTTTTGATTACTGAGTGCAAGGGAAAAATAAAATGTAGTCTATAAGTTATTAAACAGTAAAACATTAACGTTTTAAGAAGTAAAGGTACATTGAGCACTACTGGAGTGGTTGCGGGTAAACTACATTTTAAAGACGGTGTAACAGAACAGGTAAGTAGTACTAACAGCAGCTAAAATGTATATGGATCATCTCTCGGTAGTAGATCCCTTTTGAAAGGCGCTACACGACGACTGTGGTATAGAAATTACATTTTCTATGTGAAAGTCCAAATTTCTGCCTCTGGTAATGTGCCTTACCAGCAATTAAAGAAAATTACTTTTGTGTCCTCTGCAGTGTTAAGAGAGAAAGGCTTTGGTTTGGGATAAAAGGAAAAAAGGTGTAAAGAAAGGAAAGTTGTCTTTTTCTTTTATATAGTATAGAGAGATGTGTTCGGTGATGATATGAGCGCCTTTTGGGGACAGTCGCGGTGGGTCTTGTGCAGACTGGTAAAACGTCCGAGCTATTAATCGGCTGTGATGGCACTGTCAGTCCTTCACTCCTGTGCGTGTCTTCATAATCCGAGCTGACGACCTCATAATCGTATACGTGCAAAATAAAGTGCGAAGCGCCTTAATATTATTTTGCCGCGGTGTAGAAAAGGGGTCCCGTGTTTGCACTTGTCTGGGCTATAGCTCAGGGGGAGGATGAAAAAAACTCACTTTGAGTTAAGGCAGAAGCGCAGTCAGCGTCTCAAAGGCCGGCACAGCTATGCGCACGCGCTGGCTGCTCGACTTTTGCTGAGCAGGAGACGCCAGTTTTTGCTGACACGTTCACATGATCAAAAGTCTCCGCGCTCTTTGGAGGTCATTCATATACAAAATACCCGCGCCTGGCAGCGGAGAAGTAGTGGGTTAAAGAAGTAATGAAAAAGAAAAGGAAACATTTTAATAATAACGTAACATGATTGTCATGAGTGTTGCTGTCATATATATGCCTGCCTAAATAAGTCACCCTCGCTTCGCTCTTACTTTTTTACCGTTCATTTAATCATGGCTAGTGGCGGAAAAATTATAAAATGGAAGGAGGATTACACTGAGTATGGCTTTACCAAAACAATTATTGATGGCGAATCGATTATTCATAAAGCTTGAATTGGTGATCTGTTTTTGTGTGTTAACCTCATATTTTTTCATACTTCTTCTCAAACCAAGGTGGTGCGAGGCTAAAATGAATTGGGATGCGCTGATCAATGTAATCGGTGTACCAGGAAATCATGCATTGACAAAAGTTCCCCTTTGATTGTAATGCAAAGTGTGATTAAATGCATTATTTTTTAACGCGTTATGGAGCACATGCATCGAAGCTTCTCAGCTGTGCTTGTGCTAAGAAAATTAAACATTTTAAAAATAACGTAACACGATTGTCAATGTAACCTTTTGTAAGAAGTGTCTGGAGGATTCAGTGTGGAGAAAGTCTAGAGACAGCGTGTGTATTAACTTGTGGATTTCTCTGTATTTGGTGGCAGTGTGACGAAGTTGCTTCGGAAGACGGCGTTAGCCGCGGAGCTCAGCTCAGTGCGAAATGAGGTAAATGGGAGGGGAGATGATGACGTGACTCCCCCACCCGCCTTAACTGTAAATCCCCCACAAACACAGTCTCTCGGAATTTGCATAAGCACACCCCTTCACCTGCAATTTTAACTTAGTTACAAAATGATCAAAACTCTCGTTTATATCCTGCGTCCTCTCATTAAACTTGTATCCCGCATTACCCGAGGGCATGTAAAACGCCAGTGGCAGCCTGTCTATTAAGTTAATTTAAAGTTTAGGTTTATACCTTGCTTTGTTTCCGAAGTAGCTGTACTGATGAATATGGTAATACAGTATATGTCACTCGCTCGCTTCTTATTGTTTCGCTGCCCCGCTAACTTAAAAGCCTTGTGCAGCGCCTGTCAGTTCAAAATTGATTGTTGGCTTGCTTTTGTCGCTCTCTCTCTCTCTGCTCCTAGCGGAACTGTCATCTCTGACTTGTCATGGAGCACGTTTAAGCTCATGTGTTTGCAGTGTTTGAATAAAAATCCTTCCTGTTTCTACGACCTCCTGTGTCTCTGTGCAAATCTGTGACCCAAGCGTGACAATATATTCCGACGCTGAATTTATATATTCCAGCACTGAGTTTATATATTCCGACGCTGACTTTATATATTTAAGTTTTGACTTTAGGTGGTAGTGTGACGAAGTTGCTTCGGAAGACGGTGTTAGCCGCGGAGCTCAGCTCAGAGCGAAATGAGGTAAATGGGAGGGGATATGATGACGTGACTCCTCCACCCGCCTTAACTGTCAATCCCCCACAAACACAGTCTCTCGGAATTTGCATAAGCACACCCCTTCACCTGCAATTTTAACTTAGTTACAAAGTGATCAAAACTCTCGTTTATATCCTGCGTTCTCTCATTAAACTTGTATCCCGCACTACCCGTGGGCATGGAAAATGCCAGCGGCAGCCTGTCTATTAACTTAATTTAAAGTTTAGGTTTATACCTTGCTTTGTTTCCGAAGTAGCTGCAATGATGAATATGGTAGTATATGTCAGTCGCTCGCTTCTTATTGTTTCGCTGCCTTCTCAATTATATAATGCATGTTTTGTTCAGCGTATTTTGGAGCTCTTCCTGGTTTTCTACATAGTGCGTTGACAGTCAGTTCACGTGATTACGTGGGCGGCGTGATGATGTCACACGAAACTCCGCCCCCACGGCGGTCAAGCTCAACTCCATTACAGTAAATGGAGAAAAATACCTTCCAGTTATGACCATTACGCGTAGAATTTCGAAATGAAACCTGCCCAACTTTTGTAAGGAAGCTGTAAGGAATGAGCCTGCCAAATTTCAGCCTTCTACCTACACGGGAAGTTGGAGAATTAGTGATCAGTCAGTCAGTCAGTCAGTCAGTCAGTCAGTCAGTCAGTCAGTCAGTCAGTCAGTCAGTCAGTCAGTCAGTGAGTTAGTGAGGGCTTTGCCTTTTATTAGTATAGATATGAAAAAAACAAACTTCAGTTATTGTTTCAGAAAACGTCTTAATACTTACACAGTCTTATGTGTTATAAAAATTTACTTTGAATTAATTAGACAAAAGCTAGAGGACACTATTTTTACCCTTACTTCACTATTTGTGTTTATAAAATTGACTAAATGCTGCTGAGGAGCCATAAAACAGGGATAAAATGTCTTTCCCAGGAAAGCGATGTAGCTCCAATTGTAGGGGATTGTTTCCTCCATAATCCTTTTGAGATGTATTGTCAGGAGGCTTGTGCTCTGAGTAGGTTACTCCTGGCCAGTTGGATTAAGGAAAATGGCCAGACAAACTGAATTCAAAATTGGAATCCCTAGATGATTTTCAGTAACTTTTATCAAACATCACCTGGGGCAAGAATGCTAGGACACTTTCCTGCAGCCAGGCCAAGTACCTGGTGACAGGGTAACCTACACAGCATAATCAGAGTAGACTTAAACAAGCTTTGTGAAACCGATCAAATAATGGAAGTTGTCTCATGGACTATAACTCCTCTGTTGGAGATGGTATCGTAGGTTGTGTAGGAGTCTGAAAATACTAGTCAGATAGAGTCAAACTTTCCTCTGCACACATCATTGGACTTGGAACAAAACATTTTTACTGAGAGTTGTTTCCCTCTCGTCTCCTCTTAAAAGAAACCATGAGTGGGTTTGAAGACGCTTGCAAGCCTAGAGCTCTGGGTCATTTGGATTTTGTACCAGTAAAAGAGATTGTCACCGCAATAAGACCTCAGGTTATAGAAGGAAAAGTATTATTTACATATCTAACAACTTTGCTGAATGCTATATTTGGTTCTGTTAGGCTTGCTTCCTACAGAGCTAGCCTTTCCTTTAATGGTAATATAGGCTCACTCATTCTAGTCAGGAACCATAGGCAACCATGTACCAGTAGGTCCATAAGTATTTGGACAGTGTCACAATTTTCATAATTTTGGCACTATACACCACCACTATGAATTTAAAATTAAGCAATTATTATGTGATTGAAGTGTAGACTTTCAGCTTTAATTTACGGGTTTTACTAAAAATATTATATGAGGTGTTTAGGAATGACAACCATTTTTCTACATAGCCAACCCCACTTCCATGGGCTCAAAAGTATTGGACAATTGACTGACAAGCTGTTCTATAGCCAGCTGGGAGCAGTTCTCTCATGATTTCATTAACTATTAAGCAGGTAAAGGGGTCTGGAATTGATGCCAGGTGTGGAATTAGCATTTGAAAGCTGTCACTGTGAACTTTCAACATGAGGTCCTTAGAGCTGTACATGCAAATAAAAATGGTCCAACATTTGGCTGAGAAAACGAAACAAACCCTTTACAGATATAGAAGAAACACCAGGAGTGGTCAACTCGGTCATATGGAACATTCTTAAAAAGAAGGAACACACTGGTGAACTCGGGAACACCAGAAGATCTGGAAAACCACAGAAGACAACTATTCTGGTTGATTGCAGAATTCTGTCCTTGGTTATGAAGAACCTCATTACAGCATTTAGACAAATCAAGAACACTCTCCAGGACAGAAGATACAATCTACAGTCAAGAGATGACTCCATGAAGAGCAAACCACTGGTAAACCTCAAGCATATGAAGGACAGATTAGACTTTGTCAGAAAGCATTTTTAAATGCCTGTCCTGTTCTGGAGCATTCTTCTTTGGACAAAGGAAACTAAGATGAATATATACCAGAATATTGGAAAGAGAAATGTATGGAGAAAAGAATAAACAACTCATGATCTGATGAATATCACATTATCTGTAAAACATGGTGGAAGCAAATTCACGGCATAATCATGCATGGCTGCGAATGGAAGTCAGTCACTATTGTTTATCTATACTAATAAACGGCAAAGCCCTCACTCACTCACTCACTCACTGACTGACTGACTGACTGACTCATCACTAATTCTCCAACTTCCCGTGTAGGTAGAAGGCTGAAATTTGGCAGGCTTATTCCTTACAGCTTCCTTACAAAAGTTGGGCAGGTTTCATTTCGAAATTCTACGCGTAATGGTCATAACTGGAAGCTGTTTTTCTCCATTTACTGTAATGGAGATGAGCTTGAAACCCGTGGGGGCGGAGTTTCGTGTGACATCATCACGCCTCCTACGTAATCACGCAGTACATAGAAAACCAGGAAGAGGCCCAAAAAGCGCTTTAGAAAACATGCATTATATAATTGAGAAGGCAGCGAAACAATAAGAAGCGAGCGAGTGATATATACAACCATATTCATGAGTTCTGCTACTTCGGAAACAAAGCACAGTGTAAACCTACACTTTAAATTAAGTTCATAGACAGGCTGCCGCTGGCGTTTGTAATTTAGTGCCTGCCCATATAAGGCCGTCCGTCAGCGGCAATCCAATAGCAAACTGCCACGGGTAAATATTCACGGGTGAAGGACTGTGCTTATGCAGAGGAAGATGAGATGGTCAGGGTGGTGTTTGGCACAAACTCAGCGAAACTGCGAGAGAAAGTTTTAAGTACCGGGACTTCGGTAGCATTAGATACAGCCATGGACATAGCACGACATGGCAACAGCACAGCTGGGAACCTTCGATGCATGTACACCGAGCAGCTCACGTGAACTGACGCAGTGCACAGACAAAAAGCAACAGTTCCGAAGAGCGCTGAA
>JANRMT010062796.1:8051188-8081219 GCA_026402145.1 Polypterus bichir lapradei | reverse complement strand
TGATTTGATTTGTTATTGCTGAAAGGAACACATTTTATTTATATTTCCAGGTTTTGTTATGCAGCATGTTCATATTTGAATTTGTATAATTTTGACAGGATATATTTTTATGGAGAGCAAAATCTTTTGGGATATTTAAAATCTAAGTTTATTTTTTATATAAAATTACATAAGAGTAAAGAAATTTGAATGTTTGTTCTTTTAACGTTTACTTTATTTCTAACTTGTATAATTTAGACAGGATATATTTTTATGGAGAGCAAAATATTATAAGTTGTTTAAGGTTTGAGTTGATTTATTCAGGAATAATATTCCTGTCTGTTTTTACAATTCCTACCAAAGATATTTCTGTCGACTAAATAAAAATTCCTTCTATTTAAAATTTAAATAGAACTTGAACAAATACGATAGTTCATAATATCCACGCAGACTTGCACGTAAGAGCGGGAGTTATCCATTTTAACAAGCAGCGTCTTGCACTGATACGAAATAGCTGTTTGTGTATATATGTAGATATGTATGTATATGTGTATATATATGTTTATATATATATGTGTGTGTGTATGTATATATATATATATATATATATATATATATGTATTTGTGTGTATATATGTGTGTGTGTGTATGTATGTATGTGTGTATGTATATGTATGTGTATATATGTAGATATATATATATATGTATATATGTGTGTGTGTGTATATATATGTGTATATGTATAGATATGTATATATATATGTTTATGTGTGTGTGTGTGTGTAAATATATAAATATATATATATATATATATATATATATATATATATATATGACAGCAACACTCATCACTCACAACAGTGACAAAACAATTACATTGACAATCATGTTACGTTATTTTCAAAATGTTTCCTTTTCTTTTTCATTGCTTCTTTAACATACTACTTCTCCGCTGCGAAGCGCGGGTATTTTGCTAGTTGATGATATGACTGCTGGCAAAAGTAGAAGAATGAATTCTGACTGTCTGCTGAGATTCAGCCAAATGCTGCAAAACTGATAGGATGGAACTTCACAGTGAAGATGGACAGTGAGCCAAAACATACTGTGAAAGCAAACCAAGTGCTTTTCAATACAAAGGCCTAGTCAGTTAACTGACTTAAACCCAAATGAACATACTTTTCCCTTGTTAAAGACAAAACTGATGACAGAAAGACCAATGAACAAGCAGCAACTGAAGACAGCTGCAGTAAAGGTCTGGAAAAATATCACTAGTGTGGAAATCCAGCACCTGGAGATGGCCATGGGTTCCAGACTTCTGCCAGTCATTGACTGTAGAGGATTTTCAACACAATATTGAAAAGTATAATTATATTTATAATAGTTTGTCCAAATACTTTTGAGCAACTGGAAATGTGGGGCTATGCAAAAAAAAAGTCAGTCATAAAACAGCTCATACAATATTTTGGTAAACTCCTTAAGTTAAAGCTGAAAGTCTACACTTCAGTCACATAATGATTGTGCTATTTCAAATCCACTGTGGTGGTGTACAGAGCCAAAATTATGAAAATTGTGTCATTGTCAAAATACCTATGGACCTAACTGTATCTGCCCATGTAGGGAATGGTGGCATACTACTGTTCAAAATAAGGCTTGTCTGCTTCCATGTACCAATCCGGAAAAATTGTGGTGTCATGCCTAGCCTTCAGGGTCTCAGTCTTTCTCTGGGTCAGAAGCTCTTTAATGTAAGTTAAGTTCTCTAACCAGTGGAGGATCAAACGTGGTTGAGGTTCTGTTTTTCCCAGGAACCACATCAAGGTTATCATTACAGGACAGTAATTCAACTTCATACTTAAATTTATCCTCTGACATCCTAATGTTGGAACTGTAAATATATGCAAAATCTTCTTAACACATTTCACCATTAACTGTAAATAAATAGCATGATTCTTAAAGCTTGTGAAACTGTTTGTCTTTATACATACAGTCCCTGCTTTATAATGTTATAGTCTAACTTTAAAATTGCTCGAAGAGGAAGTGATTTCCTGGAACAACTGCCTTGATGTGATTCTAGGAACAACAAAACTTCATTAGTCTCTGATCCACCCCTAACCTGTAGTGTTCTAGGAAAGTAGTGCAGGCTTCTTTTAAGGGTTCTTTAACCTCATACTCTATAACTGCAAGAAATTCTCTTCCAAGATGTACCCAGAAATGACAGGGCTTGTTGCCACTTACTGGCCTTGTGTTCGACTTTGATATGCAGGGATGCTCTATGATTTACAGCATGAAGCTCCCTATCTTGGGGATGTCCCCACTGTATTGACTGTTTGCCTTCTTTGTGACACTCGTGTCCCTGGCAGTCCTTTGCATTATTTCAAGGAAATGGCAACAGTGTAATGGTGCTTCTAGGAGGAAGACACTTTGGGATTTCAGTATCTAGGTGAAAGTGTTAGCAAAGATGTTGAAACAAATATTTCTGTCTGATATCATATAATGACATATTTTAATGATTCTTACAAAAAAGTTTTACCTGAGAGCATGTTTCCTAACCTTACTGTAGGATTATTTAGATGATATCTGCCTGTGATGCATTCAGTCTTTTTTTATTTATTTTATATAGAAACTGAACCAATCCCTCCTGAACTGCAAAATATATTGAATGGAACAAATGGAGATATCAATGTAACAGACCCAATTCTAAGAGTGTTTCTGCGAAGACAAAGAAGAATGGAGGAAGTTCAGAAAAGACGTAATGCTACAATATTAGAAAAACTGTATCGATTTAGCATTAAGAAATATTACCTTTTTCGGAGGAGGTGGGTGTTAATATAAATACTTCATAATCTTTGTAGCATATAATAATCAAGAAAGCATGTTTCTGTTGTTTCTAGGCTCCTGCCAAAGAAAATGATTTTTAAATATTATATATTTACAATATACATTGTGTGCAGAACCCACTGGTACTTTCTAAAAGTTTTAGAAAAAAAGTTTTAGGATTTTAGTGTATTTTTTAAGCCCGCTTAATCCTGAGCAGGGTTACGGGGGGTCTGGAGCTCATCCCAGCAAGCATAGGTGCAAGGCACCTTACCTGCATGTGTTTGGACTCATGCAGACACGAGAAGAACATGCAAACACCACGCAGAGGGCACCCAAGACAAGAAACATGGTCTCCCTACTGTGAGGTAGCAGTGCTATCACTGTGCCATCATGCCACCTTCCAGATGTATTGTTATAATTAAAGTGTTATCTACTACTGTGTTTCCCTGAAAATAAGACAGTGTCTTATATTAATTTTAGGTCCAAAAAATGCACTAGGGCTTCTTTTCGGGTAGGTCTTATTTTTATTGAAGTTCAAAAAAGTAAAATACATTTATTCCTGTTCAACAATTATACGGTACAAACTACTGGTACGTTAACTCCTGTTCAACAATCAAATCAACATGTACGGTATTCATGTTCTACAAACTACTGTACGAGGGGGTACCCAAAAGAATCTGCAATAGTGCCGCGCTGGACGAAGCCCCCGGAGCACACACCTCCCCCGACACGGCAGGCAAGCACAGAACAACTTAATCCAAGGTAGTGCCCCAAGTTTCAACCCCGTCTCCTGCCGTTCTCGATCCCTCCGGTCAGCGCGCAGCCGCGAACCCTCACCTCCCGCCGGGAAAAAACGCCACACCTCACCCTTTCCCAAACGAGAAAAGATTTTTCTCGCCTAAAAAAATGGTGAAATGAAGCACCCCTTCCCAGCAGGAAAGAAAAGCCCACAGCCGCACGCCGACCACAAAGAACGAGAAGAAGCAAAAAACGAGGTTGAAAGCTGTTCCACACTCACCCACCACAGCAGGAAAAATGTGCACCCCAAAAGCCCTGGCCAGCGCAGTGCTACCGGTATCATGGACTCCCTTGGGCACCCCCCCTCCTATGTTAACTCTGCTTTAACAATCAACATGTATTCATGTTATACAAACTACCGTATGTTAAATGCTTCTACATTTATTCAAATACAATCATGTCATCTTCTTCTAGAATATCATCATAACTCTCCATATCTGAACCTGCAATTCCTTCCTGGATTTCTTATGACTCTAATTCCTTTAGAATTTATGGCCCCAAGCTTTCATGTGCAGCAATACTGCTCTCCTTAAATGAACACGTCTTGTCCAGGTAACCTGCTTGTAGTGCATTGGCAACACAGCTTTCAGTGATTTTATCCCATAGATTCTTTCCCTGGGAGTTTTCCATGACCCCTTTTTTGTACTCAATGGAGTAGCTCTTTCTTTTTGCACTCATCTTATCTGGGGGTAAAAATATTTATCCGATGTTATGCTGGATAAAAGACAAGGTTAACTATTTTAACTACTTGTAAAAGCGCCTTACCTTGTAACCAGGGCAGCTTCTAGGCTAAACACGGCAGCTCTCGGGACAGATGCAAAAATGGCATATTAGCAGTAGGTCTTATTTTCGGGGGAGGGCTTATATTAGCGGTACATCAGAAATTACTGCTAGGTCTTACTTTTGGGGTAGGTCTTACTTTCGGGGAAGCACAGTACAGGAATGGCACAGTAGTGCAGCATTTATTGCTGGTTTTTCACTGGTTGAGATTCCTAGACCCAGTTGTAGTCAGTGTGGAGTTGGCATCTTCTTGATACCATGTGCCTATGTGGGTTTTCTGGTGGAGACTCCAGTATTCTTCCCACATCACCTAAACATGTGTAGGTTAGGTAAATTGTTGATTTCAAATTGGCCTATATGCATGAGTAATGGTGAACTTTTGTCCTCCCCATAGCTTCCTGCTTTATGCCTAGTGCTGCTGGAATAGGGTCAGGCCCATGCAACTATATTGGATTAAGAGGATATGAAAATAATATGAAATAAGATGGTTAGCTGATGACTAAAAAGAGTGAGAATGTGAGTGTATGTGTGTGTATTTTCCCCAGCAGTTGAATTGCACCTTGTTCAAGTTTGTTTCCTACCCTTTTTCTAATGTTGCTGGGATAGGCTATAGTCTTCCATGACCCAGAATTGGATTAAGCAGGTTTGAGTATGTATGTATTTCTAAATTGGCAAATAATAAGCATAAACATCATTTTGCAGTTGTATGTTATTAAATCATATTTTAATACTGGAGTGGTTAGGTGGAAGAATTATCCTATGTGAATATGATTTGAGACCTTTTTTGCTTAAGACTAGAGATGTTATTTTTGGCATTGTTTTTTTCCTTTTAAATGAAAGCAGCATTGCTTTGACATCTGGTTGCTTAGAAGGAACATATACTGTATGAGAAAAGAAATTGTTAGATTACACATATATCATTTACTTTATGTGACTTGTAATGTTGATTAATAGCTGTGTATTAGTGACATTTGTCACAAATTATAATTTAATGCATGAAATACATTATTCATGACTATCAAATGACATGAAATTCTCCCAGCTCAAGTCTGTTTATCTGAGTGTGAGGTGCCTGGAGTTGTATTGGGTAAATAATATATTGTTATTTGGTATACATACATTTCATGCATGTTCCATGTCTACAACAATCTGTGTAAATGTAGGATGATATGAAATGCGAGGCAAGAAATGTTGAACACATAACTAAAACAGAAACTTTTTCCATGTTATAGTAAAAATTAATTAAAATGTTGACGTGAAATATATGTGTGAAGACTAAAGTTCAAATATTAAATGCTTTCACAAAAGATATAACAAAACAACTGCGCCTTTATTCAAGAATATAACCAAAGAAAAAGAAATTATTCAATGTACATGTTGCTGTCAATATGTAAAAACCGAAGCCCATTTATCAATTGCTTGTGTGCGTTAGAGGTAAGAACGGCAGCCTCTAAATCAAGAGGTTGTGGGTTCAATCCCAGGTCTTCCCTGCATTTTCTGTTTTGAGTATTTGCTGCTAATATTATTACTATTCTATAATAAAAACAAGGCTGATACAGATCACCGATTTCATGTTACTTGCTTAGCTGATTCTGATACCAATTCCGATAACCCCCACCAAAAAACTTTTTACACATAAAAGTAGCTATTGTTGCTGTTTGTCTAGTTACACAGGATGATTTCTCCAATTATTTTTTCAGTTTATTACTCCACTTTCTTTAATATAAAGTCTAATATACCAGTTGCCTCTCGTTAACTTGATAAAACCAGCTTCCACGCGCTGGTCTTTTTTTACACTTTAGGAAGTTTGCTGCAAAAACAATAAAAAAAAAAATGTGTGCTGGCTCAACTACCATAATACCTTGCATAAAGGAGCATTGCAACTAAATTACTGTAAAGCTTAGAAAAACAGGGGCTGAAAATATATTTTTTGTGATCAGCTTTTTTACTGATCACCGATCGAGGTTTTTTTTTTTTTGTTGTTGTTGGTTTTTTTTTTTTTTCTTTCAATTTCAATCTGTGGCTGATTGACTAGAGCGTTCCTATTTCTTATTGTAACACAGCTAGCAGTTTTCTGGTAGGCTGCAAATTGTTGCATTTTTTTCATAGTCTGTGTTGTATCAATGTACAATTAACTAAGTTTTTCAAAATATATACCTTCTTGTCTTTTTGTGTTTGTTTTTCAGTTTTCTGATGACCGCAATAGCAATGCGAAATCTTGTTTTTGGTTTACCACCCATGGAGCAGTTGGCCCAGGAAGTTGCTTATGCAAACTTGAAATACACAAATGAACAGGCACAAGGTGAAACACAGAATGTGAACATGCAGAAAACTGAAACCAGCCATGTCGAGCTTTGAAACAAAGATTTGCACATGTTTAAATAGGACCAATGAAGACAGCTTACAGTGTTATTTGTATAGAAACGCTGGCTAAGCCAGTCTGGCCTCAATCTGTAATTTAACTACCAGTGTGCACCTCATCCTTCATTTTTCTTGACCTAGAACTTTTTTTTCATTCTCAGACATTGTTTGCTGTTCAACATATGGTCTGCAATTCCCGTTTCAGGTGAAAGGTCAGCTTATTCCTATTTTAATACTAAATTCAGGAAAATTAACCTGGATTATGTAGCAGATTTTTAATATAATCTGATGAACTGTTTGGATACTCTTACCTCATTGCTCGTCTTCACAAACCTGTTAACAGTTTGGAATCCTGTCAGCATTTTATCATTGCCACAAAAGTACAGGCTGGGAAGTCTATGATGCTTACAGACCAAACTCCAGTTCTGTGCAAGTCTCCTGATCATCTTCTTCTGAAATTTAAATATTGACTCTCACATAGATATGGATTGTAGCAATACAATCCTACATTTTCATTTTGAATGGTTAAATTTATTTGAACTTTTTTTAGTGTCTTAGTTCTACTGACAGTGTGCATTTTTATTTTTAAGATTATTCAGCAGGTTTTGACAAAATTTGGATTTGTGCTTTTTATTTTTAATAAATATAGATATTGAACACTTCTTGAGGTCCCATCTTTCAACTTTAAATAAAAGAATATATATTTTATCTTTGGTTTTATTTATGTTTTATGTTAGTTTTATTTTTGTCTTTTACCTTAATGAAATTCATATTTTCATTCAGTAAGGTTTTCTGTGTGATTTGGCCAATGGAGTCTGTGTCGCATAAAAAAGACTATAAAGAAAATATTGTGGGCAAGCCTCTCATTTGCTTCTCTGTGCAGAATGAGGAAACAAGAAACTGAACATATGTTGACTAAATTCATCATTGTTTTGCTGTAAAAGTTCTGAAAAGAAAAAAGGCAGATGCTTAAATGGGTGATGTGGTGGTTAGTGCTACTGCTTCACAGCTCCAGTGGCTGGCGTTTGAATCCAAGTTGTGGCACTGCCTGTGTGGAGTTTGCATGTTCTTTCAGTGTCTACTGGGATTGTGCTTCAGGTACTCTGTCATCTTCTCACATTTTAAAGACATTTTAGGTTGATTGGCACCCCTGAATTGGCTTAATATGGATGTGTGTGCAAGTGTGCTGGTCTAATGGAGTTTGTGCCCTGTCAGCGTTTAGTTTCTGCCTTGTGCCTAATTTTCCGGTGATAGACATCGGCTCCTCCTTGACCCAGAATTGCATAAAATGGATGGATGACTACATGGAGGAAACATTAACTGGTTAATAAACACTTAAAGAAGGGTAATGTTTAATTTGCAAGTCAAATCAACTCAGATTTTGAGCATCACACATTGCATATTTTTACTGTTTTAAATATTTACCTCATTTTTTTTTTAAGATTGGTCCCAACCTTAGGACTACCTTTTGTGAAATCAAACCTAATAAAAGATGATTAATTCTGAATTCCCATAAAATAGCTGGTGTTGTGTTATTTTCAAATTGCTTCACCTAAGTGCTCAGACTTTGTTCTTGCTTGTCCTTCTGTAATTATGTAAAAGTACAGAGGTTATTCATACTCCAACTGGAGACTGCATTGCATTCGTGGGAATAATCTCGACTCTCTCTCGCTAAACTCAATTAACTGACAGTTGATTGCTTACAACATTGTGCTCTCAAAGCATGTACAAATCATCTTTTCAATTTAATGACATACAAGAGGGGATAATGAAAGCCCTTTTTAATCTTGAAATCATAGCGGATTTATCCTGTTTTATTAAGTTAAATCATGCAAGATTTTTAAGTGTTGGGTGCCCACCAACCCTTGCCAAAATTCAAACCCTGGAAGTGTAACAGTAACTGGGAGCTGTTATCTCTGTCCCTCTCTGTTGCTTGCATTTGCCATTCCAGGCCTGTCCCTAAAATTGTGTTTTATTGCTGTACACTAACACGTACAGTAATTGCACTCTATTTTTGAGTATGTCCAACTGTTACAAATGCTTTTAATAAACAAAAACGTAAAAATTGATTCTTTGAAGAAGTAACTAAAAACACATATAACACCTCCTGAACGCACCTGAATGTTGCATCATGCAAACATTTTCAGACTTGTTTAATTTGCTGTGCACTACAAATCCAACTTTTTAGTTACTTTTAATGGTATTATTGACCAGTGTAATGACTGACAAAAGTAATAAATGTTTAGGCTTTACAAATTACCAATATTCTGTCACTTTATGTAAGAATGTATGAAAATCTCACCAATTAGCATAACACATTGGCACTTGTCTTTCATTGTGATAATTTGGTTTAAAATAATTGTATATTACATTATTCTTCATCCCTTAACGTCCTGGGTACATTTTCGACTTTATATCAAGATGGCAATAGGCTCATCATCATGTTAAAATTATTTGATCACTGTATAGTCATGGCCAAAAGATTTGAGAATGACACAAGTATTGGTGGCGGCATGGCGGCACAGTGGGTAGCGCTGCTGCCTCGCAGTTAGGAGACCTGGGTTTGCTTCCCGGGTCCTCCCTGCATGGTGTTTGCATGTTCTTCCCGTGTTGGCATGGATTTCCTCCGGGTACTCCGGTTTCCTCCCACAGTCCAAAGACATGCAGGTTAGGTGCATTGGCGATTCTATATTGTCCCTAGTGTGTGCGTGCCCTGCCCGGGGTTTGTTTCCTGCCTTGTGCCCTGTTTTGGCTGGGATTGGCTCCAGCAGACCCCCGTAACCCTGTAGTTAGGATATAGCAGGTTGGATAATGGGTGAATAGACAAGTATTGGTTTTCACAAAGTTTGCTACTTTATGTTTTTTAGATCTTTTTGTCAGATGTTTCCATGGTATACTGAAGTATAATTACAAGCATTTAATAAGTTTCAAAGGCTTTTATTGGCTATTACATTACGTTTATGCAAAGAGTCAATATTTGCAGTGGTGGCCGTTCTTTTTCAAGACCTCTGCAATTCACCCTGGCATGCTGTCAATCAACTTCTGGGCCAAATCCTGACTGATGGCAGCCCATTCTTGCATAATCAATGTTTGGAGATTTGGGTTTTGTTTGTCCACCCACCTCTTTAGGATTGACCACTTCTCAATGGGATTAAGGTCTGGGGAGTTTCCTAGCCAAGGACCCAAAATTTCAATGTTTTGTTCCCAGACCCACTTAGTTATCACTTTTGCTTTATGGCACAATGTACCATTATGCTGGAAAAGGCATTGTTCATCACCAAACTGTTCTTGGATGGTTGGGAGAAATTGCTCTCAGAGGTTGTTTTTTTTTCTACAATTTTTTTTTTAAGCTTGTTAGTAGGAGAAGTGTAATAAATGGGTATTTTAATTTGTTCTTTAAGATGCATTATATTATTTTCTTTATTTACATAAACCCTTGTAAATTTATCTCACATGTAGAATTTGGTTTGTGATACATTTGATTAAATTTGATAAACTTGATTAATCCCAAGGTGAAATTCAGATCTATGCTACTGTATGTTTGGCTTTCAATGTAAGGTTTTTATACTCCCTAATCATGGCACTAGAGAGTGGTGGTGTGTTTCATGTTGATTAGCACATGCACAGTGATGGTTTAACTGTTTGTAGTCAACAAAGGAGAACCTATGCTTTGGATATTTGTAATTTTGTAATTGGACTAATTTTTATTTTTATTTGTTTTAAGTGGATAGATTTTAAAATGGCTACAAGACTTGGGCACAACACTTGCAGACTCTGCAGTTCTTACACCTGCCTACTACCTGCTTTCATTACAGCGAATGAGAGACTGCTTCTCTAACAATGTGCTACTTCCCACTTCATCTACAGCAGTATGATCTTGAGATGTTGAACAAGCAATAAAAGTTGGGCCAGTTTCAGTTTGTTTTCTTTGGTGGTTAAGTGCCCTTTCATTACCAATCTGAGGTGTGCTTCATTAAAAAGACAGACTACAAGAACCATTTTTTGGAGAACGTGCACCTGCAGAATACAGGAATGTTCCCATGTGCTTCTCCGTTACTCAAATAATGCCAACTAGTCCACATTTTTTAGGAAAGCTACTACATGTCCTATTCTAAACAAGTGAGTGGTGGATTACAAAATATGGAAGTATGATGGAACATAAAGTATGTAAGAAAAATGCCCAAACAAAACTGCTGTTCCACGGGCTTGTCTACCTTATTACATTGCCCTGACTGCCTGGTGGACTGCCTTAGCAATTTTCCAACTTCTCAAAGCTACATTCAAGCAGTCTCCTATCTTCACATTATATTATTGTTCTATACATTTGGCTTTCTTCATCTTTGTCTTTCTCAACTCTTCATCTAATTCAAGACTCAACTAACTCCTGAGAAAGGGTGAAATTTATATTTCCTCCTGGGATCATTTTCACGCCCGGTTTATAATAATTTGAAACATCAGCTTAGTCCAACATAGGTGAATCAGAAATGGCAACTTAACATTAACAGAACAACAATCAAAGTGGCACTTGAGAGACTAGGACAAGAGACATGATGAACATGACAATAGGAAAATCAGCTATTCATGCTGGTATTGCTCTAGAGATGCTTAAATGTATAAATTCAGCACTTTTGACTCATCTTTCCAGAGATAAATGTAGCACTAAGGAGGCGAAGACCTTAATACAAGCATGGTGGCTATACTTTAAAGAAATCATTTCTCAGTAAAAAAAGAAGTGCTGATAAAAATAAAATACAGTACAGTAGTACTGTAGCGATTTTTATGACATATATGTGCTGGTGCTGACCTATAAGTGTGAACCATGGGCTCACAAGACCACCAGAGTAAGGTACGGGCAATGGAGATGGGATACCTGTGGAAGGGTATTGGAAAGACCAGGTAGGGCCATTATGAAAACAAACTTTTAAAATGCAGATAAAGATAAAAAAAAAACAAACAAAGAAAACAAATGGCTATGAGGTGGTACAGTCATGTCATCACAGTGTGCTAATGTGAGCCCTGGATGTGAGAGTTAAAGGAAGGAAGCGCAGAAGAATGACCTAGGAGAACTTCACAGAGCTGCTGTTCTGGGAAAAGAAATAGTATGAAAGAGGTAATGGTAAAAGACAAATACCAACTGCGATGACACCGAGTGGTAGAAGAGGATCCGATTAAGTGAAGTTATGTGCTAACACTATGAAAAGATGATCAAATTAAAGGATACGTTTTGTATTTTTCAAGTCTTCACAAATGTGGCACATATAAACTCAGCAAAAAAAGAAACGTCCCTTTTTCAGGACTGTGTATTTCAACAATAATGTTTTAAAAATCCAAATAACTTTACAGATCTTCATTGTAAATTGTTTAAACAATGTTTTCCATGCATGTTCAATTAACCACAATCAATTAATTAACATGCACCTGTGGAATGGTCGTTAAGACCTTAACAGCTTACAGAAAGTAAGCATTTAAGGTCACAGTTCTAAAAACGCAGGACACTAAAGAGACTTGTCTACCGACTGTGAAAAACACCCAAAGAAAGATGCCCAGGGTCCCTGCACATCTGCGTGACCGTGCATTAGGCATGCTGCAGGGAGGCATGAGGACTGCTGATGTGGCTAGGGCAATAAATTGCCATGTCCACACTGTGAGACGCCTAAGACAGCGCTACAGGGAGACAGCAAGGACAGCTGATCATCCTCGCAGTGGAAGACCACGTGTAACAACACCTGCACAGGATCGGTACATCCGAATATCACACCTGCGTGACAGGTACAGGATGGCCACAACAACTGCCCGAGTCACACCAGGAACACACAATCCCTCCATCAGTGCTCAGACTGTCCGCAATAGGCTGAGAGAGGCTGGACTGAGGGCTTGCAGGCCTGTTGTAAGGCAGGTCCTTACCAGACATCACCAGCAACAACGCCGCCTATGGGCACAAACCCAACTTCGCTGAGCCAGACAGGAGTGGCAAAAAGTGCGTGAGTTTCTGCATGACAGTAATGTCAGTGTTCTGCCATGGCCAGCGAAGAGCCCAGATCTCAATCCCATTGAGCACGTCTGGGACCTGTTGGATCGCAGGGTGAGGGCTAGGGCCATTTCCCCCCAGAAATGTCCAGGAACTTGCAGGTGCCTTGGTAGAAGAGTGGGGTAACATCTCAAAGCAAGAACTGACAAATCTGGTCCAGTCCATGAGGAGGAGATGCACTGCAGTACTTCAAGCAGCTGGTGGCCACACCAGATACTGACTGGTACTTTTGATTTTGAGCCTCCCTTCATTCAGGGACACATTGTGAAACATTTTTAGTTTATGTCTTATGGTGTTGACTCTTTTAGTGTTTATACAAATATTTACACATTAAGTTTACTGAAAGTAAAAACAGTTGAAAGTCAGAGGACGTTTCTTTTTTTGCTGAGTATATATTTGCCATTTGAAATTGTGTTGTAAAGTTAAGTGTTTTCAAAATAAATTTTAAAAATACATTTCCATTCCTGGCATTTTACAATGGATCTATATGGGGCATGATATACCACCAGAAAACAAAACCCTAAAAGCATAGTGAATATTTTCACATTGAAACTGCTAAAGTTTAAATATAAGGAACTAGGCCTTTGGTGTTTCAGACACGTTTGTGACAGCAAAAGAGATTTGGAAATATTCATTTTATCACATATTCCTTGTACTAATTCTCTTGAGGTAAGAATACTCTTTCTATTAGTTTGTGTGGCTTTCCTGGGAGGAGTTCTCCCAAAAATACAGAAATAAATCAACACAATACCGAGCATGTGGTATGAATGGTTTACTGTGATTTTATCTTGCAAGTTGAAACCGCACCCTGGGGATTGGGGGGAAAGGTCATTGCAAAAGAAAAAAAGTACAGACCTAGCACACTTCTTTTATAATGGCAGAACCTCATAATATTAGTGGGGTTTTTTTTGGTTCAAAAATATTTTAGTGTTTCCGAGTGTGGTTCAAAAAAAGATTTCGAAGCTACCCACCAGAAGAGATGCAGGAAAGAGACAAACCGATATTTTCAGTGAATGCATGAAAATGCCACTCTGACCAAAGTGGTGCCTGAGCCGATTGCCTCGTAGCATCACCTCACACGCCGGCCTTGCCTTGCCTGTGAACATATTACTTTTTGTACTCATTCTTTTAGTTTAAGTGAAAATGAAAGAAGGAGAAAACGAAGACCAAGGAGTAACATGTATAAATGCACTTTTCCTCTTAAAGATTATGGACTTGTTATTTATTTAAAAGTAAAATCGTCTTCTGCGCCAGTTAAAGTATGCATTCGGTCAACGAAAAAAGTTTTTTTTTTTTGTAGTGAGGTACAGCGTTTTATTACCATTCAGGCCCGGCGTTGTGCGCTACGTACTGCTGCTTGAAGCAGGGCCCGTTTTTGCCACCTGGCCTCCCGCTCCTAGCTCTCCTGTATTTTATAGCAGTGGATACGCTAAATCCACATACCTTCCAAATTTGCCATACAGGGCTCATAATACAATACTCTCACGATACAGCACAACGTCGAAATAACTGGCAAAATAATAAATATATTAACTTATTTTTGGATAAAATGTGAAAAATAAATAAAAATAATTAACCTAAAATCGATAGAAGCGCACCGAACAGGCGTTAAAAGAAGACACACTCATAAATTCATCACCGTTTCTGTTTGACCCAAATATATTTCTATTTACTGAGATTTGTGGGTGTAAAATTGAATATAAAACGCCACGGTGCTGTTTCGCTCATCTCGTACGCTTCCCTGAAAACGCGGCCTGAAAGGCGCCTGCCCAGTGCCCACCCAGTGCAAGTAAACACGCGCTTTGCACACGTTCAAGGCAGGCACTGCACTTTGTGCCCGACACCTTGCGAACATTCAGGAACACTGGCATGTCTTAATCGAAGATGAACTTTGAAGGATGGACAGCAAGATTCTACGGGGGCAAGCTTTCATTGAGGAAGGTAGGTTTGATTTTAATTGTCGTGTGTGTGTTGAGTGAGAGATTGTTCCTGGAGAACCACGCTGACAGCTTCTGCACCTTGTGCTTCAGATTTGATTATACTAACTTGCTCATCTTGCGCTCCTTATACAGATTTCTGGGCATTTTCAGAAAAGTAGTAACGTTTACAATAACAGCCAATCTAATGTAACTTAGCAATTGCAATAAAGTTTATTAAGTTTACACGTTGACATATGTATTCCCCATGCCTTTAAATTGAGATGAATGTGTAGTTTACATGTCATTAATTGAGAGGGGGCGAGACGTTAATGAGCAATCACACAGGCAAACCTAGTGATGGGCCGCTCGATACTCAGGTTTCGACACTGTGTCGAGCTATCGAAGCACTGCTTCGAGACTTGCTTCAAATGCGCCCGTCACGTGATTTTGAGCACGCTAGCGTAATGACGTCATTGATATCTGCGCAGTCAGCAGTCGATTTGGTCAGTATCTAGTCCGCTGAAGTGCTTTGGCTCAAAGCGTAAAAGCGGTTGTCTGTACTATATTGATAAAATACGCTAACCCGAGTTCAAATCCTAGTTGGGGCTCACATATGTTAAAATAAGGATTTTGTATAAAACAGTTAAGTAGTACTTGTCTGAAAGTTAACAAATATATTTTGGAGACATTATGAACGATTTACATGGGGCACCTTTTTCCTTGGTGTGGAATCGTGTTCCACCAAGAATTTGTAACAAATTGATGAGTATATTTTGCGTAAGGTAGCACGTATCATAACAATCTAGAATCTATTCTACCCCATGTCGATCATATCAGAGAGGCTAAGAAATGCTTCACTAAAGCCGACGTGGTCATTACACCAGTATATGCGCAAGACATTCCTCATTAAACGTTTTTACTATTCAGTGATTCCCAGATCTGTTGTTGATTTGTATTATTGATTTCCAAAAAGCAATGTGAGTAAAAGCGTGTTCTGCATAACTAATCACAACTGTCTTTAAAACAGAATCAGCGCCATCAACAGTGTTTTCTGCAATTTTAGGAAAGCCTCGGGATTTCTGCGTTAATGAGACAAAAAAGTTGTAAAGAAACTTTGCGAATTCATCCAGAGGTGAACATAAAGATCACTCAAGTACTGAGAAGAAGGAGCAGCTGGATAAGCACATCTGGAGCCAAACTTTCAAAAAAGCATCTGACTTTGTCAGCAACATCCTTTCCTTGTGAATGTATCTTATCAAAGGCTGCGCTGGGGGGTTAAATAAGTAATCTTCAGAAGTGCAGCACAACAGAGTAAATAATTGACGTAAATAGAATTACTGAAACACTAAGCTTTTGTCGTTTCTGTATTCTTAAACCATCTTCCAGTTACACAATCCCCCGCAGTCAATGTCACATTCAATGTTCCCTGCTCCTTAACCTGTCTTGTTACCCAAAGCATCAACACTCAGTTTCATTCAAGGCTTTACCGTCCTTCCTTTCATAGACATAAAATAAAACACATTTCCTCTACATGTCCAATAATAATAGTAAACTTGCAGGAACGAGAAAAAGCACAAGATGGGAATATTTATGACAAGAGCTTGGGCATCAGGATGAGAATGTTCCTTGTCACCCATTACGTGAGCTCGTCTGCCATCCCTCGGTTACACTGGCACACGTTACACTCGGGGGCAAATGCAATGGAGAATACCGACAATGTACACCTTCAGAAGTGGAATAAATCGACTGTATAAGTAGAACATTTCCGATAAACGATTAATTTTGTTAATCATAAACAATGCAACGTAACTATTATATGTGTTGTTACTTTTTATTAGTACTCACCAAACGTTACATATCTACGAAATGAACATGGGTAATATGTTTATAATCATTCTCACTAAAATACACTGTCAAAATATATTAATGAGCAAATTGAGACAGATTGGCCTTTAGGAAATATAAAAAAGCGTGTGCGCTGTCATTTAGGACAGAATGCATTGTTAACGTGAGGCACTCTCTACTGACACGATGTCACGAAAAAAAGGAACAGCGCAGTCCATGCAAACTCAAATCCTCCTTGATGTTTGACCTTATGATTAATTGTCAATATCAAATCAATAAAGTCATTTTAAGAAGATGACAAGTCTGCTATAGTCAGTTTAATCAACGCTCCTTTTAAAAAGTTTCCTTATACAGAATATAAAACAGAATCTCAATGATACGGGATTCGTGAGTAGTAACCAATAATATGTGACACTGAGAAATTATAATTCCTAATAACGGGAACAAGTAAAAACTATGACTTCCTAAAACGGACACTGTAAATGGAGGCATTTCAATAAATAATTTAGGAGACTTGTGTGTGTATTTCAATATCAATTTAAGAACTACGTAGGCCACCTGTTGTACTATGAATGGTAGCTCAAGCAGCATTTAACAGTAAATAGTCTAACAGGACAATGACTGACTGAAACGAAGATGCTGCGCCGCTACAATAAAGGTTCACACTGTCGTTCTGCATGTTTAGAAGGCGCTGGTTGGCTGAAACTGTTTATAGCGAATTGTCCCAAGTTGGAAGTGCCGTATAGCGATCAGACACGAAAAGACACATTTAGGCATGCTGGACAGTAGTTTGTTTTTCTACAATACAAATTCAGTACGACACCAGGGTCTCCAAACACACAAATATGAAGTTCATTATGTTTTACAGTGAAACTCTTTACATACACAATATAATTAGGGGTGTGTGCCCCCTGCCCGACTACGGTGGCCCAACCTTCCCTCGATAGCTTGATTCGCTCGCTATCCGTCCAAGCTTGTTAAATGGAGGAATAGAAAAAAAAAACTTTCACAAGAGGGGGATCAGCGACGCGAACCTGAGCGACAACACCACTGAGCCACCTAATCCGGATAATTAACGAGCTCTGCACAACTGAACTACTACTACTGTTCTTACTGCGGCGGATGAAATATGTTGTTTGACATATGCACGTTAAAATGGTTTAATTTATACGAGAGTATCATTGTTGTATTCTCCTAATGAAGACGAAAAAATTATATTTATAGATGTATACTATATGACGTACGGTTTTGAACAAAATTAAGTGTTCCATAAAAAGGTTGAACGATTTACCTAATATTTTCATATATATAAAGCTGATATATGACAATATATCTTTGACACTATGTATCAGACAAAGGAAATCACCGCAATCCACAAGAACAATAATTAATTCTCAGCAACTACCTGAATTGTAGCTTAACCATATCAACTGAAATGTGTAATGTCAATACGAATTACAAAATATAACTAGAGAGTTAAGTGTCAGATAGACTCTCAAAATATAGAGGTCAATGCCTTTCAGTGTGCTGAGGCTTCACAAAGATTCAGTAACCAGTGACCATGTCTGCTCGAAGCCCTGTCATGATCCAATCTCGGTACTACGCATGTCTGAGGCTTCAGTAGTCCCGTCATGATCTCTGTAGTACGCATGTCTGAGGCTTCGGAGCCTCGTTCAAAGCCCGTCATGACGCAATCTCATTTCTACGCATGTCTGAGGCTTCGGAGCCTCGTCAAGATTGTCTGAGGCTTCGGAGCCCGTTCGAAGCCCGTCATGACGACATCTCAGTACTACGCATGTCTGAGGCTTCAGTAGCCCCGTCATCATCTCAGTAGTACGCATGTCTGAGGCTTCAGTAGCCCCGTTCAAAGCCCGTCATGACGCAATCTCAGTACTAGGCATGTCTGAGGCTTCAGTAGCCCCGTCATGATCTCAGTAGTACGCATGTCTGAGGCTTCAGTAGCCCTGTTCAAAGCCCGTCATGACGCAATCTCAGTACTACGCATGTCTGAGGCTTCGTAGTCTCGTCATGATCTCAGTACTACGCATGTCTGAGGCTTCAGTAGCCCCTGTCGCTACCCGATCTGCGTTGCCTACCCGATTTGCGCGCGCATGCGCACGCATGCGCAGAGCTTTACTATTACGACCCTGTCCGATCTGCGTTTTTTTTACTTTGCGACTTGAGTCCCCATCCGATTTGTCTCGCGCACGCGCTCTCTGCTTAATTAAAATTCATTTCACAACACTGCCCGATTTGTTCTGCGCATGTCTAATGTTTTACGACACACGAGAAAAAAAGTTACTGTGGGATTTAAATTTCTCGGTCTGCATTAACAAATATAACTTCCACCATTCGAGAGAGAAGGAGAAAGAAGAACGCCATAAAGAAGAATAGGAGCATATTGAATTTTTCTTCGGGAAGAAGAATACTTTTCACTTCTTGAAAAAATGAAGACTTTTCAATTTTACAACAACTTGAAAGAATATCTTTTACGGGAAGAATTTAGCAACAATTTAACGGTCAGAGAGCGAAGTGAAATACGACGCGGGTCCGTGAGTTTTATGATTAAAGGTACTATGTGTAATGTTTATTGAATGCTTTTCAGTTTTTGAGAATACAGTATATACTGTAATATAATTTAGATATATTTAGTATTGTCTGACTTTTTTTTACTAATTGGAATATTACCAAATGTACCGTTTTAAAGAGGCTGGTAATTTCAATGAACACGCATGAATATTTTGAAATATGCAAAACTTTTAATTGTGTTATTAAAAAAACTGCTTGGGTGGACTTTCCTGTTACTTACCGATATATACTTGATTAATGGATTAGTAGGTTTTCTCTTTTTGGGAATATGAAAATCTAAACTGCCTAGATGCATCTCAATTCAGGTGTCTAAATTTTACAGTTCTTTTAAACAGAGAAGTAAATTAGCATTCACTAACGAATGCTAAAAGTTTTCTAAAGAATTGTTGTTAAGAAGCCTTATGTTTACTTTTTATTGCAGTGTTAGTGCAATATTTTGTGTAGCTAAGTAATTCTTTGTGACCTATAGTTGTGGTTTTATTTATTTATTTTTTTTTCATTAAACCCCTCTCCGTGCCGCAACCCTCCACAGAGTGTTAATAAAGGTAAACGGAGCAGAAAAGTTAATTCATAGAGTAAATTTAACCTTCTAAGTCCAGTGACCTAAAAGTATAAGTCCCAGTATTCATCAGTGTTAAGAATAATGACTGAATGTATCATTTTGTTCTCTGACAGACCACCAACTTTTTTACACCGGGCCAAACCGACAATACATTCGTCTGGTTGTTATGAGTGAAGAACAAAAGAGAGCTGTCCTAATGGAGTGTCATGATAATCCTGGAACCGGCAACCATAACGGTGTGAGAGGAACCAGAAACAGAGCTATTGCTGGCTATTTCTGGCCAACTCTTACAAACGATGTAGCTAATTGGGTAAGTTTTACAAATACTCCAGTGTGAATCTTGAGATACATTTAACGATTCTGCCTCAGGTTGTAGATTATCATGACTTGTACTAAGAAACAGAGTAATTGGTTCATATTAAAATGTTGCTCATATGTTTTTGCAAGACCCCTACAGCTGAGATACAATTACCAGGCAGTCATACAGTTTCCTTAAAGTATCTGTTTCGGTACTTCAGTTCTTCTTTTGAGGACTGGTGCAGTTTGTTCTGTCTTTTCAAAATGATGCCCAATTTTACAGTTCTCTCATAAACCCTTAGTGCATCTAAAAGGATCAAGTGGGCAGGTAACTGTGTGTGTGAAATTTTTTCTAGTAATCCAAAGAGTAGACTAGGTGGTCCTCTGTTCCTTCCTTGCCAAGAGACCAATTGAGTAATAATTATGATGTCACCCTCACAAAGTTGGTTTTGCACCGTAGCAAGACTTAAGTCGTCAATAGCCCTGTTTTATCATCCTCTGGTAGCTAGTTGTTTAGGATGATTTTCCTTCATAAAATGCTTGTTTTTTTGTAGTATTCTTGTTATCCTTGCTGCTGTCCCTAATTTCTTTGTGCATTACTAAAGTTGTTTCCAAATCTATTGTAGCTTTAAGTGTTAAATTCTTTCTTATCTACAAAGTAAGCGTATGATGCAAAATTTCATTCAGTTTGTATCTCTTGTTTTAGGTGAGATGTTGTCACCGCTGTCAGCTGAATGATCCCATCAAGACCATGGTACCATTCTTGCATTCCATCAAGGTAATGGTGGGCTCCAGGTTTGTGAAATAAAATCGAATGAGGATAAAGATTTAAAGGCAAATATTTTATCAGGTGAAAGAAGCTTGGGAGGTGGTAGGTCTGGATCTCTTTGGCCCAATGTGTGAAACTGCCAGAAGTAACAAGTATGTGTTGACCATGACTGACCTCTACACAAAGTGGATCGTTGCTGAGCCTCTACAGTCTAAGTCAGCGAGTGAAGTGTCTGCAGCCATCATAGGGAAGCTGTACACATTTGGCATGGTTAGGAAGATCATTACTGACCAAGGCAAAGAGTTTGTCAACGAGGTACTGTTGGGGAAAAAAAAAATGCTTTTCATTTTTAAATGGAAACATTTCTTGAAAGTCCATTATTTATAAACCCATTTATTATCCCTTGTGTGAACTACTGAAGCAATTCTGTTGATTCTTCATCCACAGCTAAATGAGAATATCTTTGGAGTCCTAAAAATAAAGCATGCTGTCTCCAGTGCTTACCATCCTCAGACAAATGGGCAGGTAATTGTGTGTGTTTAATTCTTTAATTCATATTGGATGTTGTTGGTAACTGAGAAAAGATTATTTGTTAAATGTTTGTAAATCCTTTTGAAATAAACAGGATGAAAGAACAAATCAAAATATCAAACGTGCACTGAGAAAATATGTTAATGAGAGCCACAATGATTGGGATCTCCATCTTCCTGCAGTTGTATATGGCATCAACACGGCTAGGCAGGTGGGTACACATGCCCCGGTTGCCAATCTTCTAATGTGTTTGACCTTTCATTAGTCCTAATGCAGTGTGCTAATGGTGAACTTTTTATAACCAGTCTTCAACAAGGTACACTCCATATTTCTTGCTTTTTCACCGACATCCGCGCTTACCAGAAGTTTCAAACGCCTGTCCAATGGGAGAATCTATTGACATTGGAGATCCAGAAGAAGATATTGACACCAGAGTTAAAGAAATGAAAGCTTTAAATGAAAAGGTTCGTGCCCAACAAAAGACTTAATCGATATAGCCTATGAAATATTACAGAATTTAAATTTTAATGCCTGCTTTTGCAGATTCTCAAGAATATTGAGAAGGCACAGACAAGACAACAGAGGTCTTATGGAAACCATAAAAGGAAGTTGGTGAAAACATGTACAGTCAATATTGGGGATTCTGTCCTTGTTTCTGAAAACCCAAAAAAGCAATGTCTGAAACCGAGCCTTGCCAGCCGTCACCAAGGGCCTTTTACTGTATCCAGCATCTCTTCAAAAGGTGTTGCTACAGTCCTGAAAGACGACGGAAAGCACCATCAGCTCAATGTCTCACGTCTGAGGCCGTACTACAGTTTGGAAAGTAAGGGTGTTACCTGAGTTTCTGATCTGGATAAATGTTTTAACCTCAATGAATGTTGCTGTAGAAACTGGTCCAGAAGAGAAATTTTAAATTCCTGCTATTTGTAACAGACAGAATGAAATGTAAAAGTTTGTTTTATAATCTATTATATCAGATCGTGGACCGACTAAGGATTGCTGTCTTCAAGACCATCGATATTGGATATCTTCTCAAGTGAATGATCATCCCTATGCTTGCTTAGGAGATAAGTGGGAGAAGGATTTGGGGCCTTTTCAGGATGAACTGGCAAGTGACCTGTCACCTTTGCATTATTGCTTGTTTAACGGAAATGTAATTGTGGTTTTACAGCCAGCTTGCAGAGTGTTTTTACAAACATCTTTTATTAACTTCTACAATAATTACTTGTGTTTAGCTGAAGTATGTCCTGGACCCACATCGTCCCTCAGCAGAACTGATTGTCAAGGAGGGAAATATCTGTCTTACACGTGAGGACTTCTGGAGTCTTGGGTTAAACCAGTGCATGGATTCCAATGTAAGTGTATTAACTTTTTGGTATTTTTACTCATTAATAGAACCTTCTAAGAAAACTTGAATTAAAGATTACTTACTTGCATAATTGATTTATTTAATCTGTTAATTTGTTCTAGATTGGAAATGCCTGCTTCAAGATAGTACAAGAAGCAGCCCAAAGACATGTAATTTGTTTTTGTGTCTCATTCACTGACCTTTTGTTGGATTAAATATTGTTTCTAAATTGGTTTATTTCTTTATAATTCTTTAACTCTGTTTTTAACAGGGGAAAGATATTCATGTTGTGGATATGTATGTGGTGCCCACGTGGAAAACCAAGAATGTGGACCCACTTGTTGGTTTTCCAGTAAGTTTCTAGTTCAGTATTTATTTGTTCATTTATATTCATAATTGTGTGTTAATATTTATATCTCTAATTACAGGACAACCTGGGTTTGAAAGATGCCATATTGTTTCCTGCTTGGAGCAGGCAACAAGATCAAGTGGATCACTATTTGCTATGTGTTGAGTTTCAATTCCTTACATACAACTACAATATTTTTGTTTATATCATTTTGACAAATCATAGCACTGTTAACCATATATTTATATGGAAACATTTCAGGTTTTACTGGTAGCTGAAAGGGAGATATTTTTTTTAGATTCTCTTCGCCCTCATGGTTTTGGCGATGAGGCCTACAGAACCATATTTAGGTTTGGAAATAATTGCCGTTCTTGTTTAATGATGGCCCTTGTTCAATGGGTACAAGTTCCAGTCATGGCCTTGTTCTATGGCCAGATGTTCCAGTTGCAGTCTTGTTCTATGACTGCAGGTTTTGGTTGTGGTTTTGTTCTGTGGTTACAGGTTAAGGTTGTGGTCTTGTTTTGTGATCTGAGGTTCCAGTTCTGACCTCTTATCATAGTTACAGGTTCCCATTTTGGCCTTGTTCTTTGGTCAGCTTGCTTACTTGCTGTCTTATTCTATTCTATTCTTATTCTTATTCTTATTATTATTATTCTAAGGCTGCAGGTTATATTGCTGATTTGTTCTGTGGTTACAGGTTCGGGTTGCACCCTTGTTCTATGATTTCAGGTTACAATTGCGGCCTTGTTCTTTGGCCAGACGTTCCAGTTTCGGCCGCCTTCTATGGATACAAGTTTCTTTTAAGGTTTGACCTAGAGACAGTTGTTTAATCAACAGCAGGATTGTAATATTGTGTTTTCATTTAATATTTCAGACAAATTGCACGCCGCATTGACCCAGGACCTTGGACTGAGAAGATGGGCAGACATTTAGAAGTAAATGATTTTATTCTTTTACAGTGTTGTCTGTTGATTGCTCAACATTAAACATCAACTGTCACATTGATTGGCATTCTTCACAACATTCACTTATGACCTCTTTAGATATTCAATATTGTGTATTTTCCAGGACTTTCCTCAGCAGACCTCTGGAAACTGTTGTGGCATCCTCATGCTAATGGTAAGTGTCTGCTTTACTCAAACATTTTCATCTTTCAAAATCTCTTTCAAGGTTTGAGAAGATGACTTAGACTGTTTGTATTTTACAGTACGCCCTTTGCCTCTGCACATGTACTAGATGTACGTTTACTGAGGTAACTTATTTCTTATAAAAAAAAGCTCAGGTATTTGTCCCATTTGTCTAATTATTGCACTATATATTTTCTTTTCCTTTTTCAGAGTGACATACCGTTGATCCGCCATTGGTGGTGCATCCTACTGATGGAGAGGTTTCAGATAGAGGGGTATAACATTTCTGCAATGTTGTAGTGTCTCATTGTATTATCTCAAACACACAAAAAAATTACTTATCTTCATTGTTTACAAGACATGGCCAACGGTTTGCTTACTGGAGCTGTGAAGCTGTTGAGTTGTTGCAAGGCACTCTTCAGCCTCTTTTTAGAGTGTCTGGGCAAATCTCTTCAACTGTCCCATCTCACATGCAAGCTGTGAGTGACCGGGTGACAGATGAGAAGAAGCTGGTAGACTTCATTGTAGAAGCACAAGGCTCCCAGCAGCATTTGTCGGTATGTTACTGAATTATTAGCAAAGTCCATGGATCAGATTTTAAAGAGTTACTACATGTCAATAAAGATGCCAAACTGTAATCTAAGGATTCTGTTGGAAGTGGACACCTCACGTTGGACTGCCATTGCACATAGCTATCAGTAAAGGTGTGGTGTGCTACTCATGTAGTACAGGGACAACTTGGCACCTAGTCTTGTAATATTTCATTCACTTTTTACTTAAGTGATTGGTGTGAGACCATTTAAGGGTAGATAAAGTTAACTTAAATATAAGGGGAGAAAGGGGGCTCTATAATAATAACCTATCGCTTAATGCATTTACAAGCAACATTGGCCTTTTTTTTTTGTTTGTTTCTTGAACACAGAGGATACTCCGTGGTAATGAGCCTTCTAAGTGGCTGAATAGATTCCAGGAAAAGTCATCTTTCCGAGTGCCTGTGTACCTGGAGTCTGACGAACAACAGGATGCCCTTTTCTCATATCTTGAGAGATTTCTGAGAACTGTACAAACAGCATTCCCTATTAGAGATCGTGTGCAGTTCATTCTGGATGTCTTATTCCCTGAGGTAAGACCGCTGGGGTGGCCTGTTATGTAAATAATTTGTGCACCAGATGATCTGTAGTCTTCTGCCCACTTCAATATAGCAATGTGTTTTTTCTTATGCAATAGACTATGCAATTTCCACCCCCAGACATTAGATCACAATATCTTAGTCTGTGTATGAATTCTCGCAATCACGTTGGCTGTTGTTTTTCTCATTGTATGAGTTTCAATAGAAACAAAACCAGGCTGTTTCATTTGCAAAATAAAGAACACATTCTTAGGGTTTTATGCTTTGTTACTGGGTAATTGGTGTATGCCTTCACTTATAATGTGATGTGGTCATATTTCAGTTACATGCAAGCAACTTTTGTATTCTGTTTTTTCTTACTTTTGGATAGTCCATCATCCATGCCCTGGCTGCTCTACAAGGTGTATCAGGACAGGAGGCAGAAGATTTATTTCTTGGTGGCCCAGAATACAGTGTCGGGTAAAAGTCAAGTCTATGAATGTTTGAAGTAAGTGTTTGAACAATTCTTATTTATTATTTTTATATTTTACTTGCCTTAGTGAAGTGGAAGAATTTAATCGAAAGATAGGGCAGCAATTAAAGAAGGAGGGAATGCTGTGATATCTGTTGGAATAGAAGATGATGCTACTGCCCAGTGCTTCCAGAATCCTTCATTTGAGTCTTGGGTCTGAATCTACTGCGTCATTGCCAAGTATTCTGGGGTAATGTATCTTGTCTTGTTTACATTTTGTTTTTCTCCATATTCCAAGCTCATTTACTTGACCTTAGCTTTAATAAACTGGACGGCTGTCTCCTTCACAATTGATTTGAAAGTACTTTACTATTCATTACATAAAAAGCTCTGAACAATTTAGTCCCTTCCTGTATTTGGTACTGTCTCTCCCCCAACACTCCTCATTTTAATCTTTAATCCACAACCAATATTGCCAACTAATTTGCTTATGAAAGGACTGGTGAAGCAGCTTGCACATGTATACCAAAAATATAGAATGCCAGCTATAAATGAAAAACCTATCAAAATACTTTTAAAACACCATTTTTAAACTTCACCTTTGTTTAATTCCCACTTCTATCAGTTGTAATGGTTTATGACTTGAACTGCATACACTTTGAAAGATTTACACTAGATAATAACCATTGTTTTTTTGCTTTTTTTTTTTTTTGTCTGGTGATGCCCTTTGCCATGCACCCTGGTCAAGTCTTGTGCAACTGTCTGTGGTGCTGAAGAGAGAAGATTTCTGAAGACCCCCTTGAAATGGAGTGGCATCTGGATTAACACTACAACAATATGCTTGCTAAGAATGTCCACAGGGGCCTGGGGAGTCTGTGACCTTCTCTGACCAACTAGACCTTTTTGTGTTCTTCAACAGGGCCATCTGACCATCAGATGTATATAATTTTCCTCTTGTGTACTTTTTGTGTATATGTATTTTCGCAGTTTCATAAAGTTATATGTATTTGTTAAGCAGTTTGGACTTTATTAGTATTAAAATGTTACAGAAGTTATTTGTGGAATAATTTTAATGATCAAAATAGCAAAAAATGTAACTTTAAATTTTCTGTGCTCTGGGTAAAATGTTAAATCTGTGGTGATTTTTTTTTTTTTTTTTGTACATTTGACAAATTTTTTTTTTAGGTGCATTGTTCTCACATTGTTCACTTTTGTTCTCATAACATTTATTCAATAAAATTTGCATGAAAAGTGTATTTCCTTTTTCATTTATTCAGTTATTAACTCGCATTTAAGACACTATATGGGTGAATAAAAGCTATTTAAATTTGAGTACAAGACAAGCAATAGTATCACAGAAGATGGTGCTGGGGTTGTGCTTTGTGGATTAGACATGAAATGAAGATTTCTTTTTCTTGAAAGACTCTTTATGCAATCCACTAGTATTACCGAAACAAAGTTTTGTAAACCATGATGCCCTATGACACATGTGTATTTCATAATTAGTAATAATATGTAAAGTTATTCCAGGGATGAAAAGTGCATCAACAGTTCATTTTTACATATATACACACTCATTTTGACTAACTGCATGACAGCCTGGTACAACAACTGCACCAAACCTGCCAAAAAAGCCCTGTGGTGGATCATAAAAACATCACAGCACGTTTAATGGAACTGAACTGCCATCACTTGATCATCTATACAAGATTCCCTGTGTAAGAAGGGCTAAAAACATCATCAAGGCAAACACTCATCTTGGACAGAACGTGTTTGAGCTTCTCCCATCAGGCAGGCATTTCAGATCAATCTGTATGCTACAAACATCCATCCATTTTCTAACCCGCTGAATCCGAATACAAACAGACAAAAAAAAAAAACTGCTATAAACTTATTGAACTCATATCTCTTCAATCTGAAATCATTGTCATTGATCATGTACAATTAATGTAGGTAGTGTGTGTAATGACTGTTTACTAAAATGCAATAATAATCTATACTGCTGTGCATTTATGCAATAATCATCCTGGTTACTTTAACATATATGGCATCTTGTCAATATTTTGAACATATTTTATATGATTACTCAGTTTTTAGTTCACACTTTATTTATTTATTGTATTGCTATATATCTGAACTATTTGACATTGGAATTTAAATACAACATAAAGCTGACACGAGTAATTTCTTTGCGTTACTCAAAGACAATATAGTACTTGAATACATCTATTTTTAAAACCGACATTTATTTTTTATATGTAGACTATAATAACATATGCAATGGTCAAATACTTCTTTGTACAATGGGAACTGAAAAAAAAAAGTGCTATGTAAACTAAACGAAGGGATCTCAGTGATAAACAATTAACGTTTATAACAAGGAGTATGACAAGCTTAATTCAGCCCTGAAAACAGAACGTACAATGAATATTTAATAATATTATCATTATGGTAAACTACTACAGTATTGAAACGAATATACTGTACTACCCAGTTGTGTATCAACATGCGCAGTTGAGACCGATCCATGCCGTAAAGCGAAATGTTTAGTATATATATATTTTTTTTATTAAGCGCATGCGGAGTGTGTTATTACATACGTATTGAACGAATACGTCATCGCTCACTTTACGGTTCTGCCCAATCTGTATAACGCATGCGTGAACACTTTACGGCATGCTAGGCTTTCAATACGCCTGCGCGCGCAAATCGGGTAGGCACGCAGATCGGGTAGCGACAGCCCCGCCATGATCTCAGTAGTACGCATGTCTGAGGCTTCAGTAGCCCCGTTCAAAGCCCGTCATGACGCAATCTCAGTACTCTGCGCAAAGCTTCGACTCATTATTTATTCATCGAGCTCCCGTTTGAAGTACATATGGCATCAACAGAGTTAAAAAACTCAACAGAATTCCCATTGAAATGAAAGTTTGTAGATGATCAATACATGTTAAATGATTGTGCCCGATAATACGTTGTGGCAAAAAATAAAATTATAAATTATACATCATACAAACACCGACTTGTTGAATGCATAATGCTGCAAAGAAGAGCTTTAGCAATACAGGTGACGACACATCTCTCACTATAATACTCTCATAAATATCCATTCTTCCCCTCATGCAACATTTTCATGCAACACTGAAGGTATGTCATATAGTATACATCTATATAAAATTGTTTTCGTCTTCAGTACATACATACATGTATACATTAAAAGCATACATTATATTTCACCCTCCCGAAAATGGCAGTGGTGCAGTGGTAGCGTTACCGCTTCATAATAAAGCATACATGGGTTCGGGTCACTGTGAATTATGACCCAAAAGAGTCTGATTTTCTTTTTCTTTTCTTTTTTTTTTATTAAACAGCAAATTCCAGCGTGGACCGGGAGCGAGCAAGGCAAGAACACTAGTAAAGATATATCAAATGGAAATGTGCATCTTGTTTTATGTCTATAACAAAAAACATATTTGAGTAACGATTTCAACTGTTTTTGTAGTTGTTGATGGCGGGTTTAGCGGTTTAAATTTTTAGATATTAAATTGATAAGGTGGAATGTGTTCTTACTTTGAGTGTTAATGTGTTAGTAACTGGGATTGCGCCTCTATTACTGGAAGATTGCTTAGGAATGGTACAGACTGGACAACTATATGTTTTAGGAAATATTTTATTATTGCACTGTGCTGGGACTAAAAAACTTTTTACTGATCACCAGTCCGGACATTGAAGATGTGTTCACGAGGGAGGGATGCTGTTGTTAAAAGCAAATGTTTTTTCAACAGCAGGTCCAGATGTGTTTATCCCGCTGCTTTTTGTTGTCTCAGCACTCAATCTTTAATGCCGACCTTGATATGTGCACTGCTCACATTGGAGTGTCCCGTGTGTGTCTGTGCCGGTGACTGATCTGCGCCGTGTCTCTCAGCCTCTCTGATGTGCTCCGGATTGACACCTTTGAATGTTTGGTGCAGCAGAGCAAATTCAACCTGATCTACCACAGTGGGTTTGTTATCACCTTATTCCAGCGTTTCTCAACCTTTAAGTATTTGCGACCCGAGTTTTCATAACAGTTTTAATCGCGCCCCCCCCCCAACATTTTTTTGAAATGTAGATGCATATTTGATTATACCTACTTAACTTTTATCGACATTTATCTAACTCTATATAGTATTTATTGTTCTGTTATCAGAATGTAGTTTAAGTTAATTTGTTTTGGTTCCAACAGATGTTTTTATCATATTTTTGATTCTTGTTTTCTTTTTTTCACATCTTCGCGCCCCCCTTTTTGTTACTTCGCGCCCCACAGGTTGAGAATGTGGAAACTGAATGTTCTCTTCGTTCCCTTGTACTAAGTCATG
>JANRMT010062796.1:8016010-8034704 GCA_026402145.1 Polypterus bichir lapradei | reverse complement strand
GAAAATCCCAGCTTAATTCCTTATCTTGGTTTTGTGCAATACCCCGCTGCTCCCCTGTGCCCATTACACAACATCAGAAATTATAGAGAGATGATGGTCTTGGTAAGGTTGATCACTCAGGTCGCCAAAACATTTTGATGGTGCTCTTAGAAAGAACAGAAAAACAACAGTTTTCAAAATGTGTGCTGTGGCAGAATGAGAGCAGCAACAAGCCATGGAATTAAATAATGGGTTTAATTAACAGCAAGAATTGGCTTCTCATTAAGAAAGTGATTGGAGTGAAATTGGTTGGAGTTTGAAGCCCCAGTTTAGCTGGTCATCTGTTAGCTCATTTCACATCTCATTTCTACTTGGCTGTCATTTAATGAAGAAAGGAATCAATTCAGAGGGCTGACCTCTTCAAACAGGGCTATTAAAGTGATGGGAAAAAGTTAATTAGCAGTGAAAACTGGTCACTGATTAGGAAAAGGGTTAGAATGAAAACCTGTAGCCACTGCGGCACTCCAAGCCTGGAGTTCGCCACCCCTGATTTAGGGTGAATGTTTTAATATTGCCAATTAATATTATTCTGCCTATCAGTTTAATCAAAAGTTTCTGTTATATGGATTCATGTTTATTACCAAATATTTAAAATTGATGTGACCCTCAACAGCTTATTAAACACAGACAAATTAGTAATTATAGAAACTCATTTTCTTTATTCAGTATTACAGTGCTGTGTCACACGTGGAGCCAGAACTCTGGGCCAGTAATTAGGATGCCAGCTCATCTAATCACAAGAAAATGGCACCAGATATGGGGTAAGAAAAATAATGAGCACTTTAAAACTAAAACAGAATTTGAAAAAAGACAGCCCCAGAAATTGTCAGTTGTTCTGCTTTTAATTGATTTTCCAAGAAAATATGCAACAGTGTTCTGTCCTACGCATCTGAGTAGGTTAGAAAAGGACTATATAAATATAAATATTCTTCTAATTCAATTGAGTTGCTTGCTTTTTATTATTTGCTGACTTGAGTCTGTACAATAAGCATGTTTTATTTAGACATTGCAGTTTTTGCACTTGCTTATTTTAAAGTGAATGTAGGTGGCAGAGTACTTATCTAAACTTGGAGAATAAGCATTACTAAAATGTCTATGTATGTAATGTTTATGGGTTAAAAGGGCTTATTGTTTTCTGATATTTACATTAAATTATAAGGCTGCACAGTAGGCAAAGGCATAATGGTGTCACACTTCTAAATCAAAAAATATGGAAAGGCATTTTGTCAAGATAATTTAAACTTAAAAATGTGTTCTAAGATTAAAAATGAAGTATAAATGCATACTGTATACAGGTTCAGAAAATTTAATAAATGGCAATGAGATATTACCACATTCACATTATTCTGCTCCAATAATGATGTGCCTTGGACAAAATCTTTATAAAGCTGACTAGCGTCCTTTGTACATTCTTTATTTAATAAAAGTAGCATACATGTATACAGAGCATAACATCAACGCACTGCATCTTTTATGTTGTACTTTTCTTATCATGGACAACAATTTTTTTTCTGTTTTCAAAAGCCTTGTGCAAGAAGAAGCTGTTAGAATTCATCATGGAATGGATATTCCGGGTGATCCTTCCACCTAAGGATTGAAAGAATAAAGAAAGAAATTTAACACTGTACACTGATCATTGAAAATGTCGGCAACTGCGGAAGATTTAATAGGCACAGATGGAATTGAACCTTAAAAGGACAACCAACAAAGGGCAATGTGGTAATGGTAAAATGCCAACAGATCAATCAGCAAAGTAAACCTTACCAAGTTGACATTTTCTCTGGTGCGCCTGATAGACTGAGTAAACTGCTGTTACTTCTAGTGTGACTTTTGAAAGCAGCATTCTGAAGAGTATTTTCAGGTAGTGCTATTGATTCTGGGAGGTTCACTGACTTGGCTTATGCAGTCAGGTTGCTCTGAGGCTTCTGAATAATCCATTAAATGCAAGTTTTAATTAGCAAATGTAATATTCAAGAAAAGACTGTACACATTATGTATAAAGATAAGTTATCATCACTTTAGCAGGTTGTGTTGATGGTTTGACTGGAGTGTTAGTTATAGTTGATTTAAGAACCTTGCATTTCTCTTACAGATAGTTTACACTTCCACACATCCATTTTTAGAGTTGATTTTATCCATTACAGGTTGCAAGATGGTTTTGCCTGTCCCAGGAATATGTGTAAAGCAGGGACCCATTTTGGATAGAAAGAATACCTTATTGCAAACACATGTACACTTAGCAACACATTTTACCATATAGAAAAAGAGAACAGATCTAGAAGAACACAGAGAGAGACACAGTGACAAAATCCAGTATCACACTCAACAGCATTAGTTACTGTACTGCCATGCTGCCCTTGTAAATATAAAATAGGTTTTAATTAGAAAGGAGAAGATCTATGCATTTTAAGTTATGTTTGATCATGATGATTAAATCAGGAACCTATCATGGCAGCAAAGCAGGAACCCTAGACAAGATGTCCACATAAACCACCATGATAGTAAAAGAAGATACTTTTTTTATTATATGAACATTTTTTTCATAGCATAGTTTTCATTTTAGTTTACACTTAATTTGTCAATGCTGTACCAAATAGGACTTAGGGATTTGGAGTTTGGGGTGGCATGGTGGCACAGTGGTAGCGCTGCTGCCTTGCAGTTAGGAGACCCAGGTTCGCTTCCCGGGTCCTTCCTGCGTGGAGTTTCCATGTTCTCCCCCATGTCTGTGTGGGTTTCCTCCGGGTTAGGTGCATTGTTGATTCTTAATTGTCCCGTGTGTGTGTGTGTTCGCGTTCGCCCTGCGGTGGGCTGGCGCCCTGCCCGGGGTTTGTTTCCTGCCTTGCGCCTTGTGTTGGCTGGGACTGGCTCCAGAAGACCCCCGTGACCCTGTAGTTAGGATATAGCAGGTTGGATAATGGATGGATAGATTTGGAGTTTGTGAGGGTTGTAGGAAATCTTCTTTGTGACTTTTTTTCTAGTTCACCGTAGTGTCTACAGAAATGGAAGAGGAAGAGTTAGCCAAGAGTTTTTGCATAAAATGTTAAATGTATTGTAATTTTTAGGTATGTTTTCCCTCCAACAAAAATACTATAATAATAATAATAATGTAATAAGATGCAAAAATAAAACAAACATTGGCAAAAAATTGAAATGTAAAAGCACCAGAGATCCAGAGGTCAAATGTGTTCAAATACCACAATATATAGTACTGTACAAATGTCTTAGGCACTTTAGATAGCTCACAGAAATATTTGTCTTAGATGGTTACTTTATGTCTTCTGGATTAGCATGCTAATAGAAAATAGTTTAATTTAGAGTTCTAGACATTTCTTTGTAAAAAGTGAAACAACACAATAATATCTGAATGTACTGTACTTGAGGAAAGACGCTAACATACTAATAGACCACTTTACAGTTACAAAATATGAAATCTTCACCTACAGAGCCCAGTGCTTGATTATTCAAATATGACAAACAGATTCTAATGATCAATGAAGTAATGTGTAGGCTGAACCAGTGATTAACTGAAAGAGAAGCAGTTGTGTAGAGGACATAAAACTGGGCAAGGGAGAACCATACTTAAAAGTTGAGGTTACAGTAGATGTAGTGGTTTACCCATCAGATCTTACACAATGAAGAAGGTGGTCATCCTATATTATCAAGGTCTGCCCCAAGCAGAAATTTTGTAAGAGGCAGGTGCTTCTAGATGGGCCGTGAAAGCTCTACTGCAGAAGCACAAACAAATGGCCATTGATGAGAACCGGGAGCACAGTGGTTGGCCATGAAAACTGAGTGCAGCAAATGACAGATACATCAAGCTTACTTCCCTTCAAAATCAGATGTTCAGCACCACCATCGGCCAAGAACTGACAGAAATTACTAGGACTCTGGTACACCCATCTACAGTCCAGAGAAGTCTTATCCGAAGTGTTGTGTAAGGAAATGTTGTAATGAAAATCCGTTCTTTTCGAGGTGCAAATGAAGCCAAAATTCTCACCTATGCATGAGAACACAATGACAGGGGTGCAGGAAAACGGCAGCATGTGGTTTGGACTGATGAGTCAAAATATGAAATTTCTAACTTTAACGTAAGGCATTTTGTTTCCCTATGGATTGGAGAACAGTACATGGATGAATGTCCACAGGAAACAGTGAAACACTGTGGAGGTTCTTTGCAGGTTTTTCTATAAACTGAGTTAGTCATATGATCAAAATTGAGGGGTTTCACTGCTTAGAAGTACAGGCAGATAATTTTACATCATGCAGTATCATCAAAGAGGTGTCCCAGCTTCATTCTACATGACAATGACCCCAGAGACCCAGCCAAAATCCTATAAAGCTGTCTTGAATGAAAATAAGGAAAGGAAATCCAGCAACAGATGGTATGGCCCCCACAGAGCCCTGATCGCAACATCTTCGAGCCAGTCTTGAATTATTTGCAGAGACCGAAGAAAGTAAGTCAGCTAAAGTACTGCAGTGGAGCTGTGGGAAATTTTCCAAGAGGCAGAACAACCAACCAGATGAGTACCTTCAGAAAATGCATGCAAGTGAGCCTAAGGGAATTGCTGCTGTTTTTAAGTCAAAGGGTGGTCACAACAAAACAATATATTTTTTAAAATATTTTTTTTCTGTTTACTGCAGCTTCTAGGCATTTTATTGACTAATAAAATCTATTTAATGCATTACTTTTGAAGGTATTCACCAGTTAACACCATTTTTTCACAAGTGCCTAAGAGTTTTCCACAGTACTGTATATTTAAAGAAGAGTGGATAAAATTAGGTGAAAGTTGAAAAAGAAAATAAAAATTATGAAACATGCCACTCATTTAAAGCCTATACATAAAACATTACTCTAAAGATGCTATCACACCATCATAAAATCACATCTCCCATTTCCTTTTATGTGCTTAGTTGAACGTGTTCACAAGTTTTCCAGTAATTTGTACCATACGCATACAATGAAAGCCATACTGTAAGAAGAATGTTATAAGGTATACTGGATTACCCAAGTTAATCCACGCTCCTAATCACAGAGATATTTATTTACATCTTTTTAAAATAAAAATGGAATACATGCACATTTTTCCTTGAATTACAATAAAAGCATAGCCACAAAAGAAGACTTTCACACATTTTAAATTGAATCGCATTCACTAAAGTCATGTCTACTAAAACTATACACACTTTGTATTGAATCACATTCTGAAATAGTCATACTCAGAAACAAGGCATCCATTCATTTTTAATGAATAGAGTTTTTTTAATCACATTGGGCCCTTGCAAGGGGAAAAGAAAAGAGTCACTACATATCTTTATAGGTACGAAAACAAATACTGAATAGAGGCAATTTTCCACCAAATTAAAAGTTGAAAATCCTATTATGTTTTTGCTCAGTTTTGAATTATGTAATTTAACATATTGTTGTTAAAATATGTATTTTAAACATTCTGATAATACTTGCAATTACATTTTATTACTTTATTTTTAATATGACTAATTGTTACAAAAATATTTTATGTACAAAAGTGTGATCTGATTGAAGTTAGCCAAAGTTAAAAATGCTCCAACTTTCAAAACAGTTAGCTAAGTCCTTGAAGGCTTCTGAATGTTATGCAATGTGTGCATTTTGTAACTGGTAATAATGCACAGGAGGTCACAGCAGTGTTGTTTCCTTTGTACAATAAATTAAGTTATTGAAAGGCAGTGAGAATTGCTAGAATGCATTTGTCTTTAGGCAAGCTGTGGGGCCAAGCTGTGTGGTTTAGGGGTCCATGTTTTACATAAACACAATGTCAGATGTGTAACACAAAATAACTTGTGTTTTAAACAAAAGGCATTCCATATTTCTTCAAAACTGCCGCTCCTCAGTCACTGGTGAACTTCAGTGTGTAACTAATCACACAGTTTGTTTTTGAGTTTTCACACTGATTTTAAGTGAGTAATGCGTTATAGAATAGGATAGTTTTGGCAAATGTAAAGAATGTCAGAATAGGAGCACTGCATAAAACAGAGCAAACAAACACCATAGACTAATTGGTTGCAGTATGTCCCGTTTGAAAATTAACAGCAATTACGATTAATTGAATATTTTCAGGATTGGATGCCACAATGCTTTCTACCACTAATTTCAATTGAAGGGGAAAAGGCTAAGGATTCAGAATCAGTAAAAGTGTACTGACACCAACTATGGCTAAACGTAAATTGTAATACAACATGTGAAAATTTCCAGTTTCACATATACTAATTGAATTAAATTATTTTTTCTCCTAGATTGTTCATAAAAATTTGGCTTCTTAATTTTTCACTGTACGCTTTGTCCTATATTTAAAATTTGTAAGCTACAACACATTGCTATAGCCTTTTAATTTGAACTTTAACAGGTTAGAGTGCTAAAAGGTCGCTGACAGTGATTTGTGATCTTGTATGTTGTGTGCTTTCAATCATCCTAGCACAGTAAATATAGTAATATAATTACAAATAGAATAGTTGGAGGTACTAGAAGTTGAGGAGTCAGAGCTGAAGGTGAAGGTTTTGTGTACTGATTCCACAACCCTGGTAGAGGAAATATTGTATAATACTTCAGTGATGTGGCTCATAAAAGTGTCCCTGTTTCTGTGTTCTAAAAAGGCTAAGATGCATTTTAGGTTTTAGTATTGTAACTCTGGGCCATGCTTCTGTTGTACATAAGTATAGTAGTAAAGCTGGTGGTGTGTTGAAGACGACTGACAAAACGATGAAGTACAAATCCTTGAACAGACATGAATAGCTAGTCGGTCTGAAAATTTTGAAGAAGAGTGAAATAGCTGTACAAAATAAACAAAATTCTCTGATTGTAGTCATTTATGTCAACAACTTCATCTATATGTTATCATTTTTTTACTATTATAAATTCAGTATATATCACATTTTCAGAAAATACATTTATTTCATTTGACTTCTACATACTTACATTAAAAGCTCCACATAGCGTATGTTTTTATTCAGTCCTTCAATAGCATTCATCTCTTGATCAGACAAGGAGAAATCAAACACCTACAGGAAAACACATATCTTTTTTAACTTCACAGGTTTAAAGTTAAAATAATACTTTATAGACATTTGCTAATTAAAGTAAAACTTTCCGTAACGATTTATCAGGTAGGACAATATTAAAGACATTGTTGTAATAATACAGTTCATCTTCTGCTATTAAAGTTTGGGTACGAGAGTCCAGTATTAATGTATGAGTATATGTTTATTTTTGGATTTTTGGGGTTTACAAAAATTAGGATTCTATTTTCATTTTTTGCTTTAATTTAAAAGTTAATTTTCATTAACATCTTAGGCTTCTTTATTTGTGCAATGCCATTTTGAAGGTCACATGACTCATTGCTGCATTGATGATGTAACAGAATCTTACAATATAATTATGGTCACAGTTGCAATTTATATTATCTCTAGGTGGATGAAAAACATTTGATTTTCATAGTAATAACTTAATTCCCAAGTGGACCCTTTTGTATGGATTTTGTACTTTGCTTGTGACTCTCTTCTGAATCTGACTTTCAGTTTTTATTTTGCCCTTTGTTCTAGGTACTTCTTGTTGTTTTGGTTTGTCTAGTAGTATAAGCCTTGCCTATCTTTTAACCATGATTTCTAGTGGCTCAGTTATCTCTTGGTTGTTTTGTGCTCACAATAATCCTAAGCACTACATGTGTCATAATACAGAGGACTAGAAGTGTGGAGCAGTGTGGGGTGGAGATTGTGTGATGTAATATATGTCATAACGTTGTGACAAGTGCGCATCAGTTTAATCTGTGATTAAAGATATGAGAATGTGTTCCAAATTAAACAGTTCATTTTCCAAGTATCACTAACAAGCTTATCTTTGTGGAATGTGGTCTGTAACCTGTAGATCAACTTAGCGTGTGCAATGTACCCACTTTTTTAAATGTTTACATTAAGCAACCATTTGAATAAAGTTCATACTTTAATACTTGAATATTTTTAACTTATTTGTATTTTTTTTTTAAAGTATATCTGATATTTGAGTTTACCAGAATTTTATTTGATTATTATGTATGTCCTGTATGTCTCTGAGGTGTGCAGACCGAGACTGCTCTCGATGCCGGGTAAGGTCCTTGCTAGGGTCGTCCTCAATAGGATCCGTGATCACTTGCTCTCCTACCAGCGACCAGAACAGTCTGGTTTTACGCCTAAGAAGTCTACCATCGACCGCATCCTGGCCCTGAGGGTCCTCATGGAGCGCAAATGTGAATATCAGCAGTTTCTTTGCAGCCTTTGTCGATTTTCACAAAGCGTTTGACTCAGTTGATCGAGGTGCCCTGTGGGACATCCTGAGGATTCGCGGGATACCCTCAAGGTTGCTGGATATCATGGCCAGCCCGTACACTGGTACTGTGAGTGCTGTGTAGAGTGGAGGCAGGACCTCTGCGTTTTCCCAGTTGATTCTGGGGATCATCAGGAGTGTGTTCTTGCTCCTACTCTGTTCAATGCTTGTATGGACTGGGTGTTGGGCAAGGTTGTGGGGTCCAGCTACTGTGGGGCATCTGTTGGTGAAAAAAGGTTCACGGATCTTGACTTTGCTGACAATGCTGTGATCTACGCGGAGTCAATGGAGGCTCTGATCGGGGCGCTTGAGAGACTGAGTGAGGAGTGCGAGTGTCCTGGATAAAAACCAAGATCCAGGTCTTTAATGACTTCTTGGGCACAGCCATCAGCAGTGTGTCTGCTTGCGGAGAGAGTGTTGACCTTGTTGAGAGGTTTACTTACCTTGGCAGTGACATTCATGTCTCTGGTGACTCTTCCTATGAAGTCAGTAGATGGATTGGGAGAGCATGGGGGATCATGAGGTCGCTGGAAAAGGGGTGTGTGGCGTTCCCGATATCTATGCAAAAGGACGAAGGTCCAAGTCTTTAGAGTCCTGGTGCTTCCTGTCTTGCTATATGGTTGCGAGACATGGACGCTATCCAGTGACCTGAGATGAAGACTGGACACCTTTAGTACTGTGTCTCTCCGGAAAATCCTTGGGTACTGTTGGTTTGACTTTGTGTCGAATGAACGGTTGCTCATGGAGTCCCGAATGAGGCACATTACCTGCATTGTGAGGGAGCGTCAGTTACGGCACTACAGCCATGTGCCGTGTTTCCCCGAGGGTGACCCGGTCACAATTTTTATAATTCTTACTTTTTCCTGCCATCCAGTATGAAGCAAGTAACAGCCTTGCACAAAGTTTCCCTCAAGTCCCTGGTGTTGCATTCAGTTTGGATGCTGGATATCCTTTCCTTCTGACCCCCATTTCCTGGGGATATTATTTTTAAAAGCATTTCCTTTGCTTCTAAAAATCCCAATTATCAGCTCACCCAGCTTAAATGTATACATTATCTTTATTTCACTCTTTGTAGTAGATTCAATTGCTGCAAAGTTAATTTGTGCTTCATGCTGAAAGTCCCCAGTTTCTATCTTTCATATTCTGGAAATTGTCTTTCCTATAACGTCATTCTTCTGGAATTTTAAGCAATTTAGATTAATGCATCCTCCAGTCTGTGGTATGAATGGCTTAAGGCCTTTTAGAAAATTGTGTACACTGCAACCATCTAATTGGGTGGTCTTCCTTTTTCTGTTTGTGTCTTTTCCCATGTTAGGATTTTATTTAATTTGTTTCTTGCTTGCATGTATTACATTGTTTGTAATTCACTACTTTGCAATTTAGACTATCAGGTGTCACTTCTGTATTTCACGTGATTGCCTCAGATCTTTGTTGAGGCATTAGCTGTCACATAGATTTGTTGTTTGGCTCCTTTTTAGTGCTACCGTAATATTCCTGTTCATTTTGTGAGGTTTGTTAGAATCCAGGTCGTATTTGGTTTCTGACTTTTGGCTTTTTAAGTTTAGTGAACTTTTTTTGGTAATTTTTTAATTTATTTTTGTTTTGCATATTTTATATTGAGTATTGGGCGGCACGGTGGCACAGTGGTAGTGCTGCTGCCTCACAGTTTGGAGACCCGGGTTTGCTTCCTGGCTCCTTCCTGCGTGGAGTTTGCATGTTCTCCCCCTGTCAGCGTGTGTTTCCTCTGGGTGCTCCGGTTTCCTCCCAAAGTCCAAAAACATGCAGGTTAGGTGGATTGGCGATTCTAAATTGTCCCTAGTGTGTGCTTGGTGTGTGGGTTTGTGTGCTGTGGTGCGCTGGCACCCTGCCTGGGGTTTGTTTCCTGCCTTGCACCCTGTTTGGCTGGGATTGGCTCCAGCAGACCCCCGTGACCCTGTTGTTAGGATATAGCGGGTTGGATAACGGATGGATGGTAATATTGAGTATTGTTGCAAGTGGCTAAAAACCAGGAGATAGTAAATAAAATACATAGTCAGAGATGAGAAACATTGCGTAACCAGGTTAAAAAATAAACCAAGCAAGGGGGCAAGAGAAAAATCAAATATCGAAGATGTGTGAGTCAAAAAAAAAATCAGTCTAGGAGTAAGGTCTACTTGAAATATAAGCTATCTATGCTTAAAGAGAAAAGACATTGTTTTATCCACGGAGGGATACAGTATACATGATATGTGATGCTTCCAAATAGCGTTGTGAAAATAATAAAGCAAGAACTGAGCCAAAAACAATCTTTTCAGAATGAAAACAAAATAAAAACAAACCAACAAAAATGTGACCTATAGGTCCAAAAATACATAAAATCATACAAATAAAACTAATAATATCACAAGTATTTTAATCATTTTCTATTCTTTGAGCTTTTAAATATTTTTGCTGTGGAATTTGTGATTATTTTTGAATTTAGTATTTTTGGAGATCTTTTTTGAATTTCTTGCCTTATTGGACGATTACTAATTTAATACATTTATTTAGGTACTGTAGTACTGGAAGCTGCTTGCCAGCACCTACACTTTGCATTTTTTGTCATTTCACTGCTCTATTAAGGAGTTTTAGCATCACTAGAGGAGTGATTTTGTGACTGTGGCATGCTCACTTTCATAGGCTCACCTGCAGCTGGTGCTGAAGCTTGCAATTTGAAAAATGAAGTACCAGCTCATATTTCTGCTGATTCAAAGCTGATATCATCCTTGGCCATTGCATGAGTCATCATTTTTCAAAAATTAATGTTTGTTTATTTGGTTCAGGAGTAGTGCTGGGTGGCATACCGATTTATACCAAAAAAACGTTTTTTTTATTTTTGTTATGATATGGATTTTTCTTATACCACAACACCGGTTTAAATTGCCTAAATAACGTTCGGAACGTGGCACAGCGGGAAACTGTTTAAGGGGGGGACCTTTTTCACTACTACACCGCTAAACAGGCATGCAATGGAGTACATGCGCTAGTGGAGGTATTGCGCGGTGAAAATGGACAGAGAACATTCCGAAACTGAAGCTGTAGCAGACGATAAAGTTGAACATGAGGACACAGAAGAACTTTTGCCGAGAAAAAGGAGTCACGTGCGTTGCCTGGAGATACTTTGGTTTTAAAAGGTTGGGTGTTGACCATTATGTTCAAATCTGTCAATACTGTTTCTATACTACTGGATAATACTGCAAGCCAAGTTGTACTTGTTTTATTTTTTTCAATACTGTGTAATGTACCTGGGTACTGTGTAATAGTGTGACGACACGTTGACTTTATTCTCACCATTTCCACTTTAATCTCGACGCTTATGGCGAGCATAAAGTCAACATGTTGACTTTATTCTCGACATTTCTACTTTATTCTTGCCATTTATGTCGAGATTAAAGTTGACATGTTGACTTTATTCTCGTAATTTGTCATTAAAGTAGAACATTGTAAACTAAACTTCATTGTAAAATGAATATCTAATCTACCAGATTTTCCCAAACCCCATCACAAGTTATGTAGCACATTAAATGCTTTGTGTTAAGTGTTCTCTGAGCCATGTTAAACTGGTACATGCTTCTCAAACTGACCTCCTCTTGTACTGAGGAGGCGCCGGTAGCGGTTGCCACACAGAATACATTCACCTCACGACATTCGTGCTCCCCGAACATCCAGAATGCCAAAATAAATACTTGACATAATCTTCAAGATGAAATGCATTAAAGCATGCATTAATCATGTGGGGGCACAGGGGCCTGGAGGTTGCACTGCTGCCTCGCAGCAAGGAGGGTCTCGGGTGTACCATGCCTTAAATTTGCATGTTTTTCTGGTGCATGCTTCATTTTCTTTTCAAAGTCATGTAGGATGTGGGGTTTTGTTATGCTATATTAACCCTGCTAGTGTATGTTTTGCTCGTATTCACCCTGCGATGTGCTGGCATTCAGGATTTGCTCCTGCCTCGCATACAATGCTTGCTGGGATGGGCGCAACCCTGAATAGATGGCATAATTAAACATGTATAATGAAGATTTTTTTAAAGTTCTGAACACTCCGTGGTGTAAGTTTATAACTAGTTTTAATTTCACAAAGACATTTATCTTGTGGTGATTGGTTATGTGGAGAAAGAAAAAGGAAGGATAGGAGCTGAGGGTTTGGTACGTCAGATAGAGACAGCATGCATGCAATAAAGAAAGCCCACTCAGAAGAACATCCATTGAATTCTGTGTTCGTGCCTCCGCCCACCAGATCACGAACCCAATATTTACACAATATTTAAGTTAAACCTGTGAGATACGCATACATACATTCAGTTTTTTGGAGCCGTGTCACACCTGCCATAAAGTTCTCTACACTGAATGTACACCTGGGGACCCCTTACTGCGAGGGAGCAACACTACCGCTAAATCACCGTGCATGTTTAATACCTGCTTTAATGCATTTCATCCTGAAAATGACATCAAGCATATATCTTAGCATTCTAAATTTTCAGAGAGCAGGAATATCATGAAGTGAATGCTTTCTGTGCGGCGATTGCCGCCGGAGCCTCCTCTTAGTGCAGAGGAAGTCAGTTTAAGATGCATATAGCGACTAACAACTGGATCGGGGAACACAACACAAAGCATTTAATGTGCTACATTAACTTAAAACGGGCTTTGAGAAAATCCAGTAAATTAAACATTGATTCTAGGATGAATCTTCTACTTAATTATAAATTTATGAGAATAAAGTGGAAATGTCGACTTTAATCTCGACATAAGCGTCAAGATTAAAGTGGAAATGTCGAGAATAAAGTGAACATGTTGACTTTATTCTCGACATATAGTTTTAGTTTTGTTTTTCTCCCCTGTGTGCGTATTTTTTTTTTTCTTCACCATGGCCCTAATACGATTCTGTAGGGCTATAACACAAATAGCATTATAAATGCAAGTTGCAGTTTTATTATTTAATTATATAGCTTAGCTTGAAGCAAGGTCCATATTAATGCAATTTGCCTAAATGATGGTTCAGTTAGTAAAGATGTCATAACCAAGTTGCACTTGTTTTATTTTATTTTATTGTTATTTGGTGAATAATGTGTAATGCACCTGGGCTTGAATTCTTGAAGTAATAGTATTATTACTGGAAGTTGCACTATTATTTATTTTATTGTTATTATTTATTAGTTTAAATATTATGCAGTTTAATGATGGTAAAGTTGTTTAAAAAGTCACTTTAACGTGTCAGTGGACAGAGATTGTTAACATTAGCAGAAAGTGTAGTTGGTTTACAAAAAATATTTACTATTTATTCCTTTGTTCAATAAAAAGGTTCTATATTTTGAATGCAACTGTCATGCAATGTGATTCCTTCTCTTCATTAGTGCCACCCCCTTGAAAACTATCACTTTATGGGGCCATGCAAACCTGTATTAATACTTGTGTGCACAATTCTCATGACAGTGGAATAGGTTATTCTTAGCCAGTCTACTGCAGTAATTGCAGTAGAAAATGTGATTAACATCCACTCATGCATGGGAAAAAAATACCATATAATACTGTAAAATCAGTATAATTTTGAAAAATACCGTGATATAGAATTTTGATCATACTGCCCACCACTATCCAGGAGTATTTTTTTTTTCTTTTTAAAGTTCAGACCTTATGCCCTTTCGAGTGTTTAGTTCTTTGGTTTCTTTATGTTTTTAGATTCAAACCACAACACCTTTCCACTACTGTACTATGTGTGCATTGCACTCTGTTTAGATTTTGTGGCTCTGATTATTTTATTGTAGCTGTCTGATCTGGATTTTTTTTTTTTTTAATTTTCTCAGCCGCCCCTTAGTCTCTAAAAATAATTAAAACATTGTTCTGGGAGGGGGGGTTTGCAGACCAAGAAATGTAATGTTCAGTTTCACTTTTTTGTTCAAAAGTGTTTGTAAGAGAGTTAAATATGAATTACATTGGCCCATGGTTCCATTTTGTTTTCTTGCTAGGCAAGATGACTAGGAGTGCACAATGTGTGATGTCATTACTGCAGTGGTATAAAGGCCAATGTCTTGCATTTCCAGTTTGTCCAAGTTTGTGGATATACCCCTATACTTTAAGTATTAATATTGTTATTGCTATTAGCAATCTCCTGGCTATGACCTTGGCTTATTCTTTTAATAGCAATTAATTTTCTAATTCCATTCATATTCAAAACAACTTCTGCCCAGTGCAGTCAGTCAGTAGCTTTCTGTGATTTCTTCTTACAGGGGATCTGGGAGTATGCATTGGTGAGAGTGTTCCTTGTTTAAATTTCTAAAAAAAAATGGTGGACTGCTGTTTCAATAAAATTTGTTCAAAAAATGAAAATAGAGCCCAAAACAAAAAAAATCAAAATACATAGTCATTGATGTATGTTCTGAACCCCCTTAATCCAATTCAGGATGGGTTTTGGGAACATAAGGTGTCAGAAAGAAACTAGTAACATGTTGTAGGTTAGTCAGATAGGCAAATAGTAATTGCACTGTTCAGGACATGGGACAGAAAACTTGAAAATTTGACCATTGGTGAAGGCAAGCAGGAATTTGCATGGGTAGTCTCACAAACATTCCTATTATCTCACAGTGAGCCAATGTGAAAACTGAAATCAACATAGCCCACATATCTTAGGGATGTGGGAGAAAATTAGAGTACATATCGGAAGAACCTATGAACATGAGGATGAGATGCAAACTCCACGCAGATGAGATTTAAACGCTATCACCAGGAGCTGCAAAAAGGTAGAGGAGAAAGTTAAATGTAAGCAAAAAAATCTAAGCTAATTTGATTAGCTAACTGCCCATGCAAGCACAGGAAGAACATACAAACTCTACACAGACATTGACAAGACCAGTAGGTGAACTTAGTCTCTTTAAGTTAAGTAGTAGTAACCACTGTACCACTATATCTAAAAATAAAAAAAAAAAAGTAATATTTTCTTTAATGCAAATCCAGTTTCACATACAGATCTACTAAAAGGTTAAAATAAGACAATGCAAAAGTGATTATACTGAAAACAATAGTAAATGCAAAGCTCTGTTTCATTAAAGCAACTTGGAGTCGAGAGATGTCAATATTAAATTTAAGATGCAAACAATAATGAGTATCAGTTAAGATACATGCCCCACCTCAGTTGTATTTCACTTGTATTGGAGGCTTTTTTGCTTTTATTTTTTAGCTTATAGTAAATGGGGAAAATGTATAAATTATCCATCTGTCTTTCCTTTTACCAGCCCACCTAATCCAGTTTTAGGATTGCTAGAAACTGAGTTTATCCCAACAGTTTTGGTTACTTACACAAAGATCAGCCTTGGACAAGGCACATTCACACTGGGCCAGTTTAGTGTCTCCATTTAATTTAACCTAAATATCCTTGGGAGTACCAAGAGAAATAACCATGAAGATGTGAGTTCACACTGACAGTGACCCATTCAGACCACCCATTACGCCAAGATGCCACCCTGTATAACAGTGGTCTCAGACTCCGGTCCTGGAGGGCCACAGTGGCTGCAGGTTCTCCTTCTAACCCTTTTCTTAATTGGTGACCAGTTTTTGCTGCTAATTAGCTCCTTTTCCTTTCATTTTAATTGACTTGTTTTTTAAGATCTGTTCCCATGAATTTCTTCATCGTTCCTCTGAATTGCTTCATTTCTTTCCTTAAATGTCACCCACACAGAAACGAAATGTGAAATGAGTGAGCCAGCAGAAGACCAACTAAGTCAGGGCCTCAAACTCCAACCAATTTAACTCCAACCAGTTGCTTAATTAGGAGCCGATTCTTGTTGTTAATTAAATAAACTAAGCAAGTAAATAAAAAAGCATAAAGTCCACTGAAGTAATGAAACATCAGAGTTAAAAGAGGGTGTATATACAGTATATTCTATATAAGGCATACAGTATGCCAGTTTTGTAACCAGCATTTGCCTGATCAGCTATTTTTGCCTAAATCTAGATAGTGCATCTCTAATGAGCTGAAAATGTGACCCAGTTTATTTGTACATGACATAATGGCATAGAGAATCAATCAGTATTTTTTAGTAAACATCTTTCTTCACACAACAAAATTTTAGTCTACAAAACCAACAAAGGTAATAAAAGCAATGGTACAAAGGTAAAATCCATGGTAATTTGATACATGATAAATTTTGAAGAAGCAAACAAAAGTAAATAAGATACCATACTACATGGGTGTAGACTACAGGTACAGTATGAGATGACCATACATTAGAATAAATGATATAGAAAGCACAGAAGAGTTACATTTAAATGTGTGCACGGTTAGGGCTTCCCAACCAGACCTGGGGAGAGTCTTCTAGAGAGCAGAAGCCACCCATATAAATGAGAGTTCAATGTGAGTAGCACAGCAAACTGCTTGGTATGGGGAGTTGATTCCTGGCCAGGATATCATCAGTCTAGACGTTCCACATTCATCACCTATATGCATGTTTTTTTCCGCCTTATTCCAAAGAAAGTCTGTTAGATAAATTGGTGACAATAAAACTGGCCTGTTGTGAGAAAATGTGAGCATGTAAATAAGTGTGTTCTGTAACAAAATGGCATCCTGAATAGGACTGATCTCTTACCAGTGCCTGACGATAATCAAGAGATTGGATAAATGGACAGGCAAATGCTTTGTTTAGATAACAAGCAATATCAATAATGCTCTACAAAGCAGCAAACAATAAAACTGAACAGTTAATAGGACATACCTGAAAGTTTTCTTTGATGCGATCTGGATTGAAGCTCTTTGGAATAACAACAACACCTCGTTGGATATTGAAGCGAAGGGCAACTTGAGCGGTCGTCTTATCATATTTTTTTGCAATTAAAGTAAGTAGAGGATCTTCTAACAAAGGTGGGTTTGTTAAATTAACCCTATAAAAGAAAAAATTAGAATGAGCAACTTTATGGCATTTGAAATAACATACTTGTAAATAACTCATGAAAGAATAAAGTTACGTTAAAACCAAGCACACCATTGTTTTTCTTGTGAAATTCCCAATAAGTTTGATGTGTCACATGACCCTCTTCCTATTGAAAGAACAAAAGTTGGATCCAAAATGGCCGACTTCAAAATGGCCACCATGGTCACCACCCATCTTGAAAAGTTTCCCCCCTCACATATACTAATGTGCCACAAACAGGAAGTTAATATCACCAACCATTCCCATTTTATTAAGGTGTATCCATATAAATGGCCCACCCTGTATATAATATACAGGCAGTCCCCAGGTTACGTACAAGATAAGGACTGTAGGTTTGTACTTAAGTTGAATTTGTATAAGTTGGAACAGGTACATAAATTTAATAAATGCTATTGTTGACCGACTGTAACCAAGTGCTCTGCCAATGAATGATGGAGTTTCACCTCTCTATGACCTTTTTATTATTTCTACTTTATTTTCAATGGTGATGGTTTTTCTCTTCTTTACTGTATCACCAGCACTTTCATCAGATTTGTGTTTCAGAGACACTGTTGAAGGGTGAAGAAAAAAGATTAAGATGAGCTCATCTGACAGCACTGTACACGTCGCCACAGCAGGAAGGCACCCGTCAACACGTCTGATGTACTGACAAGAGACAACTTCCTGCTATGTACGTAACAGTACAAGCAGGCTTGCTATTGAGAATGAATGGGGGCATCGATGGGAGGTTAATCACCAGCCCTTCTCACAGTCACCTCCACTACAGTATGCTGCCTGCAGCGTCGGCCCACTGAGAACGAACACGTTGCGGCCAAAGGCGGGTAGTGAATCGCCCCCATTCAATAGGCAGCCATCTGATGCACACTACAATGCTGCCCCCCGTCACCCCGTTCACCTTCAATAGCCTCTGTTCAGCCACAACCAGGTCACCGCTTGCAGCATTACCAGCCTCCCACCGAGAACGAACGGGGCAGCCGTGTGTGGTGGGCGGGCAGTGAAACCGCTTGCTGCCCTGAGCCGCCTGAGGGACACTACACTGCGCAAGCAGTGAAAACACCCCCCTCCAGCCTCAATCCAGCCACCACTTGCAGCAATGCCAGCCTCCCACCGAGAACGAACGGGGCAGCCATGTGTGGTGGGTGGGCAGTGAAACCGCTTGCTGCCAGGAGCCACCGAGGGACACTACACTGCGCAGGCAGCAAAATCGGCCCCCTCCAGCCTCCGTCCAGCCACCGCTTGCAGCGTCCCCAGGCAGTAGATGACGGAGCCGCAGTTACTGAGGCACATGTGTTGCAGCTGTGACCCGTTCGTAAGTCGTAGGTCGGATGTCCATAACCTGGGGACTACCTATATATGTATATGTATGTGTGTGTATGTATATATATATA
>JANRMT010062796.1:7995899-8011010 GCA_026402145.1 Polypterus bichir lapradei | reverse complement strand
CGACAGAATCAAATAATAGACATGGACATGAATATTGTAAACTCAAGCTCTTTTAAATTCTGAAAAAAAAATGCATTTAAACTTAATTTCAATTCAAAACAGAAACAAAAATATCATCTCTGGCTAAAATTGGACAGAATTAAAAATAAAGTGGTACAGTATTCTAAGTACTTTAAGTACATGTTCAGAATGGTATTGTCTTTAAATATTAATAAGAAAAATTTTAAAATAAAGTGCAGTTTTTCTTCTTAAAAAAATAAAGCAGAAACATAAAACGTAATTTGACCAGTTTCACCTTTAAACTCTGAGTAGCCTTAGCCAAAAGTATTTTGTACATTAGGCTAAAACAGTGTGATCATTGAACATTTTGTAATTAGATGTAATTAGAATTACTAACGGTCACGGAAGTCCAATGATCCCCAGTAAGAGCCACAAAGTCCGCTTTTTGTAATGCATCTAATTTTGCTTGCTTTTCACTGTCATAAAGCTGTAAAATTTTACTTGAAATAGTCTCTCGGCACGGCAGTTTAAAAGTTGGATCACCTGATGCTAACTGTTGCACATTTTCTAACCCCCTATCTTCCACCACTGTTAGTGGTCTACAGTCCAAAGCAATCCATTTTGCGAGAGAATTTGTAAGTTTAACCGATGTTTGACCTGGTCATTTCATCAGGCTTGGGCTGCTGACACCTTTTGTTGGTACTCAAACTCGTACTGCTAGTGCTAACAGCATACACAGTTTCTGTGTTCGCTGTAACATGTTTTGCATTTAGATGGTACCGTAAGGTTGAAGTGCTTCGGTTGTATGCAAACTCCTTTTTGCACAGTTTGCACAAAACCACGCTTTTATCAAGGCTTCCATTGGGTAGTCTTTTGAAATTAAATTTTTGTCCGATCAGTCCTAGCAACGCACTTTTTTCAGACTCTTGCGTTTTTGTAGCTCTAATGTGTGCATCAATGTATTCGATGTACCAGGAAATCATGCATTGACAAAAGTTCCCCTTTGCTTGGAATGCAAAGTGTGATTTAATGCGTTATTTTTTAACGCGTTATGGAGCACATGCATCGAAGCTTCTCAGCTGTGCTTGTGCTAAGAAAAGTAAACATTTTAAAAATAACGTAACATGATTGTCAATGTAACCTTTTGTAGAGTCTGTCCCTGAGACTTATTAATTGTCATCGCGAAGCAGAGCCCTACTGGAAACTGGAGGCATTTGAATTGAAATGGGAGATCAGAGGGTATAACGGGAAAGCGATGAATACAAACTCTCTCCCCTGAGCAACCGCCAGTAAAAATAGTTGCCTCAATTAGGTTCTTTTGCAGACACGTGACCTGAAGTCTCATGCTGTTACAAAGTCTCGGTGGCTGTAAGGTTTTCAGTAACATTATTGGTGTCCCAACCCTCAAAATTAGATTATGCTCAGTAGTGCCTGGAGGATTCAGAGTGTGGAGAAACTCTAGAGACAGCGTGTGTATTAACTTGTGGATTTTTCTGTGAATATTTGGTGGCAGCGTCACAAAGTTGCTTCCGCAAGACCGCGTTAGCTCAACTCAGAGCGAAATGAGGTGAATGGGAGGGGAGATGATGACATCACTCCCCCACCCGCCCTAACTGTCAATCCCCCCCACAAACACAGTTTCTCGGAATTTGCATAAGCACAGCCCTTTACCAGCAATTTTAACTTAGTTACAAAGTGATCAAAACTCTTGTTTATACCCTGAGTCCTCTCATTAAACTTGTATCCCGCAAATATTCATATTAGTCGTGGGCATGACAAACGCCAGCCGCAGCCTGTCTATGAACTTAATTTAAACTTTAGGTTTACACCGTGCTTTGTTTCCGAAGTAGCTGCACTCAAGAATATGCTTGTATGCGTCACTGTGCATGACAAACGGCAGCGGGTGCGTGTCGAAAAACTTAATTTAAACTTACGGTTTACACCGTGCTTTGTTTCTACAGTAGCTGCACTTATGAATATGCTTGTATGCGTCACTCGCTTGCCTCTTATTGTTTCGCTGCCTTCTCAATTGTATAATGCATGTTTTCTTCAGCGCTCTTTGGAGCTTCTCCTTGTTTTCTACATACTGCGTTGACAGTCAGTTCAAGTGATTACGTGGGAGGCGTCATGATGTGACACGCAACTCCGCCCCCCACGGCCATCGAGTTGCAGTCCATTACAGTATATGGAGAAAAATAGGTTCCAGTTATGACCATTACGTGTAGAATTTCGAAATGAAACCTGCCCAACTTTTGTAAGTAAGCAGTAAGGAATGAGCTTGCCAAATTTCAGCCTCCTACCTACAGGGGAAGTTGGAGAATTAGTGATGAGTGAGTGAGTGAGTCAGTCAGTCAGTCAGTCAGTCAGTGAGGGATTTGCCTTTTATTAGTATAGATATATATATATAAAATATGTGTATAGGGCGGTACAGTGGCGCAGTGCTAGCGTGACCTGGGTTCGTTTCTGGGTACCGGGTACTCCGGTTTCCTCCCACAGTCCTAAGGCATGCAGGTTAGGTGGATTGGTGTTTCTAAATTGTCCCTAGTGCGTGTGTGCCCTGCGGTGGGCTGGCGGGTTGGATAATGAATGGATATAACATTACACATTGACCAAAAACTTGCAGTTCTGTAACATGTCGGAGGTGTTTTCAGTTATTGCAGGTATATAATGTACTTCGTGTTAAAAAAAAAAATGATTGCTAAGTAATCAAACTATTTGAAATACTTCAAAAACAAACTTTTTTCCATCCCTTCAGCTAACCTAATGCAGGTTGGGAAGTGGCATTTCAATTAAGTGGGAGTAAGCAATTCTTAAAGGGAACACATTGGTACAGAATATTTTACTTTGTCTGTGTGGCCACTCGTCACTTTACTCAAGCAGCCTCTGCAGTCTATCTTTGGCTGTCTTACTTCAGTGCGGACACCTTGTAATCAGATACCTTTTCTGAAGTAATGTCAATGTTTACTCTTGTAGTACTTGAGGTCAGATGGCTTTTTATGTAATTAGAAAAGGCAAGAAAAGCTCAAAAAGAATTTAAAGGAAAAGTGTAGTGAGCCAGCAACCCAGTATTCCATAGGCTGTTTGCCCTACATTTATTCGCAAGTAGAGTGGAACATTTAAAAAATTTCAAGGAGTACTGGCAGACTGTTTCAGTGTTCTTTTTCAGTAACAGTCATAGGATCATTGAAAATTCAAAGGTGGGAAGTATTTATTTATTTTTGTGGTTTCGTGTTATGTGAAAAGGTAACAATAAGTGGAGGATTTAAAATGTTGTTTTCCAGTTATAAGTATGAACAGAGGAATATGTGCAGAATGTTATCTCGTATTCTGCTGAATTAATAGTTAAGTAAAATCAGGAACCATTTACCTGATTAGAGACAGGTTTGTATTTTAATCCAGGCTTGTTCATGATGAGTTCCAGCTGTCGATGGTTAAAGTTTGAAACCCCAATAGATCTGGTCAGCCCCGCATCCACACAGGCTTCCAATGCCTAGAGAGTGGATCACAAATGAATACTTCTAAAACATGAGTTAAGGAAAATAAAAAAAAACTTTTTAACTGTTCATTATTTAGTTGATGTCTTTACCCACGGATACTTGCAAAAATTCATGATGCCTAAAATAAATTTACAACTGAGATTAACAATCACTAGTACTGCTAGAAGTATGCACTAAGTAAAGTTTGCTGTTTTATAAGTAGACACCGCTAATTATTTGGCGCATTGATCTTTCATCAATGTGAATCAGCAGCAACCTGGATTCATCAGACCAACCGATGGGTTTTAATTTTACCCATGCTCAGTTTTTATGTTTAGCACCTTCTTGTTTTTCTCTGATAGTGGGTCATTTGCTATAAAAAGCCATCAATGACAAACAAAGATGACTTGTGCTTAATGAATATGACTCTTTCATCACCATTGTCGCACACGATTATTATCTGAATGACAGAACTTTATCTGTCCCGCTGTACATGCTGTGTCAGCCTAGGTTGGCACCTTTTGTCAACACTGTTTTGTGGTCATAGAGTCATAGTTGGTAGAAATGCTTTTTGCGTGGTGGTCCTTTCTTGATATACCGCTGACAGTAGTGTGTATAAACCTGCAGCAGTATCCCATTCATAATGCACATACTGTATGTTGCATTCAACCTCATTTAAATCACAAGTACTGCCCATTCTTTCTCTGAACGGCATGAACAAACAAGCAATTGTAATCTGCTTTAAATAGCACTTGTCTCGCATACGATGGCCTGACCAATCATACTGTCAGTTAAGTAGGAAAAGTAGGAGCACTTAATGTACTGTAATACTGCATTTAGCTTCAATGACAAAGGTTCTGGTTCATGAAATGCACATAAATAATGGGACATTAACACAATGTTATTTAACCCAAGTGTTTTGTAGCTATGGATGAGCAAAAATTTAAATCTTATGTTTCTCTTGAAAACAGTGATAAAAATGTTTGATATAATTCAAGCCAGTGGTGACCAACAGCAAAAAACATCCACAAGAAAGAAAAAAAACAAATTTCACGTTACTCATTCTGCATTTTCTAAATAGGTTTATAGAGTTGTTATTTTCATGTGTAATTAATCGCTCAAACTAAAATATATATTTTAATTAACATTCCTTCTAATCTGATATTACAATTGGTTAGACAGTGTTCTTATACTCTTTCAGGTAGATACCATAATAGCGCTTTCCCATTTCCAATAGAGCTCTAAGTTCAGTGTGTCTGTTTTCTTTCAGAATTATTCTTTAAGTTAGACATAGCTTAGCATAACATAGACATAAGCAAGGCATAGCTTTATTTTAAAATAATCTAACAGCGTGTCTTCTTTGATACTTCTTTAATGCCTTGGAGATTTTATTGAGTCATTGTTAATAATACAGGAGAATAGGATATATTCAAGCATTCACTGAATGTAGGGTCATCAGAATCATTTCATCTTACCTCCCATGTGGCACACAGGTCTGTTTTGTGATAGATGTGTTTTCCATTCTCATCTTTTGGATACAATGTGTCTCCTGGCTGTGAAAGATATCAAACAACAAACAAGTAGTATAATACAGGAAGAGATTTTTTAAAATCATTTGAAATATTAATGATGCAAACTGTAGCATTTTGTGAAATTCTGTAAATATTTATGGGCATTGCAGTGTACACATTACAAAGTATAGTGAATATAATTAAGATGAGTTGTACTCCATGTGGTCCAGTGACTGCCTAGTAAATTAAGGAACTGAGACCAGAAACAAATTGTGGAACAAACAACAACCCTAACCCTATCTAACCCTAAACTCACAAAGTGAATAAAGATAATTGATAAACAGAATTGCCCAGCATATAAATTGAGTAATAAATAAAGTCTGGGAACATGGGAAAAGGATGCCCTCCTAATTTGACTTCAGATCTGGTGATAAGATTTACCATTTGGCTTGAGGAGGTCTCCCAACAGTTGCAGGACTGCTTCCAGAGAACTGACTGGGAGGTTTTCGATCACCAAGACCTGGAGAACCACACTACGGCAGTCCTGGATTACATCAGGTTCTGCACGGACAACGTTACCAGGGACAGACACATAATGATTTATCCCAACAGGAAGCCCTGGATGACTAGGGAGGTCCAGAGTCTGCTGAAAGCCAGGAATACAGCTTTCAGGTCTGGGGATGGGGCTCTTTACAGTGTAGCCAGAGCGAACCTGAAGAGAGGCATCCGAGAGGCCAAGGCAGCTTACAGAAGGAGGATAGAGGACCATCTGAGGAGCAACAACACCAGGCAGGTGTGGCAGGGTGTCCAGCACATCACCAGCTACAATTCCATCAGCTCCTGGGCCGCTAAGGGAGACACTTCTCTGGCAGAGGAGCTGAACATCTTCTTTGCCCAACACCAACAGCAGCTTCATCACAGCCGCCTGTTCACAACAGCAACATACTTACGGTGGAAGAGTGTGAGGTGAGGCAGGTGATGAGGAAGGTGAACCCAAGGAAGGCTGCAGGACCCGACGGTGTAGCTGGACGGGTGCTGAAAGACTGTGTGGATCAACTGGCCGGAATCTTCACTAGGATTTTCAACCAGTCCCTGTCCCAGGCCACTGTCCCATCCTGCCTCAAGTCCTCCATCATTGTTCCACTTCCAAAAAAATCCATCAGGAACAGTCTGAATGATTTCTGCCCAGTGGCACTCACATCTGTCATCATGAAGTGCTTTGAGAAACTGGTGCGGAGTCATATCACCTGCCTGCCAGCAGACCTGGACCCTTTTCAATTTGCTTACAAAGCAAAGAGATCCATGGGGGATGCTGTGGCCACAGCCCTTCATCCTGCCCTGGCCCACCTTGAGCAGCAGGGGAGTTACGCCAGACTGCTGTTTATGGACTTCACCTTGGTGTTTAACACCATCCTTCCACAATGACTGGTGTCCAAACTGGCAGATCTTGGAACCTCCATCCCTCACCTACAGTTTAATACTTGACTTCCTGTCTGGTTGCTGCCAGAGGGTCAGACTGGGTCCCCACACCTACACTGCTCTCAGCATTGACACCGGGACGCTGCAAGGTTGTGTGCTCAGCTTGCTCGTCTACACCCTCTACACATGTGACTGTGTTCCCCCACACCACAGCAACAAGATCATAAAGTTCGCGGATGACACGATGGTGGTTGAACTCATCTCGGGCAAGGAGGGTGAGCTAGCATACAGGGACGAGGTGGAGCGGCTGTCAGAGTGGTGCAGAGTCAATAACCTGCCCCTCAACACCACAAAAACGAAGGAGCTTGTTATTGACTAGAAAAAACAAAACTGACATTCAGCCAATCATCATTGGTGGGGCCTGTGTGGAGAGGGTCCCGGTGTTCAGGTTTCTGGATATTGAGCTAGAGGGTGATCTGACCTGGAGTGCCAACACCAAGGAGCTGCTGAAGAAGGCACAGCAGAGACTGTATTTTCTGAGAATCCTCAGAAAGAACCATCTCCCCAAAAAGCTGCTCCTTGCCTTTTATCACTGCTCCATTGAGAGTGTGCTTACGTACAGACTGTGTGTGTGGTACGGCAGCTGCACTTCCTTAGAAAGGAAAGCGCTCCACAGGGTTGTCAGGACAGCGGAGAGAACAATTGGTTGTACCCTCCCCACTCTGGAACAAATCTACACCTCCCGATGCCTGCCGCAAAAAAAGCAATAGACATTTCACAGGATTGATCACATCCCGGTCATTGCCTCTTCCAACTTTTGCCATCGGGCAAGAGATACAGAGCAAAGAAAACCAGGACAAACCGCCTTAAAAACAGCTTTTATCCAAAATCAATCATGGCCCTGAACTCGGAATAAAACTGCTCCATATCATTCTCCCAATGTGCAATATAGACCTTAAGTCAAACAGTGCAATTTATACATTTAACCAGTGCAATTTGTATATATAACAAGTGCAATTTGTATATTTTGTAAAGCACTTTTATTACTATTCAGCTTGTTATTTTCTCACTTCTTGTCTCTTCTTTAACTCTTATGCCTCACACTGAGCCGACTGCACCTTCAGTTTTGTTGTTCCGTTGTAAAGTGACAATGACAATAAAGATCTATCTATTGTGAAAACGGCCCGGACACAGACAGGCGGACATGTTGTTACTCAACCACCACACGTTTATTTACACAACTATTTACAAGTATGGTCACTCAGACCCAGTCCACTAGTGCACAAAACCCCAATATTCAGTCCTGGCCACAAATGCCTGCTCTTCGGGCCGCCTCCACACTCTCCTCGTGCCTCATCCTCTTCCACACGACTCTAGCCTCAAATGAAGGGAGACTGCCCCTTTTATACACGATCCAGATGAGCTCCAGGTGCTTCCGACACTCCCTCGTTGGCCACGCCCCAGCGTGGCGGAAGTGCCGGCTGTTCTCCCGGCAGCTCTCTAGGTATCCTCCTTATTCTTCCCCCCAGCACTTCCTGGTGTGGCGGAAGTGCTGAGGTAACAGGTCCCCAAGGCATCGGAGCGCCTCCTGGCGGTGACCACGGGCCCCTACAGGGTGGGGCTTTCATGCCCTCAACCCGTGGCCCCCAGAGCAACCAGGAAGGCGGCCCCCATGTGATCCCAGATGGGCACACGCCCACTTCCGGTCCTCCAAGGCGTCCCGGCCGGGTCGTCGCCCCTGGCATCCGCGACACTATCTATCTATCTATCTATCTATCTATCTATCTATCTAAAATTTACTAATGTGGCTTCAATGTCCGTGGTGGCAAACTTATGATGAAGGATCTAAAGGTTTTGTGCAATAACCTTAGTAAACAGGTACAGGATTACATGAATTATTTACTGAGTTAGAATTTATCAAGCCTGTACTAAAAGTAATTAAACCTAGCATCTCAAAAGATTTTCTTATGAGTAGAGATGATCTCACACTAGATAAGCTCAAACGATTTCTTAGATTACTCACTAGGGATAAAAGCAGCACAGAACTGTTTCAAGAGCAGAGCAATACAAAACAACAAGATGGGGAAACACAGAAACAATTTGTATATCAGATAATGGATCTTTCACAGTATGTGCTGCTGGCATCACGACAGCATGGAGCTGAATTCAGCTTTGGTACAAGATTAGCCCAGGACTTAATCTTTCATAATGTTTATCAAGGGTTTGTAGCGGGGCTACATAGTAATAGTGTCAAATGTTAGTACTGAGTGCGTCTTGTTTCCATCGTCCTGTTTGTGTGCGTCAGTAAATGTCGTCCCCGTAAATACAAAGGGGGACGGATGATGTAAGGAAACCGCAGCCCCAAACCTGGAAAACACTTGTTAACTATCATTCAGTTACATCCAGCACAGGGCTATTTAAGCAATCGGGAGGAAACAAACAGGGAGAGAGAAAGAAGAAGAAGACGACGACGACGACTTTCATTTTGAACGACCACTAACCAGCTGTATTCCACATCGCGTATTTCCATCCAGTTTGTGTTTCATTCTGCCGGACCTACTCCAATACCCTCATCACGAGAGACCGCGGGGTCGGATTTCATCATCCACCACGCGCCGAGGATACACTGTGAGGCTGTTCCATTTTTTTCCGGGAATTACAAACACTCCATATATCGGTTAACCAGTCATCTGCATTCAGGACAATTGTTACTTGGACTCAAGTTCACGACCGTTCATTTCCGTATCTCATTCATTTTTGTTATTTGTGTTGTTATATGTTACAAGGGCAAGGGAGGGTTTGTTATATTCATATAGGTTGTTGTTACTTTGGTGGAGGGAGATATATATATAAATATTTTGCTATTCTGTTTCATTTAATACAATTTATCAGTTTAAGTTTACATATCTGTTTTTCTTTTGTGCTTATTTACACCGTCGATTGTGGGGAAAAGTTTAATTTGTTAAAGGTACGGCTTGACAATTAGATCCAACCTCAGTAAATTATCCAGGCCACAGGTCTTGCAGGTGTAGCTGCCGGCTGGGAAAGGGGTTGGCCGTTACATAAGTGGTGCCCTCTCTGAGGATATCTTTTAAAAAAATTATATCACTGTCTGCCTTTAAAATTTTATTTTCCCCTCGATTACCATCATGTCTGTAGTATGTGCCGAGCAGGATGACACCATTGCTTCGCCGCGGTGTGAGGAAGGAGTAGCCGGGACGGGGCACGTCACGGTCGGAGCGTGTTCAGCGGTGCAGGAGGTGGTGGATTCATTGCAGTCACTTTATCTCGAAGATCACCATGGACCTGAGGAGGAATGCCTAGAGGATATCTCTTCTCCGTGGGAAGATCTGGCACAACAACTCACCCGGCTGGATGAGAAAGTCCGCGAGATTGCTGAAAGTGCGCTCGGGCGCGAAGATGCCTTGCGGGCTCGGATTAGCAGCTCCCAGGAGGAAATGAAAGAATATATAAATGATCAAATTAAACTCCTGGGGCGGGAACTTGTGTTGTGCCTCCAGAGGCGAGATCAGCGCTGGCAAGAATCTCTTCAGGGGGAGTTCCAAAGGAGTCTCCAGAATTTGCGTCAGTCACCCTGTTATTCTACGGCGTACGGGTCCCGGGGGATTAATACATCATTTAATACGTCCCTGGGGTGCGCCTCTCCTTTCCCAAGTTGGGGGCTCAATATTACATCGATGATGTCCTCCCCTTTGTGGAAGAAGGGGAGGCGTATCTAGCTGTTAACCCTTTAACCCCAAAAGAGTTTATGGGGTGATAGGGACTTCCCTCTCGGGGCCAGTGCGGAGCTGGTGGCTGACAGCCAAGAAGAACATTCAAGACTGGGGATCCTTTCGTCGGTCTTTCCTCGCGGCTTTTCTTCCGGAAGGCTATGAATCCGAACTGGAGGACAAGCTGCGATCCATGGTGCAACTGCCTTCGCAATCCATCCAGGATTTAGCCTATGAATATCGGGCTTTGTGTTTGAAGTGACGGCCGGCTATGTCTGAAGAAGAGGTGGTCCGCCGCATCCTTAATGCCTGTAACCCGCGGTTAGCTGGGGGTCTCAGGGGGGTTGTGGGGTCGGTGGAAGACCTGGTGAAGGTGGGCTCGCAAGTGGAAGTGGACTGGGGAAACTCAACCGTACTGGAACAAAGTACAAGCCAGTACACGAGAAACCCAGCCCCTAAAATCCCAGTGAGTCAAACCTTGCCTTTCAGAAGCTGATCTCGCCATCATGCAAGCAAGTACGTCCCTCCTGATCGTCCCAGTGAAGCTGCGGGGGTGGCAGGTGGATACAGGGAGCCATCACACCTTAATACGGTCTAGTATTTGGAAGAAGATTAGCTGACCGTCAGACAACTTAACATCTATCCGATTTGTATTGGCAGATGGGAGTGAATACAGGGCCCTGGGCAAAGTCCCATTGAGGTACAGTGTACTCTCCACCACCAGGAAAATGGATACGTATGTCCTGGATGACCGGCACGTGTCCGTCTCGTTACTCCTTGGGCTGGACTCCTTGACCACCATGAAGATGACCATCTATCTCAGTCCCAGGTGGTATACGGTGCTGGGGGAAGGGGTATGCAAATTTATTTATAAATCCAAAAGATCTGGGCTCAGAATTTATTGGTTTCTACGTGGCAGTGAGGAGCGACGCAAGAACCTCGGCGGCAGCCCCTGTGGAGGAACAGCCCGAAGAGGTGGGGCCAGTGCTGAAGAAATGGGCCGAGGTGTGGACTGAAAAATTGGGAGTCGCCCGTGGGGTTACCCATGTGATCCACACCTCGAACAAAATTCCAGTAAGGCACCGCGCCTACCGCGTTTCTCTACTAAAGAAGGGAATAATTAAAGAACATCTTAATCGAATGCTCGCCGAGGGAATAATTGAACCATCTTCCTCCTCCTGGGTGTCCCCTGTGGTCCTCGTGATGAAGACGGATAACACCTATCGTTTCTGTGTGGACTAAAGGGGGGTTAACGGAAAGACGAGCCTGGACGCATATCCCATGCCCCTGGTTCATGAGATTCTGGAGTCACTGCATGGAGCTGCGGTTTTCAGTACACTGGACCTCCGCAGTGGCTATTGGCAGGTGCCGATGGATGAAGGGAATAAGAGGAAGACGGCAGTCATCACCCCCGAAGGCTTGTTCCAATTCAAAGTCATGCCTTTTGGGCTTAAAAATGCTGGGGCCGCCTTCCAGCGGCTCATGGAACAAGTACTGAGGGGGTTGATAGGCAAGATCTGCTTTGTTTATATAGATGACGTCATTGTTTACTCCCCTTCTATTGAACAACATCTTCGGGAGTTGGATACCATCTTCCATCGATTTCATCAAGTGCACCTCACACTGAACACGAAGAAATGTACCTTCATTCAACCCCACATCCGCTTCCTCGGGCACATTCTTTCATCGGAGGGGGTTGCTGTAGACCCCGAGAAGACCTTAGCCATCCGAGACTACCCCACGCCCACGGATTTGATCTTTACAACGTTTCCTTGGGTTAGTGGGGTGGTATCACAAGTTCATCCCCAGGATGGCTAATATAGCGGCTCCCTTGAACCACTTAAGAAAAAAAGTTGTCCTGTGGGTGTGGACAACGGAGTGCCAGGATGCAGTTGAGCAACTAAAGAGCCATCTTCAAAAGCCGCCCGTTCTGGCCCAGCCAGATCACAGCTCACCTTCCAGGTACAAACTGATGCCAGCAACCTGGGGCTTGGTGCCGTGCTCACTCAGAAAATCCACCGGGCGGAATATGTCATCGCTTACGCTTCTCGAGCATTGCATGGCGCTGAGCTGAATTATTCGACAGCTGAAAAAGTGTTTGGCTGTCGTGTGGGCTGTGGAAAAATGGAGACACTATCTGGAGGGGGTGGAGTTTGAAGTGTACACAGACCATCACGCTCTGACCTGGGTATTTAATCACCTGAAGACCTCCTCCTGTCTAACCAGGTGGATACTCTGCCTCCAGAACTTTTCTTTCAAGGTGACCTATCAGAAGGGCTGTGGAAATATCGTGCCTGATGCTCTGTCCAGGGCGTCGGAGCCATCAGGGATGGTGTGTTTGGCAGAGGCAAAGAAGATGGTCCTCCCTCTGCCAAGAAGCCTTGAAGACCTGGCTCAAACACAAGCCACCAGTCCATTCTGCCAGAACATCAGGGAGGGACTGGAGCAGCAGCGTACTGACCGGGTACACTTCATGGACCTCCGGGGGTTCTGTACAGGACCACTCCATCCTCCCTTGGGGGTCTACAGCACCAACTAGTGGTCCCGGAAGAGCTCATGCCCGACTTTCTGAGTTATCACAACAGTCCTTTAGGTGGTCACCTTGGAAGGACAAACTTTATTGAAGATCATGGGGGTTGCGTGATGGCCGTCTGTCCGGATAGACGTTTGCCACCACGTAAAGAAGTGCCTAATTTGCCAGCAGCTCAAAAACCACCTGGTAAACCGGCAGGATTTTTACAATCGACGATCACTGAAGGACCGGGGGAGACTTGGGGAGTCGACCTGATGGGGCCATTTCCTGTTACCACCTCGAGGGGAAAACAGTCCTGCTGGTGGTGATCGATTTATTTTTTCAAAGTGGGTGGAGCTGTTTGCATTAACTGATGCTAAAACCAACAAAATATGCTCCACCCTGAAGAACGAAATCTTCACCCGCTGGAGGGTGCCGAAGAACATCGTTTCAGACCGGGGTCTGCAGTTCACGAGCTCTGTATTGGAGGAACTTTATACAGCCTGGGGAGTGAAGAAAAACCTGACAGCAGCTTACCATCCCCAGGCCAACATGACAGAGCGAGTGAACTGGACCCTGAAGAACATGATCACCTCCTATGTGGGTGAACGCCATCAGGATTGGGATAAATGGCTCCCCGAGCTCCAGTTTGCCCTGAACACCGCTGTGCATGAAGCCACAGGTGAGACGCCTGCTTTAGTTGCACTGGGCAGACAGCTGAAGGGCCCGCTTGACCGACTCCTTCCCAGAGCCCCTAGTCCAGAAACCACCAGCTACAATAATTTATTCAAGCTTGAGGGATTACGGTGGAGAATACAACAGAGGTTGGTGAGTTCGACATCCAGACACACCAAGTTGTACAATGCCCGGTGTAAGGAAGCGCACTTTCAGCTGGGTGATTTGGTCTGCATTAGAGCTCACCATCTCTCAGATGCCAGCAAAAGGTTCTCCGCCAAGCTACTGCCTAAATGGTTAGGTCTAGCTCAAATCATTTCTCAAACAGGTCCAGTTAATTTCCAGATTTAAAGGGGTCTGTGCACTACCTCCAAGCTAGACACAATTCATGTGGCCAATCTCAAGCCGTACTTCGGCCCTCCCTTGTCCAAGGTTGGGGGGATGGGGAGAGAATGTAGCGGGGCTACATAGTAATAGTGTCAAATGTTAGTACTGAGTGCATCTTGTTTCCATCATCCTGTTTGTGTGCGTCAGTAAATGTCGTCCCCGTAAATACAAAGGGGGACGGATGATGGAAGGAAACCGCAGCCCCAAACCTGGAAAACACCTGTTAAATATCATTCAATTACATCCAGCACAGGGCTATTTAAGCAATCGGGAGGAAACAAACAGGGAAAGAGGAGAGAGGGAAGGAGACTTTAATTTTGAACGACCACTAACCATCTGTATCTGTTGTATTCCAAATCGTGCATTTCCATCTAGTTTGTTTTTCATTCCGCCGGACCTACTCCAATACCTTCATCACGAGAGACCCCGGGGTCAGATTTCATCATCCACCACGCTCCGAGGATACACGGTGAGGCTGTTCCATTTTGTTCTGGGAATTACAAACACTCCATATATCGGTTAACCAGTCATCTGCATTCAGGACAATTGTTACTCGGACTCAAGTTCACGACCGTTCATTTCCGTATCTCATTCATTTTTGTTATTTTGTTATTCCTGTTGTTTGTTATATGTTACAAGGGCAAGATATATACATACATATATATATATCTACATATATACTGTGGAGCCGACCCGGACACGGACAGGCGGACATGTTGTAATCACCACCACACGTTTATTAATACAACTATTTACAATGGTCACACAGACCCAATTCAGTGCACAATCCCCAAATACTCAGTCCTGGCCACAAATGCCTCTCTTCGGGCCGCCTCCACACCTCCTCTGTGCTTCGTCCTTCCTCCTCCCGACTCCAGCCTCGAATGAAGGGAGACGGCCCCTTTTATCCTGTCCCAGATGAGCTCCAGGTGGCTCCCGGCATTCCCTCGTTGGCCACGCCTCAGCGTGGCGGAAGTGCCGGCTGTTCTCCCGGCAGCTCTCCGGGCGCCCTTTTAATTCTTCCCCCCAGCACTTCCTGGTGTGGCGGAAGTGCTGAGGTAACAGGTCCCCAAGGCATTGGGGCGCCTCCTGGCGGTGACCACGGGCCCCTACAGGGTGGAGCTTCCATGCCCTGTACCCGTGGCCCCCAAAGCAACCAGGAAGGCGACCCCCACGTGATCCAGGGTGGGCACAGACCCACATCCGGTCCCTCATGGTGTCCCGGCCGGGTCATGGCCCCTGGCATCCCTGACAATACACATACATATACATACACACATACATACATACACACACACACACATATATACACACAAATACATATATATATACATACACACACACATATATAAACGTATACATACATATCTACATATACACACACACACACACACACACAT
>JANRMT010062796.1:7966471-7988467 GCA_026402145.1 Polypterus bichir lapradei | reverse complement strand
TTTTTTTTTTTTTTTTTTGTTCTCTCAGCTGCGTTCACGATCAATCTCCCCCCCCGGCCCCCCCCCCCATCCCCGCATTTGACACTACTGTTTTCTCAGATGCGCTATAACAGAGGCAAACTCAAATTATGATGACTGTTCTACATCAGATCAAGAATGCACTTTTGCCATCGCGGTACTTTGTATATGTCCGTGGGAAGCTCTGCACTTGTGACTTTACGCTGTAGGAAGTAAATAAATATCTATATAGTAATAACAGTAATTTTATCATTATATAGCAGCTTCCCTGTCTGCCTATCATATAGTGCCTTTCATTCCTTTTTATCTATATATCTATCCCCTTAGCTGTTTTTTTTTTTTTAATATATCTATTACACAGTGCCCTATTGGGTGCCAAACAGGCAATTACAATGATTTTCGGAATATATCAAGTCATTCCTGAATATATAAAGTCGTCATCAGAATATAGTCATTCCTGAATATATAAAGTCACTCCCGAATATGTAAAGTCAAAGCCTGATCATATAAAGTCAGCATCAGAATATATAAAGTTATTACCAAATATATAAAGTCAGCGTTGGAATATATAACCTCATTCCTGAATATATAAATTTTAAAGTCAGATTATATTGATATTGATTGAAACGACTCGGGCACATTTTTTAGTAAACTCAATGAGTTCCTACTACAACGTAATAAACTAAGTTAACAAAAACATCTTCAGAAAAATATTTAAAAAAACCCACTGTTCAGTTAATTCATTCAAAATGATGTATGTGCCTGGCATTTTGAACACTATATTTATTCTTTTTGTATGGGCACATTTTTGGACAAACCTCACAAGCCCGATCAACTCTGAGTGGCTTCTGTCGAAGTTTCTTTCACTAGTACGAGTGAAATGACAAGCACTGAAATTTTATATATTCGGTAATGACTTTAGATATTCTGATGCCGACTTTATACATTCAGGAATTACTTTATATATTCAAGTTTTGACTTTATATATTCAGGAATGACTTTATATATTCCGAAAATCCGTGTAATTGCCTGTTTGGCACCCCATAGGGCACTGTATAATAGATATATAAAAAAACAGCTAAGAGGATAGATAGGAAGGAAAGGCACTATATAATAGGCAGACAGGGAAGCTGTTATAATAAAATTACTGTTACTACTATATAGATAGACAGGGAGTTCAGGCAGGCAGAACGGTGAAAGTTTTAAAAAAAAAAAAACACATTTTCTCCCCAGCGGGGAATGAAACTCGGGTCTCTGAGGTACGGCAACTCTGCTGTTCTCTGAGTGACGAAATCTAACCAGTACGCCACAGAAGCTGTTGTGACATTCTTGAACCTTTTGTGAAAGTGTTTATTTGATCTTTGGCCTTCAGGCTTCACACATTTTATAGTTTATGCCTACATTTTGTAACATTTATTACTAAAATATGAAAAAGTTTCTGCTTTAACAATGTATTTACACAGATTACTGTAGAAACGGAACACACATGAAATGCGTGTGTTCCAAATAACGATCTATTATTTCCACTCTAAAAATCCACTCCCAGATAATCAATCAAGGCATTAGCTGGGAGAAGTTCGTGCACGTTCTAAGTCGGTGGGGAGATGGAATAGCCGGCTGTTTGCAGCTTGTGTTTATCAGCACATTTAGATGAACAAAAGACGCTGGCGGAGAGGTGAGAACGGTTTTAAGAAGCGATTTTAAGGTGGGACGGATCTAAGGTAATTCTAGTGTTAAGCAGTTAACAGCTCAAGAGTCTGAACTTCCCAAATGAAGATGTCGAGAATGTGTCCAGCAGCGAAAAGAATGGTGCCCTCACTGTTTCTGCTGTGGTCAGATGGGGCACAGAGCTATTGGCTGTACCAAGAGATAGGAATCAGGAAACTGGGGATGACCAGTGCCCAACAGAAGTAACAGGTCCCCACAGACTGAGGTTCTCTCAATGCAGCACACCTGTATAATGTCCATCAATAACTTACCTCTTGAAAAAGACACTTAACTTGAACACAATGAAAAGGAAAATGCAGAGACCAGCAAGAACAAATAAAACGCTGGACTCGGAATCTGATCGCTCCAATGGGGAAGCTGAAACCTCATATAGCCTCCGCTACTTGCCACACTTTCAACACATGTCAGATCTGAGGTCACAGAAATTGAGTCACGGTCCAGGCTCGGAGCCCAGACCCAAGAGTTCTACCCTGAACAACAAAAACCACAGCCATCTGACAGAAATCCACAGCAAGGAACATCAGTGGAACAGAGACAAGGACTGAAAATGGATGCCACTGTTGCAGAACCCCAGGTGGGAAATATTGATGACCCAGTGGAGCCCACAAATGGTCACAGGGACCTAGGAATATAATGACAGAATGATAGAGAGGGAGAAACTTTAAGAAAATCGGGAAAATGGATGGATGGATGGTTCATACTGTCAAACCCAGAGAGGTCTGGGGCAGCTATCGTACCAGGCTTGGAATCTTGGCATAAGTGCAGTTATGCAGAGTCTTATGTATATGTTAGCAAGCCACAAAATCGTGTATCTAGCATACCCAGGATCTGATTATTATCTAAGATCAGTGGTTGAGACACTATAGGTACTGAATCAAAGGCCCAGCGTTTAGAGCAAGATGTCAGGAGACATCTCAACAGAGTGTAATGGGATAGAAATGTGTTGTGTGTTGCTTTTAGGATACAACATGTAAATAACAAATCTAAAATTCAAGGGGCAATAGACACTCTTTGTTGAGACTGACATGTGACTGACTGATGAAAAGGCAAATTTCCAGAATAATTCCATTACAGGTTATTGGTGACAGCCATCTACACAATGTAGATATTTACTAGTCTTGCAAAAGAGTCACCAGCTTTGAAGATCAACCTGCTTTAATTTGTATCTCATCATCATACAGTATTGTGATAACAGAAATGTCTGCTTCCTTAGAGGATGTTTGTGTTTACTTGGTTTGAACATTTAATGTGTTCTGGGGACATTGGCCTCAATAGTATTGTTTAAGCAATATTGTTTAACCAATAAAAAAAAATCTATACTCTATTGTTAAGCAAAGGAAATTGGTATATACCATTGTTTAACCAATCAACATGTTGATTTAGGCTGAAACTGAAGCAGTTATATTCCTTAGGGCAAATCAGAATAAAATCAAGTATGGCCAGAGACTGCTGACTGCCACCTGCTTCTTTTATTCTTTTGGGACATTAACTGCTGTAGCTACACTCTGTAGCAACAGTGGCTTATACCTGGCCCAATTTCCCTTAGGCCTAAGGTCAGTTACAGGAACAAGGCTTGAAAGTTTGACTGTGCAAAAGCTGTAAATAGAGACTAATTATCTGCCTCAAACAATGACCATGTAAATACAATTGCAGATGTTGGGAGAGACAAGGGCAAGATGTGACTGGAACATGTCCTCTTCTGCCCTGGAGAGCCTCTGAAAGTCAAGGCTCTAAAAAAAGTGGCAATTACTGTTTCACAGTTCCAAAGCCCCAACTCTGGCCAGTTAATAAAATTAGTTAAACGCACATTCTTCACATTTAATACTCCATCTAGAAAACAATGTCCATTGTAGCCTTTAAATGTCAACCGCTTCTTTTGCAACACACTTATAACAAGACAAAGCATAACACTTTTGATAATAAAAGTATCTATGAAACAGATGTCATTTAAAGTTTATTAAAGGATGTTTTCTACATCATTTTCTAGACCTATGTAATATCTAAATCTGATGCACAGAGAAATTGTGTTATTGTATAAATAGCTGTTGGTGCAACAAGGGTGATGTACCTTATTTCTTGCTTGTGGATAATGGGACACTGAACGCTCATTTGGGGGCAGTATGGGAAGTGTGAGATTATTATTTTTTTTTTTTTGCTTGAAAAAATTAGGCATTGTGATTTACAGTACTTCTTGAAATGTATTTTTCCTCTTATTTGACTAAATTTAAAACCATAATCCTATAGGCAACCTTGTATCACTTTATTACACACTCAGTTCTGGGTGAGACATAGAGACAAGACTTTAGATTTACAGTGGGTACGGAAAGTATTCAGACCCCCTTCAATTTTTCACTCTGTTGTATTGCAGCCATTTGCTAAAATCATTTAAATTAATTTTTTCCCTCATTAATGTACACACAGCACCCCATATTGACAGACAAAAAAAAAGAATTTTTGAAATTGTTGCAGATTTATTATAAAAGAAAAACTGAAATATCACATGGTCCTAAGTATTCAGACCCTTTGCTCAGTATTTAGTAGAAGCACCCTTTTGAGCTAATACAGCCATAAGTCTTCTTGGGAAAGATGCAACAAGTTTTTCCAACACCTGGATTTGGGGATCCTCTGCCATTCCTCCTTGCAGATCCTCTCCAGTTCTGTCAGGTTGGATGGTAAATGTTGGTGGACAGCCATTTTTAGGTCTCTCCAGAGATGCTCAATTGGGTTTAAGTCAGGGCTCTGGCTGGGCCATTCAAGAACAGTCACAGAGTTGTTGTGAAGCCACTCCTTCGTTATTTTAGCTGTGTGCTTAGGGTCATTGTCTTGTTGGAAGGTAAACCTTCGGCCCAGTCTGAGGTCCTTAGCACTCTGGAGAAGGTTTTTGTCCAGGATATCCCTGTACTTGGCCGCATTCATCTTTCCCTCGATTGCAACCAGTCGTCCTGTCCCTGCAGCTGAAAAACACCCCCACAGCATGATGCTGCCACCGCCATGCTTCACTGTGGGGACTGTATTGGACAAGTGATGAGCAGTGCCTGGTTGTCTCCACACATACCGCTTAGAATTAAGGCCAAAAAGTTCTATCTTGGTCTCATCAGACCAGAGAATCTTATTTCTCACCATCTCAGAGTCCTTCAGGTGTCTTATCTTTGGTTTTTGGTCAGCCCTTAAAAATCTTTTTTATAAGGTGTCTCTGAATTTGACACCTTACTGCTCAGTGCCATAATCTGACATAAGTCCAAAAGGTAAATGTTATGCAAGATGTTCAGCTGAGGGTGCCGATAACTTTATTATCAAAAGTACACAGAAGCAGGGAGTGTTAGATTAACCAGATCTCAAAGCCATGATATAAATTGACAACAAACATGGATCTTTAATTCAGTCCCTTTAATAACTAAACCTTCAGTGGTCTACATGAACCCATCTTTTCAATTCATCAGTGTTAATAATGTGGTTTAAACTTAAATTTCTGTTGGCGAATACAGGCCTAATTTATAAAGCCTGCACATGCACAAAACAAGGCTTGAAATGTGTTTATACAACTTCCCAGGCAATTGTCGGGATTTATAAAAGAAAACTTGACCGGGGAAAGTGCATATATTTACAGCAACTCTGACCTATGCTCACAAAACATTTGGGAGAAACTGAGAAATGATGACCTCCTCAATAAAGTAGAGAAATGCAGCCAAAACAGCTAAATGACGACTCCCCCACATAATAATTTATATCACCAAGCTGTTATTATATTGCATACTATATACGAGAAAAGCGATAATTTATGATACAAAGAGTGTATTTTAGTTTCCTTTTAAGAGAGCCAATGCTATTTATTTGCCCTGAAGAACTTTTTTGGTTTATCTTCAGTTTATATCAACTGCCTGTTGTCACTTCTCAGGGAACTGGCAGACAGGTCATGAAAATCTTGGCCAAGCTCCACACTCCAACATGCCTGCTGTGCTGGAAGCCATTAAATGACTGAGGCACCTACATCCTGTTTTCATATGGTGTGGGTGCACATACATAAAACATAACTTTTTTTTATTTTATTGATTCTATTGTAATCACACAACATTCCATACAAATAGGACAATTTTTACAAAACAACATAAAAAGGTGATTTGCAGCAGTGTCCGGTTCTTCTAACGTAATCCTAGCAATTTACTGCACTTATGTTGCAAAAAGGGCATCTAGCGAGAACAAAGCTGGTTTTATTGACCATGAGGAGTGACATTCTATTAAAGCAGAAGTCATCTGTAATGCCAAGATGAGACTGACAAATGTTATGACTTATTTGGCTGGTTTAACCCATGATTATTTTAAGGTAACATAGCATTGATCAGATGACTTACTGATGGTGCTGTATGTGGTGAATGGCTTGTTGGTAAGGTAACTGGTTGAACCCTTAGTGTTTCATTTGGCTTGTACTATTCATTTGAACAGCAACCTGTCCTTCAACACACTCGGACACTAATGCTTTATACCTTTCCCTGCATGATTTTGCGCTGTCAGCCGGTTACTCCCAGATGCTGTGTCTCGGATGTGTCAGGTGGGAGGCAGCACCGTGACTGCATATGTAAGAGGTTGATTAGCACGCTCCATATATGGATTGTTCAGGGCAGTGTTCGAGGCTCGTTCACTTATGCACATTTACAAGGTGATTGTGATTTATGAAGGGTAAATAGTGTAAAAATGTGCATACGCCAACTTTTATAAATATGATTTGGCAAAAATAACCAGCTTCAAAAAAATAAAAAAAAAATTAAATAGAACTTTACAGAGATTATTGGAGCCTTGATCCACTGATTATATTAAATATATACAGTATATAAATTGCTAACATGTTTTATATATATGTAAGAAAAAGCCATTGCTATACTTCTGAAACTCCCAAGAAAACACTTGCGTTCCAGAACCCCCCGCGATAGATGAAAATCCGCGAAGTAGAAACCATATGTTTGTATGGTTATTTTTATATATTTTAAGCCCTTATAAACTCTCCCACACTGTTAACATTATTAGAGCCCTCTAGACATGAAATAACACCCTTTAGTCAAAAGTTTAAACTGTGCTCCATGACAAGACAGAGATGGCAGTTCTTTCTCACAATTAAAAGAATGCAAACATATCTTCTCTTCCAAAGAGTGCGCGCATCAGGAGCAGAGAATTTCAGAGAGAGAGAGCGCTCGCTAAGAAAAGCAAACAATCAAAAAATCAATACGTGCTTCTGTGCTTTTAAGTATGCCGCACCGCGATAAAGCGGCATTTTTTAGAGGAGTGCCCGTATCTTTATCTTCTAAGTAAACAGCCTCTGTGCAAACAGCCCCTCTGCTCACACCCCCTCCCTCAGGCGCAGAGAAGTCAGAGAGAGAGAGAGAGCGCCCGAGATTAAAGCAAACAATCAGAAAATCAATACGTACTTTTGGGTTTTTAAGTATGCCGAAGAGGAGCGTCCCTATCCTCTGTGCAAACAGCCCCTCTGCTCACACCCCCTCCATCAGGCAGAGAGAGTGAGAGAGACATAGAAAAGCAAACAATCAAGCACTGCGCGGGAAGCATATCTTATATCATTGAGGAGTTTTATTTAATACGCAATACATGCTCTGATTGGGTAGCTTCTCAGCCATCCGCCAATAGCATCCCTTGTATGAAATCAACTGGGCAAACAAACTGAGGAAGCATGTACAATAAATTAAAAGACCCATTGTCGGCAGAAATCCGCGAACCAGCGAAAAATCCGTGATATATATTTAGATATGCTTACATTTAAAATCCGCGATAGAGTGAATCCGCGAAAGTCGAAGCGCGATATAGCGAGGGATTACTGTATAATGAAATACATTTAAAAATAATACTGCAGGTTACCACTGTTCTCCTGACAAAATGATTTTGAAATTTTGAATTAGCTTTTGTATTAATAATTGCCATGGCTGTTTTGAATATTGTGTTCTGTTGGTAAAGTTGGAATTACAGGCAGCCTATTCCAACGCCAGATACACTTGAACAGACTGTCAAAGGGAAACAAAAACACTCAGACAATATTTTCCTTTTTTATGAAGTTTGCAATTTACTAGAAATAAATTTAGTAGGATAGGCTGTGATGTACTAATGAAATAAAGGTTTTAATGCTTGAATGAATGAAAGCCCAGCATTTTGTAGCAATACAATATGGTTGTTCATTTGTTTAAAAAAATCTGCTAATTCAAACATATCAGGCTATGGAAAACGTCAGGCTTTGCATTGAAAGTTGCATATCAATGTAACATGCCATCTTTAGCACGTAGTAGGAAACTGGAATACCTGGGGAAGATGCATACAAACACTCGGAGTACATGCATATTCCCAAACATAGTGACTGGATTTTCACCTGGGACTCTGCAGCTGTGAGATTGCAAGCGTTAGAAATAAAAATAAAATAGTTCTGCTGGAAGACTTCAATGCTCACGTGGGCAATGACAGTGAGACCTGGAAGGGCGTGATTGGGAGGAATGGCCCCCCTGATCTGAACCCGAGCGGTGTTTTGTTATTGGACTTCTGTGCTTGTCACGGATTGTCCATAACGAACACCATGTTCAAGCATAAGGGTGTTCATATGTGCACTTGGCACCGTGACACCCTAGGCCTCAGTTCGATGATCGACTTTGTGGTCGTGTCGTCGGACTTACGGCCATATGTCTTGGACACTCGGGTGAAGAGAGGGGCGGAGCTATCAACTGCTCACCACCTGGTGGTGAGTTGGCTTCGATGGTGGGGGAAGATGCCAATCAGGCCTGGTAGGCCCAAACGTGTTGTGAGGGTCTGCTGGGAACGGCTGGCAGAGTCCCCTGTCAGAAGTAGCTTCAACTCCAACCTTCGGCAGAACTTCGACCACGTCCCGAGGGAGGTGGGGGACATTGAGTCTGAATGGGCCATGTTCCGTGCCTCTATTGTTGAGGCGGCTGACCGGAGCTGTGGCCGTAAGGTGGTCGGTGCCTGTCGTGGCGGTAATCCCCGAACCCGTTGGTGGACACCGGCGGTGAGGGATACCGTCAAGCAGAAGAAGGAGTCCTATAGGACCTTTTTGTCCTGTGGGTCTCTGGAGAGGCAGCTGATAGGTACCGGCAGGCCAAGCGGTATGCAGCTTCGGTGGTTGCTGAGGCAAAAACTCGGGCATGGGAGGAGTTTGGAGAGGCCATGGAGAACGACTTTCGGACGGCTTCGAGGAGATTTTGGTCCGGCGTCTCAGGAGGGGGAAGCAGTGCAGTGTCAACACCGTATATGGTGGGGATGGTGCGCTGCTGACCTCGACTCGGGACGTGGTGGGTCGGTGGGGGGAGTACTTCAAAGACCTCCTCAATCCCACTAACATGCCTTCCAATGAGGAAGCAGAGCCTGGGGACTCTGAGGTGGGCTCTCCCATCTCTGGGACTGAGGTCACCGAGGTGGTCAAAAAACTCCTTGGTGGCAGGGCCCCAGGGGTGGATGAGATATGCCCGGAGTTCCTCAAGGCTCTGGATGTTGTAGGACTGTCTTGGTTGACACATCTGTGCAACATCGCATGGACATCGGGGACAGTGCCTCTGGATTGGCAGACCGGGGTGGTGGTCCCACTCTTTAAAAAGGGGGACCGGAGGGTGTGTTCCAACTACAGAGGGATCACACTCCTCAGCCTCCCTGGAAAAGTCTATTCGGGGGTTCTGGAGAGGAGGGTCCATCGGATAGTCGAACCTCGGATTCAGGAGGAACAGTGTGGTTTTCGTCCTGGTCGCGGAACAGTGGACCAGCTCTACACGCTTAGCAGAATCCTGGAGGGTGCATGGGAGTTTGCCCAACCAGTCTACATGTGTTTTGTGGACTTGGAAAAGGCGTTCGACCATGTCCCTCAGGGAATCCTGTGGGGGGTGCTCCGGGAGTATGGGGTACCGGACCCCCTGATAAGGGCTGTTCGGTCCCTGTACAACCAGTGTCAGAGCTTGGTCCGCATTGCTGGCAGTAAGTCGAGCCCGTTTCCAGTGAGAGTTGGATTCCGCCAGGGCTGCCCTTTGTCACCGATTCTGTTCATAACTTTTATGGACAGAACTTCTAGGCGCAGACAGGGTGTTGAAGGGGTCCGGTGGACTCAGGATTGAGTCACTGCTTTTTGCAGATGATGTTGTCCTGTTTGCTTCATCAGGCCGTGATCTTCAGCTCTCTCTGGAACGGTTCGCAGCTGAGTGTGAAGCGGTTGGGATGAGAATCAGCACCTCCAAATCCGAGACCATGGTCCTCAGCCGGAAAAGGGTGGAGTGCCCTCTCAGGGTTGGGGGAAGAGATCCTGCCCCATGTGGAGGAGTTCAAGTATCTCGGGGTCTTGTTCACGAGTGAGGGAAGAATGGACTGTGAGATCGACAGGCGGTTCGGTGCGGCATCCGCAGTGATGCGGGCTCTGCATCGGTCTGTCGTGGTGAAAAAAGAGCTGAGCCGTAAGGCAAAGCTCTCAATTTACCAATTGATCTACGTTCCTACCCTCACCTATGGTCATGAGCTATGGGCAGTGACCGAAAGAACGAGATCGCGAATACAATCGGCTGAAATAAGTTTCCTCCGCAGGGTGTCTGGGCTTTCCCTTAAAGATAGGGTGAGAAGCTCAGTCATCCGGGAGGGGCTCAGAGTAAAGCCGCTACTCCTCCGCATCGAGAGGAGTCAGATGAGGTGGCTCGGGCATCTGATCAGGATGCCTCCTGGACGCCTCACTGGTGAGGTGTTCCGGGCACGTCCAACCTGGAGGAGGCCCCGGGGAAGACCCAGGACACGCTGGAGGGACTATGTCTCCTGGCTGGCCTGGGAACACCTTGGGATTCTCCCGGAAGAGCTGGAAGAAGTGGCCGGGGAGAGGGAAGTCTGGGCCTCTCTGCTTAAGCTGCTGCCCCCGCGACCCGACCCCGGATAAGCGGAAGAGGATGGATGGATGGATGGATAGTTGAAACAGATCTTAAATATGATCATAAAAAGAAAAATTGCTTATTAAAACAATAGAACAATCTAGAGAAGAACGGGCCATTCAGCCCAACAAATCTTGTGAGTTCTATCCACTTAATTCCTCTAAAATAACATCAAATAAAATTTTGAAGATACCTAAAGTCCTACTGTCTACCATACTACTTGGTAGCGTTTTCCATGTGTTATTGGTTATCTGTGTCAAGGAAAACTAATGTTTGTGCAAAATCTACCCATAACAAGTTTACAACACTGTCCCCATGTTCTTCGTGAACTCATTTTAAAGTAACAGTCTCAATCCACTGTTCTAATTCTCTTCATAATTTTAAATACTTCAAACATGTCTCCTCTTAATCTTCTTTAGCTTAAACTGAAAAGGCTCGGCTCTTTTAATATTTCCATATAACAGTGCTGTTATGGTCTTATTGTTTTGTTTTTAACAAGGAAAAATGGTAATGGAGGTGTTACCTGTACATTGATTACATCAAATAAGGGACATATTTTGTGTGTTTATCGACATAGAAGAAATTAACGTAATGCCACGAACTGTTGGCTGCTTTTCAAACATTAATACCTCATGAGAAGAGAACTTGACGTAAGTAAAAGAAGTATACAGCACAAGAGTTGAAAGGAGACAAGTGAAAGTAAAAAAAGAGCTTACAAATCAGAGACTGATTGATGAGATAAAAATGGAACTAAACAAGTGCCAAGTGTAAAATGTTTCACCTAACGTGTTGCTGATACAGATTGATCACAATGTCAACACTATGTGGTAGATGGCGGGGGCCCTTACCTGGTCGGGTTGCCTCAATAATGGATTCCCGAAGGGCATGCTGGACTTGGGGTTTGTGGGCTAAGCCCGGTTCGGTTCTGTAGGTGCCACTGGGAGGTGCTACAGAAATTGGAAAGCCCTATTTTATCAGGCTTCTGGATCATGCTAATGGGCCACCTGGAGTGCTCTCAGGTGCGGCATAAAAGAGACCACCTCATTTCATTCAGGGAGCCAGAATCGGTAGGGAGAAGACAAAGCTTGCCAGGAGGAGTGGAGGCAGACTCCAAGAGAGAAAGAAGAAAAGAAAAAAAAGTGTGCTTTTGTGCTTACACTGTGCTTTTGTATTGTGCACTGCAGGTGGGAAATATTTTAAAGTGTACCCCACGAAATAATGGCTGTGTGTGTTTCTGGACTTGTGTCTTGTGTCTCTCTGTGTTGGGTTAGGGTGGATGGAATGTCCCCTGTTGGTCACAGCCACCATGTTGAAGAAATTTCCAGGGTCAATGATTCGATTAAGTGGAAGTCTACAGTAGAAGTGACCTGCATGTTAAATACATACTGTATATTAAATGAAGGAATTATTATATATTCTTTAACCTACTAGGAATGGAGTTCACAGAACATCTAGAGGATGCTGTTAGATTTTGACACGTTCTTTCAAAAAACATTGGAATTATAGACTTTAATTAGTTTATGTAATGTCCATTTTTATGTCTCACTTAATATAGAGTTTGTATTATTATTTTGTTACCTTAAAGGCCATTGGAAGTTCTATAATGTAGAGATCCACATAATCAAGCTGTAAATCTTTCAAAGTTTTCTCCAGTGCTGGTCTTACCAACTCAGGGGATTGAAATGTGTTCCATAACTGAAACAAAGGAAGAAAAGAATAAATAAGTTATTCAACCATTTAATAATTGAAAGAAGATTTTTCTTGGCCTCAGAAAGAATTTCACATGCAAAATTATCTTACACTAAATTAGACCACCATCTTTGACATCACCTCCAACTACCACACTGGGATGTATACAGCAGCTAAATATTGCTTAGTGTTGCACACTGAATGTTATCTTGCAAAACAGGGGTATCTGACCACTGTCCTGGAGAGCTTAATTTGCTGCAGATCTTCATTCTCTTCATTTTCTGATTTTTAGCTATCTTCATGACACATTTAGCTACCATCTCACTGTTTCAGGAGTCTGAGTTGGAATCCTGGCCATCTCACAATCGATTTGCATCTGAAAGGGATTTTCACTGGGGTCTTCCGCTTTTTCTCCCACATCCCCAAACTATGTGTATTAGATTGACTGATGACTCAGCAGGTCCAGACATATGAACATGTGAGCCCTGTGATGGGCTGGCATCCCATTCAGTTTGGTTCCTGCCTTGTGCTCAATGCTACAAGGACAGGCTCTGGGATTGTATAACCCTGAACTGGGCAAAGCAGGTACAAAAAATGTCTGAATGATACTAAATAGTACTAAATTCTCTGCAGGCTTTTATTTAATTTTTACAGAAATCCAAAAATAGGGATATGTTTTCTTTATCTCACTTGGTAAGTTTTATACTCATATTTTATCTGAAATGTTTTCATTATTTGATTCTTTGACAGATAGTTGTGAAGCATCTAATGGTGGATTTAGTTTACTCTCCTCTATATTTTAATATGTATCTATTTCTTTGGACTCCTCTGTCTTGTACAAATGTTGTGTGTGCAGAGCACCAGTCAAGAAAAATACATCATCAGTACTTTCTGTTCTGAAGCCTAAGTCGGCCTGTTCTAAGCAAGTGTAGGATTTTTGTACAAGTATGCCCTGTGATGAACTCATTCCTCAGTCTGACAATGATTACAGGGTAGTTTCTGACCCCAAACATGGCCCTAAGGCAGATAAAATGATAACAAGAATTGAATTATTTTTTATTTTTACCTTGCCACAGTAATATATATCTTCCCGCTTCACCTTCCCTTCAGCAACACTTTCCCGAATGGCTTGTCCAACCTCAAGCTCATTATAATACAGCAAAGCTCCATCAATGTGACGATACCCAATTTCAATGGCCAGCTTTACTGCCTTGTAGCAAGTTCCCTTTGGAGTCTGTGCAGGAAAAAAGACAAAAATTATTAAATATAATAAAAGAAAGTAAAATGTTGCAGCTAGTAAATACATACAATGGGCATCTTGATTCATATCCTGAAAGCTGCAGCAGCTACAGGTTTTCATCAAGTCACTTCTTAATAATTGGTATCTATAATGTATTGAGACTAATTACTATTTTGTACCAAGGGTCCTAAACAGTCACATAGTATGATGTTTGGCTTCATTAACATTTACGAGGTGTGGCAGAAAAGTAATGAGACTGATTTTTTATTTACCAAAGTTTTTATTTTTTTCAAACATCAATGTTATCCCCTTCAAAGTAGTTCCCTTGGGCAGCTACACACCGATGGAGACGTTGTTCCTACTGTTGGTAGCAGCCCTGGAAGTCTTCAACCGGTATGGTCTTCAGCATGTCTGTTACACTCTTTTGGATGTTTTCTAAAGTCCCGAAATGACGTCCTTTGAGGACATTTTTCAGTTTAGGAAAAAGGAAAAAGTCACACGGACTGAGGTCAGGTGAATAAGGGGGCTGGGGAACCACAGGAATGCCTTTTGAGGTCAAAAATTCTGTTATGGAGAGGGCAGTGTGACATGGGGCGTTGTCATGATGGAGCATCCATTTGTCTGCAATGTCTGGTCTCACGCGAATGACCCTTTTTCTGAGCCTTTCAAGGACGTCTTTATAAAAAACTTGATTGACAGTTTGTCCTGGAGGAACAAATTCTTTGTGGACGATTCCCCTTTTGTCAAAAAAACAAATCAGCATTGATTTGATCTTCGATTTGCTCATTCGAGCTTTCTTTGGTCGAGGAGAGTTTGCAGTGTGCCACTCCTGACTTTGCCTCTTGGTCTCAGGATCGTATTCAAAAATCCATGATTCATCACCTGTGATCACACGACTAAAGAAATCTTGCTCATTAGTGATTCTGTCAAGAAGATCAAGACACTTGTTTTTTCGATTGTCCTTCTGCTCAATTGTGAGGTTTTTCGGCACCATTTTGGCACAGACCTTTCGCATGTGCAAATGTTCAGTCAAAATTTGATGAACGGTAAATCTGTTCAAATTTAATTGTTCACTCAGCATTCTTAATGTTAAACAACGGTCTGATCTCACAAGAGTGTTCACACGTTCGATGTTTTCGTTGGTTTTCGAAGTTGAAGGCCTCCCTGAACGGTGTTCATCTTCAACGTGTTTTCTGCCTTCCAAAAATGATTTGTGCTAGCGAAAAACTTGAGCTCGGGATAAAGAATGTTCCCCATAAGCCTGTTTTAACTTTTCAAATGTCACACTTGCCGATTCTCCAAGCTTAACACAAAATTTAATGGCACAACGTTGCTCCAAATTCCGCTGTTCCATTTTGCGTGACGCACAACCAAAAACACAACTTCGCTAATAGCAGTCACAAAAATCACGTAGTTAACGGAAGGAGTTGAAACTCGCACTGAGCTATGGGAGGGTACTGATACACGTGCTCTATCAAGGACAACAGCGCAGCGTTGCCAGATCGCTTGCAGTGTTGCCAGTCTCATTACTTTTCTGCCACACCTCGTAGTTAACTTGATTTTGTTTCAGTATTTTTTTAACTGTTCTGCAACTTTCAATTGATTTTTAAGAATGTTGGGTCTGACAAGATCTTAAATTATGGTTTCACGTCTCCTAAACAGACATGGTGTTCTGCCAAGAAATTGAAAAAATGCAGAGGAGAAGCTTTAGAAATATCAGAAGATGGTCAGATATTTGTGCAGATGTCAAACAAGTCTGAAAAGCTTGACAACAAATCCTGACACATTAAACAAGGTCAAAGTATCACATGAAAATCTAAAGCCCTAAAGGTACTTTCAACCCACTCCTAGCATCATGACAGTTTTGTTTTCTTAGAGGATCCAAAATCTTTACTGCCATCTTAAAAACCCACAACCGAGCCTTGTTGCTGTTAACAAAATAAATGAAATGGCACTACCCACAATTAAAAATAATGGCAACCAAATGTTTGAATTAAAAACTAATAACAGATAAAGCAATCATAAATGAAACTTTCTAATTCTACAGTATATTTAATGCTCTTATTTTGCCTTGTTTGACATTCCTTAACATTTTAGGTTTCCCCTTCTGAGAGCATCATAATAAACATGATTCATCAGACCAAAGCATATTAATACTTCTTGGTCCTTCACTTTCTTTGAAAGAAATAAATAAATACTATTTTGTGAATACACATCTCTGTCCCAACTGTTTTGGAGTGTGTTACAGACATCAAATTCTAAACTTGTTTATGTTTAACAAATAGAATTAAGTTTGTCAGTTAAAACACTGGAAATCTTTGCTTTGTCTTTTTGCCTGTTAAATAAAGGTTCAAGTGAATTACCAAATTACAGATTTTAGTTTTTATTGCATTTTTAGAAAGTGTCCCAACTTTTTTTGGAAATGGTGTTTGTTGAACCCACAGAGCACATGGCCTCTGACATCCAATGCTTCCTCCAAATGCATCAGGTGCAATGCAGTAGCCATCTATGGACAAGATGCCACACCATTACATGCCATGCTCATTCCTGTACATCACAGACAGGGACCAGGGAGGGGGGATTTTAATTTGGTACTCCGGAACAGTGAGGCACAATCATATCATCCAAGGCCATACTCCAAAGAAAAAAAAAAAAAGCCCATTTCCTTCCCCAAGTAGTCTTTGGGTTCTGTTTTGACCCCCTTTAAATTGGTATTAGTGCAGTTGCGGGATCTGAGGAGTCATTTAGCTGGCTCTGGCTAATTGGTATAATTTATAGTATCTAATAAGCCAAGAACAACAGAGATACATCAGACTTGTTATTTCAGTCTCTCTCTCATGATTAATGGGTCTAAAACAAATCTCCAAGACCACACTGCCTTGACTGATATTTCTAAAGAAAACCATATCTAATCTAAACATTTCCACATTAGTGCAGTAATATGACTCCACCAAATTAGTTTACGCATTAAGTTGGCACACCTTCCCCAACCTGGCTGAACAAGAGTAAGAAATTTGGACATTGCTTCAAAAGTGAAAACAATTTAGATAAGCTAACATCACATTATAATGTGACCTTGAGAGATGTTCTGGACGCAGTGGCTCCCCTTAAAACAAAAGTGATCAAAGCACATAGAAACTCTCCCTGGTTCAATGAAAACACTCAAGCTCTTAAATTAGAGTGTCGAAAATAGGAGCGCAGATGGAGAACAACAAAGCTACATGTCTTTCAAATTGCATGGACAGAGAATGTTAAAAAATGTAAAAAGCTCTCTTTAAAGCTCGCTCAGAATACTATTCTGCAATAATAGATAGCAATAATAAAAATCCTCAAGTGCTGTTTAGAACAGTTGCTAAATTAACAAATGGGAATTCTGATCTTCAGTACAAAATACCAGGGAGCACGGTGGCAGAGTGAGTAGCGCTGCCGCCTCGCAGTTAAGAGACCTGGGTTCACTTCCCGGGTCCTCCTTGCGTGGAGTTTGCATGTTCTCCCCGTGTCTGCTTGGGTTTTCTCCGGGTACTCCGGTTTCCTCCCACAGTTCAAAGACCTGCAGGTTAGGTGCATTGCTGATTCTAAATTGTCCCTAGTGTATGCTTGGTGTGTGTGTTTGTGTGCCATGGGGTGGGCTGGCGCCCTGCCCCGGGTTTGTTTCCTGCCTTGCGCCCTGTATTGGCTGGGATTGGCTCCAGCAGACCCCCGTGACCCTGTAGTTAGGATATAGCGGGTTGGATAATGGATGGAGTACAAAATACCAACAGATATTAGCAGTACAGACTTTATGAACTTCTTCAATGAGAAAGTTAAAAATATAAGATCCCAGATCTCAGCATCACAATACAAACCACGTACTTGCTTAGCAGACCCTGCCTCACATTGCATTCAGCACTTTAGTAATTTTAATCCTGTAACTGAGCAGGAAGTCTTAACTTTAATTTGTAAAATGAAACACACTACAGTGATCCCTCGCTATATCGCGCTTCGACTTTCGCGGATTCACTCCATCGCGGATATTAAATGTAAGCATATCTAAATATATATCACGGATTTTTCGCTGGTTCACGGATTTCTGCGGACAATGGGTCTTTTAATTTATGGTGCATGCTTCCTCAGTTTGTTTGCCCAGTTGATTTCATACAAGGGACGCTATTGGCGGATGGCTTAGAAGGTACCCAATCAGAGCATGTATTATGTATTAACTAAAACTCCTCAATGATATACGATATGCTTTCTGCGCGGTGCTTGATTGTTTGCTTTTCTCTGCGCCTGATGGAGGGGGTGTGAGCAGAGGGGCTGTTTGCTTAGAAGATATGGACGCTACTCTAAAAAATGCCGCTTTATCGCGGTGCTTCGGCAAAAGCTGATTTTTTGATTGTTTGCTTTTCTCTCGCTCTCTCTCTGACATTCTCTGCTCCTGACACGCATTCCTTTGAAGAGAAGATATATTTGCATTCTTTTAATTGTGAGAAAGAACTGCCATCTCTGTCTTGTCATGGAGCACAGTTTAAACTTTTGACTAAAGGGTGTTATTTCATGTCTAGAGTGCTCTAATAATGTTAACAGTGTGGGAGAGTTTATAAGGGCTTAAAATATATAAAAATAACCATACAAACATATGGTTTCTACTTCGCGGATTTTCATCTATCGCGGGGGGTTCTGGAACGCAACACCCGCGATCGAGGAGGGATTACTGTACTTGTTCCCTAGATCCAGTGCCAACAAAAATAGTAAAAAGTGCAATGGATGTTCTTGCAGCGCCTATTCTAAACATTATCAATAGTTCATTATTGCATGGCAGAGTACCTGATGCACGAAAAGTGTCAGTCATTAAACCACTACTTAAAAAGTCAGATCTAGACCCACACATACTTAATAATGTGATGGATTGCCGGAGGTTCAGTCCAACCCGGACATCCCAGAACGGGAAGAAGGGAGAAGAGCAGCCTTTTCAGGATACTGCCTCCCCTTGGACACTAGGTGGCAGCTCCCCTGGACGACAATGGTTCCCCGGATTCCCTCAGGGCATCCTGGGACATGGAGTCTGTTTCTTCAGCCCTGTTGGGTGCCGTAGGTGCCGCCAGGGGGAGCTCACAAAGAACCCGGAGACTCCTACTGTTACTGTGACCCGGAAGTACTTTAGAGGCATGAGGACGGAAGCCCACAGTACTTCCGGGCTATTTGAGAACTGAGGGTGTGGCATTGACCCGGAAGAAGAGAAGTTAGCACTTCCAGGTGATGGACTATTTAAAGGACTGGTGAAGACCCAGCAAGGAAAGCCAGAGTTGGGAGGTTGGGTGACTAAGCTGCTGGGAGTGGAGGATTGATTATTGTATTGATTATTGTTGTCATTATTATTATTATTATTGGAGAATTGTGGTGAGTGTGTTGCTTTGTGCACTTCATTAAAAAAAAATATAAAAATTCTTCTTGGTGCTTTTTACAAGTGTGTCTTGGACGTCTGTCTGGTGGGTTTCACGGGGCAACAGCAACCCCTAGCATCCACAATAATTATAGACCTATTTCAAATTTACCCTTTCTCTCTAAAATACTAGAAAAAGTAGTCACCAATCAGCTTCACTCACATCTTACGCATTACAATTTATTTGAGAAATTCCAGTCTGGTTTCCGCACTGGTCATAGTACAGAAACTGCACTAACGCAGGTTGTAAACGACATTATGATATACTCTGATGAAGGAAATTCCACTGTAATTATGTTGTTAGACTTAAGAGCAGCATTTGACACCATTGACCATTCTATTTTACTGCACAAGCTAGAAAATTATGTTTGGCTTGCAGGCACTGTGCTTGCTTGGTTTAGTTCTTATTTATCAAATTGATTCCAATATGTACAGAAATGTGCTGACAGTACTCCATCATTATACACAGAAGTGAAATATGGTGTCCCGCAGGGCTCAGTACTGGGACCTTTACTGTTTTCACTTTACATGCTTCCACTGGGATCTATCATTAGTAAACATGATGTTCATTTTCACTCATATGCAGATGACACCCAGTTATACCTTTCATTTAGATCAAATGAAGTTTCTCCAATATTGTCTTTAATTAGTTGTGTTAGTGAATTAAAGGAGTGGATGGATGAGAACTACTTGTCTTTAAATACAGATAAAACAGAAATGTTAATTGTTGGAGGGAATGACGCTGATCACAACAATATTTTTTCATCATTTAACTCAGTTGGAATCACCATTAATTTTACTGAATCAGCCCGCAATCTAGGAGTTATCTTTGACTCTAGCATGTTATTGAAAGCACATATTACAAAGTTGTCCAAATCATGTTTCTTCCATCTTAAAAATGTTGGGAAATTAAGGCGCTTTCTAAATAAACAGGATTCTGAGAAATTAATTCATGCATTTATTTCTAGTAGGATTGACTACTGCAATGCGGTGTTCACTGGATGTTCAAACTGTTCTCTATACAGCCTCCAGTTAATCCAAAATGCTGCTGCAAGAATTATTACAAGCACAAGAAAATATGAACACATAACTCCAGTTCTTAAATCCTTACACTGGCTTCTGGTTAAGGGCAGCTTTCAAAATCCTCCTTTTAACATGTAAAGCATTAAATGGCCAAGGTCCGGCTTACTTGTCTGAACTTATCATGATTTACAAACCAGAGCGCACATTAAGATCTCAAGATGCTGGTCTGCTTATGATTCCAAGAATTAATAAAATAACAGTGGGAGGTCGAGCTTTTAGTTACAGGGCCCCTAAACTGTGGAATGGTCTGCCTGCTACTATAAGAGATGCCCCATTCGGTCTCAGCTTTTAAATCCTGGCTGAAGACTCACTACTTCAGTTTAGCATATGATGACTAGAGCTGCTGATTAACTGTACAGACTGCATTTCTGTTGTTAGTCCTTAGCACTAAAACATAAGTAACATGATAGTTTGTTAACAATAATAATAATTTGTTACTAACCCTCACCTATTCTGTTTCTCTTCTTGGTACTGTGACACTTGGTGCCACGGCCCACCAGCCAAGTTGTTTTGCCCGCCTAAGGCAAAGTCATCTCTGATGGAGGATTGCAGGAATCATGGGGTAGAGGGTCCTTTCATTGGATTGGCTGACCCAGCACTGTTTCAGCTGTGGAATGGCCAAATGGGGGAGGCAACTTGATGGCTGAGGTCTCCAGGACTCAAAACAAATCCAAATCATATTATGTAATTTCATCTACTGTTAAATTCTGCTCCGTACTTGTAAAATTTTTATTTTTATACCGTATTCAAGATTTGTTCTGTTCTGTGAATTGTATTGTGTTGACCCCCTTCTTTTTGAAACCCACTGCACGCCCAGCCTAACTGGAAAGGGGTCTCTTTTTGAACTGCCTTTCCCAAGGCTTCTTCCATTTTTTCCCTACAAGGGTTTTTTTGGGAGTTTTTCCTTGTTTTCTTAGAGAGTCAAGGCTGGGGCGCTGTCAAGAGGCAGGGCCTGTTAAAGCCCATTGCAGCACTTCTTGTGTGATTTTGGGTTATACAAAAATAAATTGTATTGTAATTGTACAAGTACTTACTGACGTCTTCATCTATGCAACAGAAGATTTACTTAACCAAGGTTATTATAGTCTGATATTTTAACTGCCCAGTTTTAATCATAACACACTACAAAGATGGTGAAGACTGCCCATGTGTTTACTGGAAGTGAACCCAACAGTCCATAGTAATTTCACAATAAGGAAGGGAACATAAATACCTAATAGCTATGACAGGCATCCTGGACCTGTAATCTCCTTTACCTTTAAACTCAAAAGCCTCTGGACACCTACGTACTTCATATTAAACTTTTGTTTACTGTCGATGTTACTGGTCTGATGAAAGTTTCCACCATTACATTATTTTTTTCTCTTTTTCTGTATGATGTTGCATCTATACTAATATAAGGCAAAGCCCTCACTGACTGACTGACTGACTGACTGACTGACTCACTCACTCACTCACTCACTCACTCACTGACTCATCACTAATTCTCCAACTTCCCGTGTGGGTGGAAGGCTGAAATTTGGCAGGTTCATTCCTTACAGCTTCCTTACAAAAGTTGGGCAGGTTTCATTTCGAAATTCTACGCGTAATGGTCATAACTGGAAGCTGTTTTTCTCCATTTACTGTAATGGAGATGAGCTTGAAAGCCGTGGGGGCGGAGTTTCGTGTGACATCATCACGTCTCCTATGTAATCACGCAGTATGTAGAAAACCAGGAAGAGCCCCAAAAAGCGCTGATGAAAACATGCATTATATAATTGAGAAGGCAGCGAAACAATAAGAAGCGAGCGAGTGACATATACAACCATATTCATGAGTTCTGCTACTTCGGAAACAAAGCACGATGTAAACCTAAACTTTAAATTAAGTTCATAGACAGGCTGCCGCTGGCGTTTGTAATTTAGTGCCTGCCCATATAAGGC
>JANRMT010062796.1:7925077-7946471 GCA_026402145.1 Polypterus bichir lapradei | reverse complement strand
GGGCAATTACTTTTTCACACAGGGCCATGTAGGTTTGGATTTTTTTTTCTCCCTAAATAATAAAAACCATCATTTAAAAACTGCATTTTGTGTTTACTTGTGTTATATTTGCCTAATGGTTAAATGTGTTTGATGATCAGAAACATTTTGTGTGACAAACATGCAAAAGAATCAGAAATCAGGACGGGGGCAAATAGTTTTTAACACCACTGTAAATATCATTGTGTTAGCAGTTGCCTGATGTTGAGCCCATAAATGGAAGTGACAGTGAAGGAGCTGCTCCTCCTCAACATTTTAGTCTGCTTTACACCTGTATTTTCTTGTTTGTAATTTTTATTGTTTGGGTTCAATTAAGGCAGTAAATGCACTAAAAGCTCCACAAAAATATTTTTTTGTTAAGTTTATCTGCTTATCTGTACACAAGTAAATAAATGCATGGTGTTTCTGCTTGTAAAGTAAAAAGAGCCATTTCTTATAAGGAATAGGTATGAAATAGTTAATCAAATAATTGTACCAATCTAACAAAAATGAAAACAGTTAAAGTAGCAAAAAAGCAAAACTTGCAGAACAAATAAGGTAATATTGGACAATGTATTTCCTAAACTAATTATTTTGCAACTGCAACAAAGTGTTAAAATGAAGGCCACTGTTCCTGAATAACCGCAACACTTGCCCAATTCTGAGGATTTTCTGTGGATTCAAATATTGGTGAAGGTTGTGCAAATTAGAAACTGTATCTTTGCCCAGTTTTAAGAGTGTCTGTGTATGTTTGTATGCCCAGAGATGGCCTGATGTGTGATCCAACACTGGCTTCTGTGGCTGGATAGGCAGTACACCCTATACAATGGTTAAAAATAAATGGATGGATAGACCAAGAATTTCCACTTGTATACCTGCATCATTTTTACAAACATTAAATCTAAAAGCCATTAAATCGAAATCAGTTTTGCAGTGTGAGGCTATCAAGACAAACCTGAGCACAAGGCAGGAACAAATCCCGTACAGCATGCGAGTCTGTCGCCTTGCGTGTGACGACTGGCCGATCACCTCAGGCGACTCATTAGTCATGGCGGCATTTTCATGTAACCTGTTTAACATTATGAAAAAACAACAAAAAATGTAAGATGTGAACCTGAAGAATTAGATGCATTCTATGTCGTATTGATTTACAACTTTCGAATATGATGAAGAATAATTAAATTTTTAAAGGTTCGAATTTGACATAACAGAGTTCGCTGCTGACTTCAAATTCTTTATAGCCCATGACGTCTGCGAATTATAAAATTAGATCAGCACACAATGGCCAGCGTTTAAAGATACTTTCGATTGAACGATCACTGACGAATGTGCCTGTCAGAAAATTGCAGCAACACCCTTTTCAAAAATTACACATTTGAGGCATAGTATTTCGGAAAACACGTAGACACTGCTTTTTACACATTTCTATAAAAAGAATCAGATTTATGTCACAAATGAAAATTACAGCCAAATTAAACGGCAATATGTTTGATAGTAATACTGCATACCTCGGTATTTAACCCACCAATATGCAAAGTGACTTACAATAATAGTGATAGCATCATTATTACTTTTAAATTTAGCACACCCAAAACTGTATCCATGTAAATTTTAAGTCTTTGAAGTAAACTGTGTGGACTAATAGCATCAAAAAATGAAATCGAACTACAGGTATAATGATTATGTCTTAACGTTTACCCCATATTCTCTTTGCCTTATCGTTGCTAATGTACACAAATAACACAATATTATTATCCAATGAATGGACGGCGGCAGTATTTTTTAAGCGTGGCTGGAGAAGGAGCGAATGTGAAGAGTAGAATCAAAGAGTCACTGATTGTGTTGAATAACAGGACGGGATTTGCGGAGTTTTAACGCAATGTAAGCCCATTTAAGAGATGCTTATAATTTCAATTAAATCTGTCTTTAGCAGAGCATTTAAAGTCTGTAGTTGCAGTCCTCTTTGATTTAACTTTGTCATGTCAGGGTCTCCTTTTATACAACAGTTTGAGGATTATTATTTTTGTTACTATTTCTGGATTATTATATCTACGTGTTGTAGCGTATATGTTGCTCTCCTGCCTCCGTTGTTTATGGCAGGTTGGTGCACATGCATATCTCATTGTCTGTATTCAGATGATGCCACTTTGTAAAATGTTAATTTCTGGAAGATGTTTAAGGTGTCCGTCGCAATCGAGGTCTGTTAAAAGTCTCGCATGTTCGCACCGCGCCTTTTACTGGAGGGAGTAGGCTATGAAACAAGCAAAGGAGTTCAGACAAATGTGCAGAACGAGATTCAGATTAAACATTTCCATGTCTATTTTGCGTTTAATTGTTGTAAAGCTAATTTTCTTTCATTGTTATATATATATTTTTAACAAATGTATAATATGTGTTTATTTATGTATTTATTTATTTAGTCCGTCGGAGAGAATGCACTGCATCGCGATGTCCATGATAATACGTAGTATATTTGAATTATACATAATGAGGCAAAATCTCGGGATATGTGTGTGTTGGGGTTGGGTGGGGATGCGGGGGTCGGCAGGCGGCAAAAATGCACTTTACCACAGGCGGCTCATCCGCCGGTCCTGAACGGAGTGCACGCATGCTCACGCACACACACTAACCCATTGACAATGGAGCCAAATTAGGGTTACCGATCTAACCAGCCAATTTTATTGGGTATGTCAGAAGAAAATTTGAGTACTTAGAGGAAGGCACAGCCATACAATTGGGCCCTTCTGACCAACCTTTGTGACGAGATATTGAAATCAGTGCCCTCTGTGTTAAACAAACTCCCTGAAACGTTATCCACCAGCAGTGAACATTGCGATGTTACTTTGACCCGATAGTAAACTGAAACGTGTCCCGCTTTGAAGTTCAAGGAAGCTAAGCTAAGCAAACATTCATTTTTATTTCACCTTTCACACCAAACTCTTTATGGTTCTGTCAATGAATAAAATGGTTTTCCAAAGTACAACACGTTGAAGCATTAATAAGCAATTAATAAGAATTTTCAAAGCATCCGCAAATGCAATTGAGCTGGAGGTTATCTAGACTGGTTCACCATTACGAATTGTCAGTTCATTGGACTCTCCCCACAGTACACGACATCAGACTTAAAATAAATTGGGTTCAAACGTGGGACTTTACAAACAGGTCAGATGAATTATATACAATTTAATTTACATGCACCCATTTTAGGTACCTTAGCTATCGCAGTTTTTTTTTTTAATTTTATTAATTTTATTGTACTCATTCCATACAAATAAATCAATTTTTACAAAAAAATAGGATTGAAAACAAATCGACCCCCACCCCTGGGAAAGAGAGCATGGCCAACGGAGTAAAACTTAAAGCTTGTAAACATACCTAAACTGATGAGTTTAATAGGGCAATAGAGATGAATGGAGAAGAAAAAGAAATTCGGAGAGAATTAATTCCTAGGTGTTTCAAGAGCTTTTTCTAAAATATTATTGATTAGATCCTGCCTAGGTTTTGAAAAAGTTCTGTACAGGTCCTCTAACTGAGAATTTGATTTTTTCCAGTTTCAAATAGTGTAAAAACATCTGTTTCCCACTGACTTAAAAGAGGAGAGTTAGGATTCTTCCAATTTAGCAAAATAAGTCTGCGTGCCAAAAGTGTAGTGAATGCAATCACAGTTTTTTTTGTCTTTCTCCACTTTAAATCTGTCTGGAAGAACACCAAACACAGCTGTTAATGGGTTGGAGGGATTGTGACACCGAGGCTGTCTGAAAGGCACTTAAAAATTTTTGTCCAAAATGATGTTAATTTGGTGCAGGCCCAAAACATGTGACCCAGTGAGGCTGGGACTTGATTGCAGCGTTCGTAGGTTGAATCTTGCCCTGGAAACATTTTGGACAGTTTTAAGCGAGACAGATGTGCTCGATATATAATTTTGAGTTGTATAATTGTATGCTTTGCGCATATGGAGATCGAGTGAATTCTCTGCATTGCTACCTTCCACTCCTTTTCTGATATATTGATTAAGAGATTTTTTTCCCCATTGTCCTGTTGGATCTTTGAAATAGAGGGACTGTAAAATAATTTTATATATTGCAGAAATGGTGTCTAAGTCCTCGAAATTGAGCAATAATTTTTCCAGCATGGAGGAGGGTGCGAGATGAGAAAAATCGGGCAGTTCTGTTTAACAAAATTCCTAATTTGTAGATAGTGAAAGAAATGTGTAGCTGGAAAGTTAAATTTGGAATGAATTTGTTCAAAGGATGCAAAGATGTTGTCTATATAAAGATCTCTAAGCAATTTAATCCCAAATCTTTTCCAGATATTAAAAACTGCATAGGTTTGCGAGGGTTGAAAGAGGTGGTTCTCTTGCAGAGGTGCCACCGATAAAAGATTCTCCATCTTAAAATGCTTTCTACATTGGTTCCATGTTCTGAGTGAGTGAAGCACAATTATTATTATTAGTATATTGACGATAACTTGCATTTATTGGGGCACAAAGCAGGGAATATAAAGAAGTACTGCATGATTTTACTTCTATTGCGGTCCAAGCCTGTGTATGTTCATCTATTTTTGTCCAGGTTTTTAATAGCTTGTATGTTTGCTGCCCAGTAATAAAACTGAAAGTTAGGTAGAGCCATGCCACCTTCTGCCTTAGGTCTTTGTAGGGTCGCTCTTTGGATACATTGATGTTTTGAGTTCCAAATAAATGAGGTTATGGTTGAATCTAATTGCTTAAAAAATGATTTATTGATGTATATTGGAATGTTTTGAAATAAAAAAAGAAGCTTAGGAAGGATATTCATCTTAACATTGTTAATTCTTCTAGCTAGAGTAAGATGAAGGGTTGACCATCTGTGCAAGTCTTGCTTAATTTTGTCCATACAGATGACGAAATTTTGTTGATAAAGAGCTTTATGTTTACTTGTGATATTTACCCCTAGGTATTTAAACTGATCTGCAATGATAAACGGTAGGGTGTCCAATCCAATATTATATGCTTGAGACTTTATTGGAAAGAGTACACTTTTCTTCAAATTAATCCTAAGACCAGGGATCTTTTGAAATTCTGTAAGTGCCGTTTAGACTGCAGGCACAGTTTTTTCTGGGTCTGATATATACAGTACCATATCATCTGCATATAGAGAAATTTTCTGTTCCAGTCCTTCTCTGATAATCCCCTTTATCTGATAAGTATTTCGACAGTGAACTGCCAGTGGTTCAATGGCGATTGCAAACAGCAGTGGTGACAAGGGGCATCCTTGTCTGGTACCACATTCTACTTTAAAGTAGTCTGAATAAATGCTGTTAATACAAACTGAAGCTTCTGGATTGGTATACAGTAGTTTGATCCATGCACAAATGTTCGGGTCAAACCCAAATTTCTCCAATGTTGTGAAAAAGGTATTTCCATTCAATCATGTCAAATGCTTTTTCTGCATCCAATGATAATAATATCTCTGGGGTGTTTGACTTTGCTGGTGAATATATTACATTAAACAGGTGTCCAAGATTGGAAGATAAGTGTCGGCCTTTAATAAATCCTGTTTGATCTTGTGATATTACTGGAGGCAGCACTTTCTCCATCCTTTTAGCTAAGATTTTTGAGAGTATCTTAACATCATTATTCAGAAGTGAAATTTGCCTGTATGATGCACATTGTAACAAGTCCTTATTTTGTTTAGGAAAGACGGTGATTAATGCTTGATGAAAAGTTTGAGGTAGAATTTGATTGTCTCTAGCTTCTGGAAATCTTGATAATAAGAGGGGAGCTAGCTGAGTGGAGAATTTCTTATACAATTCTACAGGGTAGCCATCAGGGCCTGCTGCTTTCCCGCCCTGAAGTGACTTTATAGCATCTATTAATTCTGATACCGCCGGAGGTTTATGCAGTTCCTCAGCACTAAAAGTATCTATTTGTGGTATCTGTAATGTATCCAGAAATGCATTAGATTGTGTGTTTTCTTCTTTAAACTCAGTAGAATATAAGGATTTATAGTAGTCTCTAAATGTGTGCATTATATTTTTGTGGTCAATCATTTCATCTCCGTTCGTGTTGGTGATTACTGGGATTGCATTGCAAACTTCTTGCTTGTGGATTTGTTGAGCTAAAAGATTATTAGCTTTCTCTGTGTTCATAGTAATGATGTCTTGATTTATAAACAAGTTGTTCAGTTTCTTTAGTTGTCAAGAGGTTGAGTCCTGAATGCAGAGCCTGCCTTTCCCTAAGAAGAGCCTCACTTGGACGCCTGGCTTGTTCTTCATCTATTCTAGTAATTTTGCTTCTTAGCTCTGATACTTTCTTGGTTTGTAATTTATTCCGGTGGAAAAGATATGAAATAATCTGTCCTCTTAAGAAAGCCTTTACAGTTTCCTGCAGAAAACTCTGAGGATGTATTTGTCTCTAGGAAGAAACTGATTTGTTTGGATATAAATTCTATACAATTCTCATCTGCTAATAGAAGTGGTTTAAGATGCCATCTGCGAGGTGAGTGTGTGCGGCATAATGATTTTAGCTCCAAGATCAGAGGTGCATGGTCGGAAATAACAATAGCGTCGTACTTGCATGATTTAATCATAGGCAAGAAATTATTATCTATGAAGATATAATCAATTCTTGAGTAGCAATGATGCACTGGTGAGTAGAACAAATATGTTCTTGAGTTTGGGTTTAGAAACCTCCAGGGGTCTGATAAATAGTGGTCAGTTACAAACTGTGTAATTGTCTTTGCAGTGTTAGATGTCATCCCCCCTGTGACAGGAGTCATTTCTAAGGGGGGATTTAAAACAGCCATTATACTTTTATGAGTGTTCACATTGGGAATGGATGCAAATACATTTTGCATGAATTCCTTATAATTGACATTGGGTGCATAAATATTTATCAAAATCATTTTACAGTTAAATAAGTTGCCCATGACAATCACATATCTCCCTTCAGGATCAGATACTACATCTGATGCTACAAATGAGACTGTTCTATGTATGAGAATTTCCACACCTCTAGTTTTCTTTGTAAAGCTAGAATGGAACATTTGGCCACTCCAGTCTTTTTGCTGCCGGAACTGATCATTGCTTAGTAAGTGGGTCTCCTGTAAAAATACTATTTTAGCGTTTAAACCTGTTGGGTGAGAGAATACTTTATTTCTTTTTAATTCGTGATTCAGGCCTTTAACATTCCAGCTCACAAAGATAACTGTCCCATCATGGAGGCATTGATTCTGAATTTTTGATGTCATTTTATATCGTTAACTGGAAGTGAGACAGTTTTAACCTTAATTTCCAATTTCTCCACAATTTATTGCCATGCAGTCTATTGTTACATTGGTAGGTATAATTATAAGGATTAAAAGGATAGATTAGATAGATGGATAGATAAATAGATAGATACTTTATTAATCCCAAGGGAAATTCACATACTCCAGCAGCAGCATACATAAAGAACAATATTAAATTAAAGAGTGATAAAAATGCATGTATAACAGACAATAACTTTGTATAATGTTAACGTTTACCCCCAAAGGGTGGAATTAAGGAGTCACATAGTGTGGGGGAGGAACGATCTACTCAGTCTGTCATGGAGCAGGACAGTGACAGCAGTCTGTCGCTGAAGCTGCTCTTCTGTCCGGAGAGTATCCTGTTCAGTGGATGCAGTGGATTCTCCATGATTGACAGGAGCCTGCTCAGTGCCCATTGCTGTGCCATGGATGTCAAACTGTCTAGCTCCGTGCCTACAATAGAGCCTGCCTTTCTCAGTAAAATAGAGAAAAATAGAGAAAAAGGTAGAAAGATAAAGTCATACACGGAGATATAGATATAGCCTGCTCTCTTTCTGTCCCCCCCCCCCCCCCTCTTTTCCCCCCTTTCTTAATTCCTTTTCTGCTTCCTCCTTGCTGGAGAAGACATAGTATTGGCCTTGAACATCCACTTTCAGTGTGGCAGGACACAAGAGGTTGTATTTGATATCGGCTTTCTGTAACTGCTGTTTAATGTTGTAAAAGGCTGCACATTTAGCAGCTGTTTAGGGTGAGAAATCAGGGAAAATACGAATGTGGTTATTTTCAAATATAATCTCTTGCTTGTGTTTGAGAAATGCCATCACGTCAAGCTTACATAGTAATCTCTCGAAGTGGACAATAAAAGACCTAGGTTTAAAGGTATTTGATCCGCGTATGCAATAAGCTGCTGCTATCTCGGTATCTGATTTAAAGTCCTCTCCAATTATTTTGGAGAATAGTTCTACTGTAAATTTCACTGGGTTTGGACTTTCATGATTCTCAGGTAGACCTTCGATTCTAATATTATTCCTTCTGCATCCATCTTCCAGAGCTGCAAATCTGTCTCCGAGTTTTTTGCATTCGGAATTCGCAGCTGTAGCTTTTCCATCGGTGTTAGATACTTTTTGTTCCGCTGTTGCAATTTGAGCCATGAATGTCTGCTTAACGTCATCCAGCCGATCGGCAAGTTTTCTCAGTTTAGACATATTTTCTTGAATGTGTTCTTCAATTTTCCCCAGCATACCTTTAAAGGTCGCATCAAAACGATTATATAGACGCATTTCCAGGTCTTTATTATCCTGCCGTAGCTCCAGCCTCAGCTTCTCATTTGTCTTGATCAAGTCACTTATTTCTTTCTTCATATCGCAGTTTTAAGCAGAACCAAAACTTGTCACAGGACACACAAGTCCAGGGGCCTCATGCATAACACCGTGTGTAGAATTCACACTATAACATGGCATACGGACAAAAGTTGAAATGTGCTTACACACAAAAAAATCCAGATTCATAAATCTGTGCGAACGCCAACTTCCATGTTCTACCGCTACATAAATCCCGGTCAGCATGAAAAGTAATGCACGTGCACGCGCCTGCTGCCCCACCCCAACTCCTTCCAAAATTACGCCTCTTTGAATATGCAAATCAATATAAACAGCCCTTAAGCTCAGCGTTCTGTGAAAAGGCAATGGTCAAAGCACGGGGGTAGAGGGAATAGAAGAATTTCAGTGAATACCAAGTGGAGGAAAGGAAAAACGTACTATTTGTTGGTTTGAACAGTGATATAAACAACAAAAGGAAGTAGATCGAGTGACATAGAGTGTTGGAGAAACTCGAAAGCTCAAGTTCACAAAGTCGCACAGTGCCCGAAATAAAAAAGAAGTTTTCAGATATCAAAGTCGATGTGAAAAGGCGAGTTGTATCCCGCCGTCTGAGTGCCATATGAAAGCTTATTAGGGTACAGAGAAAAAAAAAATAAATAGGCACACAGTGGGAAAAAAGGACTAAATTCATTTAATTTCGAAGTTTCTACTTTAATTACGTAGTTTATTTTGTCATTAAAGAAGAACACCATAAACTTCATCTTTAAATCGTTTAATTTATTAGTTTTTCAAATCCCATCATAACTAAAGTAGCACGTTAAATGCTTTGTTTTGTATTTGATCTTCTGTGCTCAATGTGTGTGAATCAGTACGTGCTTCTGGGCTTTTTCTTCCTCCGACAGGACACAGTATCCATTACATTCATGATATTACAGCTCTCTGAATAATTAAAATACTGAGATATATACTTGATATCATTTTCATGATGATAGGAGTTAAAGCATGTCATTAAACACAGTGCCACAGTGATTGTTCATGCCTCACGCAAGATGCTTGCTGCGTCGTGCGCAACCTTCAATGAAATAACTTATTGCGGCAGTACTGTCTCTTTCAAACGTACTAACCTCCAATTCCTGTCCTTACTTTTCTTTCTCCAAATACCCAATCGTCATGCAATCAGCTCTGTAATAGATGTTAAGCCATCTGTAAGCGTAGATCGCCGATTCTTCAAAACTTTTAAGGAACATTGAAATATCTTCATAGTATATGTTTAATTATTCTATCCATGTATCCTTCCAGTGTTGCGCCAGCCCCAGCAAGAATACAGCACGAATCAGGAAAAATCTGTGAACGGAGCACCAGCAACTTGCTAGCGCTGCGACACCGTGTCCTCACATGTTTAATTATTAACAATATAGATTATTTAAATGAAGTTAAAGGTTTATCAGTATAATATAATAAACACATTTTGCTGCATTTCACCTTAAAAATGATATTGTCATCATATGTAAATACACTCTTTATAAAGTGGCTCAGGTTGTGCAATATTATAACTGTATCACAAGTTTACAGTGAGGTAATTGTACTTATAAGTACAAAGCGTTCTACAAGGAGCACTTGATGGACTGATTGAGTGCGTTTAGAGTTCTTGGGATGAAACTGTTTCTGAACCACGATGTCCCTACAGGAAAGGCTCTGAAGTGTTTGCCGTTTGAGAGCAGTTCAATAGACAGCATGGCTGAGGCAGCGTATGCTTGATGCTGTATACCGATAATTCTCTTTCCAGTCAGCTGCTGTAGAGCTGTGATTCCCCACTCAGATACAGTGATATAAATACTCCGAGTGGTGCAGTGAGAGTATTATGGAAAAAGATGATCTGCTGTGGCAACCCCTAACGGGAGCAGCTGAAAGAAGAAGATGAAAAAGGTGCAGTAAGAGTAACAACGCAAAAGCAGCTATGGTATTTAGAATAGTTTGACCATTCTGTGGACCATTATATTGTTCCAGGTTAATTACAATCAGATGCATTAAACTGATAAACAATATGTGGTTAATTTCAGTGTATTTATAAAACCGCATCAGGGATGTGGATCTAAAAAAGAAAGGGAAACCACACTGGAACAGTAGCACTGCTTTGACACTGGGTGCTGCCAGTCTGCAAAACCGAGCAGAGAACGTGCGTACGCCAGGGTTGGAGCTACTGTGATAATGTGCGTGGCTTTACAGCAAGTTTAGGTTTTATACATCGCAATTTGAACGTGGAAATGTTCATACGCAAAATTTTTATACTTTTTAAATTTTATATACATGAGGCCCCAGTTTACTATTTGCGCAGTGACGCCGTGAGTTGTGTTGCTGCAGCATGCAAATCCAGCACTCTCAGTTTAAAATCCGTGGCTGCTCAATGCATGCGCGTTCTTCCCTATTTGATTATTTTAAATAGACACTCTGTAAGCAAGCGTGTTACAGTGTGTTTGTGTTTGTAAGGATATTTGATCATTCTTAATAGACACTCTGAAATCACTGTGTAAGCTGCCTTGCGATTGACTAGGGTGGCTCCTGCCTTGCATCCAATGCTGTCGCGCTAAGCTCCAAGCCGCCGGAACTCTACAGTGGATCTGTGGGGCTGTATAAACTTATCGACACGTAACAACTACGCAGGTAAACCCCACATATGGGGAATATCAAAATCAACAATGAAAGGAACGTGTACTCCATATAACCTTAACTGTCCAGCATTTTGAAAATCAGACTGCAGGAGGAATGGACTTGTGCAAAAAGCAACGGCATTGCTCTCAGAAAGCACAACCAGTGCTGCACACCTCACATTACTGTACAACTAGAAAAAGAGCAAGTAGCTGGTTGTTTAAAGCATAGGCTGAGGAAACGCACGTTACACCCAGAAAAGCCTCATATGGGGCTGATGTAGGAGCTTGCTGTCCCTCAGCAGATGTCCTGTAAACAACCAGAATGGACAGTTTCTATATGCACAGAAATTTCAAAGGTGGTGGCTCAGCTCAAAGGTGTAACTAGAACCTTAATATAATGTAACAAGACTTTCATTTTATACAAGTCATTTGGGTGTACAGTAAACCCACAAACTAACCAGAGTAAAATGTATTGTGGTAGAATAAATCGTCACAAAGACAAAAATAAAGTTTTGGGGACCGTCCCCATATATTGTCGTCCAGACAATAAGAAAAAAAAGAAGTGATTCAAAGTCTTGAAAGTACAATGAACAATTTACTGATACAAAATGGCGGTTATATATTAGAACAAAACATGTGACAGGAAATGGTTGGCATGGTGTGACATTGCAGCAGGAAACGGAAACAACGTCATTCTGATGAGCCAGAAGTGAGGTGATTTGTGAGTGCCGGAAATGACGTCATCAAGGTTGGCCGGAAGTGACGTCATCGCGGCCATTTTGGAGCCCGAAAGTTGCGGGATTATTTTTCTTCTTGTTTTCTGTTGATGAAAGAGAGTTCAGGTAAGTACCACGTGACAAACCCTTATCTCGCGATGTTTTACTCACCTTTAGGCTTTTTGACTGCCTCCTAATCGCACATGTGTGACAGTATGCATTTAGTGACACTGTATGTAATTTTGTTAGTTTATACAATGAACCTCTTTCTTTGTTTCTCTGTTCATTCTGACCATGCTTTAACAGACTGCTTTTGAAGAATGCTACCTCTAAGGCATTCTGCTGAGAAGTAATTAAAAGATATAAGGAGCAGCTTTTGTCCTGCCCGATTACTGATTTGTCCTGTTAGAAGATGTTTCTTTGTTTGATAAAATGTTAAATTTCTACCACAAATAACACATAAGTTCAGGTTTTCTTGATTTGTCAATATCCATAGTCAAAAATACATTGAAGATGATTGTTTTTCTCTCCACATATTAGAAATCCTTTCAAAGGCCAAAAACCCAGATTTAAATAAAAAAGAAGTCGTCACAGGGTGAAATGGTTCTTTGTCAAGCAATAGCTCTAAAAGTAACCACCTAACCCAGTAAAGTGCCATTACAGAACCATTGTTAAGAGTGTACGTGTCCAGTCCAGTAAGTGCAGCATTGACTGCCATCACTCTGTTAGATGAAGTGGCTCTTAGTTGTCATGGATGTGATGCTTTCTTCTAAGTTAGAAGTACTAACTGGACAATCTCCAGATGTTTTTAAGAACATGGGTGAATCGTTAGCATAATAAAACGAAGTCTTTGATTTGCTATCCAATCACGGCTTACACAGGAAACTCTGCCTTAGAGCTTCAGTGATGTATGTTTCATCTTAAAATTGATTTTTCCCATAACACTTCTTCACTTCATTTACAGTTCATCCTGTGGATTCACAGTGGTGGAGAAGTGGGAAATTGTGTGTTTTATGTATATTTATATATTTTTATGTATTTTATGCATTTATATATTTATATTTTACACACATGTGCAAATCTATCCATATATATATATAACTCCACTTAATCCAAAGGTTGACTTTCAGCAGAGTAATATGCAAGACAGGAACGACCTCTGAACTGGCCACCATAGAGAACACTCACCAATACTGTACACACTGTAAGAACAACACAGAAAAATCTAAAAAAAGAGCTGGGGATCTATCCCGTATATTGTCACAATTAATAATAAAAAAAAAAACAAGAGTAATCACTAAGGACTGATACTGAGTGTCTTTATTTGCCACTGACTGAAAAGGTGAACTGAATGCATTTTTAGTGGGAAAGCAGGAAGGGCATGAAGGAGAGTAGGAAGTGGGATCATCCATAGGGGGTGGAAGTGAGGTTATCTGTAGGCCCGAAACTGAGGTGTTTAACTGGTTTTGTCTTGTGACGGTTTGTGGGGAAAAAATGAGAGGCATTAGTACTCAGCATCTGTCCGGTATATCACTGCCCTGATTTGAACCCTTTGATTGTCTGCCAAGTGCACATGTGTGACATGGCCCCTCCCTCAGCCCAAACCAGTAAGATTGTAAATATGAGAAAGAGCATCCATGTTGGCTTGAAGTGAGCTCCGGCAATAAATGGCCCAGAATCAATAAGGCTGTAGGTCTAAAATCCACCTTGTGAGTCACGGGTTAGATTCTTTGTGCATGGCCATCCACTGTAGGGCAACATGGTCAGTGACCAAGGTATATTCAAGGCCTAGGAGGTTATATCTCAGTTGTATCATGGCCCATTTGATCACAAGATCTTCTCATTGCACTGCTGTATACCTGACTTTCCAGTCTAATAGAAACATGATGGGATGTTCAACAATCAATGCTTTAGCTCAACACGGCTCCCAGCCCTTTGTCGGAAGCGTTGGTCTGGAGAATGTAAGAACAAGAAAAGTCAGGGGTTTTCAGTACAATTGCTAACGTCAGGGCCTGTTTGAAATCACTGAATGCAGCGTCCACTTTATCATCCCACACCAAATTGTTAGGGGCCTGTTTCTTTGTCAAGTCCATGGTCTAGTCCAATCGTCTTAATTCCCAAACCTGACAGGTCATGGAGGTTCTGTAATGGCTTCCGTCGGCTTAGTCAGGTCTCTAAGTTCGATGCGTATCCTATGCCTCGAGTGGATGATCTTATTGAAAGGCTGGGTAACGCCCACTTCTTAACTACACTTGACATGATGAAAGGGTACTGGCAAATTCCCTTAATGTCTTCCGCTAAAGAAAAAAACGCTTTTAGTATTCCTAGTGGACACTGGCATTATAAGGTCCTTCCATTTGGTTTACACGGGGCACCTGCAACATTCCAACGTCTGGTGGACACATTGCTACGTCCCCACAATTCATACAGTGCCGCCTATCTGGATGACATTGTCATTTATTCCGGCACTTGGAAGGATCATGTAAAGCAGGTATTGGCCATGCTTACCACACTAGCTCAAGCGGGGCTTCGGATTAACCCAAAGAAATGTTTCTTTGGTTTAAACGAAGCTAAATATTTAGGCTATCTAGTAGGTGGTGGGATGGTACAACCACAGTGTTCCAAAATTGATGCTATCGTAAATTGGCCCAGTCCGATTACAAAGAGGCAAGTACAAGCTTTCTTGGGATTGGCGAGTTATTACTGTCGTTTTGTACCTCGTTTTTCTGAGAGGGCTACGCCTCTTACGGATTTAACAAAGAAAAGGGCTCCTAATAAAGTGGTATGGGATGAGAAGACTGAAGCTGCATTTTGTGAACTTAAGTTGGCCCTTACGTCAGCACCTGTTTTGAAATCTCCTGACTTTTCTTATCCTTTTATTTTCCAGACAGATGCATTGGACACAGGACTTGGTGCCGTGTTGAGCCAATGCATCGACGGTGCTGAACACCCTGTCTTATTCCTCAGCCGGAAACTGTTGGATCGGGAGACTCGGTATGCTGCGGTTGAGAGGGAGGCCCTGGCAATTAAGTGGGTGGTGACGCAACTCCGTTACTACCTGTTGGGACGGGAGTTTACTCTGGTGACAGACCATGCCGCTTTACAGTGGATGGCGCTGAATCGAGAGTCTAACCCTCGTGTCACCAGGTGGTTTTTGGATTTACAGCCATTACAGATTCAACGTCACTTATTGTCGTGGTTCCCTTCAGGCCAACGCTGTTGGACTCTCTCGTACCTTCGACCTCTCGGTGCAGAACGCCCGACCCGATGGGTCTGGGCTGAAATGGGGGCCATGTCACACGCGTGCGCTTAGGAGGCAGTCAACAGGTCCTCAGGTGAGTGAAGAATGGACAGATGGGGGGTTGTACTGTGGTAATGATGCCTCTCTCTCTGACCTTACAGAACTAAAGACGATAAATAACTCTACAATACCTGCACCAGTTCGGAATTATGAAAATGGCGACTCATCAACTTCCTCCACAATATCATTTCCGGCTCTTCATGATGACGTCACATCTGGTCCCATCCAGATGACGTCACTTTTGGCTCTTCCCGATGACGTCACTTTCGCACCCATCCCGATGACGTCACTGCCGGCTCTTCCTGATGGCGTCACTTCCAGCCCCATCCAGATGCCGTCATTTCCGGCTCTTCCTGATGACGTCACTTCTGGTCCCATCCAGATGACGTCACTTCCGTGACAACTCATTTCCTGTCGCCATTTTCTCAGAATATAAAAGCCACTGCAGAATGCCAATAGAATGTCGATTATTGAATACATTTATACTCAATTTGACCAAATAAGATCATCAAACAATATACGGGGCTAAATCCCCAACTCTTTAACGTTGTCTGAGACCTCTTCATATCACACTACATAGGAAACATTTTTATAGCAGTAACTACCTTTTTCTAAATGAGACCTGCAGAAGTGTGTTGTTTTATATTGTGGGCAGGAAGCAGGATCAATAATTCTGTCCATCCATTGGAAAAATCTACTTATTCAAACTATACGGTCTTTGAGGGCTAACGTATATCCTGGTAGCATTTGATAGAAGATAGGACCAGTCATCTATAGAGTGCCAGTTCGCAAGTGGCAACCTCATGCAAACACACACACAGGCTCATTTAAGAGATGACAGTAAATCTAAACATGCATGTTTTTAGGATGTTGAAAGAAAAAAAAGAGTACCCATGTAAAAACCTACATGCACACAGTGCAGGCTCTAGGCTAAGGCTGAGCAGGCACCAGCCTAGGGGCACCATGACCTGGAGCTCATGTAAGCACATGCAAGCATGTATGAATGTGCTTTCATTTGCAAGGTGAGGCCCCCCACCCCAGTCCCACTGTTTGATTTCATATACCAATATGAATGTGCTCCAATCTCAAAGGGGGAGCATCCACCCACCACTTCCTAGAGGTGCCATGTATCCTTCAGCCAGTCCTGCATGCACACATACACTCTCTGGCCACCTTATTAGGTATGTCTGGCAGCACACATGGCAACAACTCAATGCATCTATGCATGCAGGCCCTTGTCAAGACAACCGGCTGAAGTTCAAACCGAGCATCAGAATGGGGAAGAAAGGTGATTTAAGTGACTTTGAATGTGGCATGGTTGTTGCTGCCAGATGGACTGGTCTGAGTTTTTCTGAAACTGCTGATCTACTGGGATTTTCACACGCAAGCATTTCTAGGGTTACAGAGAATGGTCAGAAAAAGGAAAAATATCCAGTGAGTAGCAGTTCTCTGGATGTAAATGCTTTGTTAATGCCAGAGCTCAGAGGAGAATGGCTAGACTGGTTCGAGCTGACAGAAAGGCAACAGTAACTCAAATAACCACTTTTTACAACCCAGGTATGCAGAAGAGCATCTATCAAAGTACAACATGTCGAACCTTGAAGCAGATGGGCTACAGCAGCAGGAGACAACAACCGGTGCCACTCCTGTCAGCTAATAACAGTCAATATAGGAAGCAATTCATGCGGGCTCACCAAAATTGAGCAATAGAAGGCTGGAAAAACATTGCCTTGTCTGGTGAGTCACAATTTCTGCTGCATCCATTCTGCCTTGCATCAACAGTTCAGGCTGGCGGTGGTGGTGATGTAATGGTGTGGGGGATATTTTCTTGGCACACTTTGTATCCTTTAGTACCAACTAATTTAGGTATTTCACCCTCAACATTGCATATTATGATTAAAAAGAAATCAATGAATCTGGAGAAATGTCTGTGCGTAAAGGACAAGAACTCAAGCCTAAGCTTAAGCAGATGGCACTACATCAGTGAGTGGTATAACCAGATGGGCTTATGAATACTTTGGCAAACCTTTATTAAGTAAAACAAGTAAAGGTGAGTGGGGTCAGTGCCTCTATCAACAGCCAGAAAAACACATCGTAAACAAAAGGCCAGCCAAAACCTGCCTCAGCAAGAATAGCAGGAGGAGATGTGGGAAAAAGCACCACTTGAATTATTCAAGTGATGTAATTATAGTGGCAGGACAATGGGAAGTGCACAATAAAATAATGCACAGCCCTGTAACTGCTGGCAGTAGGACATTGCTATTGAGGCTCTTGCAGGCTTGTCTGGCCCTTTGGTTAAAAACAGGCCAGCAGTCTGGCAGGGATGCCTCGGGAGACCAGAGAGAGCTCTAGGTAGACAACTCAAGGGTTTGTAGAGCTTGGCCTGACCTGGAAGCACTAAAGAGACTTGGGGTAACCTCGGAAATAGTTCAGGATTCGGGTATAATAGACATCAGTGGCCGTTGCTTCAGCGAACGTGGAATTGGGTGGGGTGTGGATGAGAGTTCACTTGTCAGGAGCAAGGAGAAGACGAGTGGTGCAAAATGTGGCACATTTTAAAATGCAAAATATAGCAACAAAGACCAACTACTACTGCAAATGTGTTTACAAGAAGAATAAGAAAAAAATTATACCTGAAACTCTCAATAAATTGGTGTCTGCACTTAAACATTAAGAGCTGTAAGAAGGAAAGGTAATGTTACAAAGTGGTAAATTCTTTATTATTCAAATGTTTTTGGAAAATGTTGTCAGTATCAACATTAAAATTAGTGTTTTTTTTAACAGTAAAATGCATTAGTTGTAACATCACAAAATGGGCTGTTATACTGTTTTTAGTTTAAATATCATTTATTACCATTTACTAATGACTACTTTCTGTTTTTATTTGCATTTTCCAAACTGTCCCTGCTTTTTCTGAGTAGGGTATCTATCTGTCTGTCTGTCTGTCTTTCTGTCTATCTATCTACAGTTAGGTCCATAAATATTTGGACAGAGACAACTTTTTTCTGATTTTGGTTCTGTACATTACTACAATGAATTTTAAATGAAACAACTCAGTTGCAGTTGAAGTGCAGACTTTCAGCTTTGATTCAGTGGGTTGAACAAAACGATTGCATAAAAATGTGAGGCAACTAAAGCATTTTTTTAACACAATCCCTTCATTTCAGGGGCTCAAAAGTAATTGGACAATTGACTCAAAGGCTATTTCCTGGGCAGGTGTGGGCAAGTCTGTTGTTATGTCATTATCAATTAAGCAGATAAAGGGCCTGGAGTTGATTTATTGTGTGGTGCTTGCATGTGGAAGATTTTGCTGTGAACAGACAACATGCAGTCAAAGGAGCTCTCCATGCAGGTGAAAGAAGCCATCTTTAAGCTGTGAAAACAGAAAAAACCCATCCAAGAAATTGCTAAAATATTACGAGTGGCAAAAGTGGTACATCCTGAGAAAGAAAGCAAGCACTGGTGAACTCGGCAACGCAGAAAGACCTGGACGTCCACGGAAGACAACAGTGATGGATGATCGCACAATCATTTCCATGGTGAAGAGAAACCCCTTCACAACAGACAACCAAGTGAACAACACTCTCCAGGGGGTAGACGTATTGATATCCAAGTCTACCATAAAGAGAAGACTGCATGAAAGTAAATACAGAGGGTGCACTGCAAGGTGCAAGACACTCATAAGCCTCAAGAATAGAAAGGCTAGATTGGACTTTGCTAAAGAACATCTAAAAAAGCCAGCGCAGTTCTGGAAAAACATTCTTTGGACAGATGAAACCAAGATCAACCTCTACCAGAATGATGGCAAGAAAAAAGTATGGAGAAGGCGTGGAACAGCTCATTATCCAAAGCATACCACATCATCTGTAAAACACGGTGGAAGCAGTGTGATGGCTGGGCGTGCATGGCTGCCAGTGGCACTGGGACAATAGTGTTTATTGATGACTAGCAAAATACCCGCGCTTCGCAGCGGCGAAGTACTGCCTTAAAATTTTTATTAAGAAGACAATTAAACCTTTTTAAAACTGAGGGAAAATATACCAATAATTATTTGTTAAGGATCTCTTTGTATGCCACGTTGTCAGTTCGGCCCTCCAGTTGTAATATGACCAAGCTGTAGCTGTGCGCTGATCTTACTCTTGAGCATGCAACGTACAGTTGGCCATGTGAACAGTAATCTTGTTTCAAATCTCACAGCTTGGATTGCTGCTGTCATAATCGGTTTGAGTTTCATGGTTTGTTTCAATTACGACAGTATTTGTAGGACTTGTGTTGAAGAGACATTCGGCATCTGTCAAGCGTTGTAAGTATACAACCAGTTTGATTGATAACTTCACATCCAGCTTTTGAGAGTTTAAACATTTCTAAACATCAAAGTGTCCACTACTGAAATCGTCACCTGTGAATCTAAGATGTTTAAGAGGCATTGGCGGTTGTCCAAAGGTGTAAAATATTTGGCCATTTCGGTACACTTAAGCATTTCACTCTTCTAGTGCTCCTGTGTAGTATAATTATCTCCTGTACCGTCATCAGTCCACACCTTGAACCTGTCCCAGTCATTCAATACATAAGACACAATGTTCCTCCGGATATCAAGAGTGAGCCTGATATGGCCGTGCAATATGTAACAAAGAGAATGGAAAAGGCAGGTGCCATCTCCGGGCATGGAAACCACTTGGTAAGTGACAGTTCTTTGATCGATGGTGATCACCTCGATAGACATGTTAATGGGGGTACGGTTGGAATGATAAAGGAAATGGGTACCTGAACAATGTAAAGTAAGTCTAAAATACCTACACAATAACTATAATCGTAATAAATGAACAATAAAACAGCGGAGAAGCCGTGGATTAAATAAAAAGGCAGTAGTTATCAGCAGGGAGACGTGAATACCGTGGCGAAGCAAGAAAGGGAATGTAGAGACTGGAGCGACAGACGGCCTTATATAGGCAGGCAGCCAACAACGTGGGAGGCGTTGGGATAAGAGACCCAACGCCGCCTCACACGGTGACCGAGCTGCAGGCTATGGACGTATATATGTACGTAAGTAGGATTCAGTTAGCGTTGGGAACCCGTGTACCAAATTTCTTGAAGATGCGCCCATAAGTAACAAAGACCGTTGAAAAGTTCAATATGACGGCCGACAGTGGCATCATATCACTGAAATAAGTACCAAATTTCAGCCTTCTACCTACACGGGAAGTTGGAGAATTAGTGACGTTGGAAAGTTCAATATGGCAGCTGACAGTGGCGTCACACCACCGAAATAAGTACGTACATTGGTTTCAGTTAACGCAGGGAAGCCGCCTACCAAATTACGTTAAGATGGGGCCATGAATAAGAAAGTTCAAGATGGCGGACGCTGTTGATTGTTATGACCGTTACGCGTAGAATTTCGAAATGAAACCTGATTAACTTTTGTAAGTAAGCTGTAAGGAATGACCCTGCCAAATTTCAGCCTTCTACTTACACGGGAAGTTGGAGAATTAGTCATGTTTGGAAAATTCATTATGGTGGCCGATAGTGGCGTCATACCACCGAAATAAGTACGTACATCAGTTTTGGTTAACATAGAGAAGCCACCTACCAAATTTCTTGAAGATGGGGTCAGCCTTCTACCTACACGGGAAGTTGGAAAATTAGTGACTTTGGAAAGTTCAATATGGTGGCCGACAGTGGCGTCATACCATCGAAATAAGTACGTACATCGGTTTCGGTTAGCACAGGGAAGCCGCCTACCAAATTTCGTGAAGATGGGGCCATAAATAAGAAAGTTCAACATGGCGGACGTTGTTGACCGTTATCGACCGTTATGACCGTTATGTGTAGAATTTTGAAATGAAACCTGCTTAACTTTTGTAAGTAAGCTGTAAGGAATGAGCCTGCCAAATTTCAGCGTTCTACCTACACGGGAAGTTGGAGAATTAGTGACGTTGTAAAGTTCAATATGGCGGCTGACAGTGGCGTCATACCACTGAAATAAGTATGTACATTGGTTTCGGTTAGCGCAGGGGAGCCGCCTACCAAATTTCGTGAAGATGGGGCCATGAATAAGAAAGTTCAACATGGCGGACATTGTGAAAATTAGTGACGTTGGAAAGTTCAATATGGCGGCCGACAGTGGCGT
>JANRMT010062796.1:7877208-7916720 GCA_026402145.1 Polypterus bichir lapradei | reverse complement strand
ACTGACGTTGTTGACCGTTATGACCATTACGCGTAGAATTTCGAAATGAAACCTGCTTAACTTTTGTAAGTAAGCTGTAAGGAATGGGCCTGCCAAATTTCAGCCTTTTACCTACACGGGAAGTTGGAGAATTTGTGACGTTTGGAAAATTCAATATGGCGGCCGACAGTGACGTCATACCACCGAAATAAGTATGTACATCGGTTTTGGTTAGCGCAGGGAAGCCACCTACCAAATTTCGTGAAGACGGGGTCAGCCTTCTACCTACACGGGAAGTTGGAAAATTGGTGACGTTGGAAAGTTCAATATGGCGGCCGACAGTGGCGTCATACCATCGAAATAAGTAAGTACATCGGTTTCGGTTAGCGCAGGGAAGCCGCCTACCAAATTTCGTGAAGATGGGGCCATAAATAAGAAAGTTCAACATGGCGGACGTTGTCGATCGTTATCGACCGTTATGACCGTTACGTGTAGAATTTCGAAATGAAACCTGCTTAACTTTTGTAAGTAAGCTGTAAGGAATAAGCCTGCCAAATTTCAGCCTTCTACCTACACGGGAAGTTGGAGAATTAGTGATGGGTCAGTGAGTGAGTCAGTCAGTGAGGGCTTTGCCTTTTATTAGTATAGATTGCATTTATTAATTGGTTTCAGTGAACATCTTTCAGGTTTCTGTGAAGCATGTATTATTTACTACATTCATCCTTAAGCATGGGAAAGGTGCTATATAAATAAAATGTATTATTATTATTATTATTCCATATGGAAGCATCCAGTTACTATCATGCTTGAGGTGCTGAAACACTAGTTGGAAATTGTTTACATGTAACTGCAATGAAACAAATAGATAGATAAATAGATAGATACTTTATTAATCCCAAGGGGAAATTCACATACTCCAGAAGCAGCATACTGATAAAAAACAGTATTAAATCAGAGTGATAAAAATGCAGGTAAAACAGACAATAACTTTGTATAATGTTAACGTTTACCACCCCCCCACCCCCGGGTGGAATTGAAGAGTCACATAGTGTGGGGGAGGAACGATCTCCTCAGTCTGTCAGTGGAGCAGGACAGTGACAGCAGTCTGTCGCTGAAGCTGCTCCTCTGTCTGGAGATGATACTGTTCAGTGGATGCAGTGGATTCTCCATGATTGACAGGTGCCTGCGCAGTGCCCATCACTCTGCCATGGATGTCAAACTGTCCAGCTCTGTGCCTACAGTAGAGCCTGCCTTCCTCATCAGTTTGTCCTGGTGTGAGGCGTTCTTCTTCTTTATGCTGTCTCCCCAGCACACCACCGCGTAGAAGAGGGCACTTGCTACAACCGTCTGATAGAACATCTGCAGCATCTTATTGCAGATGTTGAAAGACGCCAGTCTTGTAAGGAAGTATAGTCGGCTCTGTCCTCTCTTGCACAGAGCATCAGTATTGGCAGTCCAGTCCAATTTATCATCCACCTGCACTCCCAGGTATTTATAGGTCTGCACCCTCTGCACACAGTCACCTCTGATGATCACGGGGTCCAGGAGGGGCCTGGGCCTCCTAAAATCCACCACCAGCTCCTTGGTTTTTCTGGTGTTCAGGTGTTAGTGGTTTGAGTCGCACCATTTAACAAAGTCCTTGATTAGGTTCCTATACTCCTCCTCCTGCCCACTCCTGATGCAGCCTACGATAGCAGTGTCATCAGCGAACTTTTGCATGTGGCAGGACTCTGGGTTGTGTTGGAAGTCCGATGTATATAGGCTGAACAGGACCAGAGAAAGTACAGTCCCCTGCGGCACTCCTGTGTTGATGACCACAATGTCAGACCTGTAGTTCCCGAGATGCACATACTGAGGTCTGTCTGTAAGACAGTCCATGATCCATGCCACCAGGTATGAATCTACTCCCATCTCTGTCAGCTTGTCCCTAAGGAGAAGAGGCTGGATGTTGTTGAAGGTGCTAGAGAAGTCCAGAAACATACAGTACAGGCCAAAAGTTTGGACACACCTCCTCATTCAATGTGTTTTCTTTATTTTCATGACTGAAGGCATCAAAACTATGAATGAACACATGTGGAGTTATGTACTTAACAAAAAAAGGTGAAATAACTGAAAACATGTTTTATATTCTAGTTTCTTCAAAATAGCCACCCTTTGCTCTGATTACTGCTTTGCACACTCTTGGCATTCTCTCGATGAGCTTCAACAGGTAGTCACCTGAAATGGTTTTCACTTCACAGGTGTGCCTTATCAGGGTTATTTAGTGGAATTTCTTGCTTTATCAATGGGGTTGGGACCAGCAGTTGTGTTGTGCAGAAGTCAGGTTAGTTGGACGATCATTTATTTTTCAACAGGACAATGACCCCAAACACACCTCCAGGCTGTGTAAGGGCTATTTGACCAAGAAGGAGAGTGATGGAGTGCTGTAAATGGTCATGAAAATAAAGAAAACACATTGAATGAGGAGGTGTAGTTCAAACTTTTGGCCTGTACTGTAATTCTTACAAAACCAGTGCCTCTGTCCAAGTGGGAGAGGGATCGGTGTAGCATATAGATGATGGCATCCTCCGCTCCCACCTTCTCCTGGTATGCAAACTGCAGAGGGTCAAAGGCGTGGCAGACCTGTGGCCTCAGGTGGTGAAGCAGCAGCCGTTCCATGGTCTTTATCACATGTGATGTCAGGGCAACAGGCCGGAAGTCATTCAGCTCACTAGGACGTGATACCTTTGGGACTGGGGTGATGCAAGATGTTTTCCAAAGCCTCGGGACTCTCCCCTGTTCCAGGCTCAGGTTGAAGATGCGCTGTAGAGGACTTCCCATTTCCAGCGCACAGGCCTTCAGCAGTCGTGGCGATACTCCATCTGGACCCACTGCTTTGCTGGCACGAAGTCTCCTCAGCTCTCTGCTTACCTGGGCTGCTGTAATTGTGGGTGGGGATGTCTCTTCTATGCTGGTATCAGCAGAAGAATGGGTGGAGGGTGCAGTACTCAAAGGTGAGAGTGGGTTAGAGTGGTCAAACCTGTTAAAGAAGTTGTTCATTTGGTTTGCTCTCTCTATGTCTATCTCGATGGTGGCACCCCGTTTCGAGCTGTAGCCAGTGATGATCTTCATCCCATCCCACATTTCCTTCATGCTGTTATTCTGCAACTTCTGCTCCAGCTTTCTCCTGTACTGCTCCTTCACCACCCTGACCTGGATTCGGAGTTCCTTCTGCACGCGCTTGAGCTCATGCTGATCACCGCCCTTAAAAGCCCTTTTCTTCTGGTTCAAAAGGCCCTTGATGTCACTTGTGATCCATGGCTTGTTGATAGCATAGCAGCATACTGTTCTTACAGGAAAAACAATGCCCATACAGAAGTTGATGTAGTCAGTAGTGCAGTCAACAACCTCAATGTTCTCACTATGTGACCCCTGCAGGATATCCCAGTCCGTAGTTCCAAACCAGTCTCTCAGAGCCTGCTCAGCCTTAGGGGACCACTTCCTGAATGAGCGCATGGTTGAAGGTAGCTGCCTCACTCTTGGTTTGTAGTGAGGCTGAAGCAGAACCAGGTTATGATCTGCTTTTGCAAACGCAGGCAGCGGGGTGGCGCTGTAAGCGTCTTTAACGTTTGCATACAGAAGGTCAATAGTCCTATTTCCCCAGGTGTTACAATCCACATACTGGGAGAAGGCAGGTAATATTTTGTCCAGCGTCACTTGGTTAAAGTCTCCAGCGATTAGCACAAGCTCCTCAGTGTGCTGTGTTTGTAACTTAGCAACAGCGGAATGTATTATGTCACCCTCTATCTCCACATCTACCCGAGGAGGGATGTAAACAATAACAACAATGACGTGTCCAAACTCTCTGGGTAAGTAATAGGGACGGCCAACAGTTCGGTGTCCCGGCAGCAAGTGGAGATTTTAACGTTTACATGTCTACATAACTCTGTAATTATGGGATATGCTGTATAAGAAGGCTTTTCAGCAAGCTTGCACCGAAGAAAACAAAAGCTTATAGCACTGATAGAAATGTGAATCTTCCAGTGAACATACAGTACATGGAACATCCAACATATTAAGATATTGGATACAGATGGGGCCACCAAAGAGCGAAGTAGCAAATTATGCTGGTGTTGTTAAAGGTCAGCAAGAATGTGGAACAAATCAATGAAATAGAATAGTGGTGAGACAGGTAAGACAGGAAGCCTGAAGTATCTTACATGCCTGTGCAAAGACTTCAGTTTTGTTTTCTAGATCTTATCCAAGCAGAGTTTTAAAGTTCTGATATCTAAATATTTACTTAAAGGTGCACTAGAAATATGTGATAAAATAAATTAAATGGGTACACCACATAAGAACATAACAAAAATAAACCACCTAAAGTGTACTAAATGTTGACATAGCTTACTATTCCATGCAGAAAAGTTATCACTGTTTTGATATGTAGCCACTTACATAACCTTCTTGTGATTTTATTTTTTATCTTATTTTATGCCATCATTAAACTGCCATTTTGATTGTTTGTCTTTTGACCTGCCATTTGGATTTTCTGTCTAGTCCTCTTGTCCTTGTTTTTAAAATTCAGTCTATGACCTCCATCTATTTTTGAATTATATTTTTCTCTTGTGAAGTTTAAATACTTTTAGCTTGATTATTTTTTGTTACTGAATATAACTTTTCGTCTTTGTCATTGCAGGCTGTTAATAAAACAATACTGGTTTTACAATTTCACTAGGCCTTGGTTCAAAGTTAGCTCACTCCTGTCTACCACACCAACTGGAATTCATGATCCCAGCTGCACTCTTCAGGGCGCTTATCGAAATCAGCTGTTTTTTTGTGCCGAAAACTCAGAACCAAGGGGCTGCACAATGTGTGCCCCCACTTCTGTGGGTGTGACTTGCTGGTACATGTGTAACAAAATGATAGTAGAGGTTTACAAATGGTAACACAGTATTTTTTTTCTTTTACACAGACACTATTTCATAAACTAAAATGACTTTCTTAATAGGAAGTGGTGTTTGTCTATACATATATTTTATGTCACTAAAAAAATCAAGATGATTAGACAAATTCTTCCTTATAACACCTGTGTTTGCACATTATCATTACATTATTTAACTAAGAAAAATATGACAACCTTTGAAATTCTGACCTCACAAAGAAGAATAATCAAACAATGTATTAAACTCAGAACATCAATAATGTCCACCTTCTACAAAGATGCTGCATCCTCCACAGAGTAACACAGACTCTTCTAATGGAGAGGTGGAACTAAATTCACAGCATCAATTACAATCTTTTTCATTGACCACACATCATCAACAAATATGTTTGCTATGATCATGGTCTTGGGCAGCCTAGACTTCTTTAGATTAGCAATGATATACTTCATAGATGTGTTCCTCTTTAAATTTGGAGCTGATGATAACTAGATAGCACAAAGCAATAGTACAAACCAGGCAGTATTTCTCAAGTGGCACACATCCAGAAAAGCATATATCATGATGTGTGACCCTTTTGTTTGTGACTGCCATTTTCTTCTGCAAGTTTTTTCTAGCATTTATGTCTGCATCAAGTTTTCATATCGAAAACAATTTGACTAAAGGAAGCCATTAAGTCCAGAACAGGCCAGCAATCTCAATTTACCTACAATTTTCAAAAGTATCAAAGCAGTGATTTGAAAGCCCCTAAAGTACTACCATCTACCTCATGGCTTTGGAACATATTCTATGTGTCTTTACAAAAATTGAATATGTGAAGAAAACAATTCTAACAGTTTTGAGAAATTTCTTGTTCAAGAACTCAATTTCATGTAATATGCTGGAATGTTTCCCATCTATACCCATCCATTATGTTAAATTCTTAGAGGCTCATTTTTGGAGAAACATTTGTCATAGTGCCTGTTAACTTTGTTTGCTTAAATTATAAGGTTTAATTTCATTCAATTTTTCCTCATAGCACATAGTCTGTCTTTGTGGAATCAAAATGATGGGCCATCTTTGGACTTCCTCTTGCACTGATATGTCTTTTATGTAAAATCAAGACCAAAACTCTACACAGTATTCCAGATGTGGTCTAACAAGTGTGTTATACAGCTTATGCATAACCTGTTTTGATTTAAACTTGACACAACATACTAAATAATGTAATTCAACATCCTTAGTCTTCTGGACATTGTCTGGCCTATGACAAGTCCAATATAACACTCAAGTCTTTCTCAAAATGCACACAATAGAATTTTGTCCAGCTCCAGGTCCCACTTTGCAAAACAAACAAAATGGAGGGATTGAAATTGCAAAAAAATTAATTCAACAATAAACACTAGCACCGTGGATAATTGCGATGTACACTTCATCTTAAATGAAACTACAGCTTATCCTTATAGATGGATATTTTACTAAATTTCACAGAAATAAGAAAACAGTCAAAATTATACTGTAAGGCCTCGTGATTAGGTACACCTAATTTATTCATGACAATGACTGTTCAGCTAGTGATTGTGTTTCATGTGTACTGAATTCTGTTTAAAGCAGGTGAGAAGGGATTAGTCATTTGTGTGTGTGTGTCTAGGTGTGATTCAGAGAGATGATGGAAAGACTAAAGATTTAAGGGGCTTTGAATGTACCGTAAAGGTGTGTGGAAGATGCACTGGCATGAATTTACCAGGATGATTAACGCAGTTGGAGTCTACATATATAGAAATGTCACATGTTCCTCTGATTGGAAACAGCCCAGTGATGAAACGGTCCAACAGAGGTTGACACCACTTATGCAGAGAAACCATCAGTTAACTAACAACACTACACAGAGGAGCCAAAAAGAGTTCAATCATCCTTGCACTTTCTCACAAATGGAATTTGGTAAAAAATATATATGAATTCCACATGCATCACAGCAAAAATCAATATGTGGTAACAACAGGACAAGAAACACACACATCTTGATCATTGGAGAATCCAAAAACGTCACTTGGTCTGAAGATTCTTGGATATTACCTGAAATTAATCTTAGTATGCACTTCAGGAGAGGTCATCAACCTTAAGCTAAGCATGTTCGGGCCACCCAGTGCTTGGATGGGAGACCATCTAGGTAAGGTTTGGGTTGCTGCTGGAAAAAATGTTGGTTAGGCGAGCAGGGGGCACTTACCCTGTGGTCTGTATGTGGATCCCAAAGCCCCAGTACATTGACGGGGACACTGTACTGTAAACATGGCGCCATTTTTGGATGAGATGTAAAACCAATGTCCTGAGTCTCAGTGCTTATAAAAGATGCCTGGTCATTCTTTGTAAAGAGCAGGGTGTATCCCAATGTCCAGGCTAAATTGCCCACCACGACCTAGTCATTCTGACCCCTAATCATCCCCTATCTGTAACTGGCTCTCTCTCTCACCACTTCACCACCTACCAGCTAATATGCCAGTACTGGCGCAAAATGGCTACCATCGCATTATCCAGGTGGATGCTACATATTATTGGTGGTTGAAGTGGCTCCCCATTTACGGAATAGCTTTGAGTGCTATATAAATGTAAAGAAGTATTATTATTATTGTTATTTATTAATGTGGGTTCATCCCAGTGGGTGTGAATACAACGGTCTCATGGAGGAGTAATGATATGGCACAATTTGTTCCTCTTAATATGAGTACAGCAGTATTATACAATGTGTGAACATTATTGCAGTTCAGATACATTCCTTTTTGACAGAGGTGCCCCCATCAGCAAATGACTCTTCAGGTAGTGTAATGCTGCATGCTGCAAGGCAAGGAAAGTCCTGGAACTGCTAAAGGAAATTTAATTTCACTTATTAAAGCAGCTGTCAAAAATACGCTAGTGCCCCAAATCTGCCTTTTATTTTTTTTTCACTTATGATGCTTTTTTTTTTTTTCGCTAATTGTTATCTGTCTGTATTTAACTTGTTTGCTTTTATGACATTAAAATATTTAATTGTTTAATTTCTGTTTTGTATGGGAGGTATTTTCTGCAAAAAAGTAAACGAAAATTAAAATTAAGATACCTCTTTTGCAATTTCAGTTTCAAAGTCTGTAGTACTAGGGTATTATTAGGTCATAATGTTAGCCATTATGAATGTAGTGAAAAGTCAAGCAAAATGACACCTTTTGGCCAATAAAAGTGTCATTTTGCTTGACTTTTCGCTATTTTCAAAGTCTAAGTGCAAGAATGCTGCAAACATTAAAAATAAAATGAAATAGCACCATTTCCAATTTCATTTTCAAAGTCTACACACATGAATGCTGCAAAAATTAAAATACAAGATTAAATAATATAATTTGCCACTGAGCAGTGCTATTTGCATGTCGAGAACTTGAAAATGAAAATGCAAAGTGGAAAATGAAAATTCAATGAGCAGCAGGTGGCACCAGTGCTCATTTGCATTTTACTTTTCATTTTTGCAGCTTCATTGCTGTTTTGGCAGAAAATGAAGTTGCAAATGGTGTTATTTCACTTTATTCTTAATTTTTGCAGCATTCTGGCGTGTAGATTTTGAAAATGAAATTGCAAAAGAGAGATCACATTTTCATTTTAGTCAGTCATTTTATAATTTTAATTTTCATTAAATTTTTTGCAGAAGATACCTCACATACTTTTGGCTATAAAGCTTATTTTATTCTTTTTTCCTTATTTTGTAATGGTTATTTTTTGTGCCCACCTTGCCTCTTAATTGTGGGCCCCCCCAATCCTGCAGGAAACTCCAGTAATGAGTAAATGTATGAAATTTGTTTTTATATGGTTAAGCCTTCTCCCTTCTATAGAAGAATTGCTCTGACTATTTAGATTAGTTTTTAGGGTGTAGTAGTTTTTGTTGGGGGGTTTCTTTCCTCATTTCGGAGGTAAAGCTTTTGTTAGAAGAAATACTCATTCTGGTTATTGAGAACTTTTGAGGCTGTTTTGCAGTGTGGTTTTCTCCTTAATATATACATTTGGAAGTTATTGGGAAAATTTTTTAGTGTGGATAATTAGCAATTTTTAGAAATCTTAGTCGGTACAAGTAATTGAATTTTAGTTCCTTTCCTTTTTCTTCTAGGGCTTAAAAGATATTATTACTATTCAAAAAGTGGTTGATGTTTCTTTCTTTTTAGTTAAACATATTTAGTCTTGTTAATCTTTGACTTGTTTGGTTTTGTCTTAGTTTCATTTCATCATTGTGCCACCACTCCACGTAATTAAATTAAAAAAACTTAATTCATTTTTTTTTTAATTATGGAATTAAATGCTTTGAGATGTTACTATCCTTTCCCATTCAATTTGCTTCCCATCACAACAGTAACCTGTGAGAGGCATCACACTGGGACTGGCACCCCAGCTGGAGTTGTATCAGGATCCTAATGCTAGTATAATGAAAGGACAGGGGAGGATAGTTTGTTTTGGGCAATGCCTTCCCCAGCATACCAGATGGCAGTCCCCTGGGCTATGGCACCGCTTTGGATTCCACAGGGCACATTGGGAACTGTAGTTCTTTGCCAAAGCCCTGTAGGGTTCCATGGGTGCAGCCACGGGGTGCTGAGGGGACTAGGGAGCCCTACTTGGTTGGGCTCCAACCTCACTCGAAAGTGCTTCCGAATTACAGTTGCAGGACACTGGAAGTGTTCCTGGGTATTACATTTAAGGAGCTGCCAGCCTCAACACAGAGAGCCAGTGTCAGGAGGAGGAAGACAAAGCTTGCCAGGAGTAGTGGAGAGAAGAGAAGGATAGAGAGACAACAGAAAGATAACAGTGTTGTGGAGAGAATTGGAGTTGCAGTTATGGGTATGCTGTGGGAAACACTTTATTGTTAAGAACTTCATACAATAAAAACCCTTTTGTTCATAGAGAACTTGTGTCCGAACCTGTTGTAGCAGGAGTTTGAAAAGCTGCAGCTCTCCATGGGGATCATGAACCTCATTAGTCATGAGATCAAAGTCCAAGCAAACATCTTTGAGATAAGCTAAAGAAACTATTTTGAGAAAAACAATTCCCCACCAACTATTTTGGAAAAATGCTGGCACACAAAGGAGTAAAGTTTGACAAACATCAGGGTGGCACACTTCTGATAATTTACTGAGGTCTTGTATCAGCAAATTTGGAAGGCTAAACAATTAACTCATTCATAATAAGGTGGCCATATATTGAACAATAATGTATATAAAAATATATTAAAAAATAGGTCAACTTTCTGGTTGACCAGGACACTTGTTGCATAAACAGATTTTCTCTCAGATGCAAATTAGTTAGCTATCCTTAAGAAGTCAGACAGATGGTAATTCATGAATCATGTCCAGTTTTGGGAAAATATTTCCCCCTATTTCTGTTAAATCATGTCCCATAGTAAACAGACACCATAAGTTCAAAAGATGAAATAGTGCCCAGGAGTCAAAAATACAAAAATATGTTTTTCATATTCACACTAGCAGCAGTAGGTGGAGTATACAGTATTATGTTAAATGAATTGGTCAGAAGCCACTCTTTATATGCTTTAAATAATGAGGCACTCAAAACTTTTGTTGGTGGATGATTCTATGTTTAGGGACCCTGTAACTAAAGGTTTTATTCTCCATGGTAATTATGGTAACACTTATCTCTTCGTGCCTGTGTGGGTTTCCTCCGGGTGCTCCGGTTTCCTCCCACAGTCCAAAGACATGCAGGTTATGTGCACTGACGATCCTAAATTGTCCCTAGTGTGTGCTTGGTGTGTGGGTGTGTGTGCGTGTGTGTGTGCCCTGCGGTGAGCTGGCGCCCTGCCCGGGATTTGTTCCTGCCTTGCACCCTGTGTTGGCTGGGACTGGCTGCAGCAGACCCCTGTGACCCTGTGTTAGGATATAGCGGATTGGATAATGACTGACTGACTTACAATGTTAAAGTAGAATTCATTTTTTGATTACTTTTACTGTATATACTGTAAATACGATGACAGATCCATGGTATGATTTAGAGAAATATTTAATATGCTTCAGTAATAAAGACTCACAGGTTTTAAGTTTGCTTATTATTGGGATATGTCTTAGTGTTTCCATAATGAGAAATGTTGGTTATGAAGCCTTATAAAGCTGAATGAAGTTAATGTTTAAAGTAATCTAAAATATGAACACAAACTCATACATCATATATAACAGATAAATTCCTAGCAGTTTAATGTCTGAGTATCCTGTTATTGAAACCCATTAGTACATTCAAAAATTTTTTCTAGTAAAAAAAAACAAACAAACAAAAAAACAAACAGACTTTAATTATAAGAAAAATACACACTATAAACCCTTTGAAAAGATGACGTGGATCATCAGAAAACAATTTAAAATGTAAATACATATCTGTAAAAATTAAAAAAAAAATTCATAATAATTCTACGGTATGTTGTAAGAGGCACCTAGCTGTCAGGAGGACCGGGGCATCACCGAGATGGCAGAGAGTAGAGATAGGTTGCGATAACAGCCTACAGGGAAAATAAATGCCAGTGTAGAAACATTGGAGCCACTAGGGGCTGTAATTCCTGTTTATGTGCTGCACGCCCTTGAAACACAATAGGCTGGGACATTGGCATTAAACAGAAGTGGCTTGAAGCGAAACATGCAATGGTCCCCCATGACAGTGGGGAGCATTTGACACAGGTAGTGTCAGGGATGAGTCTCTTCGGGTAAAGTAAGGAGTGGATACCAAAGGACGCAACACCTTTTGGCCACTAGAGGGCACATGTTCCAAAAGAGAATGTGTGTGACCATACTGTCCCTCAGGCAAGGCTGCTTGGGTGCTGCCTTGAAGATCTGGCCTTCCATGGCCAATGGAAGGTCCAGGGGGCTGTTGAGGGAATTCTAGCCTCACTTCTAGCCTTACTGATCCTGGCCAGTTGTTTTAAACTACCTTTCCCCATGAGAATCTCTAAAAGCAGAGTAGGTTGAGTGGTATACTGGTACTAAAAAAATACCAGAAAAATTCATATTTAAAGCAGTACCGTACCAGCATTTAGTTAATTTCAGTATCAGAAATAAAAGGTAATTTTTATACACCTTGTGCACAGCTGTTTATTGGCAATCACAACTGCCCCTATACTGGTACTGAGTCCCAAAAGATGGTAACGATACCAAAGACAAAATTGTAATACTAATCTAACAGATGTCAGTCAGTCAGCAGGTGGGAGGAAGAGAGGCCATGGTTGAAGAGAGAGATGAGAGATAAAGGGAGAGCGCTTTGGTGGTACTGTGGTTCACATAGGGGTATGCCACCCAAATTGACAGACAGTTTGAGATCTGTTTAGACAGGCGCAGAGGGGCAGCAATTTTTATTGTCTTGTACTCAATGTATTTTTACTTTGATTTATTCCATTTTGTGTGTCCTTTGCTATGTGTATTGTTTTTAGAATGCTGTAGTTTTGTTTCTTTCACCTTCTTGGTATTTTCTGGGTTTGGAGGGCTGAGCTTGAAAAATGCATTTAAAAAAATATACATATGCACGTGAAAAAGAAGATGCAAACCTAAACAAATTAGTTGAAGAAAATGATGCAGATTATTTTTTTTTAAACAGCTACATTTTTTATACCTATCATATAACATTATGTATTGAGATTCACTAAGAATATGTGCATTAAGAAATAAGTATTAAAAAGTGGTTTTCTGTGGCAATAGGATATGATTCCACTGCCTTTAACCATGAATAGATGATGTAACAGCTCCCTTCTATACCCATTGTGACAGATGGCCAGGGCCATCATCCAGTCGGGATGCCGGCTGGGTGGAATGGTCGAGGGAGAGACTAAATTGGAGTCGCTAGCTTCCCCAAGACACTAAAAGGCAGCCCCCCTGGGTTGCTACAGCTCCATGGATCACTGCAGGGCATGTTGGGAGTTGTATTTTGGAGCAGCCCTGTTGGACTCCGTGGGTGCCGCCGGGGGTGCTGCAGGTACAGCTGAGTCTTTGGAGGAACTTCTGCCACACCTGGAAGTGCACCTGGAAGAAGGACAAGAAACACCTGAAGCCCTTCTGGGTGCATTATTAAAAAAGGAAGGAAATCTATTTTGTTTCACATAAGATATGTAGATTTACACTACTAATCTTCCTTTCAGCTTAAAGTTTTCTTTACAAAGTAACTATTTTAACACTTATTTTAAAACATATTTATTTGGTGTCCCCTTCTGGACTGCAAAGGTAATGTCCTGTAAAGCTCGGGCCTCAAATGGTCAGCATGGCACAACTAATGTGGGTGGAGTGCTTACATAAACACCAATGCCAGTCAGGAGCCAACTGGAAACACTTCATGCTAGGAAATTAGGAAGAAAAGGGAAATAAAATTGGCATTTGTGGCTGTTCAGCATGAAAAGTGACATAAGTAAAATGCCTAGATGTGAAAGTAAAATGAAAAAATCAGATGCCTAAAATTCCCATGATCCTCTTCAGGGATCCAAACACTTTTAATCTTTTGCTAATGTGGTTAGGTTCAATATTAATACTCCAGTAAAATACAGTATATAAAGCTGCAACACAGTATTGCAGAACTTTCATTGTGAAATCTCACCCATCATTTCACAGAGTAAAAAGTAGCTCACAGAGTAATTACATCTCAGCTATACAAGATCAATAATCAAATTTATTTTAAATGTAAGTTGTTCATTTGTTGTTTCCAGCCTCAATCATTATTCCAGTTTATTTTCAGAAAATGGGCAAAAGTCTCCATAACTACATGCTTAATCATGCCTGGGAATTTGTTACAACACAAATCATTGTTGTTTGAGTGGCTCTGTGTTCATATGCATCCAGCAGGGGGCACATGCTCCCTGGGAATGTGCTCTTTTAGAATTACAGATCATGCTTGAACCTATACATTTCTTTTCCCATTAACCAAAGTGGAAATATTAAACCAAGAAAAATATGGTTACAAAAGAAAGCATGTATTTAACTTACTTTAAAATGCAAATATCACTCCTAAATACAGTATATATATACAGTATATTATATAATAACAGCTGAAGAGAATGCTTTGAAGAATACAATTGTCTTGCAAGTCTTTGCTGGGATCTTTGACAATTGTATGTCCATCTTCAGAGGAGTCAGAGATCCAATGTGGCATCTTCTGTCAGTCCATTTCAGCAGACTTACAATAACATTTAAGTCTCTTTGTACTTGTTTGTACATCCTTTGGTTTCAAAAATAAGAACCCATAATCTTCTCACTAGTGGTATTGTTAAGGGGGGCTTTGGCCCCTGATCTTCGAGAGCCATCCTCCTCTCCTGCTCAATGCAGTTTGTTTATAGCCCCTTCCTCATTTCTCCAATTTGATAATGGCTACCAGTTGCACAAAAATACAAATGAAGAAGCCCCCCATTCATCAGGGTGTTAGGGCTAAGCCCCCTGTAACTGCACAAGCTTGCACCATTCCTGCTTCTAACCACTGCCAAACATGGAATCTACTTTCTTATAACAGAGTAAAACCTTTTATTAGCAACAGTGTAACCGCTGACCATCTATTGACCATAACCAAACAAGGAGTGCAGTACAACCTCTTAATGCCCTTCTTGAGCTTCTCCATTTGTCTCTCTCTCTCTGTCTCACTTTCTTTCTGTGTCATTCCACTTCAAATTCTTAAATTACTTTAGTTGCCTTCTTAGTGCCTCAGTTATCATGTCTTTACTATACACAGGAAACGTGACACATACAGTATATCATTTAGTTCTTGTTTTTTTTAACCTTTGGCCACAGACGGCTTGGGCTTTCTTCTAACCAATTTAGCACATTCTTTGAGTATTTTTCTGATCAGATATGTGCTTTAACTTTCTTCTGCCAAAATGGACAGTGCACCTGTTCCAATCACTAGCCTTCTTTAATGTTCCTTTTTACAGTCTTCACATTGTAGCAGCTTCCTGGAAATATTATTTAGCTTTTAGCAAGTCTTACTTATACACTGGAATACAATATATTGCAGAAATGTATGTATGTATGTATCTACAATATGTATGCTAAATATAAGCATATTAAAAGATAATAAGACTCCTGGGTTACAGTATTGATTTGATCACTAAAGTTTTTTCATTGGTAGCTGTAGTAAAATTCCTACATACTATAGTCAGCTTTTTTATTATGTGTCATTTTCTTTCCATAGTTAAGCTGGCTAGAAATTTCACTTTAACTATTCTGTACATTTTATTTGAATTAAATTAATTAAATTAATTCTTTTATTTGCTCCCCATGATCTGTTTTTAGTCACATATGACCAACAAAATCTTAGTACAAGAAAAATATTTTTTTTTACTTTAGGGTCTTGATCATCTTGAACATATAAGACTATCTTAAAAGACTTATCTCCATTCAATGAAATTCTTAAAGTGAGGTCTATAATTATAGTGAGATCTCTTAATTATTTGCTTTCTTCACCATGGGGCAGATGCAGTAAGTAAGGGATGGAAAAAATAATACAAATTAAATACAACGTATTTTTATGGTAATTGTCATCTTTTCCTTACTGTCCTTTAACAGGCTTACATATTTTCAAATATATCCTTAATTTGTATACCTTTCTTGCAGTGTTTTTACTCAGCCAAACAGGTAAAGACAAATGTCGTTTTATTTCTTGGAAACTATTTCTTTTTATTTTCCCAGGCATTTCCCAGAAGTGTCTACTATGTTTTAGACTGTTAGAATAATGTGCATGTGTCGATGTCAACGTTTTCACATCAAAGTAACGTATCAAACCTCCAACTGCCACAACATATATTTCACCACAGCAACACATCAAACACTGATAGCTCCTTCCCCCATAAAATAATGATGTTCATATTCACAAACCACAGTAACATTTCAGAATTTAAAATGTTGTAATTCCAAACATAGCAAGATCAAACAACACACCAGCTGCCATGAAAAGGCTATGTTCATAGGCAATAAGATTGCACTAAATGTGGCTTGCTACAAAGGGCAATAAAGGCAAAACAATTTCTGATTAATCATTACCATAAATAAAAAATGTGTTGAAAACTGGTTATATGAAAATTAAATATAATCTTTAAAGGTTGTTTTTTGACCAATAGGCCATATGAAAAATCATATAGACAGCATTGGATAATAATAATAACCAATAATAATATTTAATTTTCATCATTGTGTGGCAAAATGATAACAGTTGTATACTCTACCATGCATACAGTATTGGTTGACCATTCTGTAGCTGCGTGAACGCTGAAAAACTGCTCTTAAGACAACGGCTTCAATCCTCAATTTTTCGAAAAGATTTCTTTTTCTTTTTTTGCAGCTCTAATTCTGCTAGTGTTTGTGCTTCACTACTAGTCTGCTGCAAAAATTATATATATATATATTTCTTCTTTTTTTCAGAAAGTCCGCTTGCAATATTTGGACTAGGTGAAATTCATCCTGTAATTATGTGACAGGTGTCTGGTCACACTTAGAGGTAATCTAACCTAGACACCGTTAAAATATCCAACTACGCCACCCAGTTTTATTAAGAGACTGGGAACTCTTCAAATTTACCGATAATAGCACACAGGTTTGTTTAAATTGGGCGGTGAGTAAACACACAATGAAAGACACAACAGTAATTTCAGGAAAAGCAACACTAACTTCTATTTCACAAGACAATATAAAGTACATTTAAAAGATATACGAACATAAAATCTAAAAATATCAGGAACAAATTTTCTTTTTTTTTAAAGGAAAACGCACAGTCCACACTCTAAAAGTCTGTCAAAAACGAGAATTGGAGTATACAACCTTTAGTGGTGCAGAGTCCAGTTTGTGCACTGATACCCCAACAATTAATCGTCCAACTGTCCACCGATGCACTCTGTTCACCGGACACTCATTGCCCAACAGAAGTTTTGTCAAATCGTGGAATTGTTTTGTCAGCGTCTCCTCGTCGTTCTTTTTCTCCACTCTGGGCTCCTTGTGTTGCTGAGACCTAGGCACGCCTCACTTCTCGTCCGCCAGCTTTGCCTGTCATGCAGCTTCCCTCTCTCGCTGGACCAACAACTATCTTCTTGTGGAGCTGTCTCTTCCTCCCTCAGGGTAAGTGTTGCCGTTCACGTCCCTCATGTTACACCAGCCACGTACCCCAGTCTGCCAGCGAACCCCTGTGCTCTCTGCAAGTATCTTAGCAGCGTTTTCAGGGGACCGTCACTCCTGCGCCTTCTCCTGCCTAGAAGTTTAAATCTCCTTCAGTCCCTGCTATTGTCAGTCCTAGACAATCGGTTTAAACAATGAAACATCTAAATTTCCTGGGTTTAACAATTAATGAAAACACAAGTTAACAAAATGCATTGTTACCAATCATGAAAGAGTACAGATATGCTGATTAGAAACCAATATTGTCAGACATGTAACCTCCAAGTCAGGTAAATGCAAACATCCTCCAAGGAAGGAGCAGGTCTGTTATCACAACTTTGTATTGTTTGTATACTCAAGCAGCCAAAACTTCAAAGTGGTGACTCCTTTGCAAGACAAAAAATACCTACATCCTGCAGACAGCCATGACAACACTTAGTAACGGGATTATCCAGGAAATCAAAAAAATGTCCCCCTCTGACAATTACATTACTAAAGCAGGAATCTAAACTACTACATTTTTAATCAAAGCACAACAAAACTCAGTCAGGGTAATGCCAGAATAATCAACAGAACTTCTACCTGGAGACAGGGTTATGCCACTGTCACTTTTTTCTTTTTTAAAGTTTTATTTTCTTATTTATATTTCATAAACCTATTTCAAGCACTGGCCCTCTGGGTTGTTTCACTAAGTAAGGCATATTTAACTCTTATGAAGATTTGGTGATGTTTTTACTTTATTGAGCTTTCTTTCTAAAGATAACACTTTTTACCCATTGTTTTCCTTATTTGGTGTTAGAAGCCAAAGGGATAATTTAATTTATTTGCTGCCTTCTGTGTATCCCAGATCAGCCCGAATTTCCTCCTGCACCAAACATCTTGGAAAAATTGTCTCCCGTTTCAAATTTGGCCAAATCAAAAAGATAAGATGTCAGTAAAACATATCTCTTCCTTATTTAGCAAAAAAAAATTTCAGAGTTGTTACTTCTTTATAGCTACACACTCTAAGAAAAAAATCTTTTTTCTGTTAGTCCTAATTGCTCCATTTGAGTATGTCCTTTGACATTTTTATCTTGGAGCTAAACTAGGCCCCTTTCAACTGAAAGATGCCTATCTTAACAACTAATGTCTTGCAACAAAATTAGATTTGTATATGTTTTGTTTCAAAATAGGAGTAAAAATGTACTCTTACCTAAGATACTGTCTAAGTGCAGGCATTGTTCTATTTTTAAATTATTCTGTTCAATATGTCTACTTAGCTTCACTCATTACAATTCATCACAGATACTGTCACATCACTAGGTGAATTTCTGTTCCCACTGAAGAAAGAAACAGACAAACAGCATGCATCACGCTTTCTAACCTTGTTCATATTGGTTTAGATCTACTGAGTCCAGAGGCAGATAGCAAAGGAAAACAACAAATGCTAAACTCAACACTACATCTTCACAGCTCCTTTATGTGAGCTCATTGGCCAAACTGTAAACACACAGCTATTAGTCTATCTCTAGATAGAGGTATGCAGTAAGATCGCATAAAGAGGAGGAGAGCAACAAAAAAAGGTTCAAACGGAGATAAGTACCATTTATCAATTAAACAAGAACACCAGGTACCAAGACGGTACAGTAGTTAGTGGTGTTTATCTTTGCATCCACTGTTTTGGACTCCCTGTTTGAGTGAGAAGGATCTATGATTAACTGGCACCCCTCCACTGCCTAATACTATTCGGATAGGATATTAAAAAAATGATCCAGTTAGTTTGAGAATATCTTGTTTAATAAAAACCACAAGGATTAAAACAAAAACTGTAATATTGAAGAAATAGCTAAAGTCTTTCAAATACTACTACATAAATTTCCTAAGCGCAAAAATACAAATTACACTATTTTCCTGGGTCATACAACAGTTAACCCACCATTCACTTGCAAACATGATTACTGACTGTGCTACAGATAGGAATACACAATTTTAAAAAGGTTGCCATACAATCTATATTAAACTCCTCATACCTTATCCTATAAGACATTAGCTCTACTCTATGTTCTGTAAAACATAGTGCTCCCATATGCTCTCTGAAAACATTTCATTTATATCAAAATCTCCAGTCTTGGTGAACTAACAATAGCAGAAGAAGTTAGTGGGCCGGCCAGCAGGCTTGCAATGGCTGAAATACTGTAGGTTTCACAGATTATCCCAATCCAAGTAATGAGATGTAAAAAATTGCATTGATTGATGTACTATTGTTAGTAGCTGTTACTACTCTATATCGGTCAAGAAAAAGTAAGTATGAGTGTGCATGTCTGTATGAGTATCCAGTGCCAGACTGGTGGCATTGTTTGGCCACAGTAGTCAGGTAAACATTTTGGTGCATATTATGCTCAGCAATGTATTTTCCCACATCTATTGCAGCAAAAGCATTGTTCATCTATATTGAAATCTTTATAAGTTCATCCACTTAAAAAAGACTGAATATCACCCTCCACACAGACAGTGACAAGGTCATCAGAGATACTGGGGCTATCAATCAAAAACACTACCTAAATTTTACATAAAAAATTAAACTTCTTGGTGTCTAAGCACTAACCGCCATTGACTGCCTTTTAGCGTACTATAAGAAAACCAAAATACAAGGAAATAAACCAGACATTTATTTGAATTAAACAGTGGGTGGCTACATCTAAATTAATCTAATCTAAAAGAATAAAATATTTAGATGACTTTATCTGATGTACAATCAAGATACTTGCATACATGAATCATCTATAGCATCATAACTAATAAAAGGAGATCTCCTTAGATATCCCCGGTGAACTTGAATGAAATGGCTTTACCATTGTTGAGCATTAACGTATTATTTAATGCACATATTTTACGTAATTGTTAATATCAAAATGCTAAAAAAAAAAAGGCATGCAACTAGCAAATTGGAAATCACAGTGGCACAGTGGGTAACAATTCTAGTGCAAAGATTCATATCATGTGTTCAAAGTCCGCTCCCAGATGCTGTATATACCTACTGTACACCTTCTCCCTGTGTCAAAACAGGTATTCAGTTTTTCTTCCCATGTCCCAAGGGTGTGATTTTCAGGTGAATTTGTGTCGCAAAATTGGCATAAGTGTGCAAGTCCAAGGCTGATTCCTGCCTTACCTCCAACCGCTCACAACTGCGAAGTTGGTTTGAGAATTACATGGTTTGCCAATGTCTTTAGATTGTTGAAACAAATCCACATAAAGACAGAAACTACTGTATAATTAAAAAAAAAAATTTAAGATGCTAATGTTATTATTCAAAACCAGGCATGTTGTTTGCTATTATGACAATACTCAGTGAGAAGCACGTAGAATAATTATTTTATTTAACTTTAGGATCTTGGGTTCCTAGGGCAACCATACAGGCAACATTCTCCTTTCATCAGTGAAATATGGCAAACTGGCATTTCTCTTCTCCAGACTCATTTTATATTCCCATGAGAAGATATGATTGAAAAGTTCAGTTACTTTTCTCTATTGTGTTGACACTCATTTACCTAATATACTCATCTGAACACACATTATGGATCTTAGTTAAAGTGGTAAGACATCTCTAGGCCAGTTTAGGCCTCAGCCTAACCTAGTTTTCTCTGGGCTGTGTACTCTCAGGGACTCCTATTCTGAATATTGTTTGCTTCTGCTGGGAGATTTTATACCCTAAGCTATACTTTGGGTTCATTTGTTATAATTAGTTATAATATTTATTTTTGGTTTGTATCATTATATCACCACCATTCTGATAGCAGTATTGTTGGTTCCCACTGCTAAGACTATCCAGGAGTGGGAATGACCATTAGAGGTTGTGGTCTGTAAATCACATCACAATGGGATAAAAGGTTATCCAGGGTATGCCTCCCCATCCAACTACACAGACTCCATAATCCTTCAAACCTTTTTGAAATATTTTCTTTGTTTTGTTTCTCTGGTTTTTGAACTCACTGCACTCCTTCTGATTTTGTATTGTGATTCTTGGTTTAGGTTACTGATAGTTGTTCTCCTATTTCTGACCCTTGCTATGATTTTTTGACTACATGCTTGTCTTCCAGTCGCCCTATGAAGCCTTGTGCCTGCTGGGCATAGCAATTACCTGTAGAAAACCTGTATACCACAAGGAGAATTTACAAACCCCACAGAAACAGTGACTTGATTTGGATTTGAACCTAGATTTTGAAACAGTGAATAGGTACCCACGTTTTATGGTCCATTAGATATTAGTATTTTTAATTGTAATTAACAGTATTCAAATTGATGTTGTACTTAAAGTCATGTACATGTAACATATGTTTTAATATGATGCATTTATTGCATTTATTCAGTGATGTTGACAATTACATCTATGTATCCAGCCATATTTCAAACTTCAAAATTATTTTTTTTGCAGAAATTATTTTTTTAATACCATAGAAGTCATAGTTTAATTGTACTAAAAAAGAAATAAATAATCCAGTTATTATTTGTGTATTGTTATTAATTCAGCTTGTTCTTTCTATGTATTGTTATATAATATTATGTTTATTAATTAATCACATTTTTCTATTATGTTGATACAACAATGTAGTTGTTTCCTTTGTTTGCTACCCTGTCCTCTTTATGTAGAACCTAAGGGGGCAGTGCCTCCTAATGATGCTATCTGGGGAATGCCCATAACAGTCTAAGCAGATAAGATGCTTGCATTGAGGTTGATTCCTGGCTTTTGGCTTATGTATTTATTCTGTATTGGATATCCTGGTTCTGACCCCAGCTATTGTTTAAGGTTTAAGTTACTGTTTCTGATTTTTTTTTTTTAATTTTACTTCTGTAAACTTTTACATTTGCTTGTTGGCAAACATATTTTTGTTTTATTTTGGCTCCAGCTTTTGTCCACTGTACAGTTCTTTCAAAATCCCCTAACAAATATTTAAATGTTTTTTATTTTTTCTGATTTTTTTTGATAACAAGAAAAGGAAATACAGCCAAAGAAAGCCAACAGAAATAATTGGTTTTAAGCTATATAAGAACAAACACAAAAACCTTACCCCCCACAGGCGCCCACCCCACCCCACCTGAAACTGCTATTTAAACAAAAGCACAAAAAGGGAAAAAAGAATTGGCTAGTAAACTGAAACACACACTGCACAGGAGTGTAGAATGAAGTAAACAACAACAAAAAAAAAGCATGAGGAAAAGCTGTACACAGGAAAACTGCATGATGGAGCAGCCCCCAAACAGCTCTTTACTAACTAAATAGCATGAAGCCAGTTGCAGATAGTAGATCCAGAAGAGTTGTTGATCTGAGATGCAGAAAGATCAAGAAGGACAAGATTGTAAAAGGAAGATTTCCAGATAGTAGGAGAGACAAGGGCAGAAGATTACCAGCAAGAGGCTAATAGCAATTTAGTTGCAACAGTTGCAGTCATTAACAACCTCTGCTGGGAGAGAGAAAGACAGAGTGAGGGAAGAGAATAAAGGTAGGAGGAGATGAACTTGAGGGAACAAAGAAATGGGGAAAGAAAGAATTGTAGAGAGGATTCTGCTACATATCGCCAGAGGGCTGCAGCTGGAGGGCATCCCCATCTTTTGAAAGACAGTTTTCCAGCACAATGCAGAGGATGGGGACAAATCTGTTAGCCAATTAGACATGATTGGGGCAGTTTTGAGGGAAGCTTTATGGAGAAGGGAATAGAGACCAGATACTGGTTTGGAATTATGAGAAAGGGATAAAGAAAATGAGACTAGATGAGGCATTGGAAAAGGGGAAGATAGGGGAACTCCACATGTCCTGAGCACAGACCTCAGCTGCAAATAGAAAAAATAGGAGGTAGAAGGGATAGGATGTCTGGATCGAAGAGAATGGAATGTATCCAGCCCTGACTCATTAAATATGCAGTATCTCCTAGCACAAATATACCAGACTGACACCAAGGGGAAGATGAAACTGGACAGCCTCCGATATTTAGTGCAGAATTATGAAATAAAGGAGTGTGGAGGTGCCATCTTGGTAGCAGACCGATCAATTTTTGAACCGTTCTCCACATCTGAAGGGCCTAAGAGACAATGGGACCGACAGTAGGAGAAAGGGACTTTATTTTATTAGAAAGAACTCGAAATTAAGTTGTGCAATGGGGGGAAATATATTTTGTCTCTATGGACAACCAGCAAGGAGGATACTGGGGAAGAGCAGACCCAGTTCCAGACTGGCCTTATAGTAAAGGCAAGGTGGTACAGCTCAAAATCATGGAGGGAGTGTGACGATGTGGGTTCTGCTCCATACTCCCATCTGCTATTTGGAAGCCCTTGAACCCAACACCGTTGATAATGTCACCAAGATGAGCTAGACAGTAGAGGCAACAACATAGCAAGGGGATGGTACAAATGTGCAAAAGTGCTTTTATTAAAAACAGTCAACAAATCAAAAACAAAGTGTCCATAAAGTGCAGTGCATCAAAACTGTTCAATAAATAATCCATAAAAGACACGTGGAGATAAAAAAATACTACAAAAAAAAAACCAATCCTTTTAAAATCGAGACGCTCTCTGCAGCTTACCTTTTCAACTCTCACACACAGGTCTGGAGACCTTCCGATCCTGGCTTCGGTCTGGCACTCATCCCAGACCTGAGACTCGGTTCACATCCAACGGCCAGGACGCTCACGTTGGGGAATCCACCACCAAGCCTCCCAACTCCCGCTGCCTTTCCGGCCTTACGCGGCCAGTCACCTTTCCCTGGTCACTCTCGCTACCTGATCGCTCAGCAGGAGTGACTTCAACTTCAACACCTGGATGTCGGCCTAACACCCAACTTCCTCGCAGCTGCCCACGAGCGCTCGTTCGCACTCCGTGTGTCTGTCTCTCTGTCTCTGTCTCTGTCTCTCTCTCTCACCGACTTGCTCCCTAGCTCCCTGTAACCTCCGTCCTTTACTTTTTACTCATTTCTCTCTGATCTCCTCCCAACCGACTCTCGCTTCTTTTATACAGCGAGGGGCCATAGCAGCTGCAGCACATTAGCCACGGGAACAATCACGGACGTGGGCAGTTCCTCACCTGTGCAATAGGTGAGAAACGCCCACACCGCAGATCGCCCCGTGGCTTGCTATGGCCACCACGCCCCCTCACTAAGCCGCCGCGAGTGCGGTGATTATTTATTTAATGACTATTTTTGGAATCACTGCACTTTATTGAACACTGTTTTTGTTGACTATTTTAATAAAAGCACTTTGCACTTTTTGAACCATCCCCTTGCTCAGTTGTTGCCTCCACTGTCTAGTTCATCTCGGTGACATTATCGACAGTGTTGGGTTCAAGGGCTTCCAAATAGCGGATGGGAGTATGGAGCAGAATCCACATTGTCACATTTGGTGGCAGCGGTGGGATTCGAACCCCCGCCTCCTGAGAGACTGGAGCCTAAATCCATATTTATTTAAAAAACGGCCTTTGCTTAACGAGCTGTGGACCCATAACACTACAGGGAGACACCACCATCCAAATTGTCACAGATCAAAGTGGAGTGTTCAATAGATGGTCTTTTATGATTCCAAAGGAATGAAGACACCAGTGACTTAACAGTTTGCCAGAACTTAGGTGGGGTAGAGATAGTGAGCACATAGCTAACAAAAAATTAATTCTGGGGAGCAAATTCATTTTAATAATGGCCAATCTGGATTGGAATGAAAAAGTAATGTGGGACCAACAAGAAATGAATTCTCTGACACCCTTCAGAACATGGTGAAAGTTGACAGCTGCACGCTCCTGGACCCCAGCATTGATGTCCAATCCCAGGTTTCTGAAAGACACTGTTAGAGGAATAAATATGAGAAATGTAGAGAGACGACAGGTACAGTTTAGTGGGAAAAGAACAAATTTAGATCAGTCAATCTTATAACTAGGCAAGGTTTCATAGACATTAAAGAGATCAATGACATGGGGAAGATCAGCAGGGGCATTACCAAGGTAGAGAAGAACATTGTGTGCATATAATGAAACTTTTTGGGGTATATGTTTAATCAATACCAGACTGATATTGTCTGAGTTGCAGAGAGTTACTGCCAAAGCCTCAAATGAAAGAATAAAGAGAAGCGAGGATAGAGGACAGCCTTGTCTGGCTCCTTGAATAGAGGGGTGAATAAAGGGTCTGAACCATGTTTATAAAGGCTGGGAAAAAGCAAGGACCTTCCATAGAAGGGTCCAGTTCATCCTGACAAATGCCTGATCTGCATCTAGGGAACAAACGTCAGAAGGAGAGAAAATAGTTGGGGGAACATGGAAAACATGAAACAAGTGCTGAACATTGTCAGCCGCATGGCAGGACTTAGTAAAGCCAGTTTGATCAGGATGAATCAGTATAGTGATCAACACCTACCTTTGCCAACAGCTTCACATTGGAATTCATCAATGATAGAGCCTGATAACCAGAATAATCAGTGGGATCCTTACCCTGTTTAAGCAAAAGGGGTATCAGAGCCAAATTAAGTAAAAGGTTAAGGTGAGATGACGAAAGAACAAAGTAAGCATCTGGAAGACTGGGACTGAGAACTGCTTCCAAAAAGCAGAAGAGATCTCAGGGGGCAACCCATCAGGCCCATGAAATTTCCCAGAACTCATAGAGTTCAGGGCTTCTTTTAGTTCATTAAGTGATAGGGGACAATCCAGAGCAGAGGCTTCTGACTCTGAAAGCTCAGAGAGGGGTAGAGATTTTAGAAATGAGTCCATATAGGCAGGATTAGAGGGAGAGGATGAAGAGAATAGACCAGAATAGAACTGGAAAAAACCCTTATTAATTTCACCAGGGTTTGTAGTGAGACCCAAACCACTTGGTTTTTATGGCCAAAATCATAGCAAAGGAGTCACATTTGTGAAGCCTGAGGGTCAGAAGTTTATTGGGTCTTGGCTTGGAAACATAGTAGTGTGCCCTGGTGCAGTGAACACAACATTCTGCACGATGCAACAGCAAAACATTCAGTTCTGCCCTAGTACTAGCATTGAGAGTTTCATGGTCTTTGTCCACCACACGGGGGTGAGAACTCTCTAAAAGCAAGAGATAGTTTTCCATATCAGGGATCTTTTGGCGAGATTCACGGGCCAAAACACTGGAAAAAGCAATAGTAGCATCACGAAGGAAACCTTTAACAGTCATCCAGCAAAAGGCAGGGTCTTGCGTTGACCCAAAATTGATAGAAATAAATTCCTCAAGCTTTCTAGCTAAATAAGCAATACATTTAGGGTTCTGAAGCAGTGATGTATTAAATTTCCATCATGATGCCTGGGAGACCAGAGAGGGCAAAGACATATGTAACACAGCACACTTATGATCAGAGATGTGGGAGGATAGGAGATAAGCATTAGTAGCAGCAGAAGCTAGACAGCGAGAAACAAAAATGCAATCTATGTGAGATTGAGACTTGAAGTGGTGAGAGAAAAAGGAGTACTCTCTAACAGAGGGGTTAATTAAACGATATGAGTCAATCAAGTTAAGATCAGCAACAAATTTACACAAACTGCGAGTTGAAGGAGGGAGCTGATGTCCCAGGAGAGGAGGAGATTTATCCAGGACTGGGTGAAGCACAGCATTGTCATCTGTGCCAATAACAAACTCAAAGTCATGGTGTGTAAGAATCTGACTAGCCAAGTCCTGGAAGAAGGTGCTATGAAAGGGGGTGGGAGCGTATACTGCTATAAATCAAATCCTTCTACCACCAAGCTGTACCTGTCGCTAGAATCACATCCAGACCCCAGAACCTTAAGCTGAAGGGATCGCCTGACAAGTATCGCAAGTCCACACTTGCGGGAGGGGGCAGATGACAATGAGACAACTATGTAACATTTGGAGGCAGTCCACATCACATTACGCTTTAATAAATGCATCTCAAGTAAGAAAGTGATATCAATGTGGTGTCTATGTAAAAAGTCAGGCACAGAAGACCTTTTTTCAAGTGTTGTTTCAAGGCTGTTACATTCCAAGAAGCTATATTTAATTTAACCATGGTCTGAAATAAAGCAAACAGTAAAGGCAGAAAGGAAGAAAAACAGAAAGATGTGCCAAATGAAACATGCGCATCCCAGAGGAAGAGTGCGTCCGTCATTCACCCGCGAACTCAGAAAGTATGTCTCAGCAAAGCCCCCTCCAACAAAAAAACGACATAAAACCTGTAACCCTGTGCTCTGGATAACCACCACCAAGTAAAAGTCAATTAACAGCAGAACCTTACTAGGCAAACTTCACACTGGTGTTGGTCACCAAAAGTCGTGGCTACAACCCAATGGAGAAAAAAGAGTGCAGACCTCCATTGAAGTAACACAGAGGAAAGGTAATGAGCGATTTGAAGTCATCTAAAGCTTTGGCACGTTTATTGGCCGTCTTGCCACGGCGGTTTTAGCACTGAAGTCCTGATAAAAATAAAGTTAATGACATTCAATGTATAGCTACTGAAATTTTTTTGCCTCTCGAATAACTGGCAGGTGGTCTTGATAACTGATAGTGGGAGGGTGAGAGGTGTTATCCCGTACACATCCTGTGTGCCCACTCTATAATGGGCTCAAAGTTAGCAAGAGCAGGGAAAATTTTATAACCAGCATATTGCTTCCTTCTCTACTAATCCTTATGCCGACAAGTCTAAGGATTAGTAAAGTCTTATGGAGCTGACGATCTTCCATCTCGGTAGGCTTTGCTGACAGCGAGTCAACCTCTCCATTGATGCAGCAATTTTGACAGAATGGCGGTCAGTCATTGCTCTGAAGCACCTGGAATTCAGCCCTTAAGGCATTCATGTCAGCCGGGAGCTCGGTATGATTCTGAAGAATGAAACCCTGTAAAGAGTTCACCTGGACTCTAACAATTGTTTTCATCTCATCAACAAAAAAAAGCCATGAAGGGAGAGATGACATCTTCCTCTGTGCTGCCTTTAGGTCGCGGTATCTTTTTATCCGGGCTGCTAAGGACGGAACGGTATCTTCTTTGCGAAGTATTCATGATCGGATGCACCAAGGTAAACTAAAACTTATATGATGTTTTGAAAAAGTTTAGCTGGCAAGGGCAATCAGTGGTGAGCAAAAAGTGGAAAGGATGGGAGCAGATGCAGAACTAAGCGGCCTTTAGTAACATGTGTCATAACTTATTTTGTTCCTAGACAAGTAGTTTTTTTTAACATTTTCGTTCTCCTCCAGTTCTGGCCAGTTTTTGAGATTTTGTCCTTTAAAAGCCTTATCCCATTTTTTGGGCCTGTGCAAGCCAGAAGTCTGCTTTTTGAGTTTGGAGCTATGCTGCCTGGGGTAAGGCCTATTCTGTAGGTCTAGACATATTTATGATGGCAGGTCTGGCTTTTTGTGAGTGTATGTGTGTGTGTGTGTGTTTTTTTCATGCTTGCATTCCTTTTTGAGATTTTTAAGTGTCAGTATTCACAACACTGGAACAGCAACATCATTCAGTCAATATTCAATATGTGATAATGTAAAGCTGTGACCAAGTCTCCCTTTTAGTACAATCATAGAGAGAGAAAACTGTAAAAGCACAAACCGTCTGGTTTTCAATATAACAATTTAAAAACTAACATACTTTACTTTTACAAAAAGTAAAATATTAAACAATGTATGGTTCTGCGCATCATCAGCCTGCCAATGTGCCTGTAAGCAGAATATGCAGCTCAGCTGCAAGTAACCCAGTGTTTATAATGGTTAAAGCAGCATGTCCTCACTAACCTTGACAAGTGTTATAAATGATATTATTTATTGCATTTGCCATATTGTGACCTGAATCTGAGAAAGATCTAACACTTATTTTCTTAATGTGAGCACCTAGAACCTAGTAGTACACACTCCAGTATCCCAGACTCACTTAAGTATGCTTTTGCCCTTCTTTGTTTCCTTTTTGCTTGACTGTAACCTTACTGTTGCTTCATTCACAGCTCACAGCGAAATGAGGTGAATGGGAGGGGAGATGATGACGTGACTCTCCCACCCGCCTTAACTGTCAATCCCCCCACAAAGACAGTCTCTCGGAATTTGCATAAGCACACCCCTTCACCAGTAATTTTAACTTAGTTACAAAGTGATCAAAACTCTCGTTTATATCCTGCGTCCTCTCATTAAACTTGTATCCCGCATTAGCCGTGGACATGACAAACGCCAGCGGGAGCCTGTCTATGAACTTAATTTAAACTTTAGGTTTACACCGTGCTTTGTTTCCGAAGTAGCTGCACTCATGAATATGGTTCTATGTGTGACTCGCTCGCTTCTTATTGTTTCGCTGCGTTCTCAATTATATAATGCATGTTTTCTTCAGCGCTTTTTGGAGCTCTTCCTTGTTTTCTACGTACTGCGTTGACAGTCAGTTCACGTGATTACGTGGGAGGCGTGATGATGTCACACGAAACTCCGCCCCCCACGGCCATCAAGCTCAACTCCATTACATTATATGGAGAAAAATAGGTTCCAGTTATGACCATTACGTGTAGAATTTCGAAATGAAACCTGCCCAACTTTTGTAAGGAAGCTGTAAGGAATGAGCCTGCCAAATTTCAGCCTTCCACCCACACGGGAAGTTGGAGAATTAGTGATGAGTCAGTCAGTCAGTGAGGGCTTTGCCTTTTATTAGGATAAATATATATGCAGTATATATATATATATATATACATACACACTCATCAGCCACTTTATTAGATACACCTGTTTAGCTGCTTGTTAACGCAAATATCTAATCAGCCAATCATGTGGCAGCAACTCAATGCATTTAGGCCTGTGAAAACACTCATAGATTATGTTCATCAACGCCACTCCCTGCACTGCATTCTTTTTTGGACTTTTATAATTTATATTTGAACAATTAAAATCATGCACTCGTATAACAATTGTCTCTTTGAATGCCTTTTTGATATTTGCATAATATTTAACAACGCTCTCAAGCAAGCAACAGTACAAAAAACATAAAATATAGAGTTTTACACATCTATTCCTGTCATACTCCTATCCTGACCCAGATATTCTTTGCTGGATTGCAAGTTCAGTTTTTCCAGTGTAGTGAAATTCTGGCCAACATGTACTGAATTAATGGAACCAGCCCTGTCCTATTTTGAGTACAGTGGATTCGCAAAGGTTTGCAAATTTATTAAAAACCAAAACCAGAAATCTTTCATATTCGTTTATAAATATTCAGACCCTTAATTCAGTGCTTTGCAGAAGCCCTATTGGGTTAGTCTCTATAAGCTTTGCACACCTGGATTTAGGCAGTATATCATGTTCTCCCTTGCAGATCCTCTCAAACTTTGTTAGATTGGATGGCAAGCGTCTCTAAATGGCCAGGTCAGGTATCTCTACACATGTTCTATGGGATTTGAGTCTGGACTTTAGCTGGGCAACTAAAAGACAGTCAAACTTGTCCCAAAGCAACCCCAGCATTTTTTCACCTATATGCTTTGGCTCATTATCATGCTGAAAGGTGATAGTCTGAGGTTGCATGCACTCTGGAGAAGGTTTTCTTAAAAAAACACTGTGTATTTGACTGCATTCATCCTTTCCTCCACTCTGACCATTCTCCCTCTTCATGCTGCAGAGAAGCACCCCCATAGCATGATGATGCCACTACCAAGCTTTACTGTACAGATGGTATTAGAAAGGCAATTAGCAGTCCCTGGTCTTTACCAGACATAGTACAAGGAGTCGTGCCCATTGAGTTTGAATTTTGTCTCATCAGATCAGAGGATCATTGATCATCTTGTTCTAAGAGAACTTTAAATGCTGTTTAGCAAGCTTTTACTCAAGAATGGTTTCCATCTAGCCACTATACGATAACTGCCTGATTGATGGAGTACTGCTGAGATGGTCATCCTTCCTACAGGTTCTCCTATCTCAGCAGAGTACTTCTGAAGCTGTTTTAGACTGACCATTGGATTCTTGGTCACCTCCCTAACCAAGGCACTTCTTGCCTGGTTACTTATTTTGGCCAGATGGCCAACTTTAGGTAAAGTCCAAGTGGTTCCAAACTTATTCAATTCCACAATTATTGAGGCCACTGCACTCCTAGGAACACTCAAATCTCTAGACATTGTTTTTTATCCTAACCCTGATCTGTGCCTCACCACAATTTGATTGTGATGGCATACACCAAGTTCCTTGGACATCATGGTTTGATTTTTGTCCTGACATGCAGTGTGAATTGTGGATCCTTGTAGCAGTGTGCCTTTCTGAACTATTTCCAATAAATTCAATTTACCACAGGTGGACTCCAATCAACTTCTAGACACATCTCAAGGGTAATTAAAGAGTAGTGAAAGCTAGGTTAAGAAGGGAGGTGATGATTAGTGAGCAGCAGTATGGTTTACTGCCAGGAAAGAGCACCACAGATGTGATGTTTGCTCTGAGGGTGTTGATGGAGAAGCATAGAGAAGGTCAAGAGTTGCATTGCATCTTTGTGGACCTGGAGAAAGCAAATGACAGGGTGTATCGAGAGGAGTTCAAATAAACCATCCTGGGTTACTGCTGAAAGTGGTGTTGATGAAGCCATCAGGGAACGCATACCTTGTGGTCTATGTGCAGATCCCAAACCTCCAATGTAATGACAAGGACACTGTGCTATAAAAATTGCCAATGTGCTTCACCTGAGATGTAAAACTGAGGTCCTGAACCTCTGTGGCAGTATGAGATCCCTGGGAATCTTTCAAAAATAGTAAGGTGTTTTCTAATCTTTTCTTCTTTCGGCTGCTCCCGTTTGGGGTTGCCACAGTGGATCATCTTTTTCTATATCTTCCTATCCTCTGCATCTTGTTCTGTTACACCCATCACCTGCATGTCCTCTCTCACCGCATCCATGAACCTTCTCTTAGGCCTTCCTCTTTTCCTCTTGCCTGGCAGCTCTATCCTTAACATCCTTTTCCCAATATACCTAGCTCTGTCTGCTGCTTTCTGGTCAGTGCCACCATCTACAATCCATATAACATAGCTGATCTCACTACTGTCCTGTAGACCTTCCCTTTCACTCTTGTTGGTACCCGTCTGGCACAAATCACTCTTTACACTCTTCTCCATCCATTCCACCCTGCCTGCACTCTCTTTTTCACCTCTCTTCCTCAATCCCCATTACTCTGTACTGTTGATCCCAAGTATTTAAACTTATCCACCTTCGCCAACTCTACTCCCTGCATCCTCATCATTCAGCTGACCTCCCACCCATTTACACACACATATATTGTGTTGTTCCTACTGACCTTCATTCCTCTCCTCTCCTCTCTAGAGCATATCTCCACCTCTCCAGGGTCTCCTCAACCTGCTTCCTACTCTCACTACAGATCACAATGTCATCAGCAAACATCATAGTCCACGAGGACTCCTGTCTAATTTCGTCTGTCACCCTGAAGTAATCCCACCTCCAGGCTAAATGCATCTGTCACTCCTACCGAAGACCTCACCACTGTCACACTTCCCTCATATATATCTTGTACAACTCTTACATACTTTTCTGCCACTCCTGACTTCCTCATACAATACCACAACTCCTCTCGATACACCCTGTCATTTGCTTTCTCCAGGTCCACAAAGATGCAATGCAACTCTTGACCTTCTCTATGCTTCTCCATCAACACCCTCAGAGCAAACATCACATCTGTGGTGCTCTTTCCTGGCAGTAAACCATACTGCTGCTCACTAATCATCACCTCCCTTCTTAACCTAGCTTTCACTACTCTCCTTGTACTGTTGCCTACTTACTCTCTCTGACTATCCCATTTCTTCTTCGCCAACCTCTTCCTCTGTATACTTTCCTCTACTTCCCTTTTCAACCACCAGGTTTCCTTTTCCTCTATCCTCTGCCCAGATGTCACGCCAAGCGCCCTTCTTGTTGTCACCCTTACTACTTCTGATATAGTTTCCCAACTGTCTGGTAACTCTTCACTGCCACCCAGTGCCTGTCTTACCTCCTCCCTGAACTCAAACTTGAAGTCTTCCTTTTTCAACTTCCACCATTTGATCTTTGGCTCTGCCCTGACTCTTCTCCTCTTCTTGATCTCCAACGTCATCCTACAGACTACCATCCTATGCTGCCCAGCTACACTTTCCCCTGCCACCACTTTGCAGTCTTCAGTCTCCTTCAGATTTACCCTCCTGCATAGGATGTAATCTACCTGTGTGCATCTTCCTCCACTTCTGTACATCACCCTATGTTCCTCCCTCTTCTTAAAATACATATGCACCACAGCCATGCCCATCTTTTCACAAAATCCACTATCATCTGACCTTCTTCATTCCTCTCCTTGACCCCATACCTACCCATCACCTCCTCATCTCCTCTCCAATCACCACTCTCTGGGCCTTGGGTACAGTCTCCACCACTTCACTCAACTCACTCCAGAAATCTTCTTTCCCATCCATCGCACACTCAACTTGCAGTGCATATGCACTAAAAACATCATCACACCTTCAATTTCCAGCTTCATAATCATTACTCTGTCTAACACTCTTTTCACCTCCAAAACACTCTTGACATACTGTTTTTTCAGAATAATCCCTACCCCATTTTTCCTCCCATCCACACCATGACAGAACAATTTGAATCCACCTCTGATCCACCTAGCCTTACTCCCCTTCCATTTAGTCTCATATATGCACAATATATCAACCTTCCTTCTCTCCATCAAATCAGCTAACTGTCTCCCCTTACCAGTTGTACTGCCAACATTCAAAGTTCCTACCCTCAGTTCAACTCTCTTTACTTTCTTCCTCTCTTCCTGCCTCCGGACATGTCTCCCCCCTCTTCTTCTCCTTCTTTGGTCAATAGTAGCCCAATTTCCGCAAGCACCCTGTTGGCTAACACTACTGGTGGCAGCCATTGTTAAGCCGGGCCTCAATTGATTCATTATGGAAATCTGTATTGTTCTCCGCATATTGATCTGGAAAAAATTTACACTGGCTGCCTTTCCTGACATAACCCTCCACATTTATAAGGGCTTGGGACCAGCACAAAGAAGCACACTGGTTTGTGCATCCCCTGTGGCTGGGTTAGTAAGGCGTTTCCTGATGCCCTGACTAAATTACTCACCATTGTCTTGTCAATATGGCCCCCTAATCATCCACTGTTCTTTATTGGCTAACTACCTGTCTCACCCCATTCACCATCTAACAGATAATGTGTGGTGAGTTTACTGATGCATGATTGGCTGCCATTGCATTATCCAGGTGGATCCTACACATGGGTGGTAGTTTAAAAGAATCCTAACTGTCTACCTAAAGCACTTTGAGTATTTTAAAAAAGCACTATATAAATGGAATTATTTATTAATTATTAATATTGAGTGTAGATTGATGGGCAAAAATGGCAAATGCATCCTTTCTAAAACTGAATTTACGGCACAATAGAGTGTGCAGGGGTCTGAATACTTTCTGAATCCACTGTATGTATAGCCACCACTCCACTTTTTCAAACGGCCCGTCTTTCCTAAATACTGAAATACTGTAAGTAACTAATTATACTGTATTATACTAATTGTTGTCCTAAAGATTGAAACTGGGTTTCTTTCATAATAACACTGTGTTTAGGTGTAACTATCCATCCATTATCCAACCCGCTATATCCTAACTACAGGGTCACGGGGGTCTGCTGGAGCTAATCCCAGCCAACAAAGGGCACAAGGCAGGAAACAGACCCTGGGCAGGGTGCAAGCCCACCGCAGAGCACACACCCCCACCCACTAGGGACAATTTAGAATCGCCAGTCCACCTAACCTGCATGTCTTTGGACTGTGGGAGGAAACTGGAGTACCTGGACACAGACACAGGGAGAACATGCAGACTCCATGCAGGGAGGACCTAGGAAGCGAACCCAGGTCTCCTAACTGTGATGCAACAGCTCTACCCACTGCGCCACCGTGCCGTCTGTGTAGCTATCAATTACTCAATTTCATTTGTCAGATTTTATCACTTCTACTATTAAGACATACACGTTTTTGCTTGATTATGCATTTGTTTTATTCTCTGTTATTAATGTTCATATCTGTAGAAATTCACAAATCCACTTATTCTTATTTAGTGTCACAAGTGATGCAGTACTGGAAAACAACCCTGGACAGGGTTCCAGTCCATCACTGGGGGGACTCCCACATATCCACACTCATTTTACTCAAACTGGGGCTAATTTTGTGTCACAAATTAACCTAATCTGCTTGTCTTTGGGGATGTGGGAGAGACACTGATAACTTTCCAAACGTGAGGAAAACGCATGTAATTGGAGGACTCAGACCCAGCATACTGGATCTGTGAAGCAAAAGTGCGTCTCTAGCAGTGTTCATATTGTATTTAGTATGCTAAATTGTAAAGCTAGCTTGTTCTAAGATCCCTGCTTCAGGGTTTTGCTTGGCATACTGAGGCATATGACCTTTAAAATGCAAAACTATGTCCAATCATACAGCGTGAATGGGTTATTAGACACCATATATTAGTCAGCAAAAAGGAAGTCTAACTTACTGAGAGCAGTATACTATTGTCACGAATAATAAAGAATCAATTCATAATCATTCACTTCCTTAAACAATTAAGAGTTAAAAATATATACTGTTGAATTGTGAATACATTTTTAAATTACTGTATTTCTCCGTAATGTAAGACTGCTTACAAATTTCTGACACTTAATGTTTTAGATAGTATTATTAATATGAGTGATATACACGTCACTTCAAAGAATGCTAACCCCTTGAATCGTCTAATAGTCTGAGGTTCGAAAGCGTGGTATTTAACTAAAAATAATTTCTCTCGCAGCTGATTCGAGCTTCAACAGTGGTTCGAGTATATGATTGGCTGTCTGAAAATCGATTGACGAACTCAGTTCCCGCATTCCGACACTTCCTCATCTACAGGTAGAAAGTAGTTATGCGGTCCGCCATCGCGCTCTCGTTCCTCGACACATCGAGACTGTACAGAGGACGTCTGGCCAGTTAAGCGCCGGAAACAGACGGAATTTTACGGGACAGTCCGAAATGAAGACGCCATATTGAATATGAATGGTGTATTATGTGATTTTTTTTCTCCCGGGCTCCTTCTGAATAGCCGAGATCTGAGCTCTTCCAACCGCGCTTTTTTTTTTTTTACACAATAGGTCGAAAGCGGATGGTTACTACTACTATCGCGATTGCACTTATGCAGAGAGACGGGTTTCCCCAAATAGGGCTTGGTTTGTGATTAACACTGCAGTGAGAAACAATCACCCGGCTTATATAATGATTTCATTGACTCTACTGTTTTTTCGTTCAAGGAATTAGTAAATCATGCAGATTGTATAATTCGGGTATTCGCTCTGATTCTTAAGGGCATGTTTTCTGACGAGAAAAACAGACCACCACATTGAGTGATAGCCTTCCTAGGAAAGAAAACTAGACAGAAAAAATGGAGGAGAACCCTGACAACACTATGGATGACTGTGTGATCATTGTGGAGGAGAACGAAGCAGAAAGCAGACAGAGTCAGAATGAGAAACCGGGCGAAGGAAGCTCCAAAAACTTGCTGGACACCTGTGCGGTGTGTCTTCAGAGCTTGCAGAGTCGAGATCCTCGGCTGCTTCCTTGCTTGCACTCCTTCTGTTCTAAGTGTGTGCCGCTACCGGCGAGATATGTGGCCTTAGCAGTGGGCAAACCTACAGCACCCGGTGGCGCGAACTCCGCTGCAGAGGCGAACAAAAAGCAGGGTGAGTTGGAACCTTTTCGTAAAATCGATTTTTGTAGTCTGGGAAAGTGCCGTAAACATGAATTTTCTTTATGAATGCGGTGTTTAGAACTAATATCGAAGACCGTGTTTAAAAATAATACTAAACTAACGACCCCCTCATATATCTCTTCTGCAGATTTTGATCTTGTTGTCTGGATACATTTAAACATAGTATGCCTGTGGTCTAAGGTTTAGGTATCTATCATTAGCAGTGGTCATTTGAAATGGTAATTGCTTTGTGGTCGTGCTCTCTGTGAAAAAGACGTTGCATAAAATGAAGTGAATGGGCAAAGTCTAATTCTGGTGACTTGTCGAAATAAAGAAGAGTTTTTTTTTTATTCTGCAGTATTTTGATCGCGGTCATCAGATTTAAACAAAGACGAGCAAACAAACGAAAAATTTTGTCTGTTACGTCACATAACGTTACGGGGAAGGATGACGCATGCGTGCGGTAAATCAAATCGCGAGACTGACAGCTGCTACAGCTGCAGTGTTTACCCTCCAGTGTTCAGATTCGATTGTTAGAGCTAAGACAAGTGACCCCTTCTTCGGTTATAATAGCGATTTGCACAAATAATTGCGAGTTTCAGACAGTAATTGACATCGGTCATGTCGGGCACGCACTTTATATTTTTGTTGCTGCATGCTTGTGTGTTTTGAATAAACCGCACTGGAGACGCGCGGGGTGAAAGTCCTACATTTCCTGTTTTCATTGTTTTTTGCCAAAGTTATTTCAAGAAACGTTTTCTGTAGCTTTAATGCTTTTAGGCTATGTGCTGGCACTGCTTTTTTGGAATTTGCACTTTCAGGTTCACTTTTATTTCAGTATTCCTGTTAACCTCGGAGTGTGCCTGGTGCCAATTTTACTGGAAAAACCAAAGTTGCTCACTTTAATTTCTTACTTGCTCCCCATTACGGTTGCTGATTAGTTTCATTTTGCTTACTGGATTTGACTCTTGTTAAGTGTGGCCCATGAAATCTTGTATTTTCTTAATTGATAGGTAGGGTTTTGGTATATCATAAATTTGTGTAAAGTTAAGTTGTCACATAAGCATTAAATTGGAGAAGTAAATGTTCATTATATTAGATTGGGAACAGGAATATGCCTACATTTAGATTTGCAATGCTCATTTTCCTGTTAAATTGTGATGTGTTAGAAAGTAATGTTTATAAAGTTAAGCATTCAAGGTCTGGGAGGATATGTGAGAGGAAGTAAGATTGGTATTGTTTTTGATTTGGCCTGACCATGTGCTAGCAGCTGTTTTTTGAAACAGAAATCTGCCTCCATCCTGTTCTTTTTGTTCCTTAAAAGGATTTCATCAATCTTAGAATTGAAACCTTGTTACATTTGTAATAACTTGTGTATGATCATTGTGAGCTTGCTTGCAGTTTTAACACATGTAACACATACTTCAGGTTTCTTAATTAACTTGACCTCAATTAAATTAGGCTCATGAGATCTTATTAGTTATGTCAACTGGCTGGTCTTCCACAACTTTGGAAGTATGTTAATGGATGCTACTTGTATCTCCACTGAATGGCTTATATGTCCATCATTTAATCAGTTTTCTTCAAGCTAGGAAAAGTCTTGCCCATAGACAATTAAACAAAAGTGTTGTATGGAAATACTCTTGGATTAATTAATTACTATGTAATTGCTGTTCATTCACCCAAACAGTTGAGCCTCTATATAACTGAAGTTCAATACTTGATTATTAAAAGACCTTCCATTAGCAATTTTCAGTGCGGACTGAAAATAGTCAAAAAGTTACTACTATCACGTAAAGTTAGTGCTAATTCACATTGTATTGATCCATTTCAGTCTGAAATGTCATTGAAGTTTCTTTGATAATGGACTATATGTTGTGCAGGTTAGAGCTAAGGGTTTTGACTGTTCTAGGTATTGCTAGCTTAATCATTCGCAATTTTGCATACTGTGATCCTAGAGAGATGTTTTACGTATCTGTCGTCCAGTTGTGAATAACAGGCATGTCAAATTTTGTACTGTCACATAAAGTTGCATGTGAGGATGCTCATTTAGGAAAGTGCTGCATAACATCTAATTTTTATGTTTATCTTTGGTTTTCTGTACAGTGAATGTTACTGCACGTTTTCAGCTCCCTTTTCTGGACAAGAAAAGAGACAATAATTTGGGGTTATGTTATTTTTCAACATATTTTAGGGTAGCCTTTATAATACCTTCACAAATCTAGCATAACCATACTAGTAGAGCTTTTTAAAATTTTCACCAGATTATAGGTTTATAAGCATTAACAGCATTGACTGTAGCATTTATGATTTCAATTTTTGTCTCATTTGTCGTGTCACAAAATTTCGCCTGAATATTTAAAACTTTCTTACTGTAGTGTCCTAACCCATTTATGACACAAATAAAATATACCTATATTAACTGTAGATGTGTGGCTCATGACATTTATAATTTTTAAATTCTTAAATTTGTTTTAGTGTCACAAAATGTTTCAATGGATTGAAAAAAAGTTTGACATTAAGGACCATAACTAAATACTTGATTATGCTACCCAAATGTGCATCAGAAATATTGTTAAATGGAATAAAATCACTTTGAATATATGAAGTCTGTTCACTAATACTTCTGTATTTAGAGATGCCAGTTAACCTAACCTTCTCATATGTGAATCACGTAAGAATCTCCATCAATGTGAATTCATTTCTTTTATCTAATCAAGTTACCCAGCTGACAGAGACGGGCAAAGTAAAATACTATAAAAATGTGCACATAAGGTGTTTTTATGCAGTTAGTGAGAACATGCAGTTGTAGAAACACATTAAGAAATGCAACAATCATCTCTCTCTCTCTCTCTCTCTC